>OU343161.1:144893241-146093241 GCA_910595825.1 Philhelius pedissequus | reverse complement strand
GGTACAAAAAACTGTAATTTACTTTAGTGCAGATCAAAGTTGTTAAACAATCACTGTCTGTTTAATTATAAGGTCACAGTGGAAAAATCAGAATCATGTGAGTCAGAAAATTGGTCTAACGCACGGCCATTCGAATCTATACCTGGCCCATCAAAGTGTGCGTTGTTGACAGCATTTCTGCCAGGAGGTAAATAAATTATGTACATTATTTTAAAGTGTTTTGATGGTTGTTAACTTTAAGTGTATCCATTTTTTTTTAAATATTGGGTTTTTAGAAAGATAGAATTCGATTTCATAGTTCTGTGACAGCTTAGAAATTCAAAGATGAAAATTGAAAATTTGAAGAAAATCCTAAATACGTATTTAATAAATGTCGAAAACTATTTAAAATGGTACAAGTTGCATGTGAGTCGAAGAATTTTTATTTTGCAACAAAGCCAAAACGGAAGGTGTAGTGTGAAATGCAGTGTTGACAATGTAAGTTACCCTGACTAAGTTACCCATATAGTTACGCGTAAATAAATGAAATTAGTTACATCTCATTTTTCACGTAACTTATACAGCTAATTAACCTACAAAGAACCTACAAGGTCGTATGAATAAACGACCATTTTAAAAAATGTTCGCTTAATTTCTGCGGATGAAGTGGGATTTTTTTTTGCAATTTCAGAGCAAGTTTTGAAAGATTGAAAGCATAAAACCTATCTGTCTTCCAAAATAAAATTGGGCTCGTAACATTTTTTCGTATAATGTTTTAAGAATGACATTTTTGGATTTTGAAACTGATCCCATTTATTAAGCCCATGCGAGTTTAACATTTTTAAAAGAAAGTTATTAATTTCAAAAAGAAAATGTTATATAATTTGTTTTTTTGAATAGAACTGATGCAAATAGAAAGATGCTAGTGCATATATCTATATTAAACCAGTTATCAAGACTGGACTTATAGTGATTTCCAAACTATTTTGGAACCTTTAATTCTAATCATAACATGAGAGCCTCAGCTAGTGAAGCAGTGAATATTGGCAATTATTTATCAATTCACAAATTGGATCAAACAACAAACAATATATGTTTTGACACTCTCGATTAACTATTTAGGAGCGTGTTGCTTAAACCAAAAATGAAAATAGCGAACGGTTTAACAATTAGTAATAGTCAACATAATTCAGTCTTTAAATTACAGCTATACAATCGAAATTTAATTTTAAAAATGTAAGTTGAAGAGCGAGTGGTGAGAATGATACAACTCCATGAAATGATGAGCCGAATTACACTGTAAGATGATTAAAATATTCAAAACGAAAATTTTAAGCTAAAAGAAATATTGAAAAAATAAAAAATTTAACTTAAACAAGTTATATGTTACATTTAACAAAAAAGAATCATATAAAATATTTTTTTTCTCTCTTCTCTGAAATAAGATAAGGAAATTTTTTTTTTAAACCAATAACTATTTAAAGTGCATTGACATTCCCATACTAAACCATAAAAAAAAACATTGGGAAAAGTTTAAACATTTATTTACTTGAACCACAGTCATTTTTAATACATTTTGTTCGTGTTCTTTTTCCGCTGACCCTTATTATTATTATATTCCAGTGGCCACTTTTTAAATTAAGTCCTTAAGGACATCGTCGATCATCCTCTGGAATATAGCCGGAGAGTTCTTCAGACCGAACGGCAGTCTAAGAAACTCGTACTTTCCATTCATAGACGAGAATGCCGTCTTCGGTATGTCAGATGCCTTCATAGGGATCTGGTGAAAGCCGGAGGTCAGATCTAGGGTTGTGAAGAATTTCGCATTATCCAAGCTGGCAAGAGTGCTGTTGATGTCTGGTATTGGGTATGCATCCGAAACTGTCACAGAGTTAAGGCGTTTGAAATCAATTACCATCCTATATTGCTTCTCCCCAGAAGGTTTTGGCTTCTTTGGGACAACCCAAATGGGAGAATTATAAGGACTCTTCGACGGACGAATAATGCCTTCAGCAAGTAATTAATTTATTTCCTTTTCCACCACTTGTCTCATACAAGCAGGGTAAGGATAACTTTTGGTATAAATAGGCTCATTTGTCGTCGTCCGGATTTCTGCATTAACTGTGGTTTGGATCGTTTTGCTTGCGCTTATTGACCCAAAGACTGATTGATTTTTCTTAATTATGCTGTTCAGAGCTATCCGAATATCTTCGGATAGATCTTCGTTAAGTAAAGGATTTATCTGAACTGATGTTTTATTCTTTAATGGGATCCTGATGTCAGGAGATATGTGTAAAATATTAGCTTTACGATCGATGACGGCCTGTAATTGTTTAAGGGTATCATCCCCGATGATGCCGTCAAACGATGTTAGGCCTGGAAGGACATAAAATGTAAGAGGTGAGTTGTAGCCAAAATTTTTGAAAAAAGCCCCGGTTATTTTGTTTGTGACCTGGATGCCACCGGCCGCAGAGTGTGCTTTAAATGGTTTAGCCAGAGGGGTTGCACCGCACCCTATATGCGGACTCATAAAGTTCTTGTTTGCCCCTGTGTCAATCAAAAACTTTAATTTTGCCCCTTCCCGCGTCACATATTCTATATATGGTACGCTGGAGTGGCATCCGTCATAAAATGTACGGTGTCGTATTCATCCTCGTTTACTGCCTCTACCCGTTCGACCGGTAAATCTTCGGTGTACAACAACTCTGTATTGTACAGTCTTTGTTGTTTCCCGAACCGTTTGGATCGATGTCCATCTGATTTGGCTCCTCTTTTGAAGGGATTAGGACCACTCGGGCCATTCCTGGGATGATTCATGTAATCGACCTGTCGGGTTTGCACCGATATCCAAGCTCCATTTTTCATGTGGCTTTGGTGCAGTAGGCCTCGGAGGAGGACCGTTTGTTCGATTGTGCGTATAATGTGGTGTTGGTGGAACCTTTTGGGAGGAAGGCTTAGTCTCATATCCTGATATTTGAAGGATTGGTTTACCGGTGCCGTCATAGTATTCGACACATTGGGAATGTGGATGCTATGGCTCCGGTAATTGAGATTTTGAATCTCTAGGCAAGCAGAATATGCCTCTGGAAGAGTCCGAGGTTTTTGGACGACGAGCGTTCGTGAAATGTCGCCATTCAGTTCCCTAACGAAAACATCCGGAGCCCGATTTCTGTATGTTTCGACCAAAGCCGTGACGGTTTCCTGACTATAGGTCTCGGTTCTTATCTTATTAATCATCAACGAAAGTTGATGATTAACGGACGCACAGAACTCGTCTAACGTCGAGTTCCTCTGCGTAAGCTGGTTAAGTTGATGTTCCAGCGTACGCATGTCCCTCTTATCTGCGTAATGCAGAGAGAGACATTCTTTAATTGCAGCCCAATCAATGTCAAAAATGTTGTATGATATTAGTGCAGCATCGGCACTACCCCTGACGTTTTGCGGAATATGTTGCAAAATCGCCCTGTAAATGGGTTTTGTTTTGACTATATCATAGTCTTTCAGGATCCCCTCGACAATGTGTATCCAAGATACATATTGTGCCGGGTTCCCATCGAACACCCTAAGCTCCTTTACACAGTCAGGCAACCTACTAATTTCAATGAGTTCAATCTCAGTTGTTGGGCCGTGCAGCTCGGCTGCAGGAGCTGTTGCAGTCGCCTGCGGCGAAGCCCTAGTTTCAATATTCTGAAGGCGCGCTTCCAGCGCCTTCATCTGAAGCAATATATTAGTAATCGCCCCATTAAGCTCAGATACAGCACTGGCAATCTTGTCCATAATGGCACGAGATTATTACAAAATTTATGATAAAAAAATAAAAAAATTGGGTTTCAAAGAAAGAAACGTTTAGATGTATACAGATGTATCTTTACTGCACGAAGCGTTATAAATTAAAAAATTATTAAATAAATTTGACCAAATTTTATTTATTCAAACAAGAGGACGTTAAGTGATACTTATCTAGTTCCTCGGCTTCCGTTCAGATGGGATTTTCCTTTGACACAATTTAAAAATAATTTTTATTATTATTATTATTAGTATCATTATTAGTATTATTATTATTATTACTATTATTATTATTATTATTATTATTATTATTATTATTATCATTATTGCTATTATTATTATTATTATTATTATTATTATTATTATTATTATTATTATTATTATTATTATTATCATTATTATTATTATTGTTATTATTATTATTATTATTATAATTAATATTATTGATATTATTATTATTATTATTATTAATATTATTATTATTATTATTATTATTATTATTATTATTATTATTGTTATTATTATTACTATTATTATTATCATTATTATTATTATTGTTATTATTATTATTATTATTATTGTTATTATTATTATTATTTTTATTATTATTATTATTATTGTTATTATTATTATTATTATTATTATTATTATTAATATTATTATTTTTATTATTATTATTATTAATATTATTAATTTTATTTTTATTATTACTAATATTATCAATATTAATATTTTTATTATTGCTGACATCATCTTTCAGATTGACATCGATTTAAATCTAAGATAAATCTTTGTTTTGGAAGAAGTAAATGCATCTAAGCCTTGTTTCACTTTTCTCCTGGTGAGTTCATTTAGTATATGTTCTGCCATTAGCATTTTTGATACTACATGCAAACAAACTTTCTTCTTATTAAAATAACATCCAACCTGCACTTCCGGCTGATACCTATAAGAAAGCACTCACTGAGCAAGTCCGTTATCGCATTACATAAGCCACGTACATAAACTAATAATGTAAGGACCGGAAACCTCTGCTTTCAGTTGACATTTGCCTACAAGCTGAAACACGCACACAAGTAACTTTTCTGTTCCTCTTCCAATAGACACATCGATAAAAACGCACACAAGAATCTTTTCTGTTTCTCTTTCTATAGATACGTAGACTACACAGCGCTAGTAATTTGTTTTTGTTTTGTTTTTCGATTTTCCATCTATTCGTGGATAGAGTTTCAAAGCTACAAATACAACAATGTAAACAAATGGCTTTTGGGGGGTGAAACGTACGAAAGTTTCCAATCTTATTATGGCTTATTTGTGGCCACGTACATCACATAATTCAAACTCACTGGGCCACTGTTTAATATTAAACCTAATCCGATTCGATAATATAAGCTCCGTGCTTCCACTCAGCTGAGAAGTTAGCACTCAGTATAAAATACACTGCACAAAAAATCTAGTGAGCAGATCAAAAATAAAAATTTTAAAATAAGATTTTAAAATAAAAATACAATATTGTCTCCGAATGAAACTGAGTAGTCCAATGGCCAACAATAATACATTGAAAATGTATTTCGCCTGCAAAAACCCCATGATGAAGGTGCTAACTGTGTATTTTTTTGTGGCAAATCATTTCATAAGTTCTGTGTTAATGTTTCAGAAGACTCACAAAAAAAACTTCTCATCGAGAATTGCAACATTGTTTTTCGCTGTACCGAATGCACAAAGCTTAAGTTATATATGAATGACTTTTTTACCAAGGTCCATGAACTTGATTCTGTTGTTGATATGCTAGCGAGAAAAATAAGCGGTATTGATTCTCTGCATGCTGATGTTAAAAAACTGCTTGATGTTGCTGTTGATATGACAAAAGGAAATACTACTTCAAGCATAAATGTAGGATGAAAAATAGCTACCGAGTATAGTGTTCCTTGCCCAAGTAAGAAAAGCATTGAAGTTGGATCTTATTCCAAGCCTCTTCACTCTTTAAACCATCATCAGTAGGTGATTTCGGCAACAACTTCAAAGGTCGTTGCGGGTGGAAATTCGTCAGCGGAAGCAGTAGCAACAGATTCGATTAATAATTTCACACAAGTTAATAACGAATTTTTATCCTCTAATGAGCGAAGGCAGAAACCAAATAAAAAACAAAATTTGCGTGCTTATGGTGATGATATATCCGTAGATCTTAATGTTCTTGTTGCTCATAAATGGTTCCATGTGTCCAAATTTGACGCATCTACATCTGTGAAATCTCTGCCAAAATATGCAGCTAGCAAAAGTGGAGTTGATGAAGCCACCATAAAATGCTTCAAGGTGGTGAACAAGGATGCAAAAAATTTGAAATTCGTAAACTTCAAAGTTGGAATTCCAACTAAAAACATTCAATCAGCATTATGAGGATCAAATTGGCCGAGAAACACTATAGTCAGGGAGTTTATTCCAAGAGATGGTTCAAAAAACGACAAAATTGTATTGGATCCGGGTGTGGAGAAAACGAATCCCATTCAAATAGAGGGAGCTTAATTGTAAACAAAATTGATATTTCAATATATTTCCAAAACATGGGTGGTATTAAAGGTAAACTAAAAACCCTCTCTATTGTTGTCGACTCTTGTGAATATGAAGTCTACGCGTTTGTCGAAACTTGGGTATTTAATGAAATAAGGAACGAAGAAGTAATAAATACATCGAAGTTCTGGTTGTTTCGTCGTGACCGTCATGATGTTGGCAGCAGGAGAGGTGGAGGTGTTCTTCTCGCAGTTCGGCAACCACATATTGCCAATTCCATGAACCTTACTATTTCATCTCCCGAAGACAACATTGAACAGATTTGTGTCTGTATAGAAGGAAATAAAAATTGTAAATTATTAATTTTTGTTAGTTATATTCCACCAGATTCTCATATATCTATTTATTTATCTCATATTGGAAACATTGAAACAATTTTAGCAGATTATAATGATTGTAACATTTCCGTTTGTGTATTGGGTGATTTTAATTTGGGCGGAATTAAATGGATGCGAAATGGAAATGAAGGCTTGCCAATAGTACATCCATCTGAAACGGTATTTGAACTTCTTGATTCTCTGTTCGCTTTAGATTTAATCCAAATTCATTACAAAGAATGCTCGACCTAGTTATTATAAACGAATATACCGAAGTTACTGTTTCTGAATGCATCCCCTTATTTTCTAACTCGATTCTTCATGTTGCCATTTCAATTTTAATAAAAAACGTCTGTTTTAAAAATTATAATTCCTTTCAAACTACAAAAAAATTTAAATATAGTTTCAATACTTCCAATTTAAATAACTTAAATGATTTCTTTTCTAATTTGAATTGGCAATTTGATTCAAATAATAGCTTGAAATACAATTTTGAATATTTTATTAATGTTTTTGTAAGAGAATTGGTTGCCGCTGTTCCGCGCACTTTATTCAGAGTTAATTCTCATCCTCCTTGGTCCAACTTTAGGTTGCGTAAATTAAAGAATGCTACAAATAAATCTTTTAAATCTTTTAAGAGAACGAAAGATGATTGTGATTTTCTTTTATATTCGCGTCTCCGAAGAGAGTATTTGTTCCTTGCGATATTTTGTTTCAGTAACTATGTACACTTGATTGAGAGCGACTTGAAGCAAAATGCGAAAAAATTTTGGAATTTCGTGAATTTTATACGTTAATCTATAGGTACTATGTTTTATAATGATGATTCTTCTAGTGATGCTCAAACGATTGTCAACTGGTTTGCTGAAAACTTTCAAAATACTTTCAATTCTTCGGATATGATCGTTGCTAATAATTATAATGCTATGAATTTAGTGCCTATGACGGATTACTGTAGTTTTTATTGTGAGCTGAAAGAAGTTTCTTCTGCCCTATTTGAACTCAAAGCATCTGTTTGTCCAGATCTTAATGGAATTTTTCCAATTGTTTTGAAACATTGTTGCGAATCTGTAAGCATTCCTCTACAATTTATTTTCAATCAGTCGCTTTCTACAGGTAACTATTTAGATGAATGGAAAGTTTCTTACATAAACCCGATCTTCAAGTCTGGTGATAAAAAGCTGATTACCAATTATCGCGCTTTAAGTAAACTCGCTACCATTCCAAAACTTTTAGACAAAATGGTCAAAAATAAATTATATAACATAATAAAAGTTCATATTTCTGATTTTCAACACGGTTTTTTCAGTGGTCGTTCAACTACTACAAATTTGGCTTGCTTTTCCAGCCAATGCTTCAATGCATTGGAAAAGCGATGCCAAATGGATGTGGTTTATACTGATTTTGTTAAAGCTTTCAGTAGAGTAAATCACCTAATTTTGGTTGAAAAATTAAAATTATATGGTTTTGATGGTTCCCTAATAAAATGGTTCTGGTCATATCTAATTGGTAGAAAACGAATTGTAAAAATTGGTGATCTAGAATCAGTCCCGATTACAGTTCAATCAGGTGTTACTGAAGGTAGCCATTTAGGTCCACCGCTTTTCGACATATTTATCAATTATTTTCCATCAGTTTCATCTGTTTCAGGATGTTTAATTTTTGCTGACGATGTAAAATTATTTAACACTATAAAGAGTTATAATGATTGTATTGCATTTCAACAGGACTTGGTAAATTTTAATACATTGAGTAAGCAAAATGACTTGCTTCTCAATTTTTCTAAGTGCTCCGCTTTGACCTTTAGTCGTTCATCCACACCAATTATTTTTGATTACTTTTTAGGCAGTCATAAATTAAGCAGAGTTTTTGAAGTCAAAGATTTGGGAGTAATATTTGACGAAAAATTGAGTTTTGAATGACACGTCAATCATATTGTCTCCAAATCAAACTCTATGTTAGGTTTTCTGAAACTGAATTCCGTGGATCTTAAGGAGCCAAACACTTTAAAGGCTCTGTATTGTTCAATTGTAAGACCACTGTTGGTATATTGTTCCGTTATGTGGAACCCTGATATAAAAAACTTATTGTCACAATTGAAAATATCCAAAAAAAATTCTTAAGGTTTGCTTTAAGGCAGTTCCCAGTTAATATTAGTACAAATCATTATAAAAGTAGACGTTGGGTATGTAGACTCTTGAGTCAAGACGAAGAATATTTAGTGTTTTGCTTGTTCGTGATATTCTTTCGAATGATATCGATTGTGGATTTTCACTTTTCCTAAATAATATTTACGCACCGAGTAGACCTTTGAGAATGAGAGCTTTTATTTTTGAAATTTCTCACTCTACAAATTATGGACAACGTGAGCCTATTTCTCATTGCTGTAAATTTTTCAATTTTTATTATGATGATATCAATCTTTTTATTTCAAGATATAAATTTAAAACATCTTTGTTAACTTTATTACAAAATTCATTTTCACAATAGGAAATTGGTTATATTATTTGATATAATTTTAAAATTAAGCAAAAATCTGGATTGTAAATATCCTAAATTAAATAAATAAATAAATAAATAAATTCATTATAAAGATTATCTCAAGGACAGGGAGCTAGTCTACAAAACAACAGAAAGCCAACGATGTAAGCAGCTCACGCCCGAATCAGCGCAAGGACCAATCTTGGGGCCCGACCTCTGGAACATATCGTATGATGGCATTCTTCGCTTGGATATATCAGAAAATACTTTCCTGGTAGTGCGCAAAGGAAGCTAAACCAGGTCATGGTAAGGAATTTTTGGATGGATGAACACGGCCTCTTCATTGCTACCGAAAAGACGAAGATAGTTCTTCTGGCAAAAAAAGGATTCCTACCCCAATAGATTTCAATGTCGGCTCTGAAGTCATTAGAAGCTGGGAGTGACTATTAACACAAAACATACTTTCTGGCGCCAGATAAAACATGCGGCGGAACGAGCGCCGAAAATGACCACATCACTGAGCAGACTGGTGGCAAACATTGATGGGCCTACAGATAGTAAGCGAAGCCTCCTTATGTCGACCACGCACGCCATTCTCCTCTACGGATGCGAGATCAGGGCAGACACACTTCGGCAGGAGAAATGTCGATGGCAGATGGCAGCAGTACAGAGACACGGAGCTCTACACTTTGCAAGCTCGTACAGAACGTTGTCGGAACCAGCCATCCTTGTTATAGCAGGAGTGACCCCACCGATATCCTGGCGGCACAAAGGAAGTACGAGCACGATAAAAAAGCGGAACTCGGCGTTGAAGGGGCAACCGAACAGGCAAACGAGCGCGAAGAGAATTTAAAAATAGTTAAATTTTACTACCAACTATTATCATAAAAGTTAAGACCGCACAAAGAGACTTTTGTAAATTAAGAGCACTGATTGATCCTGGATCACAAGCGTCTTTTGTTACAGAATCGGCAGCTCAACTATTGGGATTGAAAAAATATCCAACTTACTTCGAGGTTTCAGTTTTAGGACAAAGTAAACCTGGTTCCTGTCAAAACTATGTAGAATTGAGTCTGAGTTCAATTTATTCTCAGTTCGTAATATCAACAAGAGGCTTTATTTACAAAACAATCACTGGACTTTTACCGAGTCAAGAAATTAATACAAATACAACGAACTGGAATCATATTCGCGGTTTAAAATTAGCAAATTGGCAACTCTGACTCTACATAGTGCGCCTGTGCTTTATATAGCTCCTGAAATTTTTTTAAAAATTTTATAATAGTAAACCAATCGATAAATTTAAATTGTGCAGTATTTAGCTCAAGTGACATAAAGCAATAAACTTATTAATTTAAAAAGTAAGTGCAATTGTTGTTTTAAATATAAATCGAGAACTAAAAATCAACGAAAAAACAAAGGAAGAAATATCAACAGTTCATTTTTAGTAGCGTTCTGCCAAGCTTTAATGAATACTACTCTTAAAAATACCTTCATCTGAATATCTTTTCACGGCGCTGTTGTTTACGCTGGTTTGTGAAAGCTTGTCAACAACTGTCTATTACTCGTATACTGGTAAAACCATCATCGATCATATTAATTTTCATATTACATATCATTCACATGGCTCACTCATACAGCCACATGTACAAAAGGAGAGAGACAACTTCACAATCACAAATAGCGTAAGTGGATCGCATGTGGAAGCTATTATAGCAAAAATCAGAACTATCTATCAACAAGGGAGCAAAATTTGTTAGTCTTATTTTGATTTTTTTGGGCGTTAATTTTAAAAACTTTAAAAAATTTTAAGTTAAAAAAAAATTATAAAAAACAACGATTATACACTACCAGACATTTTTAATAGAGTTAAGATGAATTCTGATATATTAAAACATCTAGAAAATATTCAACTTCAGATAGTTTCGGCTGTAAACCAAAACACTAATGAACAATATACCCAATTTAAAACTGCGGTAACTTCTACAAAAGAGCAAATACTCTTAGTAGACAAAAAAGTCTCGACTATGGACAGGGAACTCCGGAAGAGAAATATGATCATATAAGGTCTAACCGAATCAGAAAACAACTCCGAAGAGCTCGAAAATGTGATATTAATTCTCCTAAACACATGTGGTGACAATAAAATCACATTGTCTGACATTGATTATATTATGCGCATAGAATCACGGCATCAAAATCCTCGCCCTGTCAAGGTCGCGCTTACATCATATAGGGTCAAACTCATTGCCATGCGAAACAAAAAAAACTAGCAAAGGAACAACGATTCGCAAAAATTTATATTGATGATGACTTCAAAAAAGAGGTAGCAGAAACTAGAAAAATACTTTGCAAAAAGGCATATGATTTCAGAAATGAAGGAGCAGAGGTCAGCATTAAATATGACAAAATCATTATTAACAAGAAACCATTTACACTACAACAGCTAGAAGATGAGGAGAGGAAAGGAAAATCTATACAGAAAAAAAGAAACAGGTCCCCGGACGAAAAAAATCTTTCCACAACAGAATGTTTTGAACAGAGTACTTCAACTTCCAACCAAACATACAGACAAACCTAAGAGGCCGAAAAATAAACCAAAATATGCAGCAGCAGCGATATCTATCGATAAGTTTTTTACACCAATCAGGTCACATGATAGCCCAATAACCGTAGCTGATAAAGAACTCCCGCAACGAAGGCACTCACAGCAAATTAAATCATAGCTTCAAAAACGCACTAACCAAATTAATGTAGGAGATACTCAGAATAACAATTTTAAAATTAGCTTCTGGAATATTAACGGAATAAAAAATGTATGCAATTTAGATTATACTGAATTAAATTTAATGCGTAGTTTTGATGTTATATGCTTAAGTGAAACCTGGGTACTAGTTAATATAAAACAATCTCCACTTAAAATATTTGAAAACTATAACATATTTTTTCGAATGCCATCAAAGATAAATCACGAGGAAGAGGAAAAGTTGGATTGCAATTTTTTGTAAAAAAAAAACCTGCAAAATACGATATTCTGCGAGAAATCAGCATAACAAACCTATGGATAATACTAGAGGTTGTTTTTAATCAATCGGATTACATAATATACTTTCCTTATCTGTGCCCGTCTAGAGAAATGCATGATATCTCATGCTGTGAGCTTATTCAAGAAGAACTGGAAGATCTACAGAGTAATTACCCCACACATATGATTATAATAGGAGGAGACTTAAATGCTCGTTTCGGACTCTCGAATCAATTAGACAGTGACATACTAGAAGGTTCACAACTATCCCACACACGAAAAAGTAGAGACACAATTATAAGTAGGAGAGGTAAATTACTTGGTGAGATATTTGAAAACGCTGGACTGTTGCTTATAAATGGAAGAAGTATAAGCGATGCATACGGCGACTTTACTTTCGACTCACATCAGGGTCGAAATACCGTAGAGACTGTGTGGATAAATTTGGAAGGAGCAGCAATCATTGATGACTTCGAGGTATCCCAGCTTTTGCTACAATCATACCATATGTGTTGCATCTTAAATTTTCTGTGCTGCTCGACTGTAAGCCTTGACAATACGCCGCATACGTCTTCAATTAGTTTGGAAATCTAACGCAGTTCAGAACTATACTGCAATTATGCAAATCAAAGCTGAAAGTTTACAAATTAGACGAGATGCACTAGAATACCATCAAATACTTGAAAGCATTAAAAGTACTGCAGTAGAATGTAATATGATCAAATATTATAGACTGAATTCTGCATATACGCTACAAAAAAATTAAATGGTTTAGTTCTGACTGTAAGCTGCTTAAACGAGCTATGAGAAAAAAAATGAGAATATATTATAAGGATCCCAATAACACAGAAAAAAAACTGAATGTATTGACAGCAGGAAGCTATATGCGTCAACAATAAGGGCAGCAAAAAAATAGTACAATGAAAGCATATCTCAACAACTTCGCAACACTAAAAATAGGAAGAACGTTTGGAGAGCAATCAAAAGTTTCCAACCGAACTACTTCGCATAAAACCCTATTTCATAAGAAGTTTCGGACAATTATCTTCAAGAAATGTATAATGGTAATTTAGCGGAGTATAGTCTTTTTGATGATACTTATCATGTATTCCTTGACAGAGACATAAGCTTAGAGGAGCTAACGTCCGTAATTCTGGGACTACAGAATAATAAAGCAACAAGCCCAGATAAGATTTCGAACGAATTTTTGAAGCATCTTCCAAGCTTATGGCTTGAATATCTGTGCTCTCTCTTTCAAAGTCTCTTAGATATCGAAAGAAGGAACTCCTCTGAAATGCTAAGAGCTGATATAACGATGGTATTTAAAAAAGGAGATAAGTATTTACCAGCAAACTATCGCCCCATTGCTAATGAAAATGCCACGATGAAAGTTTACACCCAAATCTTTTCAAACCGACTACAAGAATGGGAAGAAGAAGAAAAATGAATCCCCGAGTTTCAAAACAGTTTCAGGAAAAGTCAAGGATGTGTTGATAATCTCTTTATCCTACGTACAATAATTGATACTACTCTCGCAAAAACGAAAGAAAATTTCTTTGTGGTTTTTGTTGACTTAAAAGGAGCGTTCGATAGTGTCAATCATGGTTGTGGATGCACCTGAGATTTATAGGAGCGAGTGGGAAAATAATCCGTGCATTTCAAACCATCTACTCAAAAACCAGAAAAGCTATTAAAACAACGAATGGCCTAACAGGAAAATCAAACTTCACAAAAGGTGTACTACAGGGTGATCCATCAAGCGCTCTGCTATTTAATTTATACACTAATGACCTTGAAGAATTTCTTAATAGTGACGGTCTTGCAGGAATGTACATTTCGCAGAGCTTGAATGTAGTTCTGATAGCATATGCTGATGATGTTGATGTTTTTACAAAATCTGAACTAAAGCTAAAAAAAATCATTACAAACATTAAGATATGATGCTTAATGCAAAGAAAACAAAAATTATGAACTTTGCCAAGAGGAAAAACGTTTCTTGTCCAGAAAGACTCGCATACCAAGAAGATTGGATTAAAGTAGTTGACAATTTCGTATATCTGGGAGTAAACTTGAATCGCACTGGTTCATGGAATGAAGCCATTAATATCTTCAAAACCAAAGCAAGAACGGCAGCAGCGATGACTGATAAAACTTTGAAAAGTTCCTATATGAAGAACTGGGATGGGCGTATAAAAGTGTTTGATTACACTATTAAATCTACTTCGCTATATTATGTTGAAATATGGGGTTTGGAAGCTGGAGATAAAATTGAAGTAATCCAAACGACAGTGTTGAAGAAATTACTTGGACTAGCCAACAACACACAAAGCAACGTAGTTCGTATACAAATTGGAACTACCCCAATAGCACACGAAATAGCGAAAAGAACCTTGAATTTCTGGATAAAGCTTTTAAATATCCCCGATGACCGCTTGATAAAAAAATGTTATAATGAAGCTTTAAGGTTTCATCTTTCTACACAGCGACCAAACTGGACGTCACAATTTACAGAATTTGTAATGAATAATTTTAGAGCGTTAATAGAGGAAGGTTACAGGAAAGCAACTAGTTCAACTTCCTTCTGTTATTGTGCTTCTTACATGGAAAATATACATATTTTTGACCCAACGAACATCTGTACAATTTGTAACATGCATGAGTAAGACACAATTGAGCACTTCCTTCTAAGATGTCCAATTTTCAACGCAGTGAGAAACCATTTCCTATTTTCTAATAGAATACTGATTTAAGTAGCATAATGGCTGACAAAGGAAGTTCTCTTAATGACCATCTTATGACGGTAACTATGACCCAAGCAAATATTATTTCAATTGTGTTACGCTGGAGAACCCACAGAATAACATTTACCGCTGACATTGAGAAAATGTATAGGCAAATCTACATCCATCCTGATGATGCGTATTATCAGCTTCCCTATTGGTGGGAGGAGCCAAGAACATCAGTCAAACTTTACAAAGCAAAGGTATTAATGTTTAGTACTGCTCCAGCTCCGTATTTAGTCAATCGTACACTTAAAAAAATATCATCTGAAGAAGAACTAACCAACCCACTTGCAACTCAAATGATACGAGAAGACATGTACATCGATGATCCTGTCTCCGGTGCTGATACCGTTAAAGATGCTGATACAAAATATAAGCAAATGACAAAAGTTTTTTATCATCAGCTGGGTTTAATCTTCGGAAGTGGATGAGCAACAATGAAGATTTTCTTTAAATTGTTCCCCAGGATGATCAAGAAAAAGGGGTTTCACTCTCTTTCGGCTCTCTGGATCAAACGAAAACACTTGGAATAAGTTGGTATCCATCGAGTGATTCATTTTCATTTAAACATATCTCTATCGACAATGTCGTTACTAAGCGTACAGTGCTCTCCAGTATTGCCCCCCTCTTTGATCCGTTAGGATGGATCACACCCTGTGTTATAAAGGCAAAAATAATTATGCATCAATTATGGCTCCAAAATCTTTCTTGGGATGAAATAATTGCAAAAGAAATACACCAAAAGTGGATATCCTTTCAAGAAGAACTAGTAGTATTGGAAGAACTTCGCATTCCGAGATGGATCAACACTCAAAAGAATATGACAAATTTTGAAATCCACGGATTCAGCGATGCATCCACCAAAGCTTATGGGGCTGTGGTCTTTCTTCGAGTTTTAGATAGCGATAGTAATATATATCTACACTTACTCATCTCAAAAACTAAAGTTGCTCCCATGAACATAATTTCAGTGCCCAGATTAGAGCTGGGTGGAGCCGTTATGCTTACAAAACTTTTAAAATACACTCAGACAGTCTTGAATTACAACGGCAGATCGGCATTTGCGTGGACCGATTCCACAATTACTCTTTCGTGGATCACGGCGTCACCGACGGGATGGAAAGCCTTTACAGCCAATCGGGTCACCGAAAACCAACGACTTACCAGCACTAATGCCACCCTAGAACATACGAACGGTATCCTAAAAGTTGTATCTAAACATTCCAAGCTCCGGAAAGTGCTAAGAATTATAGCCATGGTCAACAGATTTGTCTACAATATTAAGCAGAAGATGAAGATGACGTCTAGTCCATCAACCAGAAAAATTGACGATGCCTGGGTTATCGTTATACGAAATATTCATCAAGATATGGTGGCGTCTACAAACATCAACGGACTAATTCAAACAAAACAAACAAAACTCAACAAATCATTAAATCTGTTCATAGATACCTTTGGTATTGTAAGAATTGGAGGCAGGTTACAAAATGCAAATCTCACTTATGACCAAAAACACACAATAGTTTTGAAATCCAATCATAATCTTTCAAAACTCATCATTGAATATGCACACGACAAAACTCTGCATTGGTAGGATTCAACAAGTTGTTTCTTACATTCGAAACAAATTTTGGATTTTCAGCATTAAAAGAACCATAAAAAAGTACATACATAAATGCCTTATGTGATATAAAAATAAACCCAAGCCGCTTTAACAATTGATGGGATATCTTCCAGCACCTAGAGTGAATGTGTCTCGACCTTTCACTCATACTGGTGTTGATATCGCTGTATCCATTGAAGTGAAGGCATGGAAAGGAAGAGGTGCGAAGATGTACAAAGGATACTTTGGCATTTTTATTTGTTTAACGACAAAGGACATACATTTCGACGCTGTTACGGATCTAACTCCTCAGGCATTCATCGCTGCATTTCGGAGATTTGCAGCACGAAGAGGAATCTGTTCCAACATGTATAGTGACTGCGGCACCAATTTTAAAGGAGCTAACGGGTAACTTCAAAAAATGCTGAAGGGTGCTAAGCATGATTACAACGAAATTGCCGTCTCATTAGGCAAACTAGGCACCAATTGCTCCTGCTTCTCCTCACTTCGGGGGACTATGGGAAGCAGGAGTGAAGTCGGTAAAATACCACTTGAAACGTGTTGCTCAAAACCAAGCCTTAACCTACGAGGACCTCAGCACACTTCTAGCCGAAATAAAAGCATGTCTTAACTCGAGACCCCTCTGCCCGGTAACAGACAGCTTGGAATGTTTCACCGTTATAACACCAGCGCATTTTTTGGTCGGCAGTTCCTTGCATATCGTTCCATAAGTCGAATTAGCGCTGGAAAGAATTGGATTCCTCGATCGATGGAGACGTCTGCAGGCCTAACTACAAACCTTTTGGAAGGAATGGAGAGGCGAATATCTCACTCGGCTACAAAATCGCCCATAATGGATGAGAATACAAAAGCAACCCAAAGTTGGAAATTTAGTTTTGTTAAAAGATGAAAGACTTCGGCCTTCAAAATGGGCAAATAAATAATTAAACATAATAAGAAAAAGAAAACACAACTTACCAGAAAGTAACAACGATGCCGACACACATAAATCTGCTACGAGCGATCTGTAAAACAAAAAAAAATGTCGCGCAATGATTGTTCAGAACACAAACGTATTTACTGAATATATGCAACAGAACCACTATGCATTGAAGTAATTTACCGTTTATTAATAGATGCAATTAGAGTAAAATTACAAACGTAATAAGTAAATAAATAGCTAATAATAATATTATATTGAACGAACACAACAAACTATATGAAACGTTTAAAAAAATGGGTTAATTAATTAAATATAAATCTATACATACATATAACATATCTATATATATAAAAAGAAGTTACATTTTATTGGTAATCTTATAAATCAAGATCCGCTGAACCGATTGACACACAAATTCTACAGTTTGTTCCTACATATAAGGAGGTAGTATGTGTGAAGTTTGTTTGGAATCGGTGCAGCCGTTCCTGAGTTATGACATTTTATGTGAGTAATTCTTTCCTCTCATACGAAATGCCTGTATGGGAAAAACAATAACAAATACACAGGCGCTGATGAGCGTTTCTGTTGTACTGTATGACTGTATATGTGTACACAGTTGTCAAATGTAGTTATAAGTGCATTATGTTAATATTAATTTGCTGTCATTAGATTTCAGTTGACAGTTCTCTTATGTGCTTTGAGTTCTTTTATATCGTGCTCTCATTGCGAACAGACATACTTTTGGTGAGTGTTAACCATGTGTTTCTTTTTTAATACACTGTACCAAAATCCAGTCGATAAATCGTAGAGTGTAGTATTTATCGATTGAAATATTTTCAATTGTATTTTTAATGTTTCATTTTTATATATATAAAAGCGTTGCTTCATTTTCAAAAGTTCAATTGGATTGCTTTTGCCGGTGAGTGTTTTTTTTTGCACAATTGGAGCTATGTCCAGTGTGTGTATGTGAATTCATATTTCCACGCACACACATTCATATGTATATATTTTTCTTGAAATAATTCAATTAGTAATACACTGTACTGAAAGAATGCCACGTTCAAGACGAGCAAACATTGGCAGACGTTCACGTCAATCAAATGCTACAGCGTTAAATCGAAGATCACAAAGTGAAGAAGATCGTGTTGGACGAAATGAAATGGAAACACAACGACACAGACGGAGAACTCACTTGGTTAATAGTGAAGTACCCAGAAACCGTCGTGGGCGTACGTCCGTTTATGATATAAGTCAAATGGAATGCGCGGCTTTCAATTACGATGCCACCATTGATTACAGCACGCATGCGTACATTGGCCACATGAATATAGAATGTATACATTGCAAAGCATTTAAATTCAGAAACGAAACGCCTGGCATGTGCTGTGCTGGTGGGAAAGTCAAATTGCCCGTGCTAGAACTTCCGCTCGAACCTTTGCATTCATTGGTTTTTGGCAAATTCACCAACGTCGAAGCATTTCCTCTAAAATATTCAAAAATAGAATTCATGCTTTCAAATGACACCTTTTGGAGGCTACAAATATTATAAGAAATATCTAATTTAATCCATGTGCCGTCCCTGTGTTCCATGTTTTTACAAATTCAAATCCGTCGTCTATATATATATATATCTTGAACGTTACAGATTCAAGGTCAAATATACCATTGAGCTGGGTCTTTGCTACCATTCCCAGATGGCGATCATCAATTTTTGCAAATATATTTTATTGGTGATGAGAATCGTGAATTAAATCAGCGCTGTGCAATTTCGACGCATACGAGAAGATCAATCGTGAATGAATTGGTGAAATTTTTTAAAGTGGATTTTCCATCAACACAATGAATTGGTGAAATTGTTTAAAGTGGCACTCGACCGGATGCCCACCGATGACCACAAAATCATAATAAAAGCCGATAAAACACCAATTGGGGAGCACGCCAGACGATTCAATGTACCAATGATTGATGAAGTAGCCTTTATTGTGGTTGGTGAACAGTTTCGACCACGAGATATTGTTTTGTATCGTAGAAATGAGCAATTACAACGTATTTCAGAACTCCATCGCTGTTATGATGCATTGCAATACCCCATTTTGTTTTGGAGAAGGGACGATGGCTATCATATAAACATACCTTATCATACCTTATCCAACAACTGGTACGTACACATTTGATTTTCGTTTAAATGAGATTTTTAAATCATTATCATTCGCTAATTCATTTTTGCATTGCAGGCCAAGAATCAACAAAAAAAGTCAGTGCGATGAATTTTTATTCGTATCGATTGATGATTCGCCCTCAAGAAACCAATTTTGTTTTGCGATGCAATCAACTTTCGCATCAATATATCGTCGATATGTACACCAAAATTGAAAGTGAGCGATTGAATTTCATCCGTCACAATCAAGCCCGATTAAGATCAGAGGAATACATACATTTGCTTGACGCAATGATCAATGATGCAAATGTGAATGATATCGGCCGTTTAACAATTTTACCATCATCATATGTTGGTAGCCCACGTCATATGCATGAATATACGCAAGATGCGATGACATATGTACGAAATTATGGCCGACCGGATCTATTCATCACATTCACATGCAATCCGAAGTGGGTCGATGTGTCTGATTGTTTATTTGATGGTCAGGTGCCAAAAGATCGAGTTTTTCCAAATATTGTACAAAATTACAATAACCATGATTGGTTACGAGAACGTGCAATTTTAGCACCAAAAAATATCAATGTCAATGAAATCAATTTCCACATCCAGGAAAAATTGCCAGGTGATTCGGAAACGTATAAATCTATTGATACTGCTATGAATGATGAAGACGCAGTCAATTATCCGGTCGAATTTTTAAATTCTTTGGAACCACCAGGTTCCATGAAAGTTGGTTCATCGACTATACTTCTCCGAAATCTTAATGCAGCAAAATTTTGTAATGGGACGAGTCTTTCAGTGAAGAAATTGATGCCACATTTAATTCAAGCAACAATTCTCACTGGCAAAGCAAAAGGTGAAATTGTACTAATACCGCGCATTCCATTAATACCAACGGACATGCCATTTGAATTCATACGTCTTCAATTTCCCGTGCGTTTATCCTTTGCTATGACAATTAATAAAGCTCAAGAACAAACTCTTCAAGTGTGTGCTGTGAATTTGGAGGAACCGTGCTTTTCACATGGATAATTATACGTAGCATGTTCCAGAGTGGGGGCCCCAACAAATTTATTTATACATACACCACACAATCAAACAAAAAATGTTGCATACACTATTGTATTGAATTGATGTACAACTTTAGGATTATAAATAAAATCCTTTTAAAGCATCGCCATTGAGTTGATTTATTACAAAATACATGTTCTTTCTTGTTTATTATACTTTACCTCAAATCGCAATAAAACATTAACATTAATTAGTTACATTACGTTTAAAAATGGAATAAAAATATACATAAAATGCGCGCAACTGTAATAATCAATGAAATAAAGCGAACAAACACGATTACAATGCGAAACCAAATTAAATTACACCAAATAAAACACGCCACCACGGCTATGACATTATGGGCTAACATTGGTTAGTAGCCAGTTGATAGACAATTCGACTCCCGATGACTGGGATGTTATGAGTGAAGTTTGTATATCAATAAATTAACATTGTTTTCTCATTTCATTAACTATTTGAAAATTTATTTAATATGAATTATCTTTGGGGCGACTTTCCATTAGGAGAGCACGCGTAGAACTTTGATTTTTTTTATAGTGAGCTACGGGTTTCTATAGAACAGCTTTAAAATATTACAGTTAGGAAACACTATTAAATATGATAAAAAAATGTTTTTATTTTCAATTTTGTCCTTTTTAGTACAACACATTTGTTCAATTTGTCTTTATATTAGAACGTATTTCAGCACACGGATACTTTATTCGGTAGATTTATTATTAAATATAATAATTAAAACGGTTTTAATATGAAAATATAATTTTTTTTTTATTTTTAACATATTTTTCAAGTTTACAATATTAATACACAATATAAAAAATTCGAAGCAACGAGAAACTGTTTTGACAGTTCTTGTTAATACTTCCCTCGGGTAGTGTTCTGATAAATTTTTTTGTACCTAGGTACTTTTTTTGGGGAAATTTTCATGGAAACAGTTTTTGGATTAAAAGTACAAGTGTATTTTTTTAATAATAAGACTTACGTGAAAACATTTAACTAAATGAAATATCATATTATTCGAAAAGTAGTTATGCATCACTTTTAAAATACATGATGTACCTACCTATTTACTTTCAGTAAAAACCAATTTCGAATTAAAAAAACAAAAACGTTAAACGAAACGTATGTATAGAAAAAAAAACTACTTGTGTAAAATGTTTCTGTAATTAAGTTCATGGCGTACAAAAAGCTCCGGGAGTAAGGGGGGAGGCATGGTGCCCCCCTGCAACCCCCCTGCCAGGACCAATTATCGGATTTGGGTGGGGTTAAGTTTGGGTGTATGCAAAGTTTTTTTGGGATTTGACATGAAACAAAACAACAATAGTACATAGTTTGAAATCAATATATATTATCCCAAGAAAAATGCACATACCACAACACTTACCATAGGGAAGTTGCATACAGTCATCTGTGGATTGGTAAACAACTGCCAACACAAAAGAAAAAAGTTGTCGGTAGTCATCATTTGCATACATTTTGTATGGAAAATGAAAACTTTAAAAATTAATTAAAAATAGAAATAAAAGTTTCCTCACTTTAAAATTGTTATATTTATTGTTTCTAAGAATAAGTCTACCGAATAAAAGTATTCGCGTGTTAAACTCGTGCTCGTGCCTAAAGGAAAGTTCAGCCTTATCTTTGTATGTGAGACGATAAATGAATCATAAGACAAAGGGGTGTCGCATTGGTTAAAGATTTATTTGTGGATGAAGCAAGACATGATCGTTTACTTCTGCACTGTGGGGGGGAAATGTTGAACGCTACCAATGCAACAAGGGGTCTGCACCTAGTCAACAACGGCTAACGTCAACGCTAAACTATTTGTTATAATAATGTACGATCATACAAGGAAGGTTATATGGGGGGCGGAAAATAAAAATACTCTTTGCTTAACAACCCAATCCTCTGTTTCATTTTGAAGAGTTTGAATTCTATAAAATTAATTACCCGATCTTTATAAATTACCTAAACATTATTATTATTATTATTATTGTTATTATTATTATTACTATTATTATTATTATTATTATTATTATTATTATTATTTTTATTATTATTATTATTCTTATTATTATTATTATTATTATTATTATTATTATTATTATTATTATTATTATTTTTATTATTATTATTATTATTATTATTATTATTATTATTATTATTATTATTACTATTATTATTATTATTCCTATTATTATTATTATCATTATTATTATTATTATTACTATTATTATTAGGATTCCATTCTTGACCGTCCAAGGTGTCGGACGTGTTTTAGAGAAGATAAGAAAAAATAAAATAAAATAAAATAAAATAAAATAAAATAAAATAAAAATTGAATTAAAATATAATAAAATAAAATAAAATAAATAAAATAAAATATAATAAAATAAAATAAAATAAATAAAATAAAATATATTAAAATAAAATAAAATAAAATAAATTAAAATAAAATAAAATATAATAAAATAAAATAAAATAAAATATAATAAAATAAAATATAATAAAATGAAATAAAATAGAATAGAATAAAATAAAATAAAATAAAATAAAATATAATACAATAAAATAAAATATAATAAAATAAAATATAATAAAATAAAATAAAATAGAATAGAGTAAAATAAAACAAAATAAACTAAAATAAATTCAAATAAATAAGGAAGGGGTACAGAGAGGACATGGCGGATAAAAAAGGAGAAAATAACGAAGAAGAAATAAAGAGGAGAGGAAGGCCGACAAACATTGAAAGATTGTCGAAGGGTATGGACACGGGATCGATGGGAGATATAAGTGATCTATGGAAAAGGAAAAGGGAACAGACAGAAGGAGGGGAGCAGGAAATGGTGGAAGGAATAGCGGTATTTCAGCCAAGCAAGAAAATTCCAAGATCACCGCAGAAGAAAGAGGGAGAGGAATCGAATGTGGAGAGGATACTAAGGGAGATGAACAAAGAGTTAAAACGTGAGATTCAAGAAGTGAAGCAGGAGTTGAAAGAGATGAGAGGAGAAATGAAGGAGGAAGTTAGAATGATAAGAGAAGAATTGAAAAGGGCGGAGAAGGAGAGAGAAGAACTAAAGATTGAGGTAAAAGGTTTGACAAGAAGGATGGAAGAGTTAGAGAATAGAGAAAAACGTGTAATGGAGATAGAGGAGAAGAAAATTCAAAAAGGAGTAAAAATAATAAGTGGGCGAGAGGAGACAGAAAATCTAATGGACAAGATGAAAGAGATGGAAGCAAAGATAGAAAAACAGGAAAAAGAAAAAATAAAAATGAATGTAATAATCAGAAACGCGCAGATACAAGGCACAATAAAAGAAACGGTAAAAAGCTTATTTATAAGCATAGGAGTGCGAGCAAGGATAAAGGAAGTGAAGGAGGTCGGAAGGAAAGGAGCAGACAGGAAAGAGGGCATGATAGAGGTAAAGATGGAAACACTAGAGGGGAAAGCAGAGGTTATGAGAAAGAAAACGAGCCTAAAAGGAAGGAGGGAGAGAATTGAAGAGGACTTAACGTGGAAAGAAAGAAGAATGAAGTGGCTGATAAAAGAGCGAGCAGAGGAAGAGAAGAGAAAAGGGAAGTGGGTTAGGATAAGATATGGGAAACTGATAGTAAATGACGAGACATGGGTATGGGATGAGAAAAGGGAGGTCATAAGGAAACTAATGACTAGAGATGAAGAACAGGATGGCCAATTGCAGAGAGAAAGTAGAAGTAGCCAAAAAGAAGGGGAAAGAGAAGTAGAAGAGCGAACGGAGCCAAAAAACGGATAAGGGAAGAAGAAGAAAGAAATGAAATAAGTAGAGAAGAGGCGAAGGAAAGATGGAAGATTGGCTTCTGGAGTGTGGCGGGGCTAGCAAATAAAGAAAAAGAGTTCTGGGAAGGGATCAAAGAATGGGAAGTTATAGTGTTGATAGAAACTTGGGTAGAGGAAAAGAACTGGGAAAAATGGAAAACAAAACTGCCAAAGGGGTATAAATGGACGAGACAGGGAGCAAAAAAGAAGAATAATAAGGGAAGAGCGATGGGAGGTATGATGATGGGAATTAGAGAAGAAATGGCAATGGAGGGAGATGAGCATCAGGAACGGGAAGAGGGAATAATGAGCAGGAAAGTAAAAGCAGGGAAGGATGAATGGGTTATAGTAGCAACATACATTAATAACGACATAGATAAGAAGTTGGAAAGCATAAGAAGGTGGATGGAGAAGCAAGCAGATGAGGAAAGAGTGATAATAGGGGGGGACTTCAACGCAAGAACAGGGCTAGAGGGTGGAAGAGTGAGGGAGATGGAAGATGAAGAGAATGGAAGGAGGTCAAAAGATAAGAAAGTGAACGCTGAAGGAAAAAAGTTAACGCAGATGATAGGAGAATTAGGGTGGGAAATTTTTAACGGGAATATAGAGGGGGACGAGGAGGGAGAGTTCACGTATACAGGAGGCAGAGGGGAGACAGTTATAGATTATGTATTGGGTGACGACAGGACGAGAGACGGGATAGAAAGGATGGAAGTAGCAGATAGGGTGGAGTCGGATCATCACCCATTGGTGATCACGATGAAAAAAGGAAGAAGGAGAAAGAGAGAAAAAGGAAAGGAGGTCAAAAGAACAAAAACGGGAAGGTGGTCAGAGGAGATGAAACGGGAATACGAGAGAAGAATGCGAGGATTTAGACTGGAGAAGGGAGGAGAGGAAGCAGTTAAGGAGATAGGGGAGAGGATAAAGAGAGAGATTGATCGAAGTGAGGAGATAGGGGGGAGAGAAAGGAAACGGAAAATGAGAGGATGGTGGGATGATGAGTGCAGAGATAAAAAAGGGGAAGTAAGAAAGGAGTTAAGGAGGTGGAGGAAAAATAGTGGGACGAAAGAAAAATACAGGGAGAAAAAAAGAGAATATCAACTGATGTGTGAGAAAAAGAAACGCGCCGAGCAGGAAGAGTTGAAAAGAGAAATTACAGAGGCCAATACCGAAAACAAAGTGTGGGAAATAATAAATAGAGAAAGAAAGAAGAGAAAGATAATGGGGGAAGGTATAGAAGAAGAGGAATGGAAAAAATATTTTATGAGCTTATTTGGAGGGGTGGAAGGAAGAGTAAGAATGGGAATGGAGGGAAGAAGAAGAGCGGAAGAGGAGACTGATATCAGTAAAGAAGAAATAAGAAAGGTGGTGAGAAAACTCAAAGAAGGAAAAGCAACGGGAATAGATGAAATACCGAATGAGGCGTGGAGATATGGAGGAGAAAAAGGGATAGAGGTAGTTTGGGAAATATGCAGAAAAGTGTGGAGAGGAGACGGATGGCCGGAGGGGTGGAAAGAGGGGGTGATTGCACCAATAATAAAGAAAGGGGCGGGAACAAAGGTAGAGGAATACAGAGGAGTAACAATCATGCCATCGTTATATAAAATATACACTGCGGTTTTAGCGAAGAGGCTAGAGGAAGAAGCGGAAGAAAAAGGGATGATACCACCGAATCAAACGGGGTTCAGAAGAGGAGTAGGGACGATAGACAATATATATGTGTTGAACTATGTGGTGAACAGAGAGGTTGCAGAGGAGAAAGGCAAGCTAGTGGCACTATTTATAGATTTAAAAGCGGCGTTTGACTCAGTGGATAGAAAAATTATGATAGATGCATTGGTGGAACGAGGAGTAAGAGAAGGGCTTAGGGAGAGAGTTAGGGAGGTTTACGAAGAAACGACGAGCAGAGTGAAAGCGGGAGTAGCGATGGGGGAACATTTTGGACGGGAAAAGGAGTAAGACAAGGCTGCCCGATGAGTCCAATACTGTTTAACTTATTGACGGCAGATATGGAAGACGAACTGGCCGAGGGGAGATGGGGAGGGGTAAAAGTGAGAGGAAAAAGAATTTGCTCGCTGGCATTCGCAGATGATGTGGTAGTATTGGCGAAAAACGAAGAAAAGATGCAATGTATGATAAGGATACTGGAAAAATATTTCGAGAAGAAAAAACTAGAGTTAAACGTTGGAAAGACGAAAGTGATGAGGTTTAGAAAAGGAGGAGGGAGGAATAAAACAGTAGATTGGAGATGGAGGGGAAAGCAAATAGAGGAAGTAAGGGAGTTTAAATACCTGGGCTATGTGTTCAAAAAGAATGGAGGTCAGGAGGCACATATAAAGGACAGAGCAAAAAAGGCAGCAGCGGTCATGAAGGAAGCATGGGGGATTGGAAGGAGAAAATTCGAGAGGGTATGGGAGAGGAAGATGTGGCTTTTTGACACCCTGGTATGGATGGTGATGGGGTATGGAGCGGAAATATGGGGATGGGAGGAGAGAAAAGAAATTGAAACAATGCAAGAGAGGTACCTCAAATGGACACTAGGTGTAGAATGGCAAACTCCAGGATACATGGTGAGAGAAGAAACAAAAAGAGACAAGATAAGGATAAGAGCAGGGAGAAGGGCATGGAAATATGAAGAGAAGTTAACAGATGGAAAGGGAAGTGAAATAGCGAGGGAATGTCTACAGGAGATGAAAGAGAGAGGGAGAGATGGACAAGTGAGAGTATCAAGATGGGAACAGGGTAGGCAAGAAATGAGGGGAAGGGAGGGAAGAGATGATAGTGCGACTGGATACGACGGAGTGGAAAGAGAAGACAGAATAGAACAGGAGAAGGAAAGACGGGAACAAATAAAGGAATCTAGATATAACAGATGGTATAGAGAAATAATGACGGAGGGGATACCGCATTATCTGGTAGCAGGATGGAAGACAGAAAGAACGAGGCGAATAGCAAGAGTTAGACTAGGAAATGAGGTGAGAGAAAGATGGTATTGGAAACGAGAAGAGGAGAAAATGTGCAGACTGTGCGAGGGTGAACCAGAGACGTGGGAACATGTAATAGAAAGATGCAGATCAGGAGGAAATGAAGGAAAATCCATAGGGGAAAAGTTGACGGAAATAATGGACGAAAAAGGGAAGGGAGAAGAATGGATATAAGAGCTAGAGGAAGTGAGAAAAGACAAGACGAGAGAAAGAAGAAGGGATGAGGTAGACTGAAGTCAGGAACGGAATCCTGTAACCCTTAGGGGAATCAGAAATAATATTAACTAACTACTATTATTATTATTATTATTATTATTATTATTATTATTATTATTATTATGTAAGCAGATCACGTCCGGAGCAGCACAAGGATCAATCTTAGGGCCGGACCTCTGGAACATATCGTGTGATGGCATTCTTCGCATGCATATGCCAGAAGATACTTTCCTGGTAGGTTACGCAGATGACATCGCCGCGGTGATTACGGCAAGAGACACCGCAAGTGCGCAAAGGAAGCTAAACCAGGTCATGCGACGTCTAAATTTTTGGATGGATGAACACGGCCTCTGTCTTGCTACCTAAAAAACGGAGATAGTTCTTCTGACAAAAAAGAGGATTCCTACCCTAATAGATTTCCATGTCGGTCCTGAAGTCATTAAAAGCAAAGACGCAGTATATTATCTGGGAGTGACTATTAACACAAAACTCACTTTCTGGCACCAGATAAAAAATGCGGTGGAACGAGCGGCAAAAGTGATCACATCACTGAGCAGACTGATGGCAAACGTTGGTGTGCCTACGGCCAGTAAGCGAAGACTCCTGATGTCGACCACGCACGCCATTCTCCTTTACGAATGCGAGATCTGGGCAGACGCACTTCGGCAGGATAAGTATCGAAAGCAGCTGGCAGCAGTACAGAGACGCGGAGCTCTACGCGTTGCAAGCTCATACAGAACTGTGTCGGAACCAGCAATCCTTGTTATCGCAGGTGTGACACCCATCGATCTCCTGGCGGCACAAAGGAAGTACGTGCACGACAAAAAAGCGGAACTCGGCGTCAAATTGGCAACCGAACAGGCAAAGGACCGCACGAAACAAAAGTGGCAAGAGCGCTGGAACTCGGAAACGAGAGGACGCTGGACAGCGAGGCTGATCAGAGAAGTGAGCAAATGGAATGACCGGAAACACGGTGAGGTTAACTATTACGTCACCCAGTTACTCACCGGACATGGATATTTCAACGCCTTCCTTCAAAAGATCGGCAAAACAAGTAGTCTAGCCTGCCAGTACGGTGACTCTGAAACCGACGATGCATACCACACTTTCTTCGCTTGCAGTAGATGGGAAGCCCAACGTGAAGAAATAGAAAGAGATATGGGACCACTCAGCCCAGATAACATAGTAGATAAGATATTGACCAACGACCGGACGTGCATGTATATCGCATGTATATGCATGTATATCGAACGTATTCTCAGAAGAAAAAAAAAGAGAAGAGGAAAACACTCGGGAAACAGTTGAACCCGTAAGTTTAATATAAACAACCCCCCTGAAGTAATGCAAAGAGCGGTTCCGGGGGGGGGGTGGAAGCTGAAAGGGTTATAAGGAGTTTTAGCCGGTATGGGAAAACCATACCGAGTCCGGCACACGGGGATTGTCTAGGGTCAACGCCAAGATGACATCCTTATGGTGCATAAAGCATTTCTCCTGAAACCCTAAAGGAAAAAAAAAAAAAAAAAACAATAAATTATTATTATTATTATTATTATTATTATTATTACTATTATTATTATTATTATTATTATTATTATTGTTATTATTATTACTATTATTATTATTATTATTATTATTATTATTATTATTATTATTATTATTATTATTATTATTATTATTATTATTATAATTATAATAATTATAATAATTATTATTATTACTATTATTATTATTATTATTATTGTTATTATTGTTTTTATTATCATTTTTATTTTTATTATTATTATTATTTCAGACCTATCTCCATCCTTCCAATTGTAGACAAGTTACTTGAACAAGTTATGGCAGATCCGCTGCAGTATTATATTGACAAGCAGAGTATTATAAATAAAAACCAATATTAATTATTATTATTATTATTATAATTATTATTATTATAATTATTATTATTATAATTATTATTATTATAATTATTATTATTATAATTATTATTATTATTACTATTATTATTATTATTATTATTATTATTATTATTATTATTATTATTATTATTATTATTATTATTATTATTATTATTATTATTATTATTATTATTATTATTATTACTATTATTATTATTATTATTCTTATCATTATTATTATTATTATTATTATTATTATTATTATTATTATTATTATTATTATTATTATTATTATTATTATTATTATTATTATTATTATTATTATTATTATTATTATTATAATTATTATTATTATAATTATTATTATTATTACTATTATTATTATTATTATTATTGTTATTATTGTTTTTATTTTTATTTTTATTATTATTATTATTACAGACCTATCTCCATCCTTCCAATTGTAGACAAGTTACTTGAACAAGTTATGGCAGATACGCTGCAGTATTATATTGACAAGCAGAGTATTATAAATAAAAACCAATATGGCTTTCTCAAAAACAAAAGTACAAGCAAACTTCTGGCTGAATTCGCCAACCTAGTAAATGAAAGTCTGAACAAAAATCATCACAGCCTGGTGGTCTTCATTGACTTCAAAAAAGCATTTGACACACTTAGACATGTAAAACTCTTTGAAATGCTTGAAAAAATTGGAATAAGAGGAGATATTTTAGAGTGGTTCAAAAGTTATCTGAAGAATAGAGGAATGACTGTGAAAATTTCAAATGTTTACAGCCAAATGACAATGCTTAAATACGGTGGTCCGCAAGGGTCAACTTTAGGTCCACTCCTGTTTATTATATACTCAAACCAACAACTTTCAATCTTAAAAAAAAGTATTGCATTCGCCTTTGCAGACGATACGGCAATTATAGTCAGCCATAGAGATCTGGAAGTAGCAACAAAAATTATGCAACAAGAATTTGACTCAATAATCAGATGGTGCCACGATTTTGGACTAATTATCAACATTACTAAAACTAAAGTAATGGATATCAGACCTCCCCATATACAGAAAACCAAAATTAATATTAAATGCCACGAAACAACATGCCTACATCAAAACCCGACAAATGAGTTCCTTAATACCAAAGACAAGAGCGATAAGTTCATAGGAAATGTGCAACAGTTTAAATACCTAGGAGTAGAGTTGGATAGTCATTTTAAATGGGATATACATATACGAAATATATGCAATCGCCTACGTAAAGCGGCTTATGCTCTTCACCATTTAAGTTTCTACACCAGCTACCCAGTTCTTAAACAGGTTTATTTCTCATTGGTTGAGTCGGTACTAAGGTATGGTATACTAGCTTAGGGAAATGCAACACCTACTTATCTGGAAGACATACAAAAACTACAAAATCGAATTGTAAAAATCTTAGCAAGGGCAAGATATGGTACGAACTTTATAACAAAATCTGATTATTGCAAAATATTTAAGGAACTTGGTATCCTGAGTCTAAAGCAGCTTTTTGAATTAAACATACTTGAAGAATTCTACAATGATGAAAGATACAAGCAGTCAATTGATCATATATACAATACTAGAAGAAGAGCAAAGAGATTCTTGCAAATATCGAATTTTAAGAACTCATTCGGCAGACAACAATTATCGGTCATCGTTCCAAGTATTTTCAATAGAATTCCTAGAGAACTCCTTAACATTAATGGATATAATTTAAGAAAAAAACTTCTGAAAAAACACATCATCCAGCATTAGCTCTGTATAAAGTAAAATATAAATTTTTAACTTTTTCTTTCAAGATTACTTATTTTGTATAATAACGTATGAATGCAACTTTCTGCAGAAAAGCCTGCATAGGCTTCGCAGATATCTTCTGTAAACAACAATTTGTATTATGAAACAGTAGTAAATAAAATTGAATTGAAATTGAATTGAATTATTATTATTATTATTATTATTATTATTATTATTATTATTATTATTATTATTATTATTATTATTATTATTATAGTTATCACAATGCACCCGGGCATTGACCCGATAATAAGACAGCGAATCACATCGGATTCGCTGAGTCAGCATATTCATGACTGAACCTGTTCCCACAGTCCCGGTGCATTATTATCAGATTACGTCGCCGTTATGTGAACTCGAATTGGTCTATTTGACAAGTCAGCGCTTTACACCGTGGGACCAATAGTCATACCTGCACCGTGGGACAAATGTGTGCCGAACGGAAACTTGGATTCCGTTAGTCAGTTCGTATTGAACCTCCTAGTGATCGAGACGTGTTTTCCTCATTTCCATTTATTACTAATTACCTAAATCTAAATCTGTATCTAAGATAAAGTAAGTCGAACCGTTGGGCCGGCCCTCGCGGGTCGGCGTTCGCTTTTTTTTAATATCCTCGCGTAGGATATCGTTAACTTTATTATTATTATTATTATTATTATTATTATTAATATTATTATTATTATTATTATTATTATTATTATTATTGTTATTATTATTATTATTATTATTATTATTATCATTATCATTATTTTTTTTTTTTTTTTTTTTTTTATAACTTTGCACGCGCTCAAGGGATTATGAATACCCTTTATATGTTTTTTCTTAACACAGCACGGCATCTGGTGGGAGAAGAGAAATAAGGATAGGAAAGATGTGTGGCGCGATGTTCTGAGACTAGAGCTGGTTGTTGTCTCAGATTTATCTCCAGGGATGGCGGCTGAACTAATGCAGAGAGAATTACCGTGTCTTATTTATTTATGTCCCTTATAATTCGCATTATTTTATTTATTTCGTTGTCATATTTTATGGGTATGCTAGAGTTACGTTTCGTGCCGAGGTTTATTCTTAAAAAAAACTTAAACGTTTTTTTTCTTTATATTTATTTATTCATTATTATTTTCTTTTACAATTATTTATTTTGTCTTCAATTATTTATTATGTTTGTAATTAATTATTTATTTGCTAAGGAGAAGCCGCTGTCCTAAGCGAGGCTGCACTTCTCAATAGCTTTATTAAAATTATGGTCTAACAAGAGAAGCCGCTGTCCAAAGCGAGGCTGCACTTCTCAGGTCAGGAGTAGGATTAGAACTGACAATATATCTTGGGTTTAATTCGAAAGAGAGCTTAGTTATAATAAAAAAAAAATAGATTAGGTTAGCAGTTTCACTTGAAATATTCATATTTCATTGATATGTATAAAAATGTATTTGAAGCATTTGGAAGGGAAAAGGTGTGTATCCGATTAGGATTGGATTGTGCTAAGTATGCACAATGGCGTGGGAACAGTTGTTGTATAAGCGATGTGCCGTTAGGCAAAAGGGGAATATGGGCGGTATTCGGGGTAACGGTTTGGATGATCTCCATTGTTATAAAAATAATGTGCCGTTAGGCAAGGGAAGTGTGGGAGGTTCTCGGGGTAATGGTTTGGGTGACGTCTTGGACGTAACTCCTCCCCCCTTAGGATTCTGCTCCGTAGAATCACTATTTTGAATATTTACCTTAACTTTACTTTTTGTGATTCTTTTTGTGGAACAAATAGTTAAAAGTACAATAATTAAGCCCAAGATTAAAAAGTTAAAACTATAATGTATGCTCGTGTATATTTTATGTTTAAATTTAATTTCATCAATGAGCTTTCGATTTTCTATTTGTTTTACATTGATTTCAGCACTAGAAAAATTCATATCAATTGCTTTGATTTTTACGTTACTTAAGTTAGGTATTATAAAATTTTCATAATATATAAAATTTTCGTACTTAATATTGTTTATGTTTATTACACAATTTTCAAATTTAATAGCATAATTGCCCATCAATTCTAAATTAAAATTATTACAGTTTTGTTCAATAGTTGTTTTAGGCATATTTTTAAGTATTATAATATTGTTTGCTAATTGTTTAATTTCTATATTTTTATTTTTTATAAAATTACAACTTGTATTTTTTTTGAAAATATTCTTAATACATTCATCGTCGATGATTTTCAATTCATCTTTTCTTAAAATTTTCTTATCATCTTCATAATTAGTTTTTCCATCTGTTATAATGGTTTTGTAATTAGAGTTAAGTTCAAGGAATTCTAAATTTGGAATTGGTTCTATAAATACACGGTGAAATTTCGTATTATCATATACTGGGATCATTATAACAAAAATTATTTGGTTTTTATGAAATATACTTGAACTTTTGATATCCTTAAAGTTTTCAAATGTTATGTTAAAATTTTCTACTTCTTTTGGTGACAAAATATCCTTTCCTAGGAGACCTAATTGGCTTAGTAAAATGCTTTCCTTTACTTTCTTAACTTGATTGCCTAGTAGTTGAATATCGTACTGGATCTGAAATGCATGTTGCATTGTGGTTATTTTGAGATTTTCCCTATCAATTGCGTTACTTATTGTTGAAAATTGATTTTTTATGTCTGTTTGTTGTTTGTTTATGTGTTTTGTTATATTGTAAATGTTTTCGTAAAATTCAGAATTTATTTTAATTTGGTCGTTTAATCCGTCAATTAGGTTCTTATTGTTTTGTTCGTTTAAGTTAAGTCTTGTTTTTACTTCGTGTTCGTCTTCGTAGTCCATTGTTCCTGCCAGATATTTCAAACTTGTTCCTAAAAAATTAAATAAAGCTCGTTTTCGTCTATGTTGAATTAAACTGTTTATTTCTTGTCCTAGTTGGTTTAATCCATGTATAATAGTTGGGTATTCGTTCTTGTCTTTTATGTTTTCAACGTTATGTTTAAGAAGTTCGAAACTTTCCGTCCATAGTGTTAAATTTATGACGTGCAAAATTTTATAGTAACTTTCAATGATTTTTGTTTCTTCGCCTCTAATTGTTATAAATCCATTGCCTTCGTTTAAATTTTGTATGTCAATCTTTTGTCCTGTTGTCACAGTTATTGGTATTGTCAGAAGGATTATTAGTAGTGCCTAAAAAGAAATATTTTTAAGAAGTTTGTTCAAATTTATACTTTCGTTTTAGTTGTGTTTTATAGAAAGTACGTCCTTTACTGTCAATTACGTGGTCATCGTCTACTATTTCAGGGTTATCTTTTGTATGTTTAATTTTGAGTTTATTATTTGTTCTACATTTAAGGTAAGAATGGTCTGTTTCTTTAAGGTCAATGTCAGTCTTGTCCTTGTTAAGTTTACTTATATACCGTTATTTATTTGTATTAACTAATTCAATAATTTTCGGGTAGTCTTGGTTTGTTATGGTTCAATTAAGAAAGTCGATGGGTCTTTGTTTCGTAGTTGAGTGTATTGTCTTATTGTATATTGTTACAGCTTTCAGTACTTTATTTCGTAGGGTGTTATTGTTTTTTTCATCGGCATTAAATGTCCTTATATGCTCGTTAAGAGTTTGGTGGAATCTTTCGATATCCGAATTGCCTGTCTTGTGGTAGGGTGTGGTAATATGAAGGTCAACATGGTTTTCTTTTAGGAATTCTTTGATCGCAATTGATGAAAATCCTGTTTCATTGTCCGTAATTATCTTGTCTGGTATGCCGTTATTGGCGAATCTACATTCTAATGTGCTTAATAGTGATGTCCATGTCCTATGTTTTATTTCTTGTACAGTTACGTGTTTTGTAAATTTGTCGATCATTGTTACGTACATTAAATTGATATTTGCATACCAAATGTCAATGTGTAATACTTGATTTGGTTTTGTCGGTGTTTCGGTTATTTTGAAAGGAATTTTATATGGTGATCGTTCGTATTTCGATCTGTTGCAAATTTCGCAATTATTTATATATTTTTGAATTTTTTCTTTGAGATTGGGAGTGTAATAAACATCTCTAATTTCCTCGTATGTTTCATTAATTCCCCTATGATTTAAGGAATTATGGGATTTTGAAATTACTAATAATTCTTTTTCCCTGTCTGTGAGATCCCCTAAGAGTTTAGTGCATTTAATAAACCTTAATAGTTTGTTCTTGCTAAAATATTTAAAATAGACATCCTGAAATTTAGCATAAAGACTATCATCTTTGGCAAAGATACCTACTATTCCTTTGGGTGGGATGAATTTTTTCATAATTTCTAGGATAAGATTTTCATTAAAGATTTTTATTTCTATTACGATCCATTTTTTGTTAAAAACATTATATATTTTATGGTTGCTTACATTATTGGAACTAATAAGAATTATTTGAGTCTTGTATAAATTTACCGGGGTTTCGATTATCGGAATATAGTCGCTACTATCTTCTCTAGCACTATGGATTGTAGCTACCATTGATTGTGCATCATCTGGATTTTCTTCTTCGATAGGATTTATCGCATTTTCATTGTAATAAACCTCTATTCTGGAAAGTCCATCCGCAACCTGGTTTGCTTTTCCCTCTACATATTCGATATCGAAATTATATTCTTCTAATTTAATCTTCCACCTTTGTAATTTTATGTTGGGTTCTTTTAGCGAACTCAACCAAACAAGTGGTCGATGGTCAGTCTGAATACTAAATTTTCTCCCGTATATGGCCTAAAATATTTTGTGGCCCATACAATTGCCAATAGTTCTTTCTCAATGGTTGAATATTTTATTTCATGTTCATTGAGTGTACGGCTTGCGTAACACAACGGATGATTGTCTTGTGATAAAACCGCACCTAGGGCATAATTTGAAGCGTCAGTTATCAAGACGAATTTCTTGTTAAAATCAGGGTATCGAAGGATAGGGTCTGAAGTAATTAATTTCTTGAGGGTCTCAAAACTCTCAATGTAATCTGGATCTTTAATATTAATCTTTGCATTTTTTTTCAAGAATAATGTCATCGGCTTTGCTACCTTTCCGTAATCTTTAATAAATTTCCGGTAGTATCCGGTAATTCCTAAAAATGACCTGATCTGTTTGACGGTTTTCGGTATCTTGTAATCTTGGATAGTTTGTATTTTATTGGGGTTGGTCTTGATACCTTCCGTGGTGACGATATGTCCTAAAAATTCTGTTTCTTTTTTCAGAAACTCGCTTTTATCTAATTGGACTTTGAAGTTGGCTTTTTGAAGTTTCACAAAAATTTTCTTCAATGAAAGAATATGTTCTTCAAGGCTGGTTGAGAAGACAATAATGTCATCTAGGTAAACTAAACATATGTGCCCTATGAATTCATGAAGAACCAAATTCATTAATCGTTGAAACGTCGAAGGAGCATTTTTCAAACCGAATGGCATGCGAGTGAACTCGTAGTGACCATTTCCAGTCGAAAATGCTGTTTTCTTCGCGTCTTCTTCGGCAATCTCGATTTAATGAAAACCTTTCGCCAAATCGAGTGTCGTAAAATACATAGCTCTTCCCAATTTGTCGAATATGTCTTCCATATTCGGTATTGGAAATTTATCGTCTATCGTTACTTCATTAAGTTTCCGATAGTCGATTACTATCCTCCACTTATCTTTTCCAGATGCGTCCTTCTTTTTTGGGACGATCCAGATAGGTGCAGAGTAGGGCGAGTTACTTGGTCGTATGATGCCCTGCTCTAACATTTCTTTGATTTGTGCGTTAACTTCTTGCCTGTGTATCTCCGGGTACCTATAGTTCTTTGTATAGATAGGAATGTCGTTTATTGTCTCTATTTTATGCTTAATCGCATTAGTAAACGACAAATCGCTACCTTCTTGGTAAAATATTTGGGAGTATTGTGAGACTAATTTTAATATTTTATCTCTTTCCTCCTCATTAAGGTGATTTGTTCTAATTTATTTTGGGATTGATTCGTGGTTTATTTCTGTATAGTACATTTCTAGTTTTGGTAACTGATTGTAATAGTTATTATTATAATTTTCATCTTCCTTGGAAAGAAAGATTGGGGTTTCTTTATCGTTAATTGTTAATTTCCTGTTTTTGAAGTCTAAAATAGCATTTGCTGGTATAAGAATATTGTTTCCTATTAATCCATCTAGTGTTTGATGAAATCGAAATTCTAGAAACTCGGCTGTTTTATTCACTCCTAATTCTTTAAATAGTGGGATTCTAACTTTATTATGGATTAGTAAGGGTGTACTTGCTGTAAGTATTTGGATTGGGTTATTAAGTTGAATTTGCCACTTAGGGTGACAAACTCCAGGGCTGATAATGCTCGTTTCTGAGCCCGGGTCTATCAGGAATCTAAGTTTTGTATTGTTCTTAGCTTCCACTACTATATAGGGTAATTTTCTGGGGGGCTGGTTAAAGGAAAATCCAAATTACTTTGGATGTTATTAACTTGCCTTGCATAACTTGCGGATAAGGTGTCCATGGGTTCTTGTCTAAAGTTTCCTGAATTATTTCTATTTCTAAAGTTGTTAGAATTATATTGACCTGAATTATTTTCTCGGGGAGGATTATTGGAATTTTGTCCCGAGATATTACTGTTGTTGCGATTATAACTACCATAATTACTCCTAAATGTACCCGAATTATTATTAGAATTATTTCTACTTCTAAAGTTGTTAGAATTATATTGACCTGAATTATTTTCTCGGGGAGGATTATTGGAATTTTGTCCCGAGTTATTATTGTTATTGCGATTAAAACTACCATAATTACTCCTAAATGTACCTGAATTATTATTAGAATTATTTCTATATGTACTTGACCTATTGTGATAATTATTATTACTATTTTGGTAACTGTTCCTTAGACTTGAATTATTGTAGGGTGCTAATTTTAAATTTCCCTCATCCTGTCCAATAAATATTCTAATTTTATCCCGTATTTCTGAGAGATCGTGCAATCCAGTGATTGCATATGCTAGTGCCCCTGAACTTAACTCTTTAATCTTCATCGTTAACATTCCATTGAAAATGTCTGTTATTCTCTTACTATCGTTACTAAAAGTTGCGTGTTCCGCAATATTTTCTACAATATTTTTTATTTTATAGTCTAATTCATAAATATTTCTTACTCTTAATGCTCCTATGTCCTTGGTTATGGTGAGTTCGTCCTTTGATGCACGGAAATGCTGTTTTAATTTCTCGAGGCACTGGTTCCAACTCGTTGGTGGATCTGTTTGCAACAGATTTTTTTGCTGCTCCTGATATTTTAGTATCGAAGATGACTTCAAACACCTGCCTCTTGTCATCTTCCCGCTGATAGTTGGCGAGGATTTTCGTGACTGACGTTGCGAACGAGGGCAGCGTTCCTGGTTCTCCTTGAAATGTCGTTAGGAATCTAATTTCTTTTTCGATTTTAGATCTAACACTTATTATTTGGTTCTGGTTTGCCAACAGCTGTGTGAGTACAGCGAGGCACTGCTCTACATTATCTAGGCTCATTCTTGCGGCTCTCCGTTCGTCAAACGCAATATTCCTTTTTCGATTAATTTCGAGTTGTTTTAGAAGCACTTTTAGCACACAATTTTGTTTACTTTGGCTTAATCGCACAATTTGTTATTTTTGATTGTTCTTAATCGAACTTTGCTTTGGATTAACACTTTGAGTTATGAACACGGTTTTCAATTTCTTTTTCGAAATAGTTCACTTTCCTTGTACACGCACAATTTGTTATTTTTGATTGTTCTTAATCGAACATCGCTTTGGGATAACACTTTGAGTTATGCACACGGTTTTCAATTTCTTTTTCGAAATAGTTCACTTTCCTTGTACACGCACAATTTGTTATTTTTGATTGTTCTTAATCGAACATCGCTTTGGGATAACACTTTGAGTTATGAACACGGTTTTCAATTTCTTTTTCGAAATAGTTCACTTTCCTTTGCCGGAATGCTTACACTTCTTATTCGGAAGTTTTAGGTTCTTTTCTCGAATTTAATGGCTTACGCCAAACGCGAAACTACTTTTATTAACTTGTTCGTTTTATTCCGCGTATTCGAAAATTGCCGACTGCGCCAGTTACGTTTCGTTCCGAGGTTTATTCTTAAAAAAAACTTAAACGTTTTTTTTCTTTTTTTCTTTTTATTTATTTATTCATTATTATTTTCTTTTACAATTATTTATTTTGTCTTCAATTATTTATTATGTTTGTAATTAATTATTTATTTGCTAAGGAGAAGCCGCTGTCCTAAGCGAGGCTGCACTTCTCAATAGCTTTATTAAAATTATGGTCTAACAAGAGAAGCCGCTGTCCAAAGCGAGGCTGCACTTCTCAGGTCAGGAGTAGGATTAGAACTGACAATATATCTTGGGTTTAATTCGAAAGAGAGCTTAGTTATAATAAAAAAAAAATAGATTAGGTTAGCAGTTTCACTTGAAATATTCATATTTCATTGATATGTATAAAAATGTATTTGAAGCATTTGGAAGGAAAAGGTGTGTATCCGATTAGGATTGGATTGTGCTAAGTATGCACAATGGCGTGGGAACCGTTGTTGTATAAGCGATGTGCCGTTAGGCAAAAGGGGAATATGGGCGGTATTCGGGGTAACGGTTTGGATGATCTCCATTGTTATAAAAATAATGTGCCGTTAGGCAAGGGAAGTGTGGGAGGTTCTCGGGGTAATGGTTTGGGTGACGTCTTGGACGTAACTCTAGTTTACTCAATCACATGTTGTTAGTGTTATGCCTAAACAGCATGTAATGAGCAAAGCAGCAATGGAATATAAGAAGACATTGACAACGGCAGGAATCGAACCTGCAACTACGAGGTTGACAGGCGAGCACACAACTATCGCGCCACGGCCACCCATTACTATTATTATTATTATTATTATTATTTTTATTATTATTATTATTAATATTATTATTATTATTATTATTATTATTATTATTATTATTATCATTATTATTATAATAATTATTATTATTTTTATTATTGTTATTATTATTAGTATTTTTTTATTACTATTATTACTATTATTCTTATCATTATTATTATTATTATTATTATTATTATTATTATTATTATTATTATTATTATTATTATTACTATTATTATTATTATTATTATTAGTATTATTATTATTATTATTATTATTATTATTATTATTATTATTGTTATTATTGTTTTTATTATTATTTTTATTATTATTATTATTTTTATTGTTATTATTGTTTTTATTATTATTTTTATTATTATTATTATTATTATTATTATTATTATTTTTATTATTATTATTATTAATATTATTATTATTATTATTATTATTATTATCATTATTATTATAATAATAATTATTATTATTATTATTGTTATTATTATTAGTATTTTTTTATTACTATTATTACTATTATTCTTATCATTATTATTATTATTATTATTATTATTATTATTATTATTATTATTATTATTATTATTATTATTACTATTATTATTATTATTATTACTAGTATTATTATTATTATTATTATTATTATTATTATTATTATTATTGTTATTATTGTTTTTATTATTATTATTATTTTTATTGTTATTATTATTTTTATTATTATTATTATTATTATTATTATTATTATTATTATTATTATTATTATTATTATTATTATTATTATTATTATTATTATTATTATTATTATTATTATTATTATTATTATTATTATTATTATTATTATTATTATTATTATTATTATTATTATTATTATTATCATTATTATTATTATTATAGTTAACACGGGGCATTTCCCACGTAAATGCTGATGTAGCATATTAGTGCATACGACTACGAGGTAAATGCACAGTGTTGTATCAATGCCAATAAGGAATACGATCTTCATCCGCTGTTCCCATTGGTGGGAAATGCTGATACTGCAATTTACCCTTGCATAGGCGGAGTATGATTACATTTTATTACATTATTAGAAGTCAGTCTTTGTTGAACGGTTGTTCCTAAATATGTTCTTATAACGTGTATCAGGTCGTTTTTCATTTCACATAAATAGTAAGTCGAACCGTTGGGCCGGCCCTCAGGGCCGGCGTTCGCGTTTTTTTTATATCCTCAAAAAAGATATATTTAACTGGCGCCCGAGCAGGGACCGGTATTCATTTCGTGTCCTTTTTGCTGAAGGATCTATGCCAGGCCAATACGCTCCTTTGGAGTGAACGTCACTGTACCCATGGGAACACAGTAGACTATTTTGGGTACCTTGAGCATAAAACTTTCGCATACCCATGGGAACATGCGAATATCCTTAAACGCTAAGGGATGCGAGGGTGGAGTTGTTCGTGCCATTAGTAGGTTTATTAAGTTAAACTAAACGGGACTAACACGGCAACCCCCCAAGAAATACCGGTTCTCTAAGAATAGTAAATTAACGAATTAAAATTTTTGCAGAAATTCCAGAATAACGTTACTGAACGAACTTGAAAGAATTTTTTACAATAACTATATACATATATAGACGAATGATGAAGCTGCTGTAAGTGAAAGAAAAAAAAACCAACTCAAAGAAAAAAGAAAAAAGTGCAAAGCTAAGTCTATCGTGTTGCTTGTGATGTGCTCGAAATAAATCTTTTTGCAAGTGCTGTGGTGAAAAAATATATATAAAAAAGGTGCATTGATACAAAAGGTATTTAAAGGTACATAATCACCTGAGGTGCAAAAAAAGGAGTAAAGCTCACCATTAGAAAAAATATATAAAAAACGTGCATTCAACTCACCATTGAAAAAATATATATATAAAAATATCGATTAATTTCGAGTTGTTTTAGAAGCACTTTTAGCACACAATTTTGTTTACTTTGGCTTAATCGCACAATTTGTTATTTTTGATTGTTCTTAATCGAACTTTGCTTTGGATTAACACTTTGAGTTATGAACACGGTTTTCAATTTCTTTTCGAAATAGTTCACTTTCCTTGTACACGCACAATTTGTTATTTTTGATTGTTCTTAATCGAACATCGCTTTGGGATAACACTTTGAGTTATGAACACAGTTTTCAATTTCTTTTTCGAAATAGTTCACTTTCCTTGTACACGCACAATTTGTTATTTTTGATTGTTCTTAATCGAACATCGCTTTGGGATAACACTTTGAGTTATGAACACGGTTTTCAATTTCTTTTTCGAAATAGTTCACTTTCCTTTGCCGGAATGCTTACACTTCTTATTCGGAAGTTTTAGGTTCTTTTCTCGAATTTAATGGCTTACGCCAAACGCGAAACTACTTTTATTAACTTGTTCGTTTTATTCCGCGTATTCGAAAATTGCCGACTGCGCCAGTTACGTTTCGTTCCGAGGTTTATTCTTAAAAAAAACTTAAACGTTTTTTTTCTTTTTTTCTTTTTATTTATTTATTCATTATTATTTTCTTTTACAATTATTTATTTTGTCTTCAATTATTTATTATGTTTGTAATTAATTATTTATTTGCTAAGGAGAAGCCGCTGTCCTAAGCGAGGCTGCACTTCTCAATAGCTTTATTAAAATTATGGTCTAACAAGAGAAGCCGCTGTCCAAAGCGAGGCTGCACTTCTCAGGTCAGGAGTAGGATTAGAACTGACAATATATCTTGGGTTTAATTCGAAAGAGAGCTTAGTTATAATAAAAAAAAAATAGATTAGGTTAGCAGTTTCACTTGAAATATTCATATTTCATTGATATGTATAAAAATGTATTTGAAGCATTTGGAAGGAAAAGGTGTGTATCCGATTAGGATTGGATTGTGCTAAGTATGCACAATGGCGTGGGAACCGTTGTTGTATAAGCGATGTGCCGTTAGGCAAAAGGGGAATATGGGCGGTATTCGGGGTAACGGTTTGGATGATCTCCATTGTTATAAAAATAATGTGCCGTTAGGCAAGGGAAGTGTGGGAGGTTCTCGGGGTAATGGTTTGGGTGACGTCTTGGACGTAACTCTAGTTTACTCAATCACATGTTGTTAGTGTTATGCCTAAACAGCATGTAATGAGCAAAGCAGCAATGGAATATAAGAAGACATTGACAACGGCAGGAATCGAACCTGCAACTACGAGGTTGACAGGCGAGCACACAACTATCGCGCCACGGCCACCCATTACTATTATTATTATTATTATTATTATTATTTTTATTATTATTATTATTAATATTATTATTATTATTATTATTATTATTATTATTATTATTATTATTATTATTATTATCATTATTATTATAATAATTATTATTATTTTTATTATTGTTATTATTATTAGTATTTTTTTATTACTATTATTACTATTATTCTTATCATTATTATTATTATTATTATTATTATTATTATTATTATTATTATTATTATTACTATTATTATTATTATTACTATTAGTATTATTATTATTATTATTATTATTATTATTATTATTATTATTATTATTGTTATTATTGTTTTTATTATTATTTTTATTATTATTATTATTTTTATTGTTATTATTGTTTTTATTATTATTTTTATTATTATTATTATTATTATTATTATTATTATTATTATTATTATTTTTATTATTATTATTATTAATATTATTATTATTATTATTATTATTATTATTATTATTATTATTATTATTATTATTATTATTATTATTATTATCATTATTATTATAATAATAATTATTATTATTATTATTGTTATTATTATTAGTATTTTTTTATTACTATTATTACTATTATTCTTATCATTATTATTATTATTATTATTATTATTATTATTATTATTATTATTATTATTATTACTATTATTATTATTATTATTATTAGTATTATTATTATTATTATTATTATTATTATTATTATTATTATTATTGTTATTATTGTTTTTATTATTATTTTTATTATTATTATTATTTTTATTGTTATTATGGTTTTTATTATTATTTTTATTATTATTATTATTATTATTATTATTATTATTATTATTATTATTATTATTATTATTATTATTATTATTATTATTATTATTATTATTATTATTATCATTATTATTATTATTATAGTTAACACGGGGCATTTCCCACGTAAATGCTGATGTAGCATATTAGTGCATACGACTACGAGGTAAATGCACAGTGTTGTATCAAGGCCAATAAGGAATACGATCTTCATCCGCTGTTCCCATTGGTGGGACATGCTGATACTGCAATTTACCCTTGCATAGGCGGAGTATGATTACATTTTATTACATTATTAGAAGTCAGTCTTTGTTGAACGGTTGTTCCTAAATATGTTCTTATAACGTGTATCAGGTCGTTTTTCATTTCACATAAATAGTAAGTCGAACCGTTTTGCCGGCCCTCAGGGCCGGCGTTGGCGTTTTTTTTATATCCTCAAAAAAGATATATTTAACTGGCGCCCGAGCAGGGACCGGTATTCATTTCGTGTCCTTTTTGCTGAAGGATCTATGCCAGGCCAATACGCTCCTTTGGAGTGAACGTCACTGTACCCATGGGAACACAGTAGACTATTTTGGGTACCTTGAGCATAAAACTTTCGCATACCCATGGGAACATGCGAATATCCTTAAACGCTAAGGGATGCGAGGGTGGAGTTGTTCGTGCCATTAGTAGGTTTATTAAGTTAAACTAAACGGGACTAACACGGCAACCCCCCAAGAAATACCGGTTCTCTGAGAATAGTAAATTAACGAATTAAAATTTTTGCAGAAATTCCAGAATAACGTTACTGAACGAACTTGAAAGAATTTTTTACAATAACTATATACATATATAGGCGAATGATGAAGCTGCTGTAAGTGAAAGAAAAAAAAACCAACTCAAAGAAAAAAGTGCAAAGCTAAGTCTATTGTGTTGCTTGTGCTGTGCTCGAAATAAATCTTTTTGCAAGTGCTGTGGTGAAAAAATATATATAAAAAAGGTGCATGATACAAAAGGTATTTAAAGGTACATAATCACCTGAGGTGCAAAAAAAGGAGTAAAGCTCACCATTAGAAAAAATATATAAAAAACGTGCATTCAGCTCACCATTGAAAAAATATATATATAAAAAAAAAAAAGGTGCATTGATACAAAAGGTATATTCAAAAGTACATACTCGCCTGAGGCGGTTGAGGTGAAATAATAATTTAAAATTGTGCAAAAAAAAGAAAAAAGAATATTGAATTTAAAAAATACGCTTGTTATTAAGGTAAGCCTTTTCCTTCACTTTAAACAAAAAACAATATTTTTATCTCTAAAATGGACCAAGTCACCCAAAAAATCGTTGAACTGACTGGGGCTATTAGCAACCTAATCAGTCAACTAAAGGGTTTTGAGAGGAGGCTACAAGTTGTCGAAGATAAGGCAACTGCGGCAGTGGCTCCTATAGCAGCTGCGGACAATAGTATCAATAGTAGTTTTGTCCTCAGTCCTCCACAAACGGAGGCTGAGCTTAGGGAAATCAGTAAATTACCCGACTGCGTAAAGGAGTTGTAGGCCTTTAATGGAAATCAAACGTAGTATGTATCGTGGATACACGCTGTGGAGGGGATCCTTAAGGACTATGAGATAGTCAAGTCAAAGCCCTTGTATCGCGGAATACTCCAACACATCCGGGATAAGATTAGAGGCCCTTCTGACGCTGCCCTTGTGAGCTATAATATTTTTGACGGTAACTGGCTTGAAATGAAGTCTTGTTTGTCACTGCACTACGCAGATAAACGAGACTTAAGGACTCTTGAGCACCAGTTAAACCAGCTTATTCAGAAAAGCAGCAAACTGGACGCATTCTACGCTGCTAACAACCATCAATTATCATTGTCATAGAAACATACCGGAATAGGGCACTGGATGTATTCGTGCGTGGCCTTAGCGGCGATATATCACGAATGCTCATGATTCAGAGACCCAAAACCCTCCCCGAGGCTTATTCCGCATGCTTAGAGATACAAAATCTCAACTACCGGAACAACTCTGTTCACCCCTCTTCCTATTCAAATACAATTACAGCCCCAATAAACCAGAATTTTAAGAGTTTAGAGTTTAAACCTTATTTGCCTCCGAGGACGCCTCAGCTAAATCCTAGAGACAAAAACAATCGGTTTAACTGGAGCTCTCCTCATGGAAGTGGTTCTCCACCAAAGCCTGGAACAAAACCCTTAGAGAAAATGGACTGGGATCGAACTGTTCAAAGCAAGCAGGTCAATTATATGAACCGTCCAAAATCTCAAAACCCATTTAAGCGTAAGGCAACCTCCGATAATTATGCTAACAAGCAGCAACCCCTTTATAACATAGAGGTCGAGGATGAAGTCGATCTAGAAGAATACACCGCTGCTGCGGAAGAGGCTGTAGGAGAAGCTGCTTGTGATGAAATAAATTTTATGACAAGGGGCCATCCAGCGTACCATACATAGAATATGTTACGGGGGATGGGTCGGTCTTGAAGTTTCTTGTCGACAGGGGCGAATAAAAACTTCAATAGCCCAAATATCAGGCAACCGAGCAAGCGCATAAAGAACCCTTTTAGAGTACGATCAGCCGGTGGAGAGATCAATATTACGGCGTCTGTCGAGGGACGTTTTTTTGAAAAATTAGGGATTAGAACAATGTTAAAATTCTATGTGTTGCCTGGCCTTACATCTTTCGATGGTATTATTGGGGATGATACCTTGAAAGAATTAAAAGTAATTATAGACAGGAATATCAATGTTCTTAAATTAGAGAACAATATCCAAATTCCACTAAAAGAAAAGATCTCTAAGGAACTTAATTTTACCGTAGATCCTTCACTTCCTGAGGATATCAAGAACAAACTTAGCAGATTATTATCAAAATATAATTATCTCTTTGGACCAATTGACACTAGGAAAACCGTCGATACCTCGGTTCTCGCTGAGATAAGGACAAGTACGAATGGTCCGATATATTCGAAGAGCTATCCGTATCCAGCCTGTCTGAGAGGTGTGGTCGAAAAAGAGATATCCAAGCTTTTGGAAGAAGGTACTGTTAGACCATCGAAAAGCCCATATAACTCGCCAATATGGGTTGTACCTAAGAAACCGAAACCCGATGGCGAGAAACAGTATAGAATGGTTGTTGATTATAAAAGACTTAATAGTGTAACATAGGAGATGCATATCCTATACCTGACATCAATTCGACTCTGGCTAGTCTTGGAAAAGCTAAGTATTTCACAACACTTGACTTGACTTCTGGGTTTCACCAAATATCTATGAAACCGTCCGACATTCCGAAAACGGCATTTTCTACTATGAACGGGAAATTCGAGTTTCTGAAGTTACCCTTTGGACTCAAGAATGCCCCCGCGATTTTTCAAAGAATGATCGACGATGTCCTGAAGCCTTTTATTGGAAAAACGTGTTACGTCTATATAGATGACATAATTGTTTTTGGCAAAGGACTAGACGATCATCTCGGGAACTTAGATGTGGTGTTGGCCCGACTCGGTGAGGCGGGTCTGAGGGTCAATTTCGAGAAGACCCATTTCATGCAACAAGAAGTGGAATTCCTAGGGTATGTTGTCTCAGCTGAAGGTATCCGAGCCGACTCAAAAAAAGTTACAGCAATTCAGAACATGGAACCACCCCAAAACTTGAAGGAACTCAAATCATTCATTGGCCTTACTTCCTACTATAGGAAATTTATCTGCGACTATGCGAATTTTGCCAAACCATTGACGAATCTCACGAGGGGAGAGAGGCAGATAAGAGCCAACCAATCGAAGAATGTTCCAATCGAATTAGGCGATGCCGAGCTCAAGGCTTTTAATGATTTGAAAATTCTGTTAACATCTTCTGAGGTCTTAGCTTTTCCCGATTTCGAAAAACCTTTCACCTTAACAACTGACGTGTCTAATTACGCGATTGGGGCCGTTCTATCACAAAATGAGGGCGGAAGGGACCGACCAATTGCATTCATTTCTAGATCACTGAACAAAAGTGAAGAGAACTTTGCCACCAATGAAAAATAAATGTTGGCCATCGTCTGGGCCCTAGACAATCTTCGGTCCTACTTTTATGGGACCAAAAAGATACGCATTCTGACGGACCACCAACCATTTACATTTGTATTGGGTAATAGAAATTACAACGCAAATTTAAAGAGGTGGAAAGCAAGAATCGAAGAGTACAACTACGAGTTTGTTTACAAACCCGGTAAATCAAACTATGTGGCTGATGCTCTCTCAAGGCTTATAACTCAGGTGAACCACTTGCAAGACTCAGTAAATGAATCTAGATCAAATGCAAATACAGAATATGAGCCATCTGCGTCTCGATTAGTCAATGAAGGTTCCGAGACTGAAACCGCATGCTCTGAAAGCGGATCCACAACAGAAACTGCTAGAAGTGATCAAAGTGGATCTACAACGGAAACTGCTCATAGTGCTCAACAAGATGCATCCGACCTCATACCCCACGTACTCGCGCCGATCAATGTATTTCATAATCAGATTATCTTTAGAGCAGACAAGGGCTTGGAGTGTTTCGAAGAACCATATCCTGGCTATTGCCGGCATTACGTTGTAATTTGTGGACACGATAAAGGAGCCTTGGCCCAGTTACTGAGGTCCAAGCTTAACCCTAATGTAGTAAATGGTATTAAAATGCCAGAATGCTATTTAGGAATCCTGCAAGAGGTCTTTATCGAACATTTTTCGAAATACAAAATCAGGATCACGCAAAGAGTGGTCGAAGACGTGAAGAATGAGAACCGCAAATGTGAGCTTACGAGTATTATGAAAGAACATAAAAGAGCTCACAGAATGCCAGGGAAAACAAGGAGCAATTACTAGAAAATTGCCATTTTCCTGGCATGAATAGCCTCATAACAAAATACGTGAGGGCATGCGAAATATGCAACACAAATAAGTATGACAGGCATCCAAACCGTCCCGAATTCCAACCTACGCCAACCCCGAGTTACCCCTGCGAGATTCTTCATCTGGACATTCTTGAGGTGCAGAACGAGAAGTTCATAAGTTGTATACATAAATTCTCTAAATTCGGGAAACTTTTTCATATAAAGAATAGATCAGTCCTGCACCTTAGAGACTGTTAAAGTCCTTCACTATTTCACAGTTCCTAAAATACTTGTTACCGACAATGAATGCAGTTTCGTTAGCCCCATTATCGCAAATTTTATCGAATTACTAGGTATAAAATTATACCGAACCCCATTATATCGATCAGAAGTAAACGGTCAGGTCGAAAGGTTCCATTCAACGATCATTGAAATTTATCGATGTCTCAAGGTCGAATATAAAGATTTGCGCTTTAAGGAACTACTAAACACTGTTGATAGGTATAACAATAGTATTCATTCAGTTACCAAACACAAGCCAACAGACGTGTTCTTCGACAGATCTCCAAGAATTAATTATCAAAATCTTACAGACTTTAGCAAAAAGATAAACCATGACCTCAAAGCCGAGATCAAGAGAAAGCAAAAACAAGCGAATCATTATCGGAACAAGAATAGAACCTCTCCTAAAAAATATAAAAGAGGAGATGTTATATACACGGCATCCAGAGGAATTAACGCAAAAAATAAGCCTTTATTCCGGAAAGATATCGTGGCAAAGGACAACCGTGTAACGGTAATAACCAATTCGGGCTGAAAAATTCATAAGACCCATATTAAAAATATAAACCAAGATAATACGTAATGGCTCCTCGATAGTATAGTGGACAGTACACCTGCCTGATGTGCAGGAGGCTGGGGTTCAATTCCCCATCGGAGAGTATTAATAAAAACAAAAAAGGCAGTGGCACCAAGCACCAAGCACCCCACCCCTTATAATGTATGCATGCACAAGAAATTAAAATCCCTTTTGAATCTTTGAATTTCACTTAATCCTTGCACAAGCTCCAAATGCACGAATGCACAAGCAACAGAACCTAGCTAAAGACATCAAGATTATTATAACTAGATTACTTAATTTAATTTAATATATTTTACTGTGGAATGATGTAAAATAAAATAATTAGATTATGAGAATTATTCAATTGTATGTTATACTAAATTTTAGGTTTACTAAAGAATTATTCCATTGTATATGTAACTTAATTTAATTTTTAAATTCTTTCATAACTAAATTACTTAATTCATGTTAATACTACGAAGTGATTTAAAATAAAAGTAATAAAATGCTAAAACCCTTATAATATAATCATGCTAAAAATTGTACTAAAGAAATCATTTAACTATATGTAATTTTATTATAAATTTAAACATAAATGAATTACTCAATCCATTGTAATACTTTGAAATGACATAACATACAAATTAAAATATTAAAAAAATCTAAAAAAATACTTATATGTATGCAATTTAATTTTTAATCTTTTCTGGTTTATCGAATATCCTAATGTTGAAATATTTGTATTAATAATCAATTTTAGTTCTGAATTTATTCAATCAATATCTACTGAATATAGTAAATCGTGAAAGTATCTAAAATTGTAAAATAACTGTTATATTATACTTAATTCTCTTTTATTCTTAATTTTACTTATCATATAGTTTTATCCTTATTACCGCCGCGCAAGGGTTCACCATATTCGAATACAAGTCTGCAATGGTCACCATTAAAGAAGGGCAAGGCTGGATCATCGATGGACATTTCAAATTAATACACGTCATCCGCCTGGATAAATTTGAGGCGCTTTTGGACAAAATGACAGGAGTTGTTGAGGTCGAAATCACTCGGCTCGGAAGGAAAATTGTTGCACGTCATCACCTTACTCAACTCCACGAACGTCTTGATTCGCTGAAAGGGAAAACACATAGAAAGGAAAGATCAATCAACTGGATCGGGTCCGCATGGAAGTGGCTGGCAGGTAACCCCGATGCAGCCGATTGGGACAAGGTATTGAAAAATGAAGATGATATCATCAGCAACAACAATCAACAGTACAAGATAAACGAGAGGGTCTTAAAAATAACGGAAGACATCACACAAAAGATTAACTGGGTCATCAACAACACTGCCAATCAAGTAGCCTCATCCAACAGAGCCATGCATGAACAGAGTATAATAGATGAACTCATGATTATGAATCCTATTTTAAATATAATCCTGGAGAAACCAGTAGACTTACCTTTCACTAAAATTTTGGCGAACCATGAGGAAACCTACGGAATAACATCCAACTGCTTCAGTATCGGCAATGTTACAGTTTGTGACGAAACGATTAAGACGGTTGCATCGTTCGATTATTGAAAGGAGGTCATGCTAGTTGTATAATGCGTTCCAACCCAGGTGTAATAATAGAATTCATCAAAGAAGACACCATATTCGTGACGAACTTCAAGGGAGAATTAATGAGTAAAGGCAACCCAAAAGGACTTTCTGGCACCTATTTGATTCAACTTTACAACGAATCAATTCAACTTAATAACAGGACATTTACTAGCCTGACAACCACTTCGCTTCAAGCTCTACCACCAGTCCAAACTAATGAGTATGAACAACATAAAAATCCTGAGCGGTCTAACGAATAAATTGAATATCTACACCTTCACGAATATGACGATCTTTCTAATGTTTGCAGCCGTAGTCCTGATAATATGGTGCAAGATATATAGGAAAGTTGACTTACCTAAGTGTATAGAGATATATAAGACAGCCTTTGGATAATCTCTAAGAGCAATTCTAGGCGATAAGGCAACGTTTCGCAGTCTCGAACCGAAAACAGCCCTAGAGATTAGGGACTTGAACGAACTGAATACAACCGAAGAACTCCAAGAAGCAGTCAATAAAAATTTGCTGTCAGCATCTCTGATATCCAGGTGTCAGTAACTGCGAAAAACAGAAGTTTACTCAAGGTGGCCATAGTGCATAAACCTGATCGCTCGTGTCAAGTTGTGAGATGTCAAGTTACTGTCAATATGAGAAGTGGTTTGTTTTGATTTGTTTTGCTCGTGTGAATTTTTTGTTTATTAAAACTTTAAATTATTGTTTTGTTAATTCGGCAATTTATTTGTGAATATAGTTTAAAGTTTTGTATGATGTAAATATCAAAATATAAAGTTAAGATGAGAGTGGCTGAACTCACCAGTGCTGTGATCAACATGGAGTAGCGGGTTTCTCTCTCTTCAGGTTGGGGAAAAACTTGACGATTCCAACGTAGTATATAATAGAATCCGTTTACCTTCTTTTGTTAAATCTTTGTGATTTTTTTTTTATTTTTAAACATAAATTTCAAAGCTTTTTAATTCTAAACAACACCAAATTTACTTCTGTGTCGAATATCGACCAACTCAATTAAACAACTTTTTAAGATTTTTTTTACAAAAAACAGGGTTAGATTTAAGAATTCTAGACCAAAACTCCTTGAGCTTTCTCAGACACTTATTCATCTGCCACCAAACACTGCAAACTATGTTATCATGTTTGAAACGGGTCTATCACCTCTGTTCATAAAAACTCTCAAGCTGCAAGCAGAGTACATGATAAAAGTTATCAATATGCACGAGTCTCGGCTTCTTAGAAAAGTCATCCTCAAAGCTATTCAAGGCAAAAACAACTGGTACGGAGAATGTGTGGAACTGGCTCAGGGATGTAATATGAGACTGAACATAAGCATTGAAGATATTGGCACTATTAGAAGTAATCTCTACAGTAGAATACATAAAATACCTAGCCGAGGTAACTGGTTCATTATACAGAACAATTTACAGCAGATTGAATCACAACTTGGTAGACAAGATTCACTTTCATGACGCAAACAATGTTCACCTCATAAGCACAATGGTCAAGCTGAGCAGTTAACTACTAAATCTTAACTACATCCCCCACAGACCTGATTTACCTATAGAATGCCGTATATGTAACCTAGGAGTAAGGGAAGATACCATACACTTCACTGGAAAATATCCTACGCTTAGAGGAACGAGAAGGAGCATCTGTGGAAGCGATTTCTTATCAGAGGATCAAGTTCGAGCGCAGCTAAATCAAATGGATGTTTCGCGTCTTTGCGAGTAATGCAAAATTGCCTATAGAGAAGGAATACAAAGTGGAGATCTTAAAAAAACACAATCATAATTATTCGAAAAAAAAGTTATAAATTGTTATATCATATTAAAATTACTTAAAACTTAAAATTTAAAGAACGCTCTATACAAATTAATTACGATATTTCTTATTTAGTTGTCAATCTGGTAGACGGCTATGCCATGCTATACAGATTTTTTAAATATAATAATTGTACGATTGAATGAAAAAGAAATGCAATAAAATCAAATCTCTCTCTCTCTCTCTCTCAGTAAAAGAACTTCATTTGCAGAATCCCGGATCATACGAATCATACGAACTGGAAACGCTAGCTCTGTTCAATTCGATGAAGTATTTTCGTCATTATCTGCAAGGCCGACACTTTGTTGTCTACACCGACTGTAACTCGTTAAAAGCCTCACGCAGTAAAATTGATCTTGCACAGATGGTGGGCGTATATGCAATCTTTTAACTTCGATATACAATATAGACCAGGCAGTAAAATGGCCCATGTGGATTTCTTCTCACGTAATCCATTACCGCTTAAAATGACTGCCCAAGTCCCTATCAAGCGTGTACAATTAGCCGAGTTAACGGACAATTGGCTTTTGGCCGAACAACAAATGGATCCTAAGACTTCTTCGATCACTTCAAAAATATAAAACGACGAGCTAGAGGAAAGTATGGCAAAAACATATGAACTCCGGTCAAAAATGCTATTTCGAAAAATCCAAAGAAACGGTAAATCGCGCTGTCTTCCAGTTATACACAGATCTTTTAGGTGGTTTGCAGTAAATCACGTCCATGAAGTAATTGTTGGTTGGTTGGGAAAAGACTATCGACAAGATATATGAGTTTTATTGTTTGAAAACATGTCCGTTAATTTGTTGAGAACTGTATTACCTGTAGATCGACTTAGACGCCGTCAGACAAAATTCCGGCTGAACCTCATCCAATACCCAAAGTAGACATTCCATAGCATAAGGTCCATATAGGTATCACTGGTAAGTTGAGCAGCAAAAGCGATAAAAAGGAATATTTTATTGTCCAAATTGATGCAATTACCAAATTTGTCTATTTATATCATAACATTAATAAAATAATACCGATAGTTGCATTAATGCTTTAAAGTCATCGATATCGACTTTCGATGTACCAACAAGAATGATTGCCGATCAAGGCAGGTTTTACTGGGTCAGATTTTTAGTAAATTTTGTTCTTTGCAAAAAGTAGATTTACATTTGATTGCAACGGGTGCTAGCCACGCAAATGGTCAGGTAGAACGCGTTATGAGTGTGTTGAAACGTATGTTAATCGCCATAGAAAGTAGTGAGCGTTCCTGGCAAGACGCCTTAGGTGAAATACAACTAGCCATAAATTGTACAACGAATCGAACTACTAAAGCTAGCCCTTTAGAACTACTAACTGGCAAAGTAGTTAGACCTTCAGGCATGTTACATGTTTGTGAGGATGATGATAATATAGATGTTTCTTGTGATAAAAATGGCTATAAAAATATAGAAAAGAACGCTAGCTATGATAAAATTAGGTTTGACAAAAACAAGTTAAAATTTGTAAGATTTAAAGTTGGCGATTACGTATTGCTCAAGAACGAAGAAGACACCAAACAAAATTAGATGTAAAATTCAAGGGTACATTCCTAGTGGCAGAAGTACTTGAAGGGGATCGATATATTTTAAAGTCCTTAACCAAAAAACGATCTTATAATTTTTCGCATGAGTCGTTGAGATGTATGCCGGCGGAAGGGATTCCCATTGAGTTAGACAGATGTGGTGATAATGATGGCGTTGAAAGAGACGTCAATATTGCATTAGAGAATCTTAATGGTGCATTAGAGGATTCTAACGAATAATAGGCATTGGTGGACTCCAATGTAGTGGATGCATTGATGGATTTCAATGTGTGATGTCAGACGCAATACCCGAGGGCCACGCTGTTATGCTATTTTACTAGTACTGTTAGGTGCACGAGTAAATGTGTTTACCTTTTAAGTATCTAGTTACTACCTTGGCAGTAGGAGCCGGTTTTGGTAAGTGCCCTGATTATCCAGTAACTTCACAAGAAAGAGTGATGAACTAATGGGAAATCCATGAATGTCTGATAAATTTAAAAAAAAGAAAAAAACAAAAAAAATTAGTCAGTATGATACTACCTCCGCACTTTCATTCATTTCATTGGGTTGGTCCACTTTAAATTTTTATTTTAATCCTATTTTATTTTTTTGTAATAAGTTTGAATCAAATTGTCTTTTCAGATAAAAACAATGTATACAGTTAGTTTCATTTTCTTCTTTATTTTGTAACACACGAGGACGTGTGATAGTCACGAAGGCCCTGTCGTGGTATTTATTTATTTATTTCTTAAGCAGCAGTATAACAAAATAACGACATGTACATGTAAAAAGAAAACAAATGAATAAAGCGGCTATGCATTTCAATTTCACAAGAATACGTTGTACGTGTATTTACTGTCTTCTCCATTGTATTCTATTCTTCTATTCAGCATTGCTTGATATTTTCCTTTATTGCGAATCTGACAGAGTTATCTGTCCAGCACAGCCTGGGTGTGACAATGAGTTAAAGACAAACACAGAATAGTGTTTCCATGGTTATGTAGAGCGTGGAAGGCGCGTACCAAAGTATGTATGTGGTAAGCAAATAATCGAATATTGGCAATTGAAAACTCCAAATCAATAATCAGTCTGGATACAGATTTAGCAAACAAAACATCATATCACGCCTAAGGAAGGGCTTGGTTCGCGACTCAAATAATGGTATATGTGTAGAACCCGGGGGAGAAGTCGAAGCCCTTCTTCGACGCACACAATAATGTGAAAATAGCTATACACATATATACCAATCAAACCAATATGAATATATATACTAATTCTCTACTACCACTTTTTTTACTTAATTTTTGTTATTCGTGCTCACTCAAAATTTTCCTTTTCCTTTTATTTTGTTTTCCCTTTAGCTATCCAAAAATTCTTCGACTCGAAATTTTAGATCTTTCTGATTTTCCTTGATCTTGTTTGTCTTTGAAATTCTGTTTTATTACTTTTTTTCCAGCCTCTTCACGCAATTGAGATCTCTCTAGACGTTATTTCACTAGGATCATTCCCCTGAGCGATCACTTCTTAACATTCCAGTCTTTTTTGTTTTCGGCCAATCTGGATAAGCGGCTTTCCAATTGCGTCACCACGGGCCACTGCGCTGGCAAGGATGCAGAAGAGTACCGACGTGTTGAAGTCTCGCCGTCCTGCTTACTCATAACCTTTTTTCCCTAATAATTCATTTCCAGGTTACGTCAATTGCAAGACTGCTTTCAACCTCGTACATACTGTTCCTTAAAACAAAATTTCAAATACATGAAAAATCTATGAAACTTATTTGCTAAAATTAAAAAACTAAAACGCAAAACTCGTCGGAAAAGAAAAGAAAACGAAAACTCCAGTCAGAGTGAAAGTTAAAATGCAAATATGAAACAACCCAGTGTGAAAGAGCCTAAGTTTTATCAATCCTGCATATCGTGTTTGTCTGTTTAAGAAGGTGGGAACCAACGTTCCTTCTTTACAGAAAAAGGAAGTTAATCAATTTATAATATATAACAAAATGTAAAATAAAACATTAAAAATTAGGCCGTTGGCTATTCTCCACCCGGAATGACATTAAGTTGTGATTTGCACTGTGATTTAAACGCTAAATTCGCCATATTCATCCATCGTGTTTTCTTCCACAGTTCTGAGAGGAAGAACCGATGGCTGATGCGCCATGGCCGTCCCGCTTCCTCTTAGTAAAGTGGAAGAAGAGCTGTCAAAAAAAATGTATTAAAAAGTAAACACGAGGGTAAACTTGTCGCGACAAATTTTGCCGTGAAAAATCCCAACTTGGAAATGTGTTTGTTTTCCTTGCAAACCAAAGAAAAACAAAACATTCCCATTTCGGTATGCCTTATCATCAAAAAAAACAAAAAAAAATCCATCAGATCAACATTTTTGTTAGCCTCCAACAATGCATTAAAATAAACAAGGGTATTGTAGAATAATTTCGATAAAAAAGGAAACAAATTGGTACTTGTCAATTTAGTTATTATCAGAAAATGCTTTGAAAAGTTTGAGGTCTTTCGTGTGCCAAGTGCTACGATCTTCTAAATTATCGTCTTCGAGGACATAAGTCCGAGGGGACAATCGCTTTTAACTTTTAAATGGTCCCAAAAAATTTGGGAGCTAATTTTGCTGCATAATAATCAGCAGCATTCTATAAACTAAAATTACGTCGCCACACAACATCATTTGGAAAATATTGCATACCTCTCCTCCTGAGTTTGTAAGACTCCGCAGTTTTCTTGGCCGCTACCTAAAGTTTTGTTGCTATATCGGCCATTAGTTTCCTAAACCTTTCTCCTATATCTACTTTTGATATGATCTGGCTTGTATCAATTCCCTGATCACTAAGTGTTTTTACTTCCCTACCACTCGTTGACATCTCCTTCCCAAAATTGGCTTAATACGAAGAAACTCCTACCACTTCGTACTGCGATGTACCTATAGCACATGCAACTTTCGCTAATTGAGAATCCCAAACCCTGTGATTCTCAGAAACGTAAGCTCTCAACGTTGTCTTAATAATCTGATATATCCTCTCCGCTGGGTTAGCCTGAGGATGATAATGGGAGTAAACCTTATCGTTGACGAATTTTTCTCGCAAAGTGATTTTAGTTCCCTGCTCCTAAACCGCTGTCACAAATGAGAAATTTAGCCACACCAAAATGAAGAAAGACATTGACTTCAAGCTCCCTACATTCTGCAAAAAACAATTGGTAAAATAGTCCACAAAAGTCAAAATATATATGAAGCCCTTATTAGACTTGGGTAAAGGCCCTAGTAAATCTACACGTATCATCTCCCAGGGAGAGCGAACCCCTATTCTCTCAGTCATAAGACCGGCTGGTTTATCGTTAACTGGTTTCACCTGTTGGCGTTTCGCACAATTCCTTACATATTTTACTATTACCTGCCTCATCTTTGTCCAGTACTATTTAGCTACTACCCCAGCAAAAGTTTTCCTAATTCCTATATGACCTGCTAAAGGATTATCATGACACTGTTTTAAAGTGTTCGCCCTATTCTTTTTCTCTATCACTAATTTCCACTCTTCATTGGTATCATTAACGACTATATGAGTCGATTTCACGAACTTCTATATTTATTTTTTTCATTTATTTTATTTTATTCACTCAAATCATTTAAAATGGGTTTTTCGTCTATAATAAGTAGTAAAGTAAAGTAAAGGGAAAATTAATTAATTTTAAATTTATATTACAATTTATATTTATAAATTCAAAGTAGAAAAAAAAATAATAATGAGAAGCATAATTAATACGTATTATTTTTAAATTACTTTACTTTTTCCTCTTGTTAAGTTAAACAATTTTATTTTTTAATTTACTGGCAAGTATCTGAATAAGGCCGCATCAAACTGCATAGCGCCGTAAAGTCGTTTCATGTCAAAGGGTAAGCTGTTCCAATGCCTGACAACATTAACAAAAAATTGAAGTTCCGTGTTTCTACAAGTGAATCTCGGTTGCAATAACATAAAGGCCTGATACAAGTTAGCAAATTGTATTTTGTCATAGAGGTATGATGGTTCTTTGCAGATTATAATTTTATTAAGTGTTTGAAGTGTGAAATATTTTAAATATGCGTAAAGAGCACAACCAATAATGTTGTTGGTATAGTTCGAAACATGGTCATATCTTTATATACATACCGAACAATATTATTGAACGCTATAGTTAGGTTTCTTTTCGTCTGTGAGTTATGGGTGCTTACAATTTCACAGCCATATGTTATAATCGGAAGAATTAATGTTTTCGCTAAGCGAAGACGAATATGCTGGGGAGTAAAATGCTGTGACAAGGAGAGACCTTGTAGGGATTCATATATTTTTCCGATAACCATATGAACATGATCATCCCAGGTAAGTGTGCGATTGAAAAGTATACCTAGGTTTTTTGCCTTTTCGACATATTCGAGCTTTTGACTGCCAGATACAAGTTAGGCAAATAGCTGTAGTCAAGGTTATTTTTATATATGACTAGGCATGTGGACTTTACTGGGTAAGATGCAGGTTATTTGAGTTTGACCAGGTTAATATGCTTTCTAGATCGCTATTTAATTTATTAGCGCCATCTTCAATCATACCAAGCTTGCAACTTAGCCTTACTTGCGTATCGTCAGCATACAAATCAAGTGAGGAATATTTAACCTGAGACGGGAGATCATTTACAAGAATGGTGAATAGCAAAGAACCAAGTATTGATCCCTTGGGAACACCAGAGAGAAGATTTAAGGGACTGGACATTTTGTCATCAATGACGACTGCTTGGTTTCTCCCATTTAAGTATGAATAAATCATATTTGCTGCTGTATTTGAAAACCGAAACTTTTCCCGCAATTTTGATATGAATATCCTGTGATTAACTGTATCAAAGGCTTTGGAGAAATCCAAAAGCACTAAAAACGATATAAGATGACTATCAATTCATTTCCTTAAGTCCTAATGTCGTCCGAGACTTTTAAGATGGCGTAGACGCAACTGTGATTTTGGCGAAAACCGGATTCAAAATGTTCTTTCTGTTTAGGAATGTTGAAATTCGATTATGAAGAATTTTTTCAAGTACTTTTGATAAAAATGACAAAATTGATATTGGTCTGAACTCTTATTGAGATTAGCGGGTTGCATGTTTTTTTAAGACCGGAATAACTTTTGCAGCTTTCCAACAGGATGGGAAATACGATGTCATTATTATTGTGTTGTAAATATGCGTAAGGGCGGGGAGAATATGGAGTAAAATGATTTTTATGTAAAGTGGGTGTATTTCATCGAGACCCATGGCACATGATTTTACTTTAAGTATCGCACTTAAGACATCAGCGTCATCCACTCTTTGAAATTCAAAGAGATTAGCACTATCGAGGTCAACAACCCGATGTGCTTGGTTTGTATCCTCAACATAAAGAGTGTCATTCCCAGGGTCAGCAACCTATACATTTTGGATTCTTGTAGTCATTATTTAAAAAACTCATGCAGATGTTGGTACAGCACTGTTTTCTTTGCCTTCTAAAACCAAGTTTTTTGATATTTTTCCATAGTCTTTGGCGGTAAATTTGTATCAAGGTGTTTGGAATATACACTGTATTTGGCTTCTCTGATTGGTTTACTTGCGGCATTTCTTAAGGAGCGAAAGGAAGAAAGCATTTCAGGAACCCGAAATCGCTTCCAACGCTTATAAGCTAGATCTCGTTCCTCTATACATTTTAAAATCTCTGTGGTGAACCAGGTTTTTCTGTTATTTCGAGTAAGTTTTATTTTAAGGGGCACATGCGTATTGAACAATTGGTTTATTGAACTTTGCAGGAATGAAACTTGGTCATCAAGTGACGACATAAGATATATTGTTTGCCAGTTAATATGTACAGCCTCGTTTTCTAAGCCTCTTAAATTAACTGCTCTAAAGTCCCTATATTTGAAACAAGATTGATTTACGCGTGGGATTACCTTAAATGTTGCAAACAATAAATCATGCTTTGAAAAAGCAGCTGCATCAAGTTGAGAATAAAGAAGTATGTTTTCGATTTTATTTATAAGAAACTAGTCTAATAATGTTGAAGTAGAATTGGTAAAATGCGTTAGGTCAGAAGTGTTGACTGAGAATAGATTGAAAGTTTTAATTTTATTCGTAAAAGACTGGGAAATTTCTCTTTGTAGTAGGCCACAATTGAAGTCGCCACATAGTATAACCTCAGCATAAAAACATGAAAAACGTTCTAGTTCTGTGTAAATATTTCCAAAATCAACATATCTATTGGGTCGGTAAACAACTCTAAATAAACATTTATTAACACCGTTTGGAATTTCGATAAGATAGTATTCGATTGGACTGATGGCATCTGATTTAACAACAGGTTTGAAATGTATAAAGTCACGGATATATATTGCAACACCACCACCCACACGAGTTAACCTATCAGAGCGCAATAATTTGTATCCAGATAAACTGTAAACAATATTATTTATGTCAGCTTGAAACCATGTTTCAGATACACATATTATATCGATACTTGACCCCACAAATCCCTAAATTCATCTATTTTTGCACGTAAGCTTTGGGCATTTATATAACAAACCTTTAATCCACCACACTGATTGCTCAAAACTTCAAGTATAGTTTTCAAATGTTGGCTTCTGGTACAGACTAGAGGATTATTATTTAAAATATTATTACTAGTCATTCTCATAAAATAATATTATTGTGGTAGATCTATGCAAGAGTGGTACTTCAGGGCAGTGAAATATGAGAATTCAGATAAATGGCATAGTTTAAAAAAAATTAAACAAGAATATAAAAATAAGTATACAAGAAAATTTTAAAGCAAAAATAAAGATAGTAGGAAAACCAATAATCTCCACAAAGTGCAGCTTACGATTTATCATCTCCTTCATTTGCAGAATAATCGGCTATTAAATATAAGCTTTCTATAGTCGATATTAAAAGTGATTTTTCTTCTGCAGTTGCAACTGAATTTTTAACGTAGACTCTTTCACTGCGAGTGTAAATACTAGAAAACTTTTTGGCACGCTTGAGTTTAAGAGGTTTTCGAAGAATCAGGTTGTTTGTTGGTGTTAAGCTTTCGTTGACATATATTCGGCAGTCTGGTGGGATTCCGATATAGTCGGCCATCTTCTACACACTATGCTGGATAACCTAACGGATTCGACCTAACCGCCGAAATCATTTTTCCTACCCACGGGTCTGAATCCTCAGCCACCACTGGAACTCCACGACAAAACATGTCGGGAACGACATGATCTTTACCCTTTACCAAATGAGTGAGTACTGATCGGTTATGACAGTAAAATGAACACCTTAGAGATACGGCCTTAACTTTTCAATTGCCCACAAAACTACTAAACAGTCTTTTTCGGTAGTAGAATAATTTTTTTATTTAGCATGATTTAGCGACCTTCTTAGATAGCAAATAACTTTGTCCCCCTCTTCAAATTTTTGAGTTATTATGGACCCGAAACCGTTATCTGAAGCATCTGTTTGGACCACGAATGGAAGTGAAAAGTCGGACAGGTCAATATGGGAGCCGTGATTAAAAATTCTTCTGTCCAAACAAACTTTTTTGCGGTTTTTCAGCAAATCCGTTAACGGCCTAACTACTGATGAGAAATTTGATACGAAACGCCCGTACCATGGGAGTTCTCCTACAAAGCTCCTAACTTCTTTAACATTTTTCGTTGCAGGTATCCCAACCATACTTTCGACCTATTCCGGGTAGACATGTAATCCGTTTCGGTCTACAACATAAACTAAAAATTTAAGGGATGGCCTACAGATATTACATTTGTCCCTTCCTACTTTTATCCCTGCTGCTTGCAATCTGCGAAAAACTTCTTTTAAGATTTCGAGGTGTTTCTCAGAAGTATATGTGACGATGATAATATCATCCAGATAAACGAAAACAAAAGGCTCCAACTCAGGTCCTAACACGCTATCAATGAACCTCTGCCAAGTGGCAAGGGCATTGTGAAGCCCAAAAAGCATCTTCTTTAAATGGAAAAGTCCATAACCCAGTATTGCAAAAGCAGTTGCGAGATTCCTCCGCCATTGGAATCTGCCAATAAGCTGACTTAATGTCCAGCGATTTGAAAAACTTAGCATTCCTAAGCTTATCCAGTATTACGGCAATTATTGGCTATGGATAAGTATCCATTTTTGTAACCTGATTCGACTTCTTATAATCGACGTAGAACCTAAAGGTATCATCCTTCTTCATAATTAAAACTATCGGGGATGCCCAAGGCCTATCTGCCACCTAACTTTATACCTAAATTTTTAAAATTTCCCAAACGTCCCTACAGATAATTGTCCTAGAACCTCCTGATTCTAGAAGCCCTAAAAACCTTAACCCGTAAATATTTACTCCCAAGTAAGGACGACTGTCACCGCCACTTGTCTCTAACGTGAAACAGAATTTTACTGGATCTATCAGCTGGTCGACAGCAGGCGACGGCGCTCTTGCCCTTCTGGCCGTTGCCCACTTCCCGATCCCGAACAACGCCTACAATTTCGTTTGGTTGTACCAATAGCCCCAGAACTAAAGCATCGCCTAGGAGCTGAACAAGAATCCGAATGATGCCCTTCCCTGTTGCAGTTAAAACAACGAACGGGCCTATAAAGTGGTGGTGGTTAACTGCAACTATTGCCGTCGCTCCTTGAACGGCAGCAACATTGGCTGCATCCGGCTCTAAAGCCTGCCTAAAACGATTGCTCGGTGGTGGCACAAAAGCCTCGATATTTATCCTAATCGACTCTAATCTTCTACCAACAGTGGCCAGGTCATTGACTGTCTGTTGTAGAATGGAGCTATGTTCTTCACGAGAATGGGCAACTTCCTATTCTCACTCAGAGGTTCGGTAAATCTATTGAAAAGGGTCTGCATGAGTGCAATGTACATTCCCATCGACTCATCCTTCCCTTGGGTACGCCGTTTGACTTCCTCCATAAGAAGGTCGTCATATTTGGATGGACAAAATTCCAACTTTAATTTCCTAACTAGTCCTTCGCAAGTTGTAGTAGTGTACCGAATCGCCCTAAGAAGAGACCCTTCCCAGAAAAAGATCAACAGCTGATTGGAAAAGTCTCGCCTTTGAAACACCTCTAGATTTCCTACGTTTCTCTACTCTTTCTAAAAATGCATTAAATGAAGATCCACAAAGCTCCCAAGAAAATTTCAAATCCCATTTATATATTCGCTCGGAGTTCCGTTCACAGGATGTATCAACTTGTCGTTGAAACTCACAAGAGCTCGCACGTTGGCCGACCGTTGCAGTTCGTGATGCACCCAGATCTGCTGTCGATATTGTTGTTGTTTGTTTTAAATTATTTACATTAGCCGTTTCGGTCGGATCTTCAGTTTCCTCCCCTTCACTCAACTTAACCATGCGTAATAAAGTTTCAAATCAGCTACTTCATTCACTTCAACCGACGATTCAGCCCTAGCCTTACTAATTCTTCCCAAAACCCACTCTATTTTCGTCAACAATTTAAGATATTCCGAAGATTTCGGATTTTTCGGAAGTTCCCTAATTTCTAAAATTTCCGACCTAACTGCTTTTGAATCCTCAGCGAACGAAAACGGATAATGCGGACTATTTGAACTAATCGACCCTAAACGCTCTAAATTTCGATAAGCCCGAAGTGTCATCCTCATTTCATCAACTTTCGAGCCCCCCTTCAACCCGGGCGTTTTTAACTCATAAACAAGTTCCTCCTTCGAGAGCCTATTAACATCCATTATCACAACAAAAGTTCGAAATCGAATTCAAAAACGAAATTTCCAAAAATAAATTAAGAAAACTATGATTGACCCAGAATAACTAAAACGTTCGTATCTACACATGTTGCACTTAACAAAAACAAAATTATGAAAACCAACACCCAGCTAATTTATAATTTCAATAATTCAACAAAAACACTTTGTTTATCTTAGCTATTGTAGCGAAAGAGAAAAAAAAAAGAAATCTGCTCCCAAAATTCGAAAATTTTCAAAAAAAGGACACAATGATTTAAGTCACCAACAAGAAAATATCGATTTTTAAAACTAAACAAAAAAAAAATGATTCAGAAAATTTTATCAAATGGCAACACACTAATCAAATCACCTTCCAATGTCAATTTTATTTCCACATCAAAAAAAAATCAAAAAAGAAATTCCGCACCCAAAAAAAATCCCAACCGCTCAAACAATAAAGAAAAACCAAACACAAATGTTTGCACAGCACTATAATCGAGCCAGGAATATGTATGTATGTATATTATGTGTATCAAAGTAAGTATATCGAATTCTAAAGAACCATCAAGTACAATTAACCGCAATTATTGTCTTCACTAAAATGTATAAATTAAACTTTATTAAGTTTTTTTTATTTTTTAAAAAAGATTTATTTTTAAACGGGCAGTGTTTCTGCCTACAAACACAAGAATGACTATCTTACTTAAAATATTCAAGCTTAAATACTAATTTTTGCGCATTACCAAGCCAACTCATTCCCACAGATATCCAGGTATTCAGATTTCATAATTTTTCTCATCAAAGCGCTAGACGCTGACACCTGCATTCCTCTTTCTCATATTCGGCTCGTGCAATACGTTTCGCCTGCAGCTTCGGCGTCGTCATCGTTAACTTATATATATGTATATATATATATAGATTAAAACAAAAAACTGGAAATACCCACCAAAAAATTAAATTGAAATGATAGCTTTATAAATAGAAATGTATGTATGCATGTAAAATTATTGAAGTTAATCAATCAAAAAAGGAAAAAAGAAATAAAGAACAAAAGAGACTCACGTAGATACAACAATTTGCACAATTTTTATTTAACGGGGTTCCGGGAATCCAACGATGCGGCCAATTGTTTTTATATACTTATTCCTTTGTATATGAATGAGGACATTAGAGCAATATCCGATCCGACATCCAATTTTCACTTATGTAAAATAAATTCAACACTGCACTGAACCTGAGAACAATGAACATGATTAACGGGTGATTTTTTGCTACTTGGTTTTTGGCGTATATATTTTTGACAGATCACACATGACAAATTCCACGAACATTTGACATTTCGATTCAGTATTGTTTGCCATTTCATCATGAATAGACTTACGCCTGAACAACGTTTGCAAATTATTGAAATTTATTATCAAAATTCGTGCTCTGTGAAAAATGTGTTTCGCAAGCTACGTCCGTTTCAGCGACGAGGCTCATTTTTGGGTAAATGGATACGTGAATAAGCAGAATTGCCGTATTTGGAGTGAAGATCAGCCAGGGGCAATTCAGCAGCTACCAATGCATCCCGAAAAATGCACTGTTTGGTGCGGTTTATGGGCAGGCGGCATCATTGGGTCGTACTTCTTCAAGGACGATGAAGGCCGCAGGGTTACGGTCAATGGAGAAAGGTACCGTTCGATGATAACAGATTTTTTTTTGCCGAAAATGCAAGAATTGAACTCGGTCGACATGTGGTTCCAACAGGACGGTGCCACATGCCACACTGCACGCGAAACCATGCATCAATTGAGAGGCGAATTTGGTGAGCAGTTGATCTCACGTTTTGGCGCAGTCAATTGGCCACCAAGATCATGTGATTTGACCCCGTTAGACAATTTTTTGTGGGGCTATGTTAAGTTTATTGTCTATGGGGACAAGCCAAACACGATTGCTGCCTTGGAAGCCAACATTGAACGCGTCATTGGTGAGATTCCGGCCGAAATGTGTGAAAAAGTTTGCCAAAATTGGACCTTCAGAATGGACCACCTGAAGCGTAGCCGCGGGTAACATTTAAGTGAAATTATTTCTAAAAAGTAAATGGCAGAAATTGATTAATCGATCCAAATAAAAATTTCATTCACTTTTTACAAGTTTCTGTGTTTTTTTGAATTTTCAAAAACCAAGCTCTTAAAAAATCACCGTTTATAAGCAAAGAAAAATTAAAAAGTTAAAGCAATGAAAATTTATTCAGAAAACTTTCCTAATACGACACACGTAGGTACACACAACCACCACAATTTAGGAATTTAATCCCCACGTTTGGTGCCAATTTGTTACTCCTTTCTTTTCCACTCGAGAACCGATTAATCTATTTTTATTAACGATATTAGAAATTTTATTTTTATTACAAACAAAACGAATTACGTCCATCGGCAATTGTCATCCAATTGGATAAACGTGGTGCCGCGTTTTAATTCGTTTTGTTTGTAATAAAAGTACATTTTTTAATATCATTAATAAAAATAGATTAATCGGTTCGCGAGTGGAAAAAAAAGGTGTAACACGATGATTCCTGAAACGTGCAATCCCATCCTAAGCTATCGCGCCTATTGCGGGTAGCAGCGATGGACACCGATGGAGTGGGTTACACCACACTATAGAACGCCCGATTATTCCTGAAATTTGGAAACCCATCCTAATACTACCGCACCTTTTGCGGGCTGCACCCATGGAGTGGATTAGATTTACCACACAATAGACCGACGAATGATGATCGCGCCTCTTGCGGAAGCACCGATGGACACCGTTAAATAAGTCATTCCCCGGACAACAAATGAAGAATTACAGACGAGAAGCTTCTCGTCTCCGAAAGGAGGAAGGGAATGTACTGAAGGATTACAGCTACCAACACCACCACCGATTATTACCATAATACCCACTACCTACATTTGCTGACCAGATAGTACTATTCTGAATATAACATTAATTCCAATACGGCCCGACCATAGCAAACACCGCACCAGTAGTAGAATTCTAATATAGTACCTACTACCTACCTTTGCCTACCAGATAGTAATGTTTTTTATGAAATATGACTACCAATTTTTCTGTGAACTTCGACTTCACACTCAGTTCAAACGGAAATATTTTTATGTAAGCGTAGACGAACAGCATAAGATCGAGTTCTACACTAGTAGGTAAAGTACAATAAGTTACAAGCACATCTGGAGTGCTTTGTAAAACTTAACTTTTGAAAGACTTAGGTTCCAGAAAGGACAGTGAAATCCCAGGTTAAAGTAGTTAGTTAGTTACATCTGCTCTCAGATTTTGGTTAGCTGACGTCTGCTATCTCAGACTATGGTTTAGTGACGTCTGCTATCTCAGACCGTGGTTAAGTGACATCTGCTATCTCAGATTGTGGTTTAGTGACATCTGCTATCTCAAATTGTGGTTTAATGACGTCTGCTATCTCAGACTGTGGGTTAGTGACGTCTGATATCTCAGACTGTGGTTTAGTGACATCCACTATCTCAGATTTTGGTTTGGTGACGTCTGCTATTTCAGACTATGGTTTACTGTAATCTGCTATCTCAGATTGTGGTTTAGTGACATCTGCTATTTCATATTGTGGTTTAGTGACGTCTGCTATCTCAGACTATGGTTTAGTGACATCTGCTATCTCAGATTGTGGTTTAGTGACATCTGCTATCTCAGATTGTGGTTCAGTGTCGTCTGGTATCTCAGACTGTGGCTTAGCGACATCTGCTAACTCAGATTGTGGTTTAGTGACGTCTGCTATCTCAGATTGTAGTTTAGTGACGTCTGCTATCTCAGACTGTGGTTTAGTGACGTCTACTATCTCAGACTGTGGGTTAGTGACATCTGCTATCACAGATGGTGATTTAGTGACTTCTGCTATCTCAGACTGTGGTTTAGTGACGTCTGCTATGTCAGACTGTGGTTTAGTGGATCATGCTATTTCAGTAAAATATAAATGGTGATTTTTTAAGAGCTTGGTTTTTGAAAATTCAAAAAAACACAGAAACTTGTAAAAAGTGAACGAAATTTTTATTTGGATCGATAAATCAATTTCTGCTATTTGCTTTTTAAGAATAATTTCATTTAAATGTTGCCCGCGGCTACGCTTCAGGTGGTCCATTCTGAAGGTCCAATTTTGGAAAACTTTTTCACACATTTCGGCCGGAACCTCACCAATGACGCGTTCAATGTTGGCTTCCAAGGCAGCAATCGTGTTTGGCTTGTCCCCATAGACAATAGACTTAACATAGCCCCACAAAAAATTGTCTAACGGGGTCAAATCACATGATCTTGGTGGCCAATTGACTGCGCCAAAACGTGAGATCAACTGCTCACCAAATTCGCCTCTCAATTGATGCATGGTTTCGCGTGCAGTGTGGCATGTGGCACCGTCCTGTTGGAACCACATGTCGACCGAGTTCAATTCTTGCATTTTCGGCAAAAAAAAAATCTGTTATCATCGAAAGGTACCTTTCTCCATTGACCGTAACCCTGCGGCCTTCATCGTCCTTGAAGAAGTACGGCCCAATGATGCCGCCTGTCCATAAACCGCACCAAACAGTGCATTTTTCGGGATGCATTGGTAGCTGCTGAATTACCTCTGGCTGCTCTTCACTCCAAATACGGCAATTCTACTTATTCACGTATCCATTTAGCCAAAATTGAGCCTCGTCGCTGAAACGGACGTAGCTTGCGAAACACATTTTTCACAGAGCACGAATTTTGATAATAAATTTCAATAATTTGCAAACGTTGTTCAGGCGTAAGTCTATTCATGATGAAATGGCAAGCAATACTGAATCGAAATGTCAAATGTTCGTGGAATTTGTCATGTGTGATCTGTCAAAAATATAAAATATAAATCACCCGTTATAAATAATTTGGAATTTTATATTGCTAGTTTTGTCGACTTCTGTAACGTCAGCCGCCTTGTAATAGGTGGTTGAGCACAAGACGTGTCACAAAGTCAGTTGGGTGTCGTTGGACACACAAGCAACTTCCAACCAAATTGACTACTTCGCGATCAGTCGGAGACTTAGGAGCAGCTTGCAGGGCGTTCGACAGAGTAGAAGTGCAGACATGGGAATGGCCAGGGACCACCATTTGATGGTTGCTACCGTAAGATTACGCACAGCTGCAGCTCGAAAATCCCAAGGAAACACACGAATGCCTAAGTTCAATACTGATAGCCTTAAGGATCTCACCGTCCGCGAACAACTAATAAACCACCTTTCTCAAGGATTGAGAGCAATCAGAAGCACGGAATCCACTTGTATCGAAAATCATTGGTGTGCTTTGAAAAATGTTTTATAACCCGTGCTGAAAGCAAAATCGGTCGGTCGCAAAGAGGAAGTAGTGTCTGGTTTACTGAAGAAAATGGGACCAGGGTCGAAGAAAGAAAACAACTCAAAGCTCGCATTGCAGCTACTCCAGGAGCAGGGAGAAACGAGCTAGACTCTGCGTATCGCATAAAGATGAGAGAAGTTCACCGTAACGTGTGACGTGATAGGCGTAACTATATTAACGCATTGGCAACAGAAGCAGAAGAGGTCGCAATCAGGTGTGACAGTAGGACCGACTACAGAATTACTAAAGAGCGTACAGGTGTCCGAAGCTCTAAGCAATACTTCCTAAAAGTCATAGACGGGTCACTTCTTGTTCCGCATGAGGACCAGCTCAAAAGGTGGAAGGAGCACTTTTCTGTGGTTTTAAACCGCAGTGAAGATATCCCAACACGCCATGACTTGTCCGTAGTAACGAATTCGTGCTGCCTGTGCAGTAGCCAAAGTAAATGCAGAAATCGTCTTGGAGCGAATAAAAGACCACCTCAAAGAAAAACTTGACGCCCACCAAGCAGGATTCCGCTCTGGATCTTTATGTATCAACCACATCAACACCTGGCGAACCATCATCGAACAGTCTGTTGAATATCGATCACCACTTAACCTGCTGTTCGTCGATTTCGAAAAGGCGTTCGACAGTGTTAATAGAGAATTTATCTGGCTTGCTTTGCGCAGGAGGGGAATTCCGGATAAATTGATTGCTATTATTAGGGCTACATATGATGGATGGAAATGTCACGCGTTGCATAAAGTAAGGTTGTTAGAGGAGTTTGAAATCCAAAGTGGGGTTAGACATGGTTGTATACTGTCACCAATACTGTTCTTGTTGGTGATGTGCTGCATGCAGCCTTGTCGACTGCAAATGGAGGAATTCAGTGGAATCTGCAATCATTCCTCAAACATCTGGACTACGCGGACGATGTACGCTTACTCTCTCATAGGATCATGGATCTGCATCAAATGACAATAAGGTTGGAGAGAGAAGCTGAAACCGTCGGGCTTAAGATCAATACTGCAAAAAGAAAAAGGATCAGCCTTGGAACTTCATCATCTACCCAAATAGATATTTCTGGACAACCAGTAGAAATGGTAGAGAGTTTTCAATATCTTGGGAGTATTGTCTCTACTGATGGCGGGACTGAACAAGATATAACAAGCCGAATCGGTAAAGTAAAACAGCATTCGGAATGCTATCCAAAATAGGGAGAAACAACTCTATAAGCCGTAAGACCAAGCTACGACTGTTCCACTCCAATGTTGAGTCCGTGCTTCTGTATGGGTGCAGCACTTGGAAAGTAACACCCGCTGTCACAAGAAAGCTACAAACGTTCGTGAATAGATGTCTGTAAACTTTCTTGAGGATTTTCTGGCCAAACCATATCCCCAATGATAAACTTCATGCGAGGAAAGGTCTGGAATCCATCGACTCTATAATACGAAAACGAAAGCGTCAGTGGATTGGACATACGCTTCGGAAAGTTCAAGAGTGCATTGCGAGTCAGGCGATGCAATGGAATCTCGCGAGGTAGACGTGTGGGTCGACCTAGAACTACTTGGCGAAGGACGGTCGAAGAGGAATCAGCACGACTGGGGAAGACTTGGAGAGAGCTGAAGTACATCTCCAGAAACTGTTTATGATGGCGTGTGGGAGTAGTGGAGGCCCTAAGCCCTGCAAGGGAACCTTACGGACATAACAGATCTGAGGGTCTAAGTAAATAAGTAAGTAGTTCTAAGACCAATAAATATATTAAAATTGTATTTTGAAATAAACTTAATGTACTACATTTATTGTAAAAGTGTATAAATAATCGAAATTGTGAATAAAGAACCTCATGTATACTAAAATTAGTTGCTTCTTTAGTAAAATCCTGGATGCGACGAGCTCACTTCAGCCTACGACAAAAAGCAAGAAACTCATACATCACTCGCAATCTGCAATTGGAGGAATGGTTCAATATTTTTGCTCAAAATCGAAAGCATCCTTCTCTCTGATATTGGTCAGGACAATCTGCAAAACAATGTCCTCATTGTGGCCAAATAAGCGCCCGACGACTCATCCTTTCCCTGCGAACGACGACGACGATTGATCTCTTCCAACAAAAGATCATCGTAATTCACAGGTAAGAACTCCGCATTCAGTTCTTGAACGAATACCTGCCAATTCCATATATCCTCCCTAACCGTGCTAAAGCACATAGGTGCCCTACCAGACAAAAAGCACAGAAGCGGATCTAAAAAGATGAGTTTCTGGAACCTCGATAGCCAACCAAAGTTCTTCTACCCATTCTAAGAATGAAGTGATTCTCCGTCTGAGTCACCAGTAAATTTTCCCCCATTTACCTATAAGTTCAGGCCACATTTGTTGAACAACCAGTCGCTCAGTGTGTGGCTCACCCCATTCTACGATATACTCTGTTACCCTAGCAACTACCTCTCTTACTGTAGGACTACTGTCACCACGACCTGGTGCAGTAGTAGTCTCTAAAACAAGCCCTAAGGATATGCTATCCGATCTAAAACCTAACATAGACTGCGGACAAAGCGTTTCCGTCCGACCACCTGGTACGTTCAGTTGGGTGTCATTCATAGCTGGAGTTTCGATGACTCTTCTTCACTATCACTGATTCCATTATCCCCCGTAAGATCACCTAATAAGAGCAACACTTATTCCTAATCGCGCTAATCTCCTCTTCCTCATATTCAGCATCACACGGTATTCTAGCTAACCTACCCATGCAACATTCTATTTTGGTCATGATTTTAATATATTCCGGCGAATTCAGATTTTTCGGCGGATCTTTAAGCAGATTCCTAATCTCTTCAATGTTAGCTTTCACAGCATCCCTATCATCTTCGAAACCAAAAGGATAAGCAATACTTCCCTCTATCGAGTTTCTCTTAACGAGTAATCTCGATGACATCAATGCATTGCGCATTTCCTCAACCGTCCCTACTTTTAAGCCCCTGACCTGTATCCCATAGGCCAGTTCGTCCCGCACTAACTGACCTATATTCATATTTTTTTAGTTAAACAAAACAAAAAAAATAAAAACAATAAAAAGTAAAAACAAATCAAAAAAAAAAAAAAAAAAAACAAACTTTCCAAAATCTATTTCCAAGATTCAAATAAATACCTAAAAAATAAGTGAATTCCAAAAAAAAACAGAAACCAAATAATTTTTCTATACCGAAATTCAAAAACCACAAATTAAAATTTAATTCTTGCTAACTTCTTAAAGACTATGTCCAGTTATTCTGTTAACCAGAATATTAACCTTCCTCTTCGAAATCGCGCTCAATCCACAAAATTATAAAAACAAGAAAAAAAAATGTTAGCAACCCTAAAATCCAAACAATATTTTCGGACTAAAATTTATAAAAATTTTAAATAATTTTCATATTAATGAAGTAAATTAATATTCGAAACCTACGCTAAAATAAAAAAAAATTTCACGAACATAAAAAAAATTATGTGGCGACCCTCAAAATCGAAAAAAAAATTTATTAAACTTAAAATAATTAATTTCTAATCAAACTTTAAAATTTGCAAAAATTCCTAACACAATTTAACACAAAAAATATCGAGTTGGTCACCCCAAATCCCACTAACGAAACTTCCACTCAATTATAATTCAATTAAAAAATCTCAAACAAAAACTATCACTCAATTAATCTTTCAATAGCCGATTCCACAAAGACACTAAAAAAAAAACTATCAACGAAGCTAATGTCAAGAGAGAAAAACACAATCAAAATGCAGGCAATCAATTAAAAATTAGAAAAAAATATTTAAAAAAAAAACACTTTTAAATAAATGTACAATTCAAAGAGTAGGTTAGGTAAGGTAAATGGGCTCCCGGTTGATCTTGTTACCGGCACACTCAGATCAAGGTAGATCCGTTGTGATACCCCGAAGTGTTTGAACTTCGAATTATATAACCTACGATTACTATGAAGTTCAAGAGGACCCAGCAGAGTCTAATGTTGTGCTTTGTGCTAAGAACATTCACTTGATAACTGCAGCATCAATCGCATTTATTGCTGCTTGGCTATCAGAATCTGACCATGTCCTATGTGGCTATTGCGCCAGGCGTTAGTTTGGCTTAGCCGTAAGGAACTGTTGGCTGCTGATTCTTGTTCGTATAGGTCAATGGGTTTTAAGTTGAGTATTGCTTCTGGGGTACTCTTCATCGCTGCAGTTATACCTATATAAGCCATTTTTTCCAGGGCATTTCACCATACCAGATTACCGTATGTAGGTATACGTCTAACAATTTCCATAAACATCCACATAATAATTTTAGGATTTGGGCCCCAGTTCTTACCAAATATCCGGTTGCTTGAATAGAATGCGATCATTGCTTTTTTTAGCTTTTTCTTTTATGTTTGGGCCCAGTTTAATTTCTTTTCTAGGATCACACCCAGGCATTTGGCTTGATCCGAGATAATAAGTGGGATCAATTGTGGGTACTGAAAAATCTGGTATTTTCCTTCTGTTTGTAAAGAGGACCAGCTCAGTCTTTGAGGGATTAAACTTTAGACTACATTTTTTTGTCGAGTTACAAACTTTGGCTAAAGCGTTTTGAAGTTGTTCATTTATAGTGGTTGGGAATTTACCTGTTGCAAGTACCTTCACCCCACTATGTTTAAGTTTAATAAGTATACTATTCATTAGGAGAATCCTTAAAAGCGTCGATAGAACTCTTCTTGTGGGGTTCCTCTTGATGCTGATAGTTTTATTTGGGCTCCATCAAGATCACTGAAGATCTGTCTATTTCTTATCATACACATGATTCAGTTTATGATTGCATTATCTACTTCAAGATTTATAAAGGCATGTTCCACTGCGCTATCTTTAACATTGTTTGCTTCTCAAGTGCAAAACACTTGAGAAGCAAATCGAATTTTTACACCAAAAATCACATGAGAACACGATTGTAATGCATTTACCCTCAGACAAAGAAGACAGACATGAACAATCTAGCAAAACAAACTTGTCTTGGCATTCTCAATCTAAATGAAAATGTAGAGCTATCTGTTGATAAGCCACAACAGTATGTTAATCGACCCAACAACGAAATGATTATGGTGTTAAATTTTAACAATAAATAGAAGAAAACGCAAATAATACCTATATTTTTTTTTTGTTTTTGGTTTACTGGACTGTGTGAATTTAAGTCAAATTGAAATATTTTATGACCCTTAGTTAAACATACGTATCGCCCGGACACGATAGTTGGGCTCATCAGTTAGATGCTATCGTGTCCTTCTAAGACGCACTATTTCTTGATCGATGACTACCGAATCTAACAAAATTTGTAGCATATACACACTGCAAGTTACATTTTCTATGGACATTTGGTCAAATTCATGCACCTGGAAATATATGTATGTTATGCCCGTGGTCTGGCTAGTGATAAATAAATAGACGAAAACGGAAATAATACCTATATATTATTTTTGTTTTTGGCTTAGTGGACTGTTTGGATTTAAGTCAAATTGAAATATTTTATGACCTTTAGTGCAAAATGCGTTTCGCCCGGGCACGATAGTTGGGCTCATCAGTTAGATGCTAATGTGTCTTTCTAAGACGCACTATTTTTTGTGGATGACTACCGACTCTAATAAAATGTGTGGGTGGCAATGGCGCAGTGGATAAAGTGCTTGGTTGCTAACTTAGACGTGTGAGTTCGATCCCCGCGCTAGGCGCAATCTTTTCTATACCTCCAATTTTAATTGGATGCCGCTTATGGGTTGAAATGAGACAGTCAATACCTGGTTCTCAAGTCCACTATTCCAAACTAGTGCCGTGTAACTCAGGTTGCATTTAAAAGACCTTAGGTCTTAAAAAAAAAAGGACATACATACTGCAGATTATATTTTTCCAGGGGAATTTGGTCAAATTCATGCACCTAGAAAAAATATATGTATGTTATGTTATGCCCGTGATCTGGCTATTGATAAATAGTGGATGTTATGTAATGGTTAAGGTACGAGTGACTGTGTAAGACTGAAGACTTTATTAATTTATTCTACGTATATAAGTATATTATAACTCCTACTATAACATCCTTTCCTTTTTTCAGTAATAGTCATTAATTATAAATTATATGTTAATTCACTATAATTATACAAACTAATGCCTAATCATAAGATACAAATAATAATTACAATTATACAATTCATTTTTTTTATATTTTTTTAAAAATTAAACTTAAAATTAAATAGGCGTTCCAATTACACAACTAATGTCAATTAGTCTTCATCAACGTATCTTTTTGGTGGTTTTATTACTCTTCCAGTTCTAGTTACAATCATTTTCTTACTACCGGAAACCATTTCATTTTCAGGACTCGAGGGAGAACTTCTACTTGAAGGACATTCAACTAATTTTTCAGGACTATACTCTCTTTTTTTATTCGGTAACTTTATTAAATACTGTTTATTTCGTCTATATGTTTGATCGTTTTTACCTTCAATCACGTAAAATCTCGGTTCGAAACATTTTTCTTGTACAACTCCAGGGTACCATACAGATTTGGGATATTTTTTGTAATATATTTTTTCACCACTAACTAACTCTGTTAAATGCTTTGTTGATCGATTATAATATTTTCTCATTTGCTCACTGTTATTATTAAAAGTATTTCTTACTTTTTTATTGTTGATCGATATTGGCTTGAAATTATGAAAACTGGATGGTATCTTGGTTCTAAGTTTCCTATTCATCAAGAGCTCAGCTGGAGAATAAGATTTGGAGTCACCCTGTAATTTAATGATGCTATATAGGGATCAGATTTGCTTTATAAACTTTTTCTCAATAATTTTTTGGTGGTTTTGACTAACTTTTCTGGTAGTCCATTCGATCTAGGTAGATACGGACTTGATAAAATCTGCTCAATTCACCACCCATTACAAAAAAGATTGAATTCTGTAGAGGAGAAAGGAGGCCTGTTATCCCTAACTAACAACTTTGGAATACCGTATCTAGCGAACAAGGATTTTAAATTAGAAATGAGAAATTTGCTTGAATAACCACTATTTAAAAGTGCAATTTCTATAAATTTAGAATAATAGTCTACTACAATCAATTAAATTTTTTTTCGAATTGAAATAGGCTGTAAAGGTTCTTTTTTATTCGAGGCCCTATATTTCAAACAAACTTCACAGTTATCAACTAGACTTTTTCACACGTATACTTTTTTCAACACCCATGTGCCCTTCGTGTATTAACTTTAATATTTCATCCCGCATTGACTTTGGAATGACAATCCCTTTATTCATAAAAACTACGTCATTTACTACATGAATTTCATTTTTGTTTTTAAAATAAGGTAAAACTGAAGAATCTACCATACCTTTTATGCTGGCCATCCCAGTTTATAGTACTTTATGAGCTTAATCATGGTTTCATCCTCAATAGATTGTTTTCGCATTTTATCTAGTTCGAGATCACTCACAGGTAGGTACGAAGTAACAAGGCTACAATGTAATTGAAGTTCATTGTCTATTTCATGCAATGCTGATTTCGAAAGAGGTGCTCTTGATATTATCTGCAATTATCATTTCTTTTCCCGGTTTGTAATATATTTTTAAATTGCATGTCTGTAATTTTAACATGAATCTTTGAAGACGAGTTGGAACTTTGTATAGAGGTTTTTGAAAAAGTGGTATAAGCGGCTTGTGATCAGTTTCAACCAAAACTTCTTTACCAAAAATAAACTTATGAAACCGGGAATAACCAAAAAGAATAGCGAAAATTCTTTTTCAATTTGCGCATAACAGTTCCCACTGCCGATTGGGAAGTATCGACCGATTATGTAATTGGTTTTTTAATATCAAAATATGTTAAGATTGGAGCCTTAGAAATCGGCCTCTTAAGATTTAAAACTTCCTTTTCATGATTTTCATAACAATGCCACGCCACTCCTTTCTTAAGAAATTTTCGCAGATTTTCATTATAAATAGCTAAATTTTTAACAAAAGATCCTAGATAATTGATCACACCTAAAAATTGTTGAAGATCTTTAACACAACTTGGTCGAGGCATTTCCTTTATTGCTTCAATTTTAGTACTATCCGGTTGCATTCCCAATTCATTAAATATGTGGCCAATGTATTTTATTTCTCTAACGCATACTATCGACTTACTTTTGTTAAACTTCAGACCTATTTCTTGTGCTGCTTTCTTTAGAACCATTTCTAAAATCTTGTCATGCTCTTCCTTCGTATCAGCATATATTAAAAAATCATCTACATATATCATAACATTGGGGATATGAGAAAATGTTCTTACCATTTCCGAATGAAATATTTCTGGTGCTGCATTAACACCCTACGGAAGTCGTAAAAATCGATATCTTCCAAGACATGTGTTGAAAGTACAAAGCTTTGATGATTTCTCATCTAAGGGTATTGTCCAAAATGCACTGTTTGCATCTAAGCTAATAAAAAATTTTGAATTTGACAAACGAGACTTCACGTCATCAATATCTAAAAATTGGAAATAAAGACGAATAATTGCTTTATTCAAATGCCTTGGATCAAGACAAAGTCTAAGTTTACCGTTAGATTTTCTTATCAAAACTATTGAGTTAACCCAGGAAGTGGGTTCCTTTAACTCCTATTTTCTCCATCCGCTGTAACTCAAATTTGATTTCCTTTTTTAAATTAAATAGAACCTTTCGTGGTGGTTCTACTACTGGCACAACATTCTCTTTAAGGACAAATTGACACTTATTCTTCAAACACACTAAGCCATTAAAAACCTCTTCATAATTTCCTACCAGTGTATTTGAGGAATCTTCATTTTGATCATTCTTAACAAAATTTATATTTTTATAATAAACCAATTTTATTTTCACAGATGATTCTAATCCAATGACTGTTTTACAATTCATATTAATTATGTAAGAACTTAATAATACATTTCTGTTTTCAAATATACAATTCAATAAACATTTACCATTGCACAGTGGAAATGCAGTTTTCTTCGGCTTTTTTGGTCGCAGTAATTTTCGCAATGAAACAATCAAGTTACATTAGCTTTCCCAACGTTTCGGCAGGGGTTGCTGCCTTCTTCAGGGGTACTTTATTTACACAAAAAATTACAAATAACATTAATGGTTGATAAGTAAAGTAATAACACAATTATGAATACTCACTTAGACAAAATAGTCAAAACATTTATATTACAATAAAATTTTAATAAGCACTTCAAGGAATGAAGTTGAGTCTGTGTGACTTGAACAAAGCACAAATTACATTTAGGAAGAAAGAAGAGAGCAATACACAGCAGAGATGTTTTGTGTGTCTTGTTTTCGATTCATGTTGTTTTTGTTGTTGAGAATGTGTAATGTTTCTAACGTGTATCGTTTTGAAACATGTTTCTCCGTCCCTGCCGAAACGTTGGGAAAGCTAATGTAACTTGATTGTTTCATTGCGAAAATTACTGCGACCAAAAAAGCCGAAGAAAACTGCATTTCCACTGTGCAATACTAAATCCACAAATTGGTCAGAAAATCAACTTTATTATAAACATTTACCAATTACTTTTAGTTTTTCACCCGAAAAAGTTAGCAAATTTGCATTAGTTGGTATAATAATATTTTCTTCAAACTTTAATAACTTCAAAGTTTCATATGACATAAGATTACCCTCTCCACCAGTATCCACTTGAGCCGTTACAACTGCTTTATTTATTACCATTTCTATGTTCCATATATTTACTGCTGATATTTTTTTGGTGACATTCCCAATGAATAAATCATCTTCGCTTTCTCCGTCCGATAAATGCGATGCTTCTTCTACGTTGTGAACTCTTCTATATTTACTCGATCTGCACAATTTCGCAAAGTTGTTTTTTCCCTCGCACTTATGGCACACTGCTCCCCATACTGGACAATTGTTCCAGTTGTGCCGTTTTTCGCATCTATTACATATATTTGTATTTATTTGCATTTGTAGTTGACTATGACTTGGTTTATATGGGTTATATGTTTTCTTGTGTATATCATCTTGGTGTTGATTTTTAATGTTTTCTCCTCTAGACTTTGCACGCCACTGTTTTTCTCTTTTTCGTTCTTGTATACGATAATTTCGTTATCCTTGCTCTTGTCTTCCACACCTGCCTGAAATATCAACTCTCTTGACTGCTTTTTTGCAAACTCTAGGGATTTTGCAATTTGGATAATCTCATGGAGGTTCTTTTAAGATTCGTTTAACAATTTCTCTCGTACGAAATTATGATTTCTCTTAACCCACTAATAAATAAATCTCTTACCAATTCACACTTTAGTGTATTAAATTCACACGTTTTACTCCGATTTTTTAAGGCTGCAAGGAATTCATCCATTGTTTCCATGGGACTCTGCTTTCGGGAAAAAAATTAAATAGTTCCATTATTATATTTGATTTTGGAACAAAAACTTCGTCGAATTTTTTAACCATGTATATATGTTTTGTAGTCTGTTCGTCAATATCAAATGAATCAAACATTTCGAAGTAGTCTGCTCCTAGATAATACAAAAATAATGAATTTTTTCGAATATCTGTCGCTTCCAACAAGTCACTTGCTGCCAAAAAAATTTGAATTGCTAGTACCAAAGCTTCCAAGCCGCAGATAAATTCGTTGACTTCAAATCGAGCGGCCTTATATTTCCACTATCGACAGAAATTTGACTATACGTATTGCTAAAGTTGTTAATCACTTTTGAGTTTTTATTATCACCCACCATTTTAATTTCAATTGTCTTTTTTTTCAATTTACATCTGACAACATGTTATGTAATGGTTAAGGCACGAGTGAATGTGTAAGACTGGAGACTTTATTAATTTATTCAATAACATATATAAGTATATAATAACTCATACTATAACAGTGGACAGTGTGGATTTAAGTCAAATTGAAATATTTTTCACTTAAATCCACACAGTCCACTAAACCAAAAACAAAAATAATATATATGTATTATTTGGGTTTTCTTTTATTTATTTATCACTAACCAGACCACGGGCATAACATACATATACATATTTCTAGGTGCATGAATTTGTCCGAATTCCCCTAGAAAAATATAATTTGCTGTATGTATGTGCTGCAAATTTTATTAGAGTGGGTATTCATTGACCAAAAAATAGTGCGTCTTAGAAGGACACGATAGCATCTAACTGATGAGCCCAACTATCGTGTCCGGGCGAAACGCATTTTGGACTAAAGGTCATCAAATATTTCAATTTGACTTAAATCCACACAGTCCACTAAACCAAAAATAAAAATAATATATAGGTATTATTTGCGGTTTCTTCTATTTATTTATTACTAGCCAGACCACGGCATAACATATAAACGGGTCTGAATTGGTGGCTTTACGTTCAGGTTTTGCAGTTTAATTTTAATTGCTGGTCCAATGAATGACTTTGTTGAACCAGTGTCAATGAGAGCATAAAAAGTCAGCCTAGGTACAAAGTACCTAGGATATTTTCATGGTTCGGTGGTCAATTTTTCCTGAACTGGTGACTCCTTTTTCCGGATCGGTCTGCTGGAACGAGTTGGTTGTACGGTAGTTCTAGCTATCTGTCCAACTGTAGCCACTGATTATTATTCCGGTTGACTTTTTGGTGTACTATCTTCTTCTTGTAACTTGGACGTGTAAGGGTTCTCTTTTTAGGTCTTACTGGGTCATGGCTGGTTCATTCTACTATTGCTACTTGATGTTGATTGCCTGCCTGTACTTCCACTGCTATAAGTGTGCTCGGTTGATCTGGTATCTGGTTACTTACGGCGGCCGTTCGGTTATTTAAATTCGGCATTCTAGTGCAGGCCCTCGGAATATTTCTGGAAGTGTTCTCTGTATCTGGTTCGATGGGATAGAGTAACGCGTTATCAATTCTTCAATACGCTCCATGAATTCAAGAGCATTTCCTAAGGCATCAAACCCCATTTGCACATGGCATCTATGGCTTCGGCTTCATAACTCAAGTGCAGTCTTCAGTGACTTGGTCCATTCATTTGATCTGGTCGTGGTAGCATAGAATCAGATTAACGGGTAATTGGTTCACTTGGCACTTCCCTATAGCAGGTATTAATGATACGGCTAGGAAATTCGATTTGAGATTCTCGGGCACTATTCACAGCCATGAAGTCGTCCGGTTTCGGAACGGTCTGAGGCGGTGGTTCGACTTCATCTGGGAATATTCTTTCTGGAACTAGTTATGCTATTTCCTCACACAGATTCTGGGTTGAACGGTGGGTACAGGAATTTTTAAAGAAGGTGCTGAATTGTTGTTGGAGTGTGGCTACGGTTCCACTGGTGTTTAACTCCTTTAGTGTCATCTTTTCAATCAGTTCTTGCTTCTTAAGTAGATATATCAATACAATATTGGCAGTAACATCAAAGTCATCAACGGAATTTTCCATTTTGCTATAAAGATGGTCTGGATCGGAGTGAACTGGAATGGTCTGGTTAGTTTCGGGATCTGGTTTCGGTCCCGGCTGCTTGATCTTGCTCTTTGCTTTCGACGGTGAATATGCGGTGAATCGCGTATGTTAATTAACGGAAGGCTTAACCTTACTCGAATACAGGAGCTTTTGGAACGCTTATTCGGAATGGACACCAACGAGGGTTGGTTATTCTGGAACTGTCAGTCGGTACGGTACGGGCAGGTGAATCCCTCTCAATGATGTCCCTGCTCGGGCGCCATTTTGTAAGAGTTTCTTGCTTTTTGTCGTAGGCTGAGGTAAGCTCGTCGGATCCAGGATTTTACTAAAGAAACAACTAACTTTATTGTATTTGAGGTTTTTTATTCACAATTCCGATTATTTACACACTTTTGCAATAAATTTAATACACTGATTTTATTTCAAAATAAAATTTTAATATATTCATTGGTCTTAGAACTAGCTTTATTAAATTCCAAATTCATATAATCTTATATTAACTTGACAGAGATAGCAGGATCCACTAAACCACAGTCTGAGGTAGCAGGCGTCACTAAACCACAATCTGGGATAGCAGATGTCGCAGAACCACAGTCTGAGATAACAGATGTCACTAAGCCACAATCTGAGATAGCAGTAATCACTAAACCACAATCTCAGATAGCAGATGTCACTAAACCACAGTCTGAGATAGCAGACGTCACTAAACTACAATCTGAAATAGCAGATGTCACTAAACCACAGTCTGAGATAGCAGATGTCACTAAATCACCATCTGTTATAGCAGATGTCACTAACCCACAATCTGAGATAGTAGACGTCACTAAACCACAGTCTAAGATAGCAGACGTCACTAAACCACAATCTGAGATAGCAGATGTCACTAAACCATAGTCTGTGCTGGCAGACGTCACTAAACCACAATATGAAATAGCAGGTGTCACTAAACCACAATATGAAATAGCAGATGTCAGTAAACCATAGTCTGAAATAGCAGACGTCACCAAACCACAATCTGAGATAGCAGATGTCACTAAACCACAGTCTGAGCAGACGTCACTAAACCATAATCTGACATAGCACACGTCACTAAACCACAGTCTGAGATAGCAGATGTCACAAAATCACCATCTGTTATAGCAGATGTCACTAACCCACAATCTGAGATAGTAGACGTCACTAAACCACATTCTGAGATAGCAGACGTCACTAAACCACAATCTGAGATAGCAGACGTCACTTTACTACAATCTGAGTTAGCAGATGTCACTAAACCACAGTCTGAGATAGCAGACGTCACTAAACCACAATCTGAGATAGCAGATGTCACTAAACCACAATCTGAGATCGCAGATGTCACTAAACCATAGTCTGAGATAGCAGACGTCACTAAGCCACAGTCTGAGATAGCAGACGTCACTAAACCACAATCTAGGAGCAGATGTAACTAACTAACTACTTTAAACCTGAGATTTAACTGTCCCTTCTGGAACCTAAGTCTTTCAAAAGTTAAGTTTTGGCAAGTACTCCAGATTTTTCCTTTACCTGCTAGGGTAGAACTCGATCTTATGCTTTTCTTCTACGCTTACATGTAAATATTTCCGTTTGAACTGAGTGTGAATTCGAAGTTCACAGAAAAACTGGTAGTCATATTTCATAAAAAACATTACTATCTGGTAGGCAAAGGTAGGTAGTAGGTACTATAGTAGAATTCTACTAGTAGTGCGGCGTTTGCTATGGTCGGGAACTAAAGGGAACTAGAATTAATGTTATATTCAGAATAGTACTATCTGGTCAGCAAATGTAGGTAGTGGGTATTATAGTAATAATCGGTAGTGGTGTTGTTAGCTGTAATGCATGAAGCATTACAGTATAACTTTAAGTTAGTTAGGAACTTTGTCTACCTCGTAGCCGCTATAACATCTAACAACAACATCTCGTTAGATATAAAGCGAAGAATAACTCATGCAAATAGCTGTTCCTATGGGCTAAGGAGGCAATTGAGTAGTACATACCTCTCTCGAAAAATAAAGAAGACTTTTTATAAGACTCTGATCATCCCAGTCTTGCTCTATCGCGCGGATACATGAACTCTATGGAAGGCGGATGAAGACATTCTTAGTTGTTTCGAGCGTAAGGTTCATTGCATTGGAGAAAAAGGTTCAACCACGAAACATACGAGCTGTACAGCGACAATGAATGACCTGGTGCAAAAAATACGTATATCACATTTGGCTAGGTCATTTAGAAAGTATGGACAACAATGCTCCGGCTTGCAGGATCTTCGATTCCAACGCAGAGGGAGCCAAGGAAGACCTCGCCTACGGTGGTGCGCTCAAGTGTCGGTTGAGGTCACCAACTTGGAGTGCGTAACTGGACGCAGCTAGCAAAAGACCGAGCTAGTTGGAGGGGCATGTTGGTTGAGGTCCCGGTTTGCATTGAACTGTAGCGCCACTTAAGTAAGTAAGTAATTGGTCTTTATTTTAAGCGGAAAGGAGTCAGGAATTATCTTCTTGTTTATATTTCGGAAATCGAAGACAACCCTCCAAATTTTTGTTTTTAATCTATTTTTCTTTGGTACCAAAATTTGTGGTGAATTGAAAGACGAAAATGAATGTTCAATTATATTATTTGTTAGCATTTATTTGCTTTGCTTGTTAATTTCTTCGATATGAGCATTTGGAATCCAATATTTTTTTGTATAAACGGGCTTTTCCTCTGAAAGTGATATATTTTGAGTGTAAAAATTATTTCTGGTGAGGTCTTCACCTTCCATAAAAAATATATCTTGAAAATCGTAACAAATGTTTTCTAGAGTTTCCTTACCGTACTCAGGGACAAAATTCAGATTAAGAATTTCTTGCAAATTTATAAGTCTACCATTCAATTTACTATCTGTATTTCTATTATTTGTTAGTGCAAAATTGTCTAACACATGTATGGTTTTGATATTTTTATTCGTTGGTTCTAAAATATCATATTATTTTTAAGTGTTGTGTCCTGCAAGTCCCAACAAATTTCAATACCATATAAACATAAACATGTTATATGATCCACAGGCATATGAAACCACCCAGAAATTAAAACAGTGTGACTACGAATAATAAAGTAGAGTAAACAAAACAATAGTGCATTGAATTTGTCATGATACATAATTTATGTTACTTACGTTAAGTGGAATTTGGAATACTTACGAATATCACGATTATGGTGTGTGGCTAGTTCAGGTAAGCAGAACGCATTCTTAAGTGACATAGTTCTTACTACGTCAAATGACATATGGAATTTGAGGGCATGGAAAAGGTTATAGAAGCGGAACCAAATATGAGGAAGGTTAGAATTGATAATATAACACCATACAGATTTGGTCACAGCCAAAGTATCCTTCTTCTGTATTTAACACAGTATAATAAATAAATGATAAGTAATAAAAAGAAACTTAAATAAGATTTTAGATTTAGATTTATTTATCAGTTAAAATCAATACATTTAAGATTAAATCTTATAAATATGCAAAATTAATATTTTAGAAAATATTAGGAATAAATGAAAGAGAAAAAAATAATACAAAAGTAATATTCAAATACAATTTAGAATAAAATACAAATAATGCAAAATAATATTAATTTAAAATAAATAGTTAAACAGGTGATTTTTTATAACATTAAGGGGTAGGGTATTGGTGGTTATTTTGATCTGATGTGGCAGAGAATTATATAATCTGAGAGTATGGCTAAATAACAGTCGATTCGACCGTCTAAGTATAATATTAAAAGTGCGCTGTGACCTTGTAAATTCGAGGTTATCATAAATGTAACTTGGACAATTATATTTTATTATTTTTATCAACAAAAGGACTGATTTAAAGTCCAGGTAGGCAAATAGATTGCATCGAAACAGAGACGTTCGATATTGTGAAATATGGTGGAATCTACGCAGGTTATGAACGTAACGTGTGACTGAATTGAAGGCAACTGAAAGTTTCTTGGAGTTAACTGAGTCGAGTCTTCCAAATCACAACCATATGTGAACAGAGGAAGCAGGAGTTAACTTGCAAAGAGTTTCTTCGCGGCAGCTGGTGTAAAATAAATTGATCGCCAAAGGGAACGAAGACGACCATAGACTCTTCCAACTATACTATGTATATGATCATTCCAAGTAAGTATAGAGTTAATAATGATACCTAGATTACGAATTTTATATACAAAAGCCACAACGATTTAATTCAACAGTAAAGGAGATAACTTGTTGATTGAAATTATATTTTTGTAAATGATCATACCTACCGATTTTCGAGGATTCAAAACTAGGGAGTTGTTACAGGCCCACTGTTGAATAGAATCAAGGTCATCATTAATGCAACTTATGCCATCTTCCATTAAACATAGAGATCTGGCAAGATATTATTGGGCATCATCAGCATATAGGTCAAGCTCGCTATATGATACACAGTTGAAAATATCATTTATATACATGCAGAAAAGTAAGCGGCCTTAGTAAATCCTTGCGGAACACCAGTAAGACGATTTATAACCAGAAAAAACAGATTGGCTTCATGTGAAAATTTAAAATTTGTTAAAAGCTAACGGTGCTCAATTGTGTGGGTCAGTGAGTCAAACGCCTTGGAAAAGTCGGGCATTACAAGAAAGGTAAGCTTGTCCTGTTCCAATGACATATGCCAAGAATTAATTTGATTGAAAAGAGCAGTCTAACAGTTGTGTCTTGCACGGAAATGCGACTGTTGTGCATGAAGAAGTTTATGTTGTTGCTAGAAATCGTTAATCTGCTTAACGATTAATTTTTCGGTACCTTTAGAAAATATAGATAGGACACTGATTGGGCGAAATAACTGTATATTAGAGTTCCCATTTTTAGGTATTGGAATTACTATGGTCCTTTTCCAAAAAATTGGAAAAGTCGATGAGATAAAAGCTGTATTAATGATATGTGTCAGAGGCTGAACTAAAAGATGGCTTAAGATTTTAACAAATTAAGGGTGAATTTTATCAACCCCTGATACATTAGATTTAAGGCTACGAAGAGCTTGATAAACCTCATACGATATCACGTAGACGAACAACAAACCATCCTAAAATGGATGGTCATTTGGTACATACAGATTGGAGTCAGGAATAGGGGGTGCAAAAAAATTTGACACAAATTTTTTATTAAGTTCATCAGAACCGATTGTTTGCTCATTATATTTTTGTATATAAACCCCTGCTTTTTGAGATTAGCCCATAAGCGTTTAGTCGGCTGCTTGGGATTAAAGACTTTATCAAAATGATTTTTCTTGGAGATCCGAATTTCATAATTAACAATATTTCGAATTCTTTTTTAGAATTGTTTTTATCTTTTATAGTCCCAAGACACTGAAATGCTGAACCGTTTCCATTTGAGATAAGCTTGATTTCGATTTGAAATTAGACCGAGAATTATTGGAGTGAATTGAAGGCTTAGGCAGATATCTGGTAACAAGAGGAACAAAAGTAGAGTGGAACTAGAAATCGCATCATTAATAAAAGTGACTTGGTCATTAACACTGGCAGCGGAATCCAAAGCGGGTTTGCTTACAAAATTATAGTTAAAGTAGGAGAATGTATTATTTTCAGGGTCTGCAACAGATGTATCAAAATCAAAACTGAGGAGGATCAAGACATGATTGGCAAACAGACTAGGAGAAAACTAAATTGAAAATTTACTTTATTTAAGTTTGAGGTCAAAAAAATATCTAAAAGCGTAGATGAAGTGCTAGTGAAATGTGTGGGTTCAATGTTCACCCTTTTAATATCAACAGAATCAAATTTTATCTGAAACGTTTTTGTGTGGCTATCAGGATCCAAAAAATTTAAGTTGAAATCGCCAGCAATAATTATATCCTGTTGGCATGGAGATAGATCTTCTAAAATCGTGGCGATAATCTCAACAGTGCGGAACTTTGTAGCCTAATAGATACAACCAGTTAGACAAACTCCGTTTTACGACTTAAGCTCACCGAATAAACACTCTGCATTTACACAGTCGCAACCACACGAAAATTAAACGTGGAAAAAAGGTCTAAGATGTCAAGCTAAACAGACATGCTTTGCTGTTACAAATATACCTTTAGCTAACGTCTTAAGCTAACTTTTCCTAACAAAACCACATTTAAAAGGTGCATAGATTAAATAATATTAAAGTGTTTTAATAATGAGTGCTTAAAATCATTAAAAATGTTTTAAAAAAATTTAAAAAACAAAACTATATAGAAGCCATAATAAATAAATAAACTGAAGTGCAATACATGATATTAATTAAGGTATATACCTTACACACAGTAGCCAAATCCGTTTTTCTCCTTTCTCCACCCACACAATCCAAATGAGCGCTAAGGCATATTTCACCAGAATAAATTCACTCAACAAGTCTCAATTATCTTCACCTTCACCCTCACCAAACCATCAAGACCGACCGCAAAGTCATCAAAATTAACACCAGTAACAAGAAATGAAAAAAACACCAAAAAATAATACAACACTAAAACTGACACCACTGAAAAAAGGCTCAATAAAACTAATTATTTCAGTAGTGATTTAATAATTGCAAAACTGTATTCGATGGAAGACATGAACTGCGTTGAAAATAAAATTGACCAAATCTATAGAGATATGTTGCAATTAAATGACCGAGTTACCGCACAACAATTCTGCCCAACACAAATCACAAACTTAACTTCCGAAATAAACAAAATTAAAACACACCTAAAAAATTCGATGTTAAATACTCTTCAAAATAATGGTGTAAAATCCGTAAACAAATAATTTGACACTGAAACTTCTCTCAAGATACAAATTTAACAAATAAAGCATGAAGAATATAGCGGCTAATGCCATTTTAATTGTCATTCGTTTTATACCCAAAGAAAACCCTAAAAGCATTTTTAGCCATTTGTGCCACTCACTTCAATTAAAACCACCGCAAATATTTAAAATGTTTCATGCGAAACCGAGTCAAGACTCAATAATTTTGTTAAATTTCTTTAACAAAATTTTGCTCAAAAGGTAAACTAAGTAAACTGGGTGAGTTTTGTATTTAATTCAAAAAAATATAAATGGCTGTCGAAAAAAGAAAAAGGGTTAAATGAAACGCACTCTCTGTTATCCAAAAAAACAGTAAGTATTAGCCGTGTTTTATTGGGAAATTTATCCGCCGTAAGTTTATCCGTCGTAGCATTTTACATGCAATTCGCTACGGTCGATACAAAGCTAAAGTAGAAGCTACGGTGGATGGCTGGTTGATGTTCAATCGAGTTTCGATTCTGATTTTGTTAGTTTTGTTGGTACGATTGATAATTGAATTGAATCTCGATGGATGTGTTCATGGAGTGTTATAATTATTAATCGATTACAAATCGATCTTTTTGATTCTTTTTTTTTTAATAGTTGGCCAGTTTATATTTCTCAAATCTTTGATAACTCCATTTTTTAATAAATTATAAGCTGTTCTTCTGAAAAGTTTCTGACTTTTACTACTAAAAACTGTATTCTTTGCTCAATTATTTTCTGAATTACGTCTAAAATTGCACCTATATCTGCAATTTTGCATACCCCTAATGCCAATTAATCAATTTTAACAAATTTTGATATCAATTTTGAAAAAGAAACCAATATTTATCGAATGAATTCGGTTTTTCTTTTATTTTTGACTAACTTAAGACCAATATTCGTTTTGTGTTTAATTTTTATTGATAGTTATAAATAAACGCAGTTTGGTGAAAAAAAATCATCTTTTTATTTAGATCTACAAAAAAGCAATTTGAGAATACAAACCGCATTGGGTGGAACTGCACTATAAAGGAACTGCTCGACATTGCGCTGCAAAATATTTATTCGTATGAAATTCTATGAGCTATAAGGCTAGGCGCGCACATATGCAACTTTCAGTTTTACAACAGTTCTGTTGCTAAAGTGAATACCAGTTACTTATATGAGAGTGCGCGCATGCAGTCCGCGATTCGAGCAACTTAAAAGTTCTTCAGTTTGTATTACACCAAACTATAATGCAACTGCGCGCACATTAAAGCAAAATATTGTAAGTGTGTTGGTTTATCTCGTTGATTTATTTTAAGTTGATTATGTGCGAGATCATCGTTCAACTATTAATTAAACTATTTCGTTTCGGAAAAATTGCATGTGCGCGCCTAGCCTAAACGCACTAAGTGGCAACTGAACTTCACAAAATGTGCTTTTTCTTCACTGTTTAATGGACGTTGGCCATGGACGGCATTCGCAAAACTACATGGACTTGGACTGGGCGTACATTTTTGTGATCCCATTGTTTTTTTTTTCTGGACATGTGCATGGAAATGGCAAACCAAATGTTAACTATTTGTTCCTTACTCCGCGTATGTAACTTGCAGTCTGATGAGTGAATATTGAATTGAAAGCAAAACATACTCAGAAAATAAATTTGTAAATTGACTTGAAAAATAAAACTATAGCTATCGATCTACTCAGAAAATAAATAAAAGCATGAAATATAAAGGGGAAATTTAAAGGAAGTGAACAATTTAAACAACGTTGTAGTGTGCGTTCAAAACCAAGAAACATTAAAAGGAAACAAGCAAATCTCCGGCAATTTTGTTTCCTCGTGTGAAAGGCATAGACGATTTTTAAAGCAATATAAAAGTTGTCCTGCGTAAAAAAAAACTTGACCATAGTCTATGAACAAACCCATTCACTTATCATTTCCTTTCTATTGGTGCAAAATGAATGCTCGAATTTAAAATTACAAATGGAGATAAAATGAAAACAAGAAATAGGTTTGAAACATAAATTAAATATTGGTACGTTTTTCTACTTTCTATTTTATATGAATAAAAGCTAATTATTGTTCATAATTTTGATATTTACTTAATTTTACTTTGCAAAAGACTGTTTCATTACTTGTGACTGCTGTGCAGGGGTACCATTTTTACAAAAAATAAAAAAGCTACGGTCCATGCTACGGTCGATGAGTTTTTTTGGGAATTACTTACGGTACAATGGATAGATTCCCAATAAAACACACCTATTGCCCTCCATATAACTATGGATGGCAGTTTTAAATTTATGGAGTTCGATACTCAAACCAATGCAACCGAAGCGTCATTGCATTCGTATATTTTAACTCGGCCAGCTTCAATTTAATTTGTGTTAATCGCGTGATTTTTTGTTCTTGTTTTGTAATTCGTGTTGTGATTTTAATGAGTGAAATAGTTTTTGTTTAATTAAACTAAACGGTTTTCAATAGATTAATGTAGTGTTTAGTCTTTTATTGTGTATTCGTAGTATTTTACGATGTTTCATTTATTTTGGTGTATTGGTGCAGTGTATTTGTTTTCAGATTTAGTAATTAGTTATTAAATGTGTAGTATTTTGTTACAATGTATAGTATTTTATTCCTTCTATTTCAATTTGTATTACTGTAATTAAATGTTTGTTTTAGGTCTACATTTCGTAGTGTATTGTGATCGCCGGTAGTTTTGTTGTTGTTGACCTTGGTCCACCATATACTTAATTACATACATATTGCCTTTACATTTCCATTCAACATATTTGTTTTTTTTTTTGTTTTCCACAGGTACTTACAATTTCGATGTGAGGATGTTGTTGCTAATTTGAGGCCATGGGTAAGTTAATGTGATTTTTTTTCTTAGTTAACCGTTCCTTTTTTCAACTTCAATTGTTGTTATTGTAATGCTGTTTGACGAATTTGCACAAACAGATTACATGATTGCCACAGTGGGTTATTTATTTTTAAGTGGGTAATTTTATATATTTTTGTTGAATATTATTTTTTGTATTTTTATTAACTTTAATTTTTCAATTTATTTGACCAAATTTTTTTGTTCTGTTATTTGAGTAGGTTTTTTATATGAATGAGTGTGTTTATTGATAAATGGATGTGTTTTGAATTCGGACTTATGAATGTGTATGTGTGTACGTGGTGTATGTGTGTGTATGTGTGGGTGTGTGTGTGTGGGTGTAGGTTTCGAAATCATTATTTGAATGCAATGTTTGGTTTGCAATTTTATTAATTTGATGATCCCTTGTTGTAATTATTTGTATTGTGATTGATATTAAATATGATTGTGTTAAGTTTTAAGAATAAATGATTAGGTTTTAGTTTTTGAGTGGTTTTAAAGGTGTTTTTTTTTGAATATTTTGATTTATGACCATTGTTCAGATTGTTTCCTTTTCTTGCTAAGCGTTGTTAGATGGTAGCGGACATATTTTTGTAATTGGCCTTTTAAATTCTGTACTTGGTGTACGTACTTTTACTACACGTATAATTCCATCCTGTCCGGGATAAGTTTCAACTATCCTTGCCATGGACCATTTTGACGGTGAAAGTCTTTCATCTCGAAGTATAACTAAATCTCCGATTTTGGGGTGATCTTCGATTTTCAGCCACTTAGGTCGGTTTTAAAGCTTCGCAAGCTATTCTCCGCTCCATTCCTTCCAAAATGTCTGTAGTGATGCTTGTAGACATTTCCATGAGTCTAGGTATTCAATCCTTTCTGATGTCAGATCTGCTTCTGGAACTGTTTGCGTTGATGTACCGATGAGAAAGTGAGCTGGTGTTAAAGCATTAAAATCTTCCAAGCTATCTGCCACTGGACATAGAGGTCTCGAGTTGAGGCAAGCTTCTATTTGCGCAAGAAGCGTACTGAGCTCCTCAAACGTCAGGACTTGGTTTCGGGCAACACGTCGCAAATGCAACTTAACCGATTTCACTCCTGCTTCCCATAGACCTCCGAAGTGAGGAGAAGCGGGACGAATGAAATTCCAATGGGTACCCAATTTACTCAATGTCGATATAGTTGAGTTTAGCAGCATCCAACATTTTTTGAAGTTCCATCGCAGCTCCCTTGAAATTGATTCCGCGATCACTGTATATATTTGCGCATATACCTCTGTGAGAAGTGAATCGACGGAATGCGGCAATAAAAGCTTGTCTTTTAATCTTTTTGCACTTCGTCCTTTCCAGGCCTTAATTCAATAGGTCCGGCGTAGTCGACACCAGTGTGTGTAAAAGGCCGAGAAATATTGACGCTTGGTGCTGGAAGGCGTCCCATCAGTTGTTGTAGGGGTTTTGGCTTGTTTTAAAAACATATGCATCTGTTCAGGTATTTCTTGACCGTTCTCTTAAGGTTGAATATCCAAAATCTATTTCTAATATAGACAGCTACTTGATAAATACCGCCATGCAAAGTTTTCTCATGGGCGTCTTCAATTATAAGTCTCGATAAATTATGCTCTGGTCTTAATACAATCGGGTGTTTTTGATCATATATTAGTGTCGCATTTTGGAGTCCCCTCCAATTCTAAGTATTCCACAACCATCGATGAAAATATTAAGTGGTTTGTTGAGTTCACTTCTCTAAGTTTTGTGAAGTTCATTTATTGTGTCATAAAACATAAGCTTTTCCACACTTTTGATAACTGTTCTCATAGCCATATCGAGTTCTACGGGTGTTCGAACTGATTTTCTTCTACAAGATTCCTCCCGTCTAACGTTATAGAGAAATCTGTTAACAAACGCTATAATACGCAGAGCTTTAGTGAGTTTAGATTGTTTACTGACAGTATCTAAAATGTCGTCAGCATCTTCGATGGCGACATTAATTTTTATTTCTCGTTTTTCTCCATTAGTTTCATATTGAGTGGGTTGTTGTGGACTTGAAAAATGCCATTTCTCTTGAAAAGGTGGTCAACTTCACCATAAGTCGTTGTTTATTAATTTGGATGGCATTAATCCTCTAGAAGCTAGATCTGCTGGGTTAAGCTTCGTTGCTTCCAGCTGCTCACAGTGAGTCGGTGAACTCCAGTGACTGTTGCGATAAAAGTTTTCCATTTCGACGGCAACGCACTTATCCAGCAAAGAGTGATAATTGAATCCGTCCAAGCAAAACGTCTTACATTCTGAAACGGGAGAACATTTTGGGTGTATCTGAGAAGCTTTGCCAGAAGAACAGCCCCACACAGCTCTAACTTGGGCAATGATACTGTGCTTACCGGAGCAACTTTAGTCTTTGGGATCAACAGATGAGTGTGTATGCGGTTTTCACAATCTAAAAGTCGAATGTAAACCACTGCTCCATATGCCTTGGTAGAAGCGTCACTAAAACCATGTATTTCAACGTGTTTAACATCTGTTTGGGTGTTTATCCAGCATGAAATACGGAAGGATTCGAGATTAGTTAATTCGTTTCTAAAAGAACACCGCTCTTGATGACGTTCGATTGGAATGGTTTCATCCCAAGAAAGACCATTCAACCATAATTGCTGCATAATGATCTTCGCCTTGATAACATAGGGCGAAATCCATCCAAGAGGATCAAAAATACGTGCAATGGTCGAAAGTATGGAGCGCTTTGTAACGGAATCTTCAACGGGGATTCTTTGAAATGAAAACGAATCGGTAGAAGGATACCAACTTATGCCGAGTCTTCGTATGATCCAAAGTTTAAAAGGTGAGTGATAATTTGGTTTCTTGCTCTTCTTGTGGAATGGATTTGAGAAATTCTCCTTCATTGCTCATCCATTTCCGAAGATGAAAACCAGCAGACGATAATAATTTTGAAACCTGCTTATACTTTTCTTTGGCTTCTTCTAGCGTATCTGCACCTGAAACCAGATCGTCGATGTACATCTCTTCACGAACCATTTTTGCTGCTAATGGATTTGTGGTCTCTTCATCGGATGCCAACTTCTGGAGTGTTCGATTTGCCAAGTATGGTGCTGGGGCAGTACCAAACATTAAAACGTTAATTTTATATAATTTAACGGGTGTGGATTGATCCTCACGCCAATAAGTAAGTCGGTAGTAGGCATCTTTTGTGTGGATCTTAATTTGCCTATACATCTTTTCGATGTCTGCTATGAAGGTAATTTTGTAAGTTCTCCACTTTAAGATAATGGATATAATGTCAGTTTGTATTTTAGGACCAGTCATCAGGTCATCGGTGAGTGAACTTCCGTCCGAAGTTTTGAACGCGGTATTAAAAACCACTCGAAGTTTGGTGGTTGTGCTTGACTCCTTGATGACTACGTGGTGTGGAACTACATAGTGATAAGGTGAGATTATTCTGGTGTCATTATGAATGTCTATTTCTTCCATTTGTCCGAGTTCAAGGTACTCTGATATACATTTTTTGTATTCTCTATGCAATTCAGGATCGTTAAGCAACTTTTGCTCTTATTTTAAAAACATATGGAGTGCGTTATGCTGTGTTGATCTTAATTCTGGTCTATGATTTCTTTTGAAGGGCAGAGCTACTTCAAACTGCCCTCCCGCCAACATTTTGATGCTGCGTAGAAAATGATTTTCACATGCTACATCTTCTTCAACTTCGGCTTCAGCGTACGGGGATTCTTCAATTTCCCAGAATTTCCTCATTTCTGTGTCAACATCATTGAGTGTCAACTGAGTGTATACTTGTATTGAGCAAGTTCTACAAACGGGAACCAACAATCCAGCCGAATTCAGTTTTTTGTGCTATTGGCTCAACGAGTTCATTACTTCTGATGACGTCTGGTAAGACCACTTCGCAGTATACATCACTGCCTTATAAAAGATCAATTCGAGCTGGTACATAGAATGTAGGATCAGCATGTTTTAAGTCGTGAATGTGCTTCAGGTTATCTGGTACAATTTCTTGGCTTGGTAGACGTCCTGTTAGGGTTTTGAAAATGAAGCCTTTTGTCACTGTTACGAACTCGAAACAGTTTGAGTGCAAGCTTAGTTCAACATAGTTCTAACACCAACCTATCTTTTTTTGTCCTAAGACAGAAATGTCGAAGGAAGTTGTGTGCTTTTCCAAACCCAATAGTTGAGCAGCTGATTCTGTTATGAAACCTGCTTGAGATCCAGGGTCAATTAATGCCCTTAACTTGAAGAAAGTTCCATGAGATGATTTCACTTTAATAATTGCTGTTGCGAGTGAAATTGGGGTGTTTCTAATTTCATTTAGATGACAGCAATTAGAAGATGTTGGAGGTTGCGTGTCGTATGGTTGAAAGGCTGAAGCGTTTGGGTTGGTTTCTGTAATAATGTGATGAGCTTGAGTGCGATTTAGATTGGTTGAATTTGATTGATTGAATGCGTTTTTTTGCTGAGCGAGGGTGAGTGGGTTTGACTGTATATGAGTGCGATTGAAATGGTGTGTGTTACTTGAATTATTAATGTTTGTGTTGTGTGGCATTTGACTGTTATGAGCTTTTGTTTAATTGTTTGGATGGATTGTATCTCACGAAAATTGGCGATTTAATTATGGGTGTTTCCAAGATGAAGAAGCGAATTGTGATTTCGTTGGCAAAAATGACATCTTTTACTGCTTGGACAATTAGTTGTTTGATGACTGTAAGCCAAACAGTTGAAACAATTGCCCTGTTGTTTGACAATTCGTTGTCATGCGCTTGCATCCATCTTCAAAATTTAGCGCAAGTTCTTAACGAATGCACACATTTGTGGCACACCTTGCACGGAAAATTCTCTCTTTCATCGGTGTTGACAAAAAACACATTCGTTTGCTTTTTGTTAGATGAAGGTTCTCTATCAGCTTGTTGATTCACCATTTCTACCGATCAGAACTTTGTTTCTAAAAAATCAGAAAATTCCTTATACCAAAGGATATCTTTTTTGGTTCCAAGTTGTTTCCCATTTGGATTGCAGAGAAACCGGTAGCTTTTTTAAAAGAAAAAAAAATATTATTGCATCCCAGTGTTTTACAGGCAGCTCGAGATTCTTTAGTGCACGCAAGATTTTTGTAGCATTGTCTCATAATTCACGAATTCCTTTAGCAGTTTCTTCTCGAACGGCCGGCAGTTCGTAAAATAATTTCAATTCGTTATTGACCAGATTCTTTTAAAATCGTAGCCAGACTTTAACAACTCCCAGGCTTGGTCGTAGCTCGCATCGTCTACACTTATATGTTCACCACTAAATGTGGGTTGATGAATTTTTGGCAGACGTTCGTCATGCTATTTTTGATTGGAAGATTCATTGCTCGAGTTGATTGACGTTTTTTCTTTTTCAGAATCTGCATTTAACTTATCAACTTCGTCTAACAGCATTGATCGATTAATCGTGTAGTTTTCATTGGCTTCGCTGTAACAGTCTTCGGCCATTTTAAGGGCTTCCGGCCTTAAGTCGTCGTCGCTAACAGCTTCATAATAGCGATCTTTAAGCTTTTTTCAATTGTTCTCGAGAGTTTCTAGACGAGTATTAATGTAGTTTTTGTTCTACGACTTGGAGAAACTGTTTTCTTAAAATTCTCAAAATCTTTTGAGATTTGGGTTGAAATGGTTTTTAATAATTTCGCAGCAGCACTCATATCGATTTTGTGTTATATGTTTAATATAATATAATACAATATACATATAATATAAAGAGAACAAAATTGTACTCATTGTGAAATTATAGTTTTATATTTGCAGATGAACTGGCTGAGTGAAGATGAATTTCAAGCAATTGGTGATGAGTGGCGGTTGGCGATGTGTGGCGATACGGCTGCGGCTGGGTGTTTTCTCCAATGATGAATTTGTGTATTAATTTGTTATTTATATATATATTATAAATTATTAATTATAAATGTTTGTATATTTTATGTTAAATGAATTGTTATTTGTAATTTAACTCAATCAAATGTATTTAAACCGAAGATTTAAAATAAAATTGACGAACGACAAAATGTCGGCACAATGTCTTTAATTTTTGAATTTGGGTATAATTCAAATTAAATTGTTTATTGGCACTTATTTCGCTATTTGCTCGAAGGACCAAAATGTTTGTTCAAAAGATAAACTAAGTAAACTGGGTGTTTTTTATTTTATTTAAAAAAATATTAATGGCTGTCGAAAAAAGGAAAAATGAAACGCACTCTTTGCTATCCAAAAAACAGTATTTTATTGCCCTCCATATTACTTTGGGCTTTTTCTTCAAAGTTAACAAATACCAGCAATTCAAATAAATGGTATAATATTGACATCTCGTTGGGACAGCGTGTCCGGTAATTCACGTCAGTGACAGCATCCAACAGCACGAAAAATCGCAAGTTATTGAGGGAATTGTTTATTTTCGAAAAAGCCACTCGAAATAAATAAAATAAAACTAATTACATTTTATTATAAGAAAAAACATTTTTTGCATCTATTCTTTTATTAATAAAATATTTTCTTATTTGACTACTACACTGAATTCACTTAAATCTTAATATATTTAATTATATTTGATTCGTCGCTTGTCACTGTGGAAGTGCTCGTACAACGCGTCGTTCCTGGTATTTATACTATTTGCTTCTTTGTTGATAGGCAAGTACAAAAAAGGTCATCGTCTACATGACTATGTGCTCGTTGTGTTTGAGAAATAATATAGACTTTTTTAATTGATTAGTGGTCTAAAGGTCGAAAAAAATAATGCTGTCGCCTGATTAGGGAATACGAAGCGAATCGTTTTAGGTGGCGAAAATGAGATTTGATATTGCTGTTTTCGCTTTCGTCTCTTTCGTTTTACATTCGCCCTATTTTCGAAATCGAAAGCGAATTTGATTTGACATTTCAATTTTTAGCGCCTGCATTTCCGATAAGGTTTCTTTGGCGGATTGTCGATAAACCACACGGTCGAAAGTGATATTTTGGTGGATTTTTTTCATTTAAACAAATAAAAATGTGAGTTTAACTATTTTTTTTTATAAAAACAATCTAAAGAAATAAACAATCATTTTTTTGTAATAAGCATGTAGGCGCCCAAGACAGTAAGACACCAACCAGCAACAATTTTCTCCGCTCATCGAATTTATGAGGGAAAGTGAAGGGATCGCCAAAGGACACAACATACAACGTTCTCTGCAATATGTCTAGCGCTTCGGACATTGAATTGCATACTGTGGTTTGCGCCATTCCAATGTTTGTATCCTGTCTGCCCAACCACTTTCTAGTATGATCCGCTAATTTTATAATTGGTGGTGTCGCATTGTTGTTCCGTGGTCTATATTTGTCTTTTATTTCGTCCAAGACAATTTTAAATGTTTCTTTTGAAAGGCGAAACAACTAATCGAACCAAGTTTTTATAAAATAAAGCTAATTTAACAAACAATAAACACGTTAAGCAAAAACACTGACTCGAAGCAAGGAAGATCAAAAGGTGAACAAGCACTTCTTAATAATTTTCTTCTCAAGTTTGAATTTTAAGATTCTTTTTCTTCCTCACTTTAAGCATTTATATAAATAACATTTTATATAATAACATTTAGTTGTTAATATTGTTTCACCTTGGTCTTCTTTAACTATATGTCGGATATGTATAGCATTCGATTTTTTCCTAAGTCCTTTAATAATACAAAATATTATGATCACCTTCTTTATATTCAATGTGTTTTAAATTTTTGTTTACAGCTCGATTCTCCCCCTTGTGACGAAACAGAAGTCACAAGCCCTTTGTGACTATTCTATGTGAGGATTATTGTGACTCGATAACATTTATCGAATTCTCCCCCAATAGTCACAAGAAGACTCACAACGAAACTCACCACTGCTAAAGGCGAGTAGTGTAGTGGCATTATCGGAACAGCTGAATATTAAAAACAAACAAAAAATTGAAATTGATTCGGATTATTTTTTATATATGTAATAATGAAGTGAAGCTAATTTAAAAATTAATGTTACTCCTGACTGAATATGTATACATGAATATAATTTTGCTTAATCAAATATAAAACCATCACAGAGAATCCATTTTCAGTGTTTCATTAATTTTCAAACAAGAAAATGTAAAAGAATTTATATGTGATCAGAATAGGGCTTTTTACCAAGCTTTCTCTCTCTAAAACAATTTGATATAGAGAATCCAACAAAGTTTTCCTTCAAAGTGATTTATCTGCCATTTTGTTTGCCATTGACGTATTCCGCCAGTACCCTATTGTGTGTTTACTGACAAAAAGTGTATGTAGGATGCTCTGACCATTTTTCCTTCTCTATATATTAAGTTTCTTTCATTGCCGTTTACTTCATGTTGGAATATAAAAAAAAGTCGAATGCCGAATCGAAAAGTCAGCTTTTGAATTATATCACTGTTATTGTTAAATTTATTTTTATTGAAATATATATCTGCTGGTCTGTAGCCAGTTACAATATGAATAGTATTGTTGAGTTGTTTCACTGCGTTGAATATTTCTTCGAGGAAATTGGTAAAGTTTTGTATCACAAAAATACGGCAAAATTCGGAAATTGTATTGTGGGCATGACCAACCTGACCGTTCGCAATTGATCGGTAGACTGGTGTTTTTATTTTATTGATACCATATCTTTCAAACATGTTTTTGATCATGAGTGTATTGAAGCAGTTTTCATTGTCTGTCATTAGTCGTTTGCATTTGGGAAACATGTTTACCAAAACTTCTTCCATATCATTATAGAGATGATTACGGTTATATAAATAACGTACTACATACTATATATTTTGAATACTCTTCTTTTGCAGTAAGAAATGCGTGGTTATCATTGAAATAGATATCCATATATATGTGTTCCAGCTTGTGTTGGGATACTCGATTCGTTTAGTGGTTCTTTAGGAGGGTTCCTGTCATACCTGCCAAAAAGACATGCTGTGCATCTTTTGCTATAATCCTTTACATCTTTACTAATGTTCGGTCAGTAGTATTTTTCATTTATTTCAGTTATATTGTTTTTATAGCCTCGTTCAGCTCTATAATGCGTTTCGGATATAATGTTTAGTTGTTGCACACGATTTATTTTATCTTCAAGTTTTACTGGAGAGAACATAAAAGATTCTGGTTTACACCAATAATTTTATTAGGGTTTATCATGGATGAAATAAAACAAGTTTCCGACACTTCTTTTTTTGTCTTAGTTTATTGACGTCAACAGAGAGGACAAATCTGGACATTGTGAATATTTATTTTTTTAATCAAAATGTTTTGCCCGAGGTGCATTAACTTTGTAATAAAATTTTATTTAAATAAAAAATGCACTCTTTAATGTTGTTTATATAAATTCTGAACGTGAACAGGTACGTGAACATGTGTGAAATAATTTTTTAAAGAAAAGAACGCAAATTAACCAAAAATTATTGATTTTTGACTGCTTTCAGCTTTGTATAATATAACCTATAGTACTACTATGGAGACTGATTTTGAGTTCTCGTTGTTTGGCAATATGGAGTGCTGTGAACACTAAAATTTATTATTGGAGAATTCGGAAAGAGGAATTAAAGACAAAAAATAAGAAAGAAAAAGCTATTTTGTTGATTCTGACAACAATAAAGCTAGGAAGGCATATTACCAAAATAACCTTAGGCTACCCTGGCAACGAAAAGAATTTGGCGAAAAATAGAAACAAATGTTTGTATGTGTATGTGGATTTGTAGTTCTCAATCACTGAACATTTTTTTTTGTTTGAAGGCGAGACAATAGAAATAAAATATTTGGATGTGTATGTGGGTTTGGTTTGGATGTATAGATTTTTACGAATTCATTAATATTTTTGTTGGTAAAATCAATAGGTTTTTGAATTTTGGTGGTAAATCTAGCAACGTTGTAGCTTTAACGACATATATGTGGGATGTAGGAATGGTTGCACTGTTGTTATATTACACGATTTAAGTTGTTTCAGTATGTATGTGAAGGTAACAAATTTTATAGTTTTGGTTTGGGTGATAGATTTTTATGAAATCAGATTTTTTGTAGGTAGGTACATACATATGTACTTAATATCAATAATATCAATTGATAAGAGAACTATATGCAAAATTTGTTCCAGTTAGAGGAGGATAAGAAAACAATGTATTTCTTAGGTTTTTTGTTTTTTTTATGAGGATTATTTTGTTGAGTAGGAGTTGGTTGTGTGTGTCTGTGTTTTATTCGACGGGCAGAGAATAATGAAAATTGTTTGATGGATGTAGGGAATATTTAATTATTATTATTATTATCATTATTATTATTATTATTATTATTATTATTATTATTATTATTATTATTATTATTATTATTATTATTATTATTATTATTATTAATATTATTATAACTTATTAACCTTAACATAAATGCACAGATTAATATTTAAAAAAAACTAACAGCCCTAACACCATAGCTTAAGGCTGGGATCTCACAATAATTCTAGAAATAAACGTATTTAAAAGGTTTCAGTCTGAAGGTCTGGGGGAACGGGCGAGCACGACAGGACAGTGAATGCTATCAAGCACGCCTACCTATCGTGCATGACCGTTGCCCCGGTAAAAGAAACAGAATTTAAAATTTAAATACATGTGTCTAGTTTTAGGTTTACTAGTAAAATGTATACTTTTTAATGTTTTCCTCAGAAGGAGGTTAATTCGCGATTTTTTGAATAGATTCTCACATATTTGATTAATTTTACTACAATCGGAAGTTACGTGTTTGATTGCAAAAATGCTATTTGTTTGGCAAATATGGCAGGCGTTCTTCAGGAGGTAGCTGTTAGTGATCGAAGTGTGTCCAAGTCTCAGCCGTGTGAAGCACCTAATCATTTTGCCCGATATTTTTATTGGGTAAATTGAAGAAGTGCCTTCCGGGTTGACTGTGGCACATTCATGTATATAATTCCTCTAATTTTATGTCTTTTTTAGACGCATGTGCGTTGCTGCAGAGGGAGTATCCAATGTGGTATGAATCAAAAACTCATACTTCAGAGGAAGCTCATCCTGGGGAAAATACCAGCGTCAGTGGATTGATGGAACCGCCCCCCTTGTATGTTGGTACAACCCATTCTAAGGTAAGGACGACCTCCTCATCCACTCCAGCAAAGACTGACCTAAACGTACCAACTACCGGGGTATCCAATCTATCAGTCAGACGTTGTATGGATCCCTCTGCTCCCTCGGGACTGGCAGCTGATATGATGCCATCGGGAGAGGTGAGTGCGAAGATGGAGCAATTGAGGAGCATGCAGGGCCGCAGCCTATTTTGCCTTCGGGCCTGGTTGGTGCTAAGGTAACCCTTGGTGAGGTATGTGGAAGTGGTAAACCCCTAGGCTTCATGCAGTGCCACAGCCCTGCTAGTAGCTTTGGTGTGTCCTACTCCTCCCAGCCAGGTGACTGCACTGGAAGCATTATACGTACGAAGGACACGACAATCGAGGTGGATCAATATAAGCAATGCAAAGCTACAACTGCAGCGCAGCGCAAGGTGAAGAGAATCCTCGGGGACAAACAGATACAACGACGATAATTACGGAGCGCTGAGAGGACTGTCCGGCATCTTGCTGCCAGGAACACTGAAACCTTAACGGCTAAGGAGCGGCTGGCTCTGGATGGATCCAAACGAAGGCTCTAGACGACGACGGGACCAACTATAAGTACGATGACTATTCCAAGTCCTAGGAATCCCGCTGCACGAACGTCTATGGGGAGACCCCCTCTGACCCATAACCTAATGCGGGTACGTCCAAGCGAGCGAGGAACGACACGAACTCACCGACGAACTCACCTAAGAACGCAACCAAAAAAGGAAGAATCTCCAAGGTACCTGTAGGGCAACAAGTCGCCATAGTCGACTATGGCCACCCTACTCGTAAACTGACCGCGGACCAATTGGCAACTAATCGAACTAAGGATCCTTGAAGAGGTAAACGAGGCCATCGTAATCAGCCGGTCTCCACCACTCTTCGGTACCCTCGCCAACTTTCGAGGACTCAAAATATTTTCATGCGAGGATGCACAAACCTTCGCATGGTTCAAAGACTTTGTGCTGAAAACTGTAGCCCCCTGGCCCAATGCTGACCTGCGCCTCATGGGGAGGAAGGAATTGAGCGAGTTTTCAAGGCCTAGAGCTAAGCTAGTGCTTGGAGGACCGCTCATCCCGAGGGACAGAATAGAACGCTATCTCAGGTCACTGAATACCGACCAGCTCAGTCAAAACTGGGAGGTAGCTGAGATGGGCGAGAAGACACCAGATGGCACGGAAGTGGTAGTAACCCTAGATCACAAATCAATACCACTTCTTCGCCGGATTTATTTCAAGGTGAGCGTTGGTATTAATTGTTGCAGGTTACGGCTGTTACCCACCAAGATAAATGTAATTACGGAGGGAGGGAGTTTTATAAAAACATAAAACTAATTCAAATAAATCTCCAACACAGTAAATTTTCCAGCGCCAACTTGGTCTGCTTGATGGAGAGTAGACGCATTCATATTGGCCTAATTCAAAAACCCTGATTTGCAGGGGCAGAAGAAAGTGCCTACACTCCAAAGAACTGACACTGTACAAGACCACAAACGTAGGTATTAACAGTAGTATTAGTGCTTGTATTCTAGGTAGAAAACAGATTAATTTATTTCTTCTATCCACATACAGCTGTATAGACCAAACAAGGGTTAAACTCGATCGTGTCGGGCTCCCACCACTAATCATAGCATCGTGCTATATGCCTGGTGATGGAATTGAAGGACCTCCGGCTGAACTAATAAAAAAGCTCCTCGAACATGTTGCACTGGAGAAATGGGACGCTGTTGTGGGTTGCGACGCCAACGCGCAACATTTACAATGGGGCAGCACCGACATCAATGTAAGGGGTGAGTTACTTTTTGAATTTATTGTTGAAAACAACTTTCTGGTAGCGAATAGGGGCAAAGAACCCACCTTTGTTACCGAAAATCGTAAAGAGGTACTCCATGTTTATTTTCTTAGCAACTCAGATACTATCTCCATTGACCAGTGGAAGGTATTGGAAGAGGAATGCGTCTCTGACCATAAACTCATAGAATTTCTGATACCCGACACCACTGATCCTCTTAAACCATTTAGGAATCTCAGGAGGACCAATTGGGAAATTTTTATTAGGGAAATAAATACTGAAATTCGAAGACTTAGCATAAACGAGATGTAGAAACCTGAATTTATAGATATAGCTACTGATAGCTTCACCGAAATTCTCGGTTAAGCTTTCGAAAAAGTTGTCCATTAAACCCCTGTGGACAGGTCAAAAATAGACCACAATGGTTGACGACGGAACTTGGCAACATAAGCAAAGAGACGAGGAGACTCTTCAATGTCGCCAAGGGCACTAGAGCCGACAGTGACTGGGTAATTTACAAATCCAGTCAAAAGAAATTCAAAATGGAAACTCAAAGAGCTAAGCGCAGATCGACGAGAAACTTCTGTAGTCAAACCGAGAACACCAATGAATCCGCAAGACTCAGGCAAATACTTGCTAAGGCACCAACTGTTGTAGGTTCTCTTAAGGAAACCAATGAACGTTGGACAGAATCGTGCGGCGAAACACTGGGACTCCTGGTTAATGCCCATTTTCCTGGCTGCAACACTAATGAGAATAATAACCCACAAGTGGAGCCTTAAATAAAGAACACGACACCAACTGAATTTATTACGGAGGAAAGGATAAAATTTGCTATCAATTCCTTTTCGCCGTATAAATCACCTGGTTTGGACGGAATATTTCGCATGTTGTTACAAAAATGTGGAGACCAGGTGATCCCACCTTTAAAAAATCTATTCCTTAGCAGCCTTAAATGGGGATATGTACCTAAAACGTGGAGGGAAGTCAAGGTGTTATTTATTCCGAAATGCCCATAAGTCTCACGTCTTTTCTCCTTAAAACTTTCGAGAGACTAATTGATATTCATATACGGAGCACACTGAGTCCGGAAGTAATTTCTCCACCTCAACATGCTTACGCGAAGGGTAAAGTGTAGAGACAGCATAACATAATGTCGTCAGTACAATTGAAAAAACGCTCAAGGACAAAGAATATACCCTTGCTGCGTTTCTGGACATTGAAGGAGCCTTCAATAATGTACAAAACGAAACTTTGGAAGAGGCGGTCGTCAATCTTAATTTGAATAGCGTCATCATCAGATGGATCATGTTCATGTTAAAAAACAGACAAATTAATTCGGAGATAGGTGGAGTACAGATCAAGGTATCTGCTTCCAGGGGAACTCCACAAGGTGGGGTTCTCTCTCCGCTTCTCTGGATACTCGTGATGAACGCAGTTTTGTTAAGACTCTAAAATAGTGGAGTCAAGGTAATTGAATACGCGGATGACGTATCTTTACTAGCGACAGGTAAATTTCCCTCCACAATCAGTGAACTAATGGAAAAAACCCTATCGGTTATGAATACTTTGACAAGGAAATGCGGACTAGCGTTTAACCCGCACAAAACCAAACTTGTCCTCTTTACAAACGAAATTACTTATTTTTAAAATTCGTTCTATAGAAGGGACTCAGCTTAAAATATCTGACTCACGCAAAGTATCTCGGTGTGATCTTAGAAACTTAACTGGAGTCTCAACACTGAATAAAGAACTAACAAGGCCCTGTTTGCATTCTACTCCTGTAACACGATTTTTGGTAGAACCTGGGGATCAAGCCCAAAAATTATCAAATGGATGTTCACGGCCATAATTAGACCTGTATTGACATACGGTTATGTAGTCTAGTGGAATACATTAGACAAAGTTACCTACCTTAAAATGATGACCAACGTTCAAAGAATGGCATATGTTTGAATCACTGGGGCTATGAAGTCTACCCCACAGCGGGTATAGAAGCGATTCTAAACTTAACGCCCTTGATCTATACGTTCAAGGATCGGCAGCAAAAAGTGCACTTCGCCATAGCCAAACAGGTAGCTGGAAACATATTTCCTTCGGTCACGCACAGATTTTACAGAAAGTCATGGGTAATAAGGTAAGCACTGACTACTTAATCCTCCGTCTAGACTTTCATAAAACGTTCACTATAACCTTTCCTAGTAGAGATGACTGGCAAATTAACGCGCCGCCGATTTGATATCAATGATATCAATGTACAATATACACCGATGGTTCCAAAATGGATGCCGGGGTTGGTGCGGGTTTCTTTTTTCAGAAACCCTTGGACTTCCAAGCTGAGGTCTTGGCCGTGACGGAAGCTGCCAAACAGATCTCAATGATGGCAATACCAAAGGCGGATATCACGTTTTTCATTGACAGCCAAGCAGCAATAAAAGCTATTTCTTCCATTGAAATCAAATTGAAATCAAATCGAAACTTGTTATCTACTTTCACGAAAACCTCAGGGTTCTTGGAACACAACATTCCGTAAGGCTCTGTTGGGTTCCTGGTCACAGTGGTATTCCAGGCAACGAGAGCGCTGACGAACTGGCAAGAATTGGCGCAACACTTGACCTAGTTCAAACAAACTCAATAGTACAGATCCCACCCTGCAATCTTCAGCAGGAAATTGAAGTAACACACAGGAGATGGAGCTAACTCGATACCTATATTACAACCAGGAAATTATGGCCAATTTTTAATAAACGGAACTGATGATATCATGAATCTGAACAAAAAGTCCATCTCTCTTTTCGTGAGCATAACCTCTGGTCACGACCAGTTGGGCTAACATAAGAAAAGGATAAACTGGATGATCTATGCAGAGGACGTGGTGACGAGGAGATACACGAAGACACTCCTCACTTCCTTTGTCACTGCCCTACGCTTTGTTATCTGAGAAGCAGATTCCTCGGGAGTCACTTCTTCATAGATTTAGAGGAACTCTCCACCATTCCTAGCAAGAATGTACTAAAATTCATTAACGCTACTAAGTGGCTTGAAAGTTCGGAATCAACATAGCAGTTAAGGACAACAATGCTAACCACTATCGATTGTAAGACACACGTGTTTCCTGTAGGAGTGGCAACGAACAGAGTTTGGGCAGCCAGCCCTTCACCAGTCTTTGATGCTCCTGCAGTGAACACGAGAGTCATTGAGTTAAGGTAAAATACTCTTGTGGAGGGGTCGACCGTCTCGAATTTTTCAGCCAATCTGTCGCAACTAAACAGACACACACACCAACCACTGATCCATCAAACCCACCCACCAGACGTTGAGGGGAGCCGCTCGCTCCACCGGGCCTGATGGAGGGATGATCTATCCGGTGGGGGTGAGGGAGAGGACCACGCCCTCTAATGACAGTGGTATTATGGCGTCCCCTCAGCCCGGTGCCTATGTGTCGACCGACACTTACAAAGACACTTCTTCCTTTTTAGCAGCCTGCCGAAATTTTAAGCTACTGCTTGCCGGAAAGAGAAATATTATATTATTTTTTATCAGCATGGGTTTTCTTCAAATCGGGTATCACACTGCATGAACAACAATATTGTTGCAATGAATTATGATAAAACGAATTGTGTGTTTATAGATCATCCTAGTGTAGATCTGCATTCCGATTTCGCTGTAGTTAGAAAAAAAATTGACGTTTTCTCGGCTCATCTCGCATCTTTAAAACACTTACCTGATCTCACATTTCTGTCTGAGATAATTATAATTATTCTATTCAGAATTTTACTTTCTCTGCTTACTGTAATAATTCTTACGCTGCTGGAGGTGTGCCAGTTTTTTATAGGAGTCTCATTGTCTGCGATATTTTTTATCCGAGACTAAAAACCGCTGATATGATTGTCGTGAATTGTGCTATATCTGCTGGGCGGTTTTCTTTTATTTGTGTGTACAGATTTCATTCTTTCTCTATAAAGGCTTTTGTGCATGAATTTTCTTTATTTTTGGAGAATCAAAGTTATAAGAACCAAGTCGTCATAGGTGACTTCCATATTGATATTCTGTCTGAATCGTTTGATGCTGACAATTTTTTAGCTGTTTTATCTTCCTTCGGGCTTGCGTCCTTGATAAATGAACCTACTAGAGGTTCTTCTTGCTTGGATCACATTTTCTTAAGACTTCATAGAAATACCAATATGAATTATAAAGCAGATGTATTTGATTTTAAAATAACTGATCATAGTTTAGTTAGTCTTCAGTTTGATAATTTTATTTCCAGGCCCAGTCAGTCTTACTCGATAAAATTCCAAAAAATTATTTTTGCTTCTCTTAAATCTGCTTTAACTTTTGAGTTTTGGGATGGAGTTTTGTAGAAGAGAATCCGTCAATTGGATTTGACCTCTTTCTGGCCAAACTTCAATTCCACATTTCTAATAATAGTCATGTTCAGGAAATGAAAGATTTGAAGTTAATATGCCGTATACCTTGGATGAATTTCTCTCTACTAAAAAAATTAAATAAAAAGAAAAAACTATAACTGAAAACTCTACTGAAACAGATCCTGAAAAAGTTGCCAACCTGTTTAATAAATTTTTCTCAAACACTAGTGATAATTTATCACATTTTTCATCTTTTGAAAATGCGTTGTGTTGTATTACACTATCATTGATGATAGTTTTCAACCAAGAATTTTTTTCTTTAAACATTTTAGTTCGGAAGGATTATTTAAAATCATAATGTCTTTAAAAAATTCGAACTCTTCTCTCAATGAGGTTGATTAAAATGGGTGTCCCCAAGGATCTGTTTTGGGCCCTATCCTTTTTTTTTAATTTTTGTTAACTCCCTTTTTGGTCAACCTTTTAAAGGCAGTATCACAGCTTTTGCTGACGATACTGCTTTGTCATATTCTTCGACAAACTATTTCCAATTATTTATTTATTTAAATTATGATCTCGAGATACTGCGTAAATGGTTTTATATTCATTTATTTATAAATTTATGATTTTTAACTTAAAAGGTAATATCTGCGAAGATATTTCAACATGTTACCATTCACCTTTCTGTCTTCGTTATCGGCTTAATAATGATTGCTTCCATGATTCTATTACTTCTTATAATGAAAACCAGCTTTGTTCTGATGATTGTTTTAGAATTGAATGAGTTGAAACTTTCAAATACCTAGGTATACTGATTGATTAACAGATGAGCTGGAAAAACCACACTTCTATCTCAAAAGATTATCTTAACAAAGTTGTTAGACAAATCTACCATATTAATCTGTATTATAGTATGCCTCTACTAAAATGGTCTACAATGGTTTATTTAAATCCAAGCTTCAATATGGACTTTCTTGTTGGGGAGGTACGCATTATAGCACAATTGAGCCTTTACTTATTAAGCAAAAACATGCTACCCGAATTATTGCTAGGGTTAATCGTAGAACTCCAAGTTTTGATTTATTCAAAAATCTTAAAATTCTGCACTAAAGCACTTATATTTCTATAAGATTTTAAAAATATTTTTTGTAAATAATGGATAGACTAGACTATATGGATCTCATAGCTTACGTGTCAACAGCCTGAATTTGGTCACTGTACTAATATTAAAAAATCACACTTTTGTTACTTTTATTTAGTTACTGCCCCTCGTTTATTCAATAACCTGACTGAAATTATTAGATGCGAGAGAGTCGAAACAACGTTTTTATGAAATATTAAGCTTTTTCTTTTTTCTCTGGACTATAATGGTATAGATGCATTATTGCATGTAATTACTTGAGAACTATATAAAAAAAATATTATAATTTCGTAGCTTGAATTTTGTTCTTGATTTGCTTGCTTTAATTTTTCATTGTGTACTTCAATTTCATAAACTTCTGCGTTATTAATGATCCCTATAATTTGAATTGTTGTTACTAAAGGGGACATCCACCTCTTGCCTTTGGGCAACAAGATGCTCTTATCTATTTCATTTTGAAGTATAATGCTATTTCTTATTTAATTATTGCTTTGAATTGTAATTACTGTTAGCTTTAAGTCTTCATCTGAAATGAAGTTTAAAAAAAAAAATAGAACTCATTGGCATCATATCGCTGGAATTTCTTAAGAGTCTTGAAGAGTAATTTGAAAGCTCAGACTACATAGAAGAAATACCGGAACGCAGAGCAACAAAATCAGCTTTATCAACTACAGTAAGAGAATCAACAATTATCGAATACATAGCCCTGGATCATTCAAGTGGGAATGCTCACATGCAATGATTTTAAACTTGGACTAGAAGGACTTCTACGGAATACACAACTTGTATCTTTTAACAAAAAACATCTATTGACCATTCAAGTACATAACTTACTTTAGATCCCTTCATGAACAATGCAGGCCTGATAAGAGTTGGTGGAAGAATAAGGAATTCAGAATTAGACGTAAATTTGAAACATCCAATAAGCGCAGCACCGTATCTCAATTACTACTGAGATCTCTATACGAAGAACATATGCATGCTGGTCCACAAGCGCTTGTTGCACTATCACGAGTGACGTCAGCTTGAGCATTCCTTAATACTGGTATTGACTTTGCGGGTCCAGTCAAAATTTATTCGAGAATTAGATGACGGGCACCTACTAAAGGATACATAGCTGTTTTTTTGTTTTACAATCAAGGTAATTCATCTAGAAGTAGTGAGTGATCTAAGCAGCGAGGCATTTTTAAATGCACTAAAACGATTTATATCGCGAAGAGGATACGAGTACGACAACCATTCGAATCTCAACACCTAAAGGAGTCACTTCATCGTTACTGTCAATCTAAATTAATTGAATGGAAGTATATAACTTCTAGAGCTGCTCACTTTGGAGGTCTTTGGAAAGCAGCCGTTAAGTCTGCCAAACAACTCCTTATCCGCTGTACTGGAATGGCTTCCTTCACAAACGAAGAATTAAACACCGCTTTGATGCAGATAGAAGCCATATTAAACCTAAGGCCGATAACGATGATGTCAAATGATCCAAACGACCTAGAAGCGTTAACTCAGTGTCACTTCTTAATTGTTGAACCACTCGTTCCCAGAGCCTGATGTAACTAATAAAAATATTGATCATCTCAGTAGATTCCAAAGAATTCAACACATCTTACAAATATTTTAGAAACGATGGTCGAAAGATTACATAACAGAACTTTAAAATAGGAGAAAGTGGGAGACAAGTAAAAATAACGTTTTACCCGGAACACTTCTCATCATCAAAGAAGACTACATTTAAACCCTACAGTGGCCATTAGGGATAATATTAACGTGTTGTCGTAATAAAGGCAATAACGTGAGAGTAGTTGATGTCAAAACGAAGAATGGAATATTCAACCGTACAATTACACGAATTTGTCCGTTACCCGGCCAAGAAGAAGTCAAAGCCTCGAATGATAAAGAAATTGAAGCCACAGATGAAAACAACGAAGAAGTTATTATTACCGAGCCTAGCACAGCCGTGGCCGCCACTGAAATACGAAAGCGCAATATCGAACATGAGACCACAACACTAACAGCTAAACCACAACACTAACTATAAACGAACTATACTTATAGCAAGCTCCGTCTTGCGACCAATGGTTTTCCAACACAGAAAACTGTGTTATACCATCGGCTCATCATCTAGTGCAGTGTTAGTTGTTAGTAGGCAAACTCTATTACAAATAACACTAACACAAGTACAACATGAAAATATAATATATAATATTACGTCAATACAAAACAAGAACATAAGAATAAACACAAAAACATTTAGGAGCGTGGAACACTGGTTTTAAGTAGATTTTTTAATTTAATTTTACTGATATTGAAATCAAAAACGTTGGAATTCCAATTTAAAAGTCTACCCATACGTGTCAATGGTTCATGCATCCCATAGTTGGTCCTATGTGTTGGGACTTTAATCAAGTCGAGTCCACGAAGATTATAACCTCCACCCCGATAATTAAAAAAAACTGAACATAGTAGGTCTGGTGCATCTGTGACACCTGTTATTATTTGGTGGAAGAATACCAAATCATTGTTTGTTCTTCTCTGTGCCAGTGTTTGCATTTGAAGAATAGATAAACGTTGGTAATAAGGGAGGGCATTATAAAGATCACTCCACTGAAGCCCGTTCAATGCGAAACGAGTAAAGTTTCTTTGAACAGATTCTAATCTCTCTATATGAACATCGTATAGAGGAGTCCAAACCTGCGATACATACTCAAGATGGGGACGAACCAAGCAGTTGTATAAAGCACGGGTAACATTGGGATCAACAAATTCTTTGGACCAACGTTTAATAAATCCTAACATTGAATTGGCTTTGTTAACTATGATATTAATATGGACAGAAAAGTCTAGATTTTGCGTGAAAAGAACTCCAAGGTCCCGTACAGTTATAACACGAGTTAAAATGTGCCGTGAAATAATATAGTCATGAGAAGAAGGAGAACGTTTTTTTTGAAAATGTCATTGTTTGACATTTTGTCGGGTTAAGATTCAAACTGTTCTTTTTACACCACAAGGCAAAGTGGTTAATATCCTCTTGCAATAGAGTTCGATCCTTTGAGGATGATATATTTTTATAAATCTTCATATCGTCTGCAAAGATAAGAATTTCGCTATTGCGTACACAAAGAGGAGCATTATTAATGGCCAATGTAAAGAGTAATAGTCCAAGATGGCTTCCCTGCGGAACACCTGATTTGGCAATAAAGGATCTTGAGTAAGAATTTCTGAATTTGACTTGATAAGACCTATCTTCAAGATACGATGATACCCACATGATGAAAGATGGAGGAAACCCGTATGAATTAAGTTTAAACTTGATAATCTCATGAGACAATTGATCAAAAGCTTTCGAGAAGTCTGTGTATATACAATCAACTTCTTGACCACTTTCTAGGGAGTTTAAACATTTATTCATAAAGAAAACTAGATTGGAAACAGTAGACCGTTTCTGCATAAAACCATGTTGTTGGTTGCAAATAATATTTTTACATATAAATGTCAAACTATCATATACAACTTGTTCGAACAACTTCGGAATGCAAGAAAGTTTAGAAATTGGTCTATAGTTGATAATATTGGTTTTATCTCCCTTTTTATATACTGGGGTTATAAATGCATTCTTCCAAACTGAAGGAAATTTACCTAATTTCAAAGATAATTCAAAAATATTACTCAGAGGAAGAGCTAAAATGGACCTACATTTTTTTAATACAGCAGGTGGTATTCCATCAGGTCCAACAGAGTAGTCCTCTTTTAAATGTGACAAAAAGCTCAACATTTTTCACGCTCTATTGTAATATTGTTAAATGATACTTGAGGACACTTTCGTAAAAAATGAAAATAGTTTTCGTCAACAACTTCAGGAGAATCAATGAAGGATTGGCTAAAATTACTTGCAAATCCCTCAAGAAGTTGTAATCAAGATTACGTCATTATAAATGAGGTTTACTGGATATCCGTCACATTTCTTTTTAGAATTTATGAATTTCCAGAAGTTTTTCGGGTCTAACTTCAAAGAACACCCCATGGTTTCCAGATATTCGTTATAGAGTTCGAAAGAGAGTTTTTTGAATTCTTCAAAAAGGGAAATGTAAACTACTTGATTCTCTACCGTCATGAACCTTATGTATTTTTTCCAAGCCTTATTTCTTTTATTTCGGATACATTTCAGATCTTTTTTAGGAACTGTTTCATTAATACATCTCATCAAAATAGAATAGAAGCTGGAGATAGTTGAGTCAAGATCATTAGAAATCGGTAAATTTTCTATACCGGAATTTATTAAACTATCTATGAGCTGTTGAAAATCACCTTTGCGATAGTCAAAAGTATGGGAGCAGTCATGAGGATTACTATTTTCTAGTAAATGACCACTCAAGTCAAGAAAAATGTCAAGAGGCGGGTGATAACGATCTATGTTAGATAAAGCAGATGAAGATTCTACCACTACTGTACTAACGGCGTCAGATGAGAATACAAGGTCAAGTTGTCTATTTTTAAAATTGTGTACAGAATTAACTTGATATAAATCCGTAGAGATAATATTATCCAACATTTGGAGCTCCTGTTGGGATGAACTTGCGGAAGATTCGAAAAAGGATTCGTCATCAGAAGGAACCCATTCAATGTGAGGAAGATTAAAATCCCCTAATAGAAGGATATTACTCTCAAGGCTAGCTAAGCTAAAAATAAAGTCGAGTGCTATAGAGAGTTCAGTGTATACTGACACTGGACTTCTAGGTGGAATATAAACATTTAAAACAAATAAGACTAAAGATTCCTTAGTTATTTTGACGCACAACAATTCAATTGTCAGATTGAATGGGAAGACTATTTGTGTAGATCAGAAATTGCTTCTTACAGCAATAACTACTCCGCCACCAACTGAATTCATAATATCAACATGATGATCCTTTCGGCAAACTAAGAACTCGCTATCAAAAAGTTCTGTGTCTAAAATTGAGGCATTAAGCCAAGTCTCAGTCAGGGCAAAAAGATCGTATGGCAAAGATAGGGAATTATTATATGTCTTGGAAGTTTTGCTTCGAAGACCTCCTACATTTTGGTAGTAGAGGCAGAACCTGGGAAGTTTTTTTAATTTAAATTTAAACTAGAAGCCGAATTTATATTAGATTTCTTTCTCATTGGGGCTATAAATTCTTTCACCAATGTATTAGAAGGCCACAAACTACTACATATGGGTTCAAAGAGACGACTTGGCGCAATTATTTTGAAAGAGGCTACGAAACTGTTAGGTTTACTTATTTTGGAACATTTGACGCATGATTAATTTGCAATAGCTTTTGTAGCAACCAGATGATCCAATAAGTCTTCCCGCTTAGTTTCGGGTAAGAGACGAGAAACAAATATGGCCCTAGGCTTTGGAACTGATGATAAAGTTTTGGGTGCAATAACGGCGGGCTCCTGTGATGGAGCTAACTGAAGCTGTTCGTCACAGACACAAGTGGAATATTAACAGTGGGTTCTGAGGGGGCTAAAATATCATTATTTGCTGTTTCATTATTTTGGGGTGATTCAATGCCGGGTTCGGACACAGTTAATGAAGTAGCACTTACTTCACAACTTATCATGGCAGATTTTTTTGATGATTTCTTAGGAGCCGGTCCTGCGTTGTCTGGACAGGTGGTAATGTCCCTTCCTTACTTTTTACTTTTTTGTTGAGATTGAAGGATTTGGTGTTGAAATATCATCCGTTGAAGAGGACTTGTCAGCTATCAACACCGGGGAAGGTATGCCATTAACAGTTGTTACTATATTAGCAAAGTTAATGCTTACATCTTCAAACCCCTTTGCAATTTTAGTCAGCTCATCTTTTAAAGTGGATAATTTAAAAGAAAAGTGAGCAAGCGAAATCTTTTTACAATTCGGACAATACCAATATGCTATATTTGAAGAATTAATTTTAGCCATCAAAGAATTATTCGAACCAACGCATTTGGCATGGAATAAATTTCCGCAAGGTCCATAGCACTTGAAAAGAGGGGCTGTGCCGGAACGATCTACACAATTAGTGTTCGCGCAAACCATTATTATTTAATAAATAAAGGACAGACAGAAAAAAAAAATATACAAAAAAAAAGGAAAAAATTTATCACAAAAAACAAAAAAAAAATAAAAGTTACTGAATAAAAAAAAAAAAATTAAAAATCGGTTACTATCTGGATTTGAACCTATAACTTAGAATTAATTGTGTAATTTTAACTAACGCACAGACGCTCACCGCCACCAATGTTTAAATCTGTTTCTTTCTAAATTAGGATCAAGAGTGTGTTGGCAACTTAATTAAGGGCTATATATAAACAACGGACAAAAACTGAAAGCTTTACGAAAAAGCTCGCCCGTTTACCGATTCTACTAAAAGAAGGGTAAGAGGGAGTAAAATCAAAAATTGAGAGGAACAAAGGCGATGCAGATCTTGACATACATACATATATGGGAGTACAAATAAATGGAAAACAAACTTACGTGAATTGAAAAAAAGTCACAAGCAATTTAATTATGTCGATTTATAAATTAAAACATATATAAAACATGTATTACATGATAGTCAAATTCAAAGTAAATTAAAATAAACACAGTTTTAAATAAAACAACACAGGATAAAACAAGAAATTAATTAAAAAATTGCGGACATCCAACAATACACGTCAATCAATAACAAAAACAGTGTTACCACTGATCCACTGATTATCTCCGCAATCTGTAAATGTGTATAGAACCCAAGTATATACAGTTGAAATCCAGGCTCTAGGAGAACTCTGCATAAAAGACAATTGTATCCTGAAAACCAAGGTGGCGAAAATCCATAGTTTGAAGGAGTTTGAAACCAACATCTCATCTCCATTTATTCAATTCACAAATCTATCATCGGTTCTTGATAAAAACTATAGTCAACAGAGTTCAACGTCAACACCATTTCCTGCTCTTGCCATCGAACATAACCATACATATAAAGACCTAAAAAGCCAGCTGGCAGAAATGAATAACGATGTGGTTCCATTAATTTCAAAACACGACATACAAAAATATGGAATATTATATTGCGCTATGATAATTTTAGCTGCCTATGCTGTTTTCGCTGGTGGGCACGATGAGCACAAAATAACATGACACATGTAACAAGAGCGCAATCAATTAAAACTCAGGCTGGAGAACGATTTACGTTTGAAGTTGAATAACTTCGAAACGGGGAATATGTTGCGGAAGAATCAACAAATATTAGTATAAGCTAAATTAGATTAATTTTAAAAAAATGTAAAGTAAAGTAAAGAATGTTAACTATACAAAACAATGCAGGTGGACATTGTTAGTTGCATGAGTTGCATAATTATGTAGAATTGTTTTGTGATATAAAACTAGGTAACTGGGTCAATAAAGTAATCAGTTCTTCAGCTCATCAGTGGAATCACTGATTCAATGCAAAATAAAAAATTTAGTTCTTCTTATTTACAACAGAAGGCATATTGAAAGCTAACCAAAAGAGTGCCCAGGTATATAATATTCGAACTCAAAATGCTCAATATGTACCTGGACAAGAAGTATTTCGACGAAATTTCGTCTTTCGCGACTCTTCGAAGTACTTGTGAACAAAATTATGCCCTAAGTTTTCGAAATGCCGAATAGCGATAGCGTTTGGAAAAAACAGGTATGAGGTAGAAAATTAGGCTGACAAGAAAATCGGGGTATTCCACGCCAAAGACCTAAAACAATAGCGCTTTTCAAATCTGTACATTAAATATTGTCTGGTAGTCACGATTCAATGGATATACTCGTAAGGCTGTGTTCATGTAGTCTATATATTAGAGGTTTGTTCATTTATATTATTATGTTCTTCTAATTAATGTAATTATGTAACATTTTAGTTTTTTAAAGTTATTATGGCATATATTTTATAATTATTTAGTTAGTGGTGGGAAATGTTAAGAAGTTTTGTTTATGTGTTTATGGGTACTTTAGTTTCTTAGAAAATGCAATATATTATAGATTAATTTGTTATTTATTTATTTTATTAGAGTATATATTATAGATTTATTTGTTATTTATTTATTTATTTTACCAGAGTTTATAATTAATTTGATAGTGGAGATTTTTTTAACGTGTTTTCTATTATAAATTAAAGATTTTATTTTTAACAACTTAAAACACAAATTATTTATTTTTGCTTAAATGTACATTTCGGAAGCTATGCTTTTATCGTCAATAAACATTTCAATGATGAAAATAAAAAAGCAAGAGTTAGATGCGAGGCTGTAGAAAAAATAAATAATATAAATTTAACGAGTTTATCTACAAAAATGAAAGATTTCAGAAAAGCTGCAAAAAATCTGAAAGAAAAGAAAGCTTCGGTTATCTTTAGTAATAATATTGTAATACTTGATAAACAAGAATATAGTGAAATTAACGAAGAATTTATTAAAAATAGTCCATACGAAGAAGTAATTTTTAATCCTTTACCAGGAATGATAAGAAGAACAAAAGCGGCCATTAGAAATGCAGCAAATATTTTCATTGACCAAAATTTATCAAGAAAATTAAATGTTTCGAATCCAATTTTACCAAGAATGTATCCTTACTCAAGTTACATAAACATGGAAAACAAATGAGACCAATAACATCAAACACAGGATCAGTAATTACAAAACTTGTTGGTTATTAGAAAAGTTTAATAATCTACCAAATAAATTCGAAACAAGAGCTATTAAAAACAACATTGAATTCGCAAAAGAAGTAAAAGATTTAAAAATAACCAATAACGACATTCAAGTTTCATTTGATGTTATCTCGTTATATCCAATTGTTCCAATTATTGAAACTTTAAATTTTCTCAGAGAATGGTTAGAGAAAAATCCTCTTAAACGGGAAGAAATTAATGAACTAATCCGGCTTACTTAATTATGCATGAATGAAATTTGGTTTCAGTTTAATCAAAAATTCTATCGACAAAAAATTGGTTGCAGTATGGGTTCACATTTAAGTCCATTTTTAGCAAACTTATTCATGTCAAATTTAGAGGCTAAAATGAAAAATGATAAAAATTTTCCAAGAATTTGGTTCAGATATATAGACGATGTTTGGGCCATAGACAAAGAGCATGAACTTCGAAGTTTAATAAACATATTAAATAAATCAAAATATCCATCAATCAAGTTTACTTATGAAGAAGAAATAAACGGAAAATTAAGCTATTTACATTTAACTATAATTAGAGAAGGTGAAAACTTCGAATTCAATATTAATCGAAAACCTACAAATACTCTTAGGTACATAACATCTGATTCATTTCATTCGATTGAACAAAAAATATCAGCTTTTCATTCCATGATTTTTAGAGCCTTAAATATTCCAATGATAGAAGAAAGAGAATACAGTAAAATTCAAAAAATCAAAGAAATAGCAAAAATAAATGGGTATACAGAACAACTAATTGTGATCTACTGATTGCTCATAAAAGAAAACAAAACCTAAGGAAATATACAACTTTAGATTTAATCAGAAATGAACAAGATTCAGAAAAGAAATGGTCAAAATTTAATTTCCATCCAGAAATTACATCTAAGCTAAAACCAATATTTATTAGACAAAATATCAGAATTAGCCAAAGCAGTGAAATAAAAATTAAGAAACTGATTATTGGATCAAAGGACAAAATTGAAACATTACAGCAATCAGGGATTTACTCAATTGGATGTAACTATTGTAATAAGGAATATATAGGGCAGACAAGAAGACCAATTCTAAAAAGATTTAAAGAACATTTTGCGCATCTAAAATACAATGAACCAGAAAAATCAAGTGTATCACAACACATGCTAGATAATAACCATAATTTTAGTTTACAAAATTTGAAATTAATACGTAATGTAAATAATCCTTATGAGCTAGATGCTTTCGAATATCCTTATATATTTAAAAACAAAAATAATTTAATGAATAATGATGATGGACCAATAAGAAATCCAATTTTCAAAAAAGTTTATATTAGACCTTAATTTCACTGTAAATTTGTTTGTGTAATTTTTTGTTTGGATTGAATTTGTTATTTGTATTGAATTTTAATATTAATATCAAAATGTCATTATTATTTAAATAGAGCTTACTGACGATAATTTGTGTTTTAAGTTGTTAAAAATAAAATCTTTAATTCAGAGTATATATTATAGATTTATTTGTTATGTATTTATTTATTTTATTAGAGTAAATATTATAGATTTATTTTTTATTTATTTATTTATTTTATTAAAGTGTATATTATAGATTTATTTGTTATTTATGTTTATTTATTTATATTTTATCAGAGTATTTAATTTATCAGAGTAGGGATAGCTTAAATTAGTTGTATTTTGATCCGAGTAATTTCTATTTATTTGTCTTTTTGTTGGTTGCATAAACATATTTACTACATGTAATACAATTAAGTAGGGTTTTTGGGGGTTTATGTTTTGCGAATGAATGCCCGGCTCGAAGGCTGTGGGTTCTTCCCAACCGTTTTGCCTGCTAGTATGCTGCTCGTCGCTGTGCCGCATCAAAGACTGACATAGCCGGAGTTTTTGTACGGCAGCACTAGGTGGCCAGTGATAATTACTTGAAATATGGTCGTATGTCGCGGCCACACTACTATGTAATGCCTACTGTATATCGCATATTCTTTGGCATTCACTAGTTTGGGGATATAGACCCTCTCCCTGCCATAGTTAAGAATGCTCTTAAATAACTATTCTAAACAAATCGGTCGTTAAACTTGTTTGAGGGAATTTTTGTATTATCCCCATGTGCAGCACAATAAGAAGATGCATTTAATTTAATTTTAGATTTACAATACTCTTGCGAATGTTTCCATTTAAAATCAAAATTGTACACCGTGTTTAAAATTTCAGTTCACTTTAAAAACAGCACCTTTCTGATATTGAGCACATTTCCAATAATGGCTAAATCGATTCGAATCGCTGTTTGATGTTACAAAACTGACGACATCATTAACCTTCGTCGTTTCGCTGGGGTGACACAGTGATAGTGCGCCCGGCGAGCTTTATGTAAAAGTTTTCAATTAAAAAGACTTTTCCTCTGCGAGGCGTGTAAATTGCTCTTCGCCACGCTTGCTTTTAAGCGATTTTTCAACGAGTAACCACCAGGCTGCGCAACATTCGGTAGCGGAAATAACAGTGGTAAAGATTGGTTTGTGTTAAGTATTTGTTTCGAGATGATTTGTGGGGCTCAAGTCGACACGAAATCTAGTTTTGTAGCGTGGTGAGTTTTAGTGGAGAGGCAAGATCCCCCCGCATATCCGGCGAGCTTAGTCGTGCTTCGCCATCGTGCCGCGCTCTAATTTGCTAGACATTCAGAGCCCTCCTATTTCTTTCCCACTCCTATTCGAACCTATGTTCCGACTCCGGTTCCTTTCTGGTCTAACCAACTTCCCATATCCGGCACAGCCGAAGCCCTGTCCCACATCCCAGTGGGGAGTGGGCGGTCACAGTCTAATACAATTTCTGTTTGCTCTCTCTGATGGTGTTCCGGATGTAATTGTGGGTTTGATTGGGAAGCGTTAGTCTTTTCATAATATTGACTGGTACCAGAGGGAAATCGCTACAAAGTTCAAGTAAACGTCATTTGGTGCTTTTGAGCGTCTGGGCATGTCGTTCGGTTGGATGAATGTATGTCGGGTGTCAATGACCAAGGCATCCGGAGAAACGTTTGGTGAATCGGAGGAGGGTGAAGTGATGGACATCTGAGCTAAATGTGAATTATCAGCACGTGAGGAGATTGCACAAGTCTTATAGAGTAGCTCCCTAGTAGAAGTAACGCGGTGGTTGCCCCCAAATGCGGGAACGATGAACATTTCAAGGTCTTTCCTTAAAATCTATGAGCCTTGGATAATAAAGGTGTTAGTTAAGCCCCATAGCAAGTGGTAATGAATAGGCCTTAACCTTCCATTGAAGTTGTATTAGGGCGTGCCTTTTATGGCCTGCGGCGTGCCTTTTATTGCTTGGGATGTGGGTTTATGCTTTTTTTGATCTCGAAAGTGTGGCTAGGCCCACTCCAGGATAGAAGCATTAACTTGCAGGGGCCAACATAATGCGCTATTTCATTATTCCTTCGGGGGTTGTCTGACTCGAAAATCGAAGCCAACTAGAATTGTCTACATTGAAATTGCCGACCGTATTAAAATTTCAGTGTGAGGATATTGGAAAACAATTCTTTTAATAGAGCCGGACAGAGCAAAAATTCGTTAAAAGTTAAAGTTTGATTAAATGTGTGTTCAGTGCCATGCACATAAATCAATTTCGCTTGCGGTGTCATAATTTTCATTTTTATTTTTCTCGTTTGCAGGTCAATTTGAACATCAATGGGATTACTTATACCTTGCATTTGTGCCAAACTCAAAATCTTTGTTCATATTCTTTCAAAATGGGTTGATTGAAATGGGGACAGAAAACGTTTCCATAACTGAAATGCAGCAGTTGGTTTTAGAATGACAGCATGATATGTCTACGATGTTCTTGACTTTTATACGAATTTCTCACAGAATTATTAAGAGTTAAACATTTAATTAATTAGACTGTCATTTCAGAACTAACTTCTCAATTTTAATGTTGGAATGGGTCGGGTCCTCTAAGGTAGTCTGTTATTTATTTAAATTCGACCAAGCATTTAAAAAAAAATCCTTTGTTATGTTTTTGAAATTTCAATAACAAAAATATATTTGATGTAATTTTCCTTAAATCTTTGTTTGGAATTCGAAAGGATTTTAAGTTTTTTTAAAAATTTCAATTATCCAAATGCAGGAGAACTTTTTCTGGACTTTCAAGGAAAAATATTATATTTATATTAATATGTGTAGTGGATGTATATTAATAATGCAAAATAGTGACCGATTTTTGCTTACCATTAGATGGTGTTTAAGGATCAATATTTTAATTTTAATAAATGTATGTATGTATGTGTATCTGAATATTTTCCCTGTTTCAGTCTTTTTCCGACATGCGATCAAGAACAATTAGAAACTCAACCTTTACAGGCCAATCTAGACATCACTCCCATTTTAGCTGATACTTCTAATAATCAGCAGTCTTTTGCTGATTTTTCAGAGCGCCCCTCAAAATCACGTGCAGCAAAAAAATTAAAAAGGACCAACAAAGAGTTTTTCAAAGTCATCTTGGAGGAATTTGTTGGCTTGAAACGCGCCAAATTAAAATCAGCTCAGGAAAAAGATTAAGCTATACGCGATATTATAAAGTTAAAACAAAAATATTAATTAGAAAGCTTTCCTAAAATAAAGATGCGGGTAAGTTTCCTAATAAACTATGTTCTTAAATAAATATTAACATGTGTCTCTTTTTAGGAAATGCTTTCCAGATTGCGTAAAACTTTATAATTAATTTAGTTTTTTTTTAAACATTTGCATATTAATTTTATTTACCTAGAATTAAGATATAACTTTGGTTATAATTTCACTTAGCTTTAATTATGATATTTATTACTTATCTTTAATATTACAAATTAAACATAATATGCACATATCCATACGTATGTAGCAAAATATGAAAACAAACTGTTTATTTTATTTTGCTTATTTCACTGAAATGTTATTTTTTGATATACAGCGAAACCCGCTTAAGTGAGACTCGCTTAATTGAAAATCCCGTTTACCTGAAAACATTAACATATCCCCGTATACATTTACATACAAACTACCTCGCTTAACTGAAAAATCGCTTTGGTGAAAAACACGCATAACTAATAAGAAATTCCTTCAAGCTCTCTATTTTTCTAAAGAAAACAACTCGGTTAAGTGAAAAATTAAAAATAGAAAAAAAACGTGTGCCGCATCGTTTAATTTTTTTGGCAGTTCACCTTCACCACCTCCATTCATATGACACATGTAAGTGCTAAGTTTTAAATAAAAGGGAAAACCTCGAAATTTACATTTACTTAAATTCTTTCGTGTTTGTTTTTGTAACACGAAATATATCTGTCAATAAAAGGAACTGAACTCAAAGAAGAGTTGGTTGAGTTTTGTGTTTACAATAGGATTCCCAAAGTTCAACATTAAAATGTATGAGTATTCTTATATGTTTAATATGTAATTTTGAAAACACTAATTTGTACATACCTACACACATACACACATAGCTACAAGTTCGTTTTGTTTGAAAATAAATTATTTGCTTGTTAATTTATTTAAATAAAACAAATTTGTTTATAAAATCAATTGGTAAACATTTAACACGCCATACTGAAACATTTTTTTAGTTACCCGAGTCCCGTTTAATGGGGTTTTCTTTTGGTAAATTTATATTTTGATCTATAAATTGATTTTTTTCGTAACGAATCGAATACGTTTTCAGATTGATTTTTATTTGCTAAAGTATTGGTGTAAATTTGTGTCTGTAAACCAGCTATCGGTATCAGCTGTTTTGTCAAACTGATAGGTGTCAATTATAATGCATATGTGTGTTAGTAAAAGAGGGGTAGTTCTGCCGAAAAATCCAGATTTGCAAAATTGATTTAAAATCAAAAAATAAATCAATTTATTTGGCCAATTGAAGTCAAAAATTGCCAAAATCAGTTTTCCACAAATCTAAATCAAAAATAAATTAATTTGTGGTACCAAACGATAACCACATAAGTGAAATATATTTTTCGTTTATCCGAGATGCCTAAACTAAAATTTTCTTTAGTTATCCGAGGTCCGCTTAAGTGAAAAACAGGCTTAACTGAAAAAAATTTCCTGATATTTTACCGTTTCGCTTAAGCGGGTTTCATTCTAGTAAATACGGTTAAACCTTAAACCTCGCGGCCAAACTAGGCCGAAGTTTTGGCAGAAAGCCCAATGTTTATTTTATGGTGAATTTTCGACTTGATCATCCACCATACGACGAACATCTAATATATGGTATGACCTTTGGGCATACAAGAAAACAATAAATATTCTTACAAAACAATTATTTATTCATTTAAAACACATAAAATAAGAAGTAGTTCCGCTAAGCCGTTGCAAGAAGAGACGCCGACATCAAGTATATAATGAAGACTATCAAGATGCAGATGTATTGCAAAATGTTATCTCTTTCCTATTGCAGTAAATGAAGATGGTAACTTAATATGGCAGTGGTGCCTAAGCAGCATAATTGGCAGCCAGGGCTGCCAGAAATCATGTTTATCATGATTTTCATGTTTTTTATACCCAAATAATGTTTTCATATTTTTGAGTCCAAAATCATATTTTTTTTCTGACACAAATTTTGTCCCTATAATCGCAAAACCCAACATGTCCAAACCTACCTTTAAGGGTTTTTCAATCTTAAATGCGCGTAATTTTGGGAACTAAAAGGTTAAAAATATGAAAAATATACTAAATTTTAATATAGAATTTTCTTTGTTTATCTATATTTAATCCTTATTATTTGTTTATTAAAAAAGAGCTGAAAATGGGATATTAAAAAAAGCCTGCCATAAACTACAATTATTGGCATCTGATTACAATAATCATCACGGAAAATGTACAACTATTGGCACCTACGAATTTAAGGAAGACAATATTTTGTTTTTAGTGTTTTTATTTATAAAATTTGGATCATTTAATTTCAGTAAAAAATAACATAAACATTTACCACTTCGTCCGGGTTATAAGGAATAAAAAGAAATAATAAATAAGGAATAAGGAATAAGAAGAAATAATAGATATTAAGTAAACAATAAGTTAAATGAGAAAAAATAAATAAAAAGTCTACAACAAAAATAAATTAGTTCATACCGATAGCATAATATTATATAAGTTGAAATTAGATCTGTAACTAACTTAATTATTAGTGATAATAGACAATTGATAAAACTTGGAAGAATGTAATATTTTAGTTTTTTCAAACATTTTATATGATATTCTCTTATACATATATTGCACATCTTAGACTACAAATATGAGTTCCAACTGCTTTAGTCATTGTACAGGAAGAGCATATCTGACAAGTACGAATTATGTTTTCTCCGATTTCTTTGACTGGATTCTCATATAAGTTTCTGATATGTTTTTCACTCCTTAGGCTTGTGTAAGAAATAAAATTTTCCTGGCTAAGTTCGTTGTACATTTCAAGCAACATCCGTGTTTCTAAACCATCTAAACCATCCTTTTTCTGGTACTACTTAGCGAATGGATGCTCTCTTTTCTAACTTTACCTTAGAAATTCCTAGACAGCATAAAGAACATCTTCTTTTCGGAAATCCCTTTTCTTGGCCAACTTTTAGCCAGTCAACACTGCTCAATTCTTCTTCCTCACTTGAAACTGTTGCTGGTCCTGGACCTACTTTTTAAAATGTTGTTTAATACTAAAATAAAATTGGCTTGATAAAATTAATAGTTTTTGTAAGAATCGTTATTGAATGTGTAACGGAATGATGCTGCCTCTTTGTATGTAGGTGATACTCAGGGTAAGAACAGAAATACGAAGAGGGTGGGCCAATCGGCCATGTGCTCGTTGGCATTCTTTTTTTTAGCCTCGAACTAACTCGGCGGTGGGGTGGAATCTTACACCTGCCACTGGACTACCGTATACATATCACTACATGCCTATCTCGAGTCAGGAATCAATCGAACTCCTACTTACTACAAAAACCCGAATTTAAAATTACACCAAACATTTTATCTTGGGAAGCCCCTAGATGTTGTAGGCTCCCGAGTGTTACCCTTCCTCGGTTCACTACGTTATGTAGGAACCCCGTGGTTACCGCTCCACTCCAATGTTCTACGATAACCCCTAACGTAAATTAAGAGAAAACTTAAGTTTCGCTAAACTCGCCGCCGTCGATCCTCATTATCCTTCTAGTATCTTCTCTAAGCACTTCTCCTAAATTCCTGCGGAATACTGTAAGTTGAAGGTTTTTCTTGTTTTTAAAATTTAACTAAAACCACGTCGAACCTCTTTGAAAGGCAACGCAGCAGCGAGACCTTAAATGTAGTATGTTAAATTCCAAGAAATTCAAATTTTTATTTAGTATACATATCTTGACTCACTAGAACCAGTCTGTGTTAAGTTAGTTTGTTTTTATACTTTTTTTTCGAAATGTTGATTATTATTATTTTAGGATTTTAGAGACCTTCCTTACAGAGTGGATGTCGACCAGGAAAAGGCCCGCGAAAACGTGTTCCCTTTTGTTTGTTGGTTAGGTAAACTCATTACCATAGCATTCACAGATTGCTTAACTTGAAACGAGGAAATCGAATTATTAGCTTTTTAAGGGCATTGAAACATAATGGTCAATAACAACGTTCACTACACTACAACAAAAAAAAAACACATCTAGGGGACGTGTGATCACATTCAAGTTAGCCTATACACAACTTTTCAATTTCGGGTACCATCTTGTATGAAAATAAAACGAAAAGGCTGTAAGGTATATTCGTTTTGCAAGTCATCCCAGGCCTGTGATGCCATATGATTGCTTATATCATTTTTAGAAATTTATTAATTCCTACATTTCACCCACTACAACCACCACCTATATGAATATAGCTGCGCAATTATCTGGACGAACTCCACAGTTTTCACTCAGTCAAAGAGTTTAACTAGTCATCTGACCATCGGATCATAAACACTTCCACCTAACACGCCCATTAAATATAAATTAATTATTTGGGCACTATGACGTATACGTACTTTTTTCTCTACTGACGAATGTCCTTTCCATGCACTACTCCTAGAGTGCTGCATTTCATATCTTCGAGCTCATACATATTATTAACAAATATGTTTTTGATTCTGGCTGGCACGAACTTAGGACATAGCTTAGCGTTTCGTCGTTTCGCAGCGTCCCTAGGGCTGGCAACGAGACGAGACCAGGCAAGACTTTTGTTAATATCGTCTCGGTCTCGTCAAAATCGAAAAATTTCAGTCTCGTCTCGGTTTCGGTCCAGGTCTCGCCTAACCAAGTCTCGTCTTGGCCTTGGTCTCGGCTTTTTCTCGAGAAAATTTTAATGTGCGATCTCGTCTCGGTCTCGGTCTTGGTATCATCCTTAGTCTTGGTTTCTTTGTTTCTGATGTAAGTAAAGATAAGAAGCATTGTTCGGATTGCAAATATGGAGTAAAATGCGGGAAAATGTATCAAACAAACTCGTGTGTCTGTTTTGTGTTTTGAGTTAAGTGGAAATAACATTTTGGAAGAATTGTGTAAGTAAATATATTTCATAGCAAAACCAAATAAAATATTAAAAAGAAAGAGTACCTACATACAACGCTCGATTTCTTAAAAAATAAATTAACCGTTTTTGTCAAGCCCCGACCTGTCAAAAACCATTTAAAGATGTTTCCGATTTAAATGAATTAAAAAAAACTCTACTACAAAATTCAAATTTTACCTAAAAAAAATCGAAATTTTTCGATTTAATTTATTGCTCCCTAAAAATGTGATTTTAAACCTTTTCGGTGACATTTGGAAAAAAATATTATACAAATATCAAGATATAGTAAGTTGCCTACGTGTCAAGGCATAGACTGTCAAAATCCATTAAAGCATCGCTCCGATTTAGATGGATTAAAAATCCTCTACAAAATTCAAATTTTACCTCAAAAAATTCGGCAAAAGTTGCATCTTCTATGACATTTGGAAACAGTCGATCTCGTACTGTGGAGGTGTTAACACGTGTTCGCCTTCCCAGTCTTTCCAAATTAAATTTCGTGTGTGAGATTAAGTTTTACATTAATCAAGATTTCATAAGTGGTACACTAGCACAGTGGTAGAGTGGCCGACCGAAAATCCGAGGGTCGCCAGTTCGATTCCCAGCCGGGCATCAGAACTTTAGCAGCTTTTTTTCACAACCGTGAAGTGGAAAACTTTATTGGATGGGAAAACAATCAAAGGAGGAGGAGTTTAAGCACCGGGGCGTCGAAAGGTGTCCTAGGGCCAATGAGGCCAGCGATGGCATCAGCTGAGGGAACATCGAAAGATGTTCCAATTACAAGCAATGATTCTGCAGCAATAACATCAACAGCAATAACAACAACGGCAACATCATCCGATGCTAACCAAAAGCGCGCAAGTGCGCACCAAATTTGGTAAAGAGGAGATCCACGGCCACCTCAGCAAAGCTGCCAGCTGGGGTGAATACGTCCGATATAGACGAGACGTCAGAGGCAGCAAGACAAACCCAGCTAGACACTTCACCCGAAGAGGGTATTGCATATATGTCTGAAGAAGGAGAAGGGCACTTCAAGACGGGCGATAGTACTGCCTTCGTGAACCACTTCACATCAGAGGCGTCATCTGAGGAGGACGAGGAAGAAAGAATGATCGCTCAAATTGAAACAATGGAGGCAGAAATCCAAAAGTTGAAAAGTAAAGTTAAGGCCAGCCAAGAAGCGCGCCGAGCGAAACAACTAAAAGAATTCGCGAACAAGAACAACAACAGAAAAAAGAACAATTACAAAAACAACAGCCACAGCAGCAGCCAAAACAACAACGGCAAAAACAACAACAACCGCAACAGCAGCAGACGCAAGCCCAGAAACAACCGCAATAAAAACAGCAGCAGCAGATTCAAAAGCAGCAGAATCAAGAGCAGCAGAAAAGTTAGTCTCAGCAGCAGCAGCCACAGCCGCCGATTACGAAAAAACAAAAGGTGCCACCCATAAATACTTATAAAATGGAGTTAGAGGATACCATAAATCTATGTAAGTTGACCATAGGTCAAAATTTTACTATTAAAAGATTAAATTACGATAGGCATGCTATCCAGTGCTTCACACTGGAACAGCACAAACAAATTAAAGAGTTGCTAAAAGAAACTACTACTGAATTCTTTAGTTTCACCCCTAAAACCGAAAAATTTCAAACGGCCCTTTTGAAGGGCATAGATTCCTGCACGGAACGACAGGTGCTCTTAAATGAACTCCGCCAAAAAGCGAATGACGATCTCGCCTTTATCGTTGTCAAGCCGTTCGCTACAGTTAGAGGTAAGCGGGAGAAGTCTTCACTTCTTCCTTGTTCAACTCTCACCCAGCAGCAAACTGGATAGTTTGAGGAGTATATCCATCCTCAACTACCAGGTTGTAACTTGGGATAAATTAAAAAGGCGCGGCGACATGTTTCAATGCATGCGCTGCCAAAGGTTCGGCCACGCCGCAGCAAACAGCAAAATGCAGTCACGCTGCGTTAAGTGTGAAGAGAACCACAATCCAGATGAATGCAAGTAAGGAAGGGAACGGGTCGAAGATAGGACCCAGCTTAAATGTGTACTCTGCCGAGGCGGCGGACACCCCGCCAATTATCGGGGATGCCCCACGTTTCAGCTTATAAAGAACAATAAGGCAGCAAGGCAGTGGTAGAAAAGCGTCCAACAGTGCGCCCTCCTACAACAACGCCCGTCAACCCCCAAATTTCTTACGCCCAGGCGTCAGGAGGGGGAAGCACGGTACAGCCTACACCAAAGGTCGCCCAACAGGCCCCCGTGCCTAAGACGCCGGCGGCACAGGCTGATATTATGGGCATTCTGCTGGCCATCCAGTGCCAGTTGACTGGCCTCCAAAACCAGATCAGGGAGCAGACGCCTAGTGTGGATTATCTCTACTCTGTTTTGCCGAGCTTAACGCAACTTAGAGGTTAAGGGCGCGCTGCCGGAGAGGCCGTTTAAGATCCTAGCTTTGAATGTAAATTCACTGATTAGGACCGAACGTAGAGCGAATTTATTCCAATTGCTTAAACACATAAGTCCAGATGTGTTTATGGCTAGCGAAACTAAGCTTAACCAGAAACATAAACTGACTAACAACAATTACAATATCGTAAGGAGAGACCGACCCAACTCCACTCAAGGAGGGGGCGTCGCAATCTTTATACGTAAAGGCATTAATCATAACGTAATATATAATAGTGATGTGCGTAAATTTCGGACGTTAGAAACATGCATCATTTACATTCATCTCCAACAGGGGAAGCAAATGTATGTGATCGCTGCCTATGCACCGGAAACACCTCAGCCCACACAGTTTATAACAGAGCTTGAAAAGCTTTTTGAATGCTTAAGATTGAGCTCGGAAGAAAACTACTACATATTGCCTGGTGATTTGAATGCCAAACATATAGATTGGGGAAATCAAATACAAAATCCTCGTGGTAACCATCTGTATAATTGGATGGGTATATACAACCTGGAGTATCGCATTGAACTTCTCGCTACAGGCAGGCCATCGTTTCCAAGAAGCGGTGCCTATCTGGATCTATTGTTGAAAGACGCAAGACTAACATTTACTGAGACTGTGGGCCATCGGCCTAAAAATTGTTTAAGAATTATCGAGTACGACAGTGACCACTGCGGACTCGCCGCCGTAATACAACTTCCGAACGCGCTTATGGAGTTGGAGGAGTATGTACCGGTGTATACTTACAATTACAGTAAGGTGCGCTGGCCACGCTTCTCCAACGTCTTATTGAGCGAATTATGATCAAATGGTATATCCCCACCAAATGACAGGAACATGACAAATACTGAAATTGACAGATACTTAGAACAAATGGACGAAACAATTCAACGAACAATGAACAGGACAATACCGAAATACAAAGAACTGACATGTACCGTAACGCGACAATTGATACACTACACAGACAAAAAAGTGGCTTACTGACAAGACTAAAACGCTTGTACAGACGGTTTACTGACACACGAGATCTGGAGATAAGGACACTGAAGTCGTCCATCAAAAACATCAACCAATTGATCAAAGAAAATTATAGGTTGTCCATTAATTTGTTTTGGGACAACAAAATTCGGGCCGTGAACGCTACCGACCCGAGTATGTTCCCACAAATTAATAAGATATTCAGAAGAAAAGATCAAAACGACCTTCCGTGTCTTAAGCTCCAGACGACGACACAAAAGAGAGACGTACTTCTGATAGCAGGCATAGACCCAGATGATGCCGTCTTGGACGATGACCTCTTCATAATTGAAGATCCGCAGGATAAGGTGGAAGCTGTGGGGGCTGCTTTCCAGCAAGTGTACAAGGTGAATGCCAGCATTCGCCCGAATCATGACCTGGAGAACAGAGCTCTGCTTCATCACTTATGGCTCCGAAACGATATAAGCGAATGGCGATCTGAGAACCTTGGTTTTACCGGGTTTAATGATGGAGATTTGGCAAACGCCATAATCGCCGACCGAAATGAGCCCTGTCCCCTGTTAATTTCGAAGAATGAGCTCCAGCTCATCTTCGATTCATTAAAGAAAAAGAAGTCTGCAGGAGTCGATGGTATATCCAACGTTGTACAACGACATTTGCCTCAAGAAGCAGTTGACATTTATACCACACTGTTTAAGAACGCGCTGAATAATGCATATTATCCAGTGCGGTGGAAGACAGCTGTGGTGCACCCTCTCCCAAAAAAGGGAAAGGGTAACTCCAATCCGGCGAATCTGCGGTCGATAAGTCTTCTTCCGAGTATCAGCAAAGTATTTGAAAAGGTCATTAATAGAGCCCTGTTCAAGTGGGCGGAGGACAAAAATATCATCCCGGATTATCAGTTCGGTTTTAAGGCGGGACATGACACAATTCATGCCGCGTCTAAACTTGTTTCTGATATCCAATGGAACAAAACTAAAAAGCAGTGTACGGGTGCCTTTCTGGTTGATTTGGAGAATCTGTATGGTTAGAAGGTCTCTATCTAAAGCTAACCAGAATAGGTATAAGTAAACCTCTATTGTATATGCTTTATGACATGCTAAATGGTAGAAAGTTTGTTGTCAAGAGTGGCAATGTATACTTCACTTGAAACGAGTAAGTTTTACTTGTGTAAATCGAAAACTATGATTTTAAGTTGAATTTTATTAGGTGCGTATGAAAGCGCTCAGAATGGCTTAAAATTTGTGCTAATTTGGTTTTCAAAGGTGTGTGATAACGTAAAAAATAGGCCGTGAAGCAACGTTATCAGAGACCTTTGAAGAGCCGTATTTCCAAGATAAAATTTGAATTTTGTACAGTTTTCTTAATCCATTTTAATCGGAGCAATCCTTACATGAAATTGACAGTTCATGGCTTGGCAGGTAGGCAATAAACTGCTATCTTTCGATTCACGTGAATATTTCAATCAATTTTTCACTATTTAGATATTTTCAAATGTCCTCCATCTTTTTTGGACTCAAATAAGCTTTGGCTTTACTAATATTTTTTTTGTTTAATTCTTAAGAGAATCTAATTGTTAAAATTTATTTTTGATCGAAATTTATATACTTTTTGAAACAATTCGTTTTTTCCGTCGGATAGCAGAATACAAATATTCACGTGAACTTTTAACAGAATAGGACTGTATATTTTGACGTTTTTAAAATATTTTTTTTCAAACCTCACCCAAAAGGCCTTAAATCACCTTTTTCCGAAGCCAAAAATAAAATCGGAAAAACTTTGAATTTTCCGAGGTAAAATTTTAATGTTGCATAGGTTTTTTAATCCATCCTTCAATTGATCTTGTGAGCGTATGGCTTGGCAGGTAGGCAACGTATTATATTTTGATGTTCTGATGATAGTTTTTCCAAATGTCACCCAAAAGGCTTAAAATCAAATTCTTCCGGAGCATAAAATTTGAATTTTATAGAGGTTCTTTTAATCCATTTAAATCGGAGCAATCGTTCAATGGATTTTGACAGTTCATGACTTGACAGGTAGTCAACTTACTATATCTTGATATCTGGGTAATATTTGCTTCCCTAAAATCAACTTTTTCCGGAGCAATAAATTAAATCGAAAAATTTCCTATTTTCTGAGGTAAAATTTGACTTATGTAGAGGTTTTTTAATCCATTTAAATCGGAGTCATCCTTCATTGGATTTCGATAGCTTGATAGCTAGGCAACGAACTATATTTTGACGTTTTGACAATATATTTTACCAAATGTCACCCAAAAGGAAGCAACGCCATGCATACATAAATCGTACGCATTGTTCTCTGGATTTTCGCAATGCGCCGATTAGATTCATCTTTGCTAATTTTGGTATCACGTCAAATTAAAAGTTATTTAGACTTTTAATTTTTTTAATAATAAATAGTCTGACCCGTGTTCGACTTTACTTTGGCCAAACAGGGCTTCATGAGGCGACATGCCAATCGCTGAATGAAGTGTTGTTCTCAACGCACTTACAACCAATGAAAGGTTCTTACCCCAATAATTTGATCAGATCCAATGTATGAACGGACGGCTAGCATTGCACGGTTAACTCGCTCACTAGCATTTGCCTGAGGCGAATGCGTTGCTGTTTTTATGTGTTTGGTGCCGTTTGTACCTAAAAACTTCGAGAATTCTTTACCAACAAATTATTTACCGTTATCTCATAGAAGAGGCTCAGGTACCCCGAATTATTGCAGAGGCCAAAGGGCATGACCGTGAATTAATAGAGAGGTCTGCCGGGCACATTAAATGCTGTCTTTTCCCTTGATGACTTCTTCAGCGGTATCTGCGAAAAGGCGTAATTTAGGTCCACACTTGAGATGATGTGCGTCTCTTGCTGACGACCAAGCATGGTGAAGTGGATAGGCATCTTTCTTCGTAGCTTTGTTCACTTTCCTAAAGTCAAGGCATTGGCGATTTTTGCCGGGCTTCTGTATAAAGACAATGAGAGAGCTCCACGCGCTTTCGCTTTCCTCGATGACTCCTAATGAGAGCATCCTATCCAATTCAGCAAACATCATGGTTTGTACCGCCGGAGAAACTGGGTAAAAGCATTGCTTAATGGGCTCTGCATCTCCCGTGTGTATTCTATGTTCCTCTAGTATGGTTCGTCGGAGGCCTAAATTGGCAGCGGACGGAAACAAACCAACAACATTTTGAAGATGAAGTGTCTGATCCTCTGGTAGATCGTGAGCATTTGGGTCGCAAACGGGGTCTTTCATTGAAAACTCAGAAACAATATGGGGGGATATCCCAAACATTTTCCAAAAATTCACTCTCTAAAGACGGAAGAACTGTATATCCTTGGATATTCCTTTGTAAGTTATTGTTGTAGAGAATTCACCTACAATCGCTTGCGGGTCTGCACTCGCAGTTCTCACTTTTCAGTGAAAGAATTTATAAGGAACGCCTACATCTCTCATAAATTCCAGACAACCTGATCCTAAACATCTAATGCTGGCACTATTATCTAATAGCCCGTGTATTTTTTTTACCAAAAATGAAAACACAAACTTAGGGTCTTGGGTCATCGGGGTCGCATAGTTTTGTTGCACAAAAAGATTTATGCTTTTCCCGTTTATTTTTATGTCTTTCACTTTGCTTAAGAATAGGTTTCGGAGTTTTTTTTTACGATACGCGTTCGCGCTTAGTAGTATTGTTTTAACCTCTCGTTTTTGATGTCGAAGATTTTTCTGAGGTGGATATGGATTCTTCTTGATTTATTTACTGGCCTTTTTAAAATAAGTTTGAAATCTTTATGTAAATTATAGTCGTTATTCTATGTTCTTAAATCAGCTATAGACGATATGTCCGCTGAAAAGGGTAAGTCAGGTATAGCAAAAGCCGATGGTTTATAAATGGGTTCTTGAACATCATTTTGGATTTCGGAGTTACTTGTTGAGGGCAAGACTCCCCGGTTGCATTTCCCCGGTTCAGGTTTCCCGAACACTTGGGACACTTCGGAGACGTGATATTTTCAGCACCAGATCTGAAACAAAAGAGATTCCTCTGTGGGTTATGGCATTGTTTATAAGAATGTCCCTTAACTTTACAATTCCAGCAGGTATACCGAATCTGATTCCTCTTAGTTGAGGTGAAGGCAATTGAATCTAAATCGTGGTGATCTTCGGTAGATAATTCCAACTCGTTAACTTTAGCTTTTAAATTTGAATTACGAAACATTCTCGAGCTCAAATTTTGATTTTGGGCTGCGTGTTTTTCAACCGACCGACACACATATACTTACTTTGGAAATCTATCTGTATTGAACGTTATAAGAAGTTCTCCCATTCTGCGTTTGACATTCCTTAGGAGACTTCGGAAACTGTAATTTAGCGTTCATTATAAGTATATCCTGACAAAAATCATCAAAACTTTCAGTAACTCCTTGCCTTCATTTTTCTCAATAGCTCGAAGTTGGTTTCGATGCTTCTAAATTGCTCAATGAGCGGAAATTCTAAACTACTCCAAGTGGCTCCCGGACTGGACTTTAAGGAGGTCCAAAACCACCTCTCCACTTGACCTGCTACGAACAGATGGAAATGGAGGATAATGTCCTCCCAACTTGCTTTGTAGTAAATCTTCAGTCGATTTAAACGAAATTAAAAGTCATCGACAGTCATACGCTGATTGTCAAACTTAAGTCCAAATTTTTGAAACTCAATCGAGCGTAGAGACAACGTCGTTAGAGGCCGGTCACTCGAAGTGGGTGAATTTAGATTAAGAGCATTTAATTGGCTCAAGAAATTTTGTACATTCTCACTAGGATACATAGGATCAATTGGGTCCTGACGAGCACGCGGAGCTTGACGAGCATTAGAGTTTGCATTAATAGAGCTCGCGTTCTCAGAGCTTTAGTTTTGACGAGGCTGCATATTCCCTAGCTGATCTTGTTCTCTTCTCAGAGTTGTCATAGAGATCCTTATTTCTTCCTGAATTGTCTTCACTACCTGGGTTCTCAAATTGACCCAGCTTCGTATTCGGCTCTGCGATTCTTTAAACCCTCTGCCCTGCTTAACCCTATTGCATCCGTAACGATGTTTTCAATATAGCGTTTAAAGCTTTCATCTAGTGAAAACGTATTGTGTGCCCCAGTAGGATTAACTGTGGGAGTAATTATTATGCCCCATCACTCACAACTCCCTCACTGGTACTTTGCATACCTAACTCCTTCTATCTACCACCCAAGATGTTATCCCTAGGTTTTCTCTTATTTTGTACCTTTGGGGGCATTTTGAATAATTATAATTAAAACGTACTTAAAACAAATTAAAATAAACCCATAAAATTCAAATATCTATTTTTAAGGCAAATGCAGGTAATCCTAATAAATGTCATTGTCGTATCTATCAATAGAAAGAATATAAAAATCCAACAAACAAAATCACTGTGAAAGCATAATAGAGTAGGTAATTATGTAATGTAAAAAAAAAATATAAATAGCAATATTCTTTCCAACAAAAAAAAGTTACAAAAAAAAATGTTTGTATTTACGAGTATGTATCGCAAAAAGTAAATCAAAAATATCACATATGATCATTTTTTGCTTCGGAAAGTCAAGACGGTTTTCCGAGTAAATCGACGATGGTAAAGAAAATAAATATTTATTGTGAATGGTAGATTGTCAGCTAGAAAGAGATCTTAATCGAACTAAAGTGCATAGTGCGCAATCAAAAGAAATAGTACAAGTATATCGCCTGAATCTAATGGACGTTTACTGCATACTATAGTACTATTGAAAATTCTCTTAAGGTACGAAGAGACAATAATTAATATTTTTTTTGTACAAATATAAGAGATATTATTTTAATCAGTATACTCAAACACCAAAGCTTTTAGAACAGAACTCAGGCGTAGCAGACGGAAGCGTGGTTTCACCGAACCGATATCCCCCGGTCGTCCGACGAACTGCTCCAACCAAATACTTAAACTTAAAATCATGGTCCTTAGAAACCACTGCATTGACTGGGAAGTTTATAACATCAACTGTATTCTAGGTCATTGATTCACTTAAGGGCCATAATAATTCTTATCTCGTATGTTTAGTATGAAACGCTGCAATAAGTTGTGATTATTTCGAGCTTTACTTGATTGGTCGTTCCATATACTTTTTCGGGTCATGATAAAAAAAATAAACAGTTTAGTTTAGTCTCATCGGTAAATTGGGCTAAGGTATAACTGACCAAAAGAAAAGTTCGTTTCAGGTTTTATGAAACCCTTATAAAAGATTCTTGCTCCACGTCGGGCGCCACCTGTGTAACGGAATGATGTTCCTTTATGTATTTAGGTGATGTTCTTCCTTTCCAATGCTCAAGCTAAACCACAGGATACTCAGGGTGAAAAAAAAATACAAAGAGGGTGGTCAACATGGCCTACGAGCCATGCTTTCTTTAGCCTGAAACTCTTCGGTGGGGTGGGATCTTGCACCTGCTACTGGACTGCAGTATATATATCACTGCATGCCTATCTCGCGTCAAGAATCAATCGAACTCCTAATTATTACAAAAACCCGAATTTAAAATCACAACCAAACATTATATCTTGGGAAGCCCGAGATGTTGTAGGATCCCGAGTGTTACCCTCCCTCGGTTCACTACGTTATGTAGGAACCCCGTGGTTACCGCTCCACTCCACTGTTCCACGATAACCCCTAACGTAAATTAAGAGAAAACTTAAGTTTCGCTCAACATGCAGCCGTCGATCTTCATCATCCTTCTAGTATCTTCCCTAAGGACTTCTCCTAAAATTAATCCACTAGCATGATTACTTTCTTAATAACCAACAATAAAAGATTAATAATCGGAGATAAAACTGATAACAAGAGATTTTTATTCAATATAGAAAAATAGATTATTAAAATTCATGTTTTTTTTTTATTTTTGATTTGCATTTAGACTCTCCATTAAAACGAAGGAAAACAATAATTAATTTTAAATCAAAATACGTAAGAATAAAATTCAAATAAGAAGTGTAGGTACTTTACAAGACCTGTAGTCAATTTAAATAGTATGTGCGAAAGAGTATATCTACATAAATTTCTTATATGGCTCTTAAGCGGGAGTTAATAAAAATCAATTGAAATCTATTTTATCGATTTCACTTAAAGTTCAATAACAGCTTTCAATTATGCTCTCCCTTGCTCATATATATAAAAAAACATGAGCGTTACATTTTCTGAGTATACAATATTTTCGTTCAATGGACAATTGGACCTTTTCATTTTTGTTTATGTATTTACATATGGCAGACTAAATTTTTGGACTCACCGCGTACTCTCCTCCAAGTAGTAGTGCGCACTAACTCCTTGGCTTTGGACCTGTGGCTGTCAAGTCGAGTCTTATTACTCTGTCCTCGTACGACGATCTCTTTGCTATTATTAAGAAAAAAAATAGTAAAAATGTCAAACTGAACGAGTTACGACCTTATACAATGTGATAATTTGGATACTTAGCTTTGAGTGTATTCTTTACTTAATTGTATGACTTAAATTTAAATTAAATTCATGACTCGGTGGGGCAAAAATAATGCAAAAATATTTAGATTTAAGTTTGGTGCCTCGGAGTCCGAGACTGTCATTAACGAGTGTTTTCTTGAGGAAACAGGTGGTACAGGAAAACTGTACTTGTACGGTTGGCTAAATCGTCTGAGATCGTTCATTACGGTTTTAGAAAAAGTTCTTTGTAACTGTGCCACGTATTTTTTCTTTCTCTTTTAGTTATGTCGTCACTTGTTCCATCGTGACGCGTAGCGAGGAAAATCTAGAGCACAGACCAATCAAACGGGCACGGTCGTCAGATTAAGGTTTCTTTCCTTTTTTTTCTTTTTTGTGTGTGAAGTGAACAATTAATTTCTGTTCACTTTAGTTAAACTAATTTACGTTTCAATTTACCTTTTGCCTTTGTCTTACTGATTTTGATAAAACGCTTGATTGCGGTCATTCTCTGTCGGACTCGGTCAGAAGCAACTATTTAATTGGATTTTTATATTTTTTCTGCGGAATACCGTAGGTTGAAGATTTTTCTTGTTTTTAAAATTTAAATAAAAACCATGTCGAGCCTCTTTGAAATGCAACGCGGCAGCGAGACCTTAAATATAGTATGTTAAATTCCAAGAAAATCAAAAACTTTCATTTAGCATACCGTTGTTCACTCACTAGAATAAGTCTATTTTGAGTTAGTTTATTTTTTTCCTTTTTTTCGAAATGTTGGTATCGGACTTTCTCAGAATTTAACAAATTTTGTAGTCTCAGCTTGTTAGATTCAATGGACCAGGAAAAGACCCGCTGAAACGTGTTCTCGTTGTTTTTTTTGGTTAGGTACGCTCATTACCGTAGCGTTCACAGATTGCTTAACTTGAAATGATTGAACCGAATCGATAACTTTTTAAGGGCATTCGAACCGAATGGTCAATGACAACGTTCACTACCCTACAACAAAAAAAAACAGACAGACCTAGGGGACGTGTGATCACATTCAAGTTAGCCTTTACACAACTTTTCAATTTCGGGTACCATCTTGTACGAAAATGAAATGAAAAGGCGGTAAGGTATATTTGTTTTGGAAGTCATCCAACGCCTGTGATGCCATATAATTTGCTTATATTATTTTTAGAAATTTATTAATTCCTACATTTCACACGCTTCAACCACCACCTATATAAATATAGCTGCGCAATTACCTGGATGAACTCCACAGTTTTCGCTCAATGAGAGAGTTTAACTAGTCATCCGACCATCGGATCATAAACACTTCCACCTAATATGTCCACAAAAGATAAATTAACTATTTGGTCACTATGGCGTATACGTACTTTTTTTCTCTACTGACGAAATCCCTTTCCATGCACTACTGCTAAAGTGCTGCCTTTTTTATCTTCGAGTTCATACATATTATTAGTATTTAGTATTTTTTTTAGTATTTTGTATTTATTCATTTCAAGATATTACTTACACAGTAAAATAATAGATATCTTATAATATAGTGAAAGCCTATGAGTATATACAATTAAATAACAAATTAAACAATTCAATTGATATGATTTTATATAAAAGGAGAGAGGAGGGAAAAATTAAGATTGAAAGCAGGAGGTGCGACAAAAGTATATATAAAGTTAATAATTTACAAAGTAATGTACATTTAATTTGAGATACGTTGGAATAATTACCATATAATGGATAGGTAGACAAGCTAGATAGATAGATAAATAAGTAGGTAGATAAATAGAAACTTAGATAGATAGATAAATATAGAAAGATATAAAGAGACAGAAAATAGAGTCCTTATTTAATTTTAGAGAGTGGAGGTATTAGTTGCTTTGATTCGAGAAGAAAAATTTAAGCTTATTTTGAAAAATGTGTATATCATCCAAATCTCGCAGATGGGTGGGAACTAAGTTCCAAAGCCGACAAGCAACGGAATTTAATGAAGTTACTAAATGACATATTAAGGAATTTCTCTTGCAAATGTGAAATGTGGTCATACCTTCTTAACCCAAAGATTTTGTTTTACTATTGCGGGGGAGGATGTTCTTATTTGCGGTGTAGCGGTCTTTTTACTGTCTAGTTTTTTAGATCGAGTTCTACCAGCCATTATTTAAAAGAGAGGAGTGACAGAGCGAAACGGAAAAATGGAGCTCTCTGATGTGAAATATATAAAAAAAAGAAAGCGGTGTAACACTCAGGAAAAAATGAAACTAATAATTTGTTTTGTTATTAAGCGCACTTCGATATCAAATCAGTTCTTAACTTCAATACACAGGGATCGCCTTTCGCTTAACACTTGGACTTTTATAGATATTGATACAATACTCGTTTAATTAAATAAAGCTAATTTGCCGGACGGTACTATAAAACACGTCTATTTACTCATGCGGTAGTGTTTTTCCAAGTATTTTTTTTGATTCTGGCTTGCACGAACTTAGGACATAGCTTAGCATTTTGTCGTTTCGTAGCGCACTTACAACAGATGAAAGGTTTTTGTCCCAATTAGTTTGACCAGATCAGTATGAACGCATTGCGGCTAGGATTGCACGGTTAACTCGCTCACTAGCATTTGCCTGAAGCGAATACGTTGCTGTCTTTATGTGTTTGGTACCATTTGTTCTTAAAAACTTCGAGAATTCTTTGCCAGCAAAGTGTTTACCGTCATCTGACAGAAGAGACTCAGGTTCCCCAAACTACGAAAAGACTTCCTCGTCTAAAAGCTTAATGGTGGATTCCGCAGTCGGCTTTCGTAAAGCTGTAACCAGGACAACTTTCGTAAGCTGATCCAAGCATGCTATCATAAAAGTATTGCCCAATTTTGACCTTGGATAGGTCCCCAAGAAATCGACATAAACATGTTGGAATGGTCTATCTACGATATACACCTGCCCATCGATGGTCTTAGTATGGAATTTGGAGCTTTACAGGATTTACAGATATCGCAGATGGCGATGAACGTTTTCACTTGGGCCGCCATATTAGGCCAGTAAAGGCGCTCTCGTAGACGATATAATGTTTTTGAGATCCCACCATGCCAGGCACCAGGAGGATCATGAGGCAAATGAATTAAGCTTTCTGTAATCGATGAGGGAATCCAGAGTTTCCAGACACAGTCATCTGCTTTAGGGTCTCCTGTGCATGGCTTGGTCTTCTTGTATACAAAATTTTCTCATACCCGAAGATCAGATAGCTGGGTTTGATTTCCCTCAACTCTTTTGATTAATTGTAAATATTCGTCTGCCTTAAAAGCCGGATCAGTCAAATTAATCTGTAGAACATCTGAAGAGTTCACAGAAATGATTCTCTCAGAAACAACTACGCCCACTGCGTAGAATCGGGATAGTGTATCTGGAATCACGTTCTGCGTTCCCTTTCTATGTTGAATTTCAAATGAGAAATGCTGAAGTCTCAAACTCCAGCGCGCTAAACGTCCATTTAAGTCATTTTGACTCATGAGCCACCTCAGATTCGCAAGGTCAGTCACTATCGTAAACTCCTGCCCTTCCACATAAGATCGAAATTCCTCGATGCCAAGTACTACCGTTAGTATTCCAGCTCCGTGATACTATAGTTGCGTTGCGCGGACGTGAGCTTGTGTGAGCAATAATTAATGGGCCTCTCCACCCCATATTTATCTTCTTGGCACAAGACGCACCCGTGCCTGAGGTTGAGGCATCGCAGAGAATTTTGAATGATTTCTTAAAGTTCGGATTAATTAAGATCGGAGCCGAAGTCAAAGCTTATTTCAGTTCTTCAAAAGACTTATTAGCTTCAGGGGTGAAATTAAATGTCTTACATTTCTTTAAGGTATCAGTCTATGGAGTCGCCAAGGCAGAGTAATTGCTTACAAAACGTTGCTACCACCCCGAAAGACCTAAGAATCTTCGTACCTGTTTCGCTGTCTATGGCACCGGAAAATCTATGATTTCTGATACCTTATCCGGATCAGTTTTAATGCATCCACCACCTGCAATAAAACCTAAAAATTCAGCTCCTTAAAACAAAATTTAGACTTTTCCATATTAATGGTAAGTCCTGCGTTTCTGAGAAGCATTGCAAGTTTAAAAAGGATTTTAAAGTGATCATCAAATGTCCCCACAACTACCAACAGATCATCCAAATAAACAAAGATGTTCTGTCTCAATTTATGTGGAATCACCTTGTCCATAATTCTGCATAACCGCTGGGCGGCGTTCCAGAGGCCAAAGGGCATGACCGTGAATTCATAGATAGGTCTGCCGGGCACAGTAAATGCTGTCTTTTCCCTTGATGACTTCTCCAGCGGTATCTGCCAAAAGGCGTACTTTAGGTCCACACTTGAGATGAAGTGCTCACGACCAAGCAGACCATGAAGTGGATAGGTATCTTTCTTCGTAGCTTTGTTCACTTTCCAAGAGTCAACGCACAGGCAATTTTTGCCGGGTTTCTGTACCAGGACAATAGGAGACCTACAACGCCCTTTCGCTTTCCTCGATGACTTCCAATGAGAGCACTGTATCCAATTCAGCATACATCATGGTTTGAACCGCCGGAGAAACTGGGTAAAAACGTTGCTTAATGGGCTCTGCATCTCCCGGGTTTATTCTATGTTCATCTAGTTTGGTTCATCCAAGCCCTTAATTGGTAGCGGACGGAAACAAACCAACCTCATTTTGAAGTTGAAGTGTCTGATCCCCTGGTAGATCGTGAACATTTGGGTCGCAAACGGGGTCTTTCATTGAAAACTCAGAAACAATGTGGGGGGCTATCCCAAAAATTATCCAAAAATTCACCCTTAAATATAAAGGTTGCTCTAAAGATGGCACCAAGAAGAACTGTATATACTTGGATATTCCTTTGTAAGTTATTGTTGGTGTTGAAACCGACACAAATGCCAAAGATGGCGAGTCCTAAGGGAGGATAATGCACATGCACAATCTTCCAAGAGAGGAGGGATATGGGTGTGTGCTTATAAAAATACTTAGATGTTAGGTATTTTGAAAAGCCTTGATATATTGTTTTATAGTAAACGTTTTGATTTCTGTAAAAAGAGAAAAATTAATATTATTATTGTATTGACTGCGAAAAAGAAAATATTTAATTTATATTCAATTAGAAAATAATATATTGTGCAAGACCTCTTCAACGTTGGATTGACAGGATATCTGATAATATATCCAACATAGGTAAGACAAATACAGTCCACAATTGCCGATAAATCTGAGGTTTCGAACATGGCCCTTCGAGCCTGGATAGAGACCAGTATTTAAATTGGAAATAGTAAATCCGTAAAAAGTAAATATATACATAAATATGTATATAAATACATATAGTCATTCTTTTTATTTCGTTTTATTTTTGTATACAACAATTTTTTCTAGAATTAGTGAAAGAAAAACAAAATATGAAACGGTTTAATTTGGCGAATGGCAACAGCCATGAAAAAAGCGATGGTCAAAAATATATTAATAATTCGAATGTTAACATGTATGTTAAAACGTGTGTGTCGTATACGATTACAATTCGAATTCGAAGTTCCGTGCGATATAAGTGCACTGCATGGAACACGTAATTTTGTTGTAGTCTTGCGAACCTGTTTTACAAAAAAAAACCCAATTGATGGCTTCCTACGTTCCTTGCGTTATAAGTGCACTGCCGGAACGGGTAGTCTTATTTCTGTTTCATACGAGCTTGCTTGCCGTATGAACGGAATTGGCATTTTTTTTAAATTCTACAGTAATTTCATTTGGGTATGCGCCTTATGATATTACTATTGGAATTTTTGGATGTTAAATTTCAGCAGTTTGAAAACATTGTAGCAGCACTGAACAAATTTGAGTAGCCGACTGTGAACAAATTTCCAACCAGCAATTTATTTTTCAGTTCCACCCGGCACATTTGTCCGAATAACCCGTGAGCGATAAGCAGAAATTAATGAAGAAGTTGTGAGAAAGTATGCAAATGCTGATTTTCATAATGTAAATAAATTTTTCCCACAGCCAGCCAATGTTACCACTACAAAACAAGCTAGATATTCTCTGAAGCGACGACATGAAGAAGAGCTTTATTCTTCGACATCAGATGGGGTTGAAGAATCAATACCATTGTCGTTGAAGATGCATCTTACAGCTCTCATGCAGGCTGTGGAAGAAGGTTTTCAACTATCAAATTGGTCAGTCGATGAATTGAACGTGCGCATGGAGACTTTGGAGAGTGTTTGGAACACATTTCAAAATATTTAGCAGGAAATAAGCGTTAGTCCAACAACGAACGCATTGTCGATAAAATGTTTTGAGGTCTATAGGCAGGAACTAATGCATATCTACAGTTTAAATCCAAATTGCGTTCGCGGATACACGAGATTCAAACATGCAGCTTGGACCCAAAAAATCAGTCTCCAACAATCAAGTCAGATAGTCGCCAACTAATTCAGATTCAACTGTCAGAGCCACCAAAATTGATAAAATTCTCTGGACTTGAAGTCGATTTGGCCAATTTCCGAGCAATGTTTGAAGCAGAAGTGCATAACAGTGCTAGATTATCGGATGGCCAAAAAATGCAATATTTGTTGGATTCATTGCAAGGCCGAGCAGCACAAATATATAACAACTGGACGGTTGCAAATGAAAGCAGATACCCTGAACTATGGGCAGCAATTTGTAGTCAATACAGCAATGAATATAATACTATTCGAGCTCATTTAGAAGCACTATACAGCTTTAGGCCTTTGCAGTCGCCTACATGCGAAAAGGTTTGCAGGGTTCTAGATACCGCCCGCAGTTCTTTCCGACAACTACAAATGCTACTTTCACCAGAACAGGTAGCTGACTATATGCTTTTTTATCAGCTTGAAAGCATTCTGGATGCTGACAGTCAAGCACAATGGGTGTTACGACGTTCAGCCGATACACTGCCTACCTTAGAACAAATGTACGGTTTTTTGAGACGCGTGCCAGCTTGCTCGATGAAACAGCAACAACACGTTCGTTAGAACAGGATAATGAACACCGAACTACACTATCTACCAAACGTTCTCTAATTGTTGAACGAGGTGTAAGCAATGGCCGTGGTGACGAACAACGTCCACTGTGCAACTTATGCCCAGGAACCCGTCATTGGCCTTTCCAATGCTTCAAATTTAAGGCGATGCAAATTATAGAAAGAGAATGTGTCACAATTGCTTCAGTTTGAGACACCTTACGGCTGTGTGCCCAGATAAGCCGTGTCCGCGCTGTCGTACGCCACATAATACTGTTTATGTCCAATAAGTTCGAAAGTTTCCGGTCCAATGGATACACCTCATCGCTTAGAACGTAGCGCAGAAGAACGCCGTCTTGTAAAAAATACACCAACACAGCGAATAGCTAAGTAGCAATCAAAAGCATGTCGTGAGCACAGTGGCCTTGATGCGCAAATCATGACAAATTGAACTAACTTGGACGAAGATACAACACTTTTAGCAACGGCCGTTATACGCTTACGAATCGCTGACCAAATTTCTCCTCCACTACAGGCTTTATGTGACACCGGTGCACAGATGAACATTATTAATGGACTAGCAATAAATCAACTGTAATGGCCAACACATCGCTGTAATGTTCGTTTAAATGGCATCAATAACACGACCACAGGAAAGTCACATACTCGCAAAATAGTATGTCAACTGTTAGATCGATTTACTGATATGTGGCTACCACAGTCAAAAATATCGTCCGGAATCATTCCACCTGTATTGCGTGAACAATTGGCTGATCCAGAAGCACTTTTCCCAGCACCCGTAGATGTCCTTTTGGACGCTACTGTTTGGGCGACAATTATTCAAGATGGTAGTTTCGTCAGTGATTTAAGTATCGCCTTTCAGCCATCGAAAATATAATGGCTAACATTTGGCGGAGGTATTCACACGTATTGACACCGCAGTCAACATGGTGACAAGTGACGAGACAAGCCCGCAATTAGATAAATTACTGCAACGATTTTCGGAAAGTGAAGAAGTATCGATGGTGCGGTCTCGCACAATGCTACAAGAACAATGCAAGGAAATATTTATGCGCACTCATCGACGCTTGCAAAATGCCCGCTTTCAAGTCCAAATTCCATTGCACAGTGACATTCAGCAGCTTGGCTCATCACGAGCAATCGCCCTTCATCGTTTCGTCAGTTAGAAAAGCGATTTCAAAAAGATGAGCAATATAAACTAAACTATTTTGATGCAATCCGAGAGTTACTTTCTGCAGATCATATGCGCTTAGCTGATCGTCTGCCAGGATTACTGTGTTATCACATTCCACATCATGCTGTACTTAAGAAATTTCGGATAGTTTACGATACTTCATGCCCGACTGATAGTGGTTTATCACTGAATGGAGCTCAACTGATTGGTGAGAAATTGCAAGAAGATTTGGTATCACTTATAATGCGGTATCGGTGTCATCCAGTAGCCGTGACAGCAGACATTCAAAAAATGTTTCTACAAGTAAGAATTAGTCCAGAGCAGTGGGACTTACAGAGGACTTTTTTGGCGTCCAACAGTGAATAGTGACATTCAGGAGTATTGGTTAACAACAGTAACTTTTGGGCTTGCTTCAGCTCCACATTGTGCAGTTCGTGCTATGATTCAAGGAGCACGCGACTCACGAGTACAATGGCCAATAGGAGCAGAGGCTATTGAACGAGATTTCTATATGGACGATTGCTTGTCGGGAGCAGCAGGTATAGGAACTGCACAAAGGTTATGTCACGAGATGGATGCATTACTTCGATCATATGGATTTGTACTAAGTAAGTGGCATTCAAATCAATTGGGAGTTGTACCCAGTACTAGTAAGAAGCAAACTGAAGATGCGCACGATTTAGGTGAACTTGGTTATACAACTGTGCTAGGTTTACATTGGCTACCTGGAACAGACGAATTAATGTTTAAATTCCGGCCACCCATGATACTTAAAGCAAAGGAAACAACAAAACGTTGAGTACTGTCCCACACATATATTTGATCCAAACGGTCATGTTGGGCCAGTTGTAATCGTGGCAAAAATTATAATGCAAGAAATTGGGGGGGGGGGAATTGGATGGGACGTCCCGATTCCAGATGAAATTCAACGCAAGTGGCAGCAATTTCAACAGCAATCCCTTTGAAGGGAATCGGTTTGTGAGAATTGAACTCAAGGATTTTTTTGAAAATATTGGCCATCCCTATTTAATTCATATGGGTGATGATCTCGATAATTCGGAGGGGGACGAAAATATTCTTGCCGGTTTCGTTCGGAAGAATATTGAAATTTTGTATAAGCCGGAGGAGGTTTGCTTAAGTCATTTGGGACTTCGCGAAATCGAGAGCTTGTGGACATATTGCTCGATTGGATTGAATGGTTGGCGTTAGGCATAGACAGTGAGATGGCATGTGTAGAAGATTGTTCTTTATCGTAATCATTTAAAGGATTTGTCGGGGGCATCAAGTTTTTTTCATGCTTTGTTCAACGTTTTGTTGGATAAGCAAAGGCAAGTCTTTGAAAAGACACTGCTGCAGGCCTTTCAAACTTGCATCTACAACACTCTTTATGTGGATATGGAGACGACTAGAAGAAGGATATCGAGTTTGGGATGGGGAAATTACCAACGCATAATGAGAACGGGCATTATACCCTATTGTATTAAAGTTTATTGGTGGTGCATAGTTATTATCTTCTTCCTCGGAAAACGCGTCTCTGGTTGGACTGTTGGGAGGATGCATCAGCTGATTGGGATCAGAAGGTGGTTGATTACCTAATGTGCTTTGGTTTATAGTAACTGCACAGTGCCGCAAGATCGGTTGCACGGGGACACATTATCGGAATGGATGTAGTGGTGGTGGTGATAGTATCTGTGGCAAGAGTAATCAAAGCGGTTGTGGTTATGACACGGTTGCTGGTGTTAGATGTCCTAGCTATCCCTTCGACGATTGTCTGGTTTCGGATTTGATAAATACTACCATCATGTATTAAGTCAAAGTTGGGAGAATGGAGGACGTTTCCTCCAGTCATGTGTAGGGTTTGAGGGGGAGAATGCCTAACCGGAATTGAACCAGCTTGAGTCATGGAAAGCGACAAGTTATCACATGGCCCTTGGTTATGCGTTTTCATGGCATTTCGGTTAGCATCGAAAGTGGACTGTCTGCTTGTCTTGGGGACTGCCCCATTATTGGGTTTCTTGCTCATGATTTAATTTAATAATGTTAACGGATTTGGGTATCAGTGAAAATTCTTAGTATTTATTTTCTTCAGAATGAAAGAAAAGTTTTGTTAAAATATAACATTTCTATCAGAAAGATACTTGAAAAAAATATAGTGTTTTTTTCTGTTTTATTTTTTTAATTATTTATATTTTTTTTAAATGATTCGGTTTGATAATCAATAAAAAAACAACATTCAATTAAGAGATAATTTGAGCAAAAAAAATATAAAGAATAAAAACTTTAAGTGATTATAATTAAGTGTAATCAATTATACTTATGAAAATTCGTGTAGCGTACAGGTATATGTATTTTGTAGATTTGTTCTTCCTAAAAGTTTTCGGGCGATTTCGTTCAGCGAGCAATATAAATGAAACTAGGAAATCGAAGATACGACTTCACATCGGTAAAACGTTTACATTTAACTCGTAAGGAGAAAATCTTTTAAAGACGAATGACTAAGTAGTAGCTTTCCTCAGTTATATAAACTATTTCCGTCAATAGTTATCGACTCTCCCCGAGATCTCTAGTGCACCGGCTTCCACAGTAAAGTAGAACGGACTCCTAGTAGATTTCAAGAGATTGTCGGTATTGATAACCATGACGTTGTATACGTAAATATAGCACTGCTTTCGAAAAAGAACCGAAGGAAAACGACGGTACGACTTCACTTCGGTGAAGCGTTTACATTTAACATGGAAGGAGAAAATGTTTTATAGACGAACGTCTAGGTAGCTTACTAAAAGTTTTTTACCAAATATTGTTCGTCCACTTTTATCGACTATCTATGAGTACGTACGCAAACTCTAGAGCAACAGCTTCCACCTTACAGTAGAACGGACTCCTAGAAGATTGCATACACTTCTCGGTATTGATAAACATGACGAGTTGACAGCATAATGGGGCAATTTTTTTTTTTTTTTTTTTGAAAATGAAATGTAGTTATGTAACCTTGCGAACGACTGCCAGTGCGCTTGCAATTGAAACTTTTGAAATAAGAGATGTCCAATAATGGTTACTGAAGTAATCAAAGTCAAGCTTATTTCCGAAAAGAACAAATTTTTAGTGTTACACTTTCTTGGCTCTACAGCCTTGGGTCGAACTCCTAAAAATTAAGTCGTTGAAGAAAATTATTATGAAATATGCTGAGGATAAGTTGCTGAAAAGGGCTGCCGGTCTATTCTACGTCGGTCCCCACATTGGGCGCCATTTTATAAATGTTGTTATAAATCTATTTCTAATATATACCATATAATAGTAGTATAACCACATATTATGATGAGATATGAGCTGGACTAGGGTGGATGTTGAAAGGATAAAAAAAAATCATTTGCCATACAATGATTTTTATTTTCTTTCTCTTTTTTTGTCACCCAGCGGAGGATTTCGGCATGCTGGCGGTTGAGCGGCTAGAGCTCAGTGGACGGGGGGGCGTTCTTTCCGCTGTTTATGTTGTTCACTAGACAAATAACATTTAAAATTCATGCCGGTCTAAAACTGAAAGAGGATTAAGAGGAAGAGGAAGGTAACATACGAGCATATAGCATCTCTATCGGCTCATGAAAAAAAAATTTAACCAAATTATGCTAAGATGTGCAACCGCAAGCGTACCTAGAAGGGGTAGATTGGAACCCGCATTGCGGCCGATTGATAAGGGGAAAGGAAAGTGTAAGGTGAACAAAAGCACAAGATACATATATGGGTCGGTTGTCGTGACCCAGACAGTTCCCATCCTACCTCTGACGAATAAGTGTCAGGGCTCCTTGATCGTCAAAAGCCAGAATTTTGTAGACGACCCCTATCACAGTTTCAGGTTCCATACCTCTACTGCGCTTTTACCATTACTGGCCTACATCGCCCCAAAAAAAACAAAAATTAGTTCCGTATTGTCATCTTTCTCTTAAAAATTCCAATTAACACATTTTTTTTTTTTCATTTTTTTCTTCGAAATATATTCAACTTTATTTTCCTGTTATACGAATGGTTTGAAGTAGGCATAAGTAACATTATTTGAAAAATTATAAATTTTAGGCGATATTAATTTTTAAGTACAATATTGGTAAAATTTTATTTCCGTGTAACCAAGTTTACAAAAAAAAATATTATGTGAAACAATAGTATTAATGGAAAACTTTGTTTTTTTATCGATTGTATTAAAATTGTAGAAAAATTCGTAGAAGTTAGTCTGGTTAATCAAGTTTCCAAAGAGGATAAATTAATTAATTAAAAAGGAAAAATTCTTACAAGCTGTTCCGAATAGTCATGTTTACAAAAATAATAAATTAATTAATTAAAAAAGGATAAGGAAAAGATTTAATTTAAAGCTATAGTCAAGAGGAAATCCGATCGTAGTAAGAAAAAAAATACGGTATAGCCCAACCTAACTAACTCGCGAAAGTGATTATACCGTCTACAAAAAAAGGTAGGTATATTTTTAAATCTATTAATAACGGGTGATTTTTTTGCTACTTGGTTTTTGAAGTTTATATTTTTGACAGACCACACATGACAAATTCCACGAACATTTGACATTTCGATTAGTATTGTTTGTCATTTCATCATGAATAGACTTACGTCTGAACAACATTTGCAAATTATTGAAATTTATTATCAAAATTCCTGCTCTGTGAAAAATGTGTTTCGCAAGCTACGTCCGTTTCAGCGACGAGGCTCATTTTTGGCTAAATGGATACGTGAATAAGCAGAATTGCCGTATTTGGAGTGAAGAGCTGCCAGAGGCAATTCAGCAGCTACCAGTGCATCCCGAAAAATGCACTGTTTGGTGCGGTTTATGGGCAGCCGGCATCATTGGGCCGTACTTCTTCAAGGACGATGAAGGCCGCAGGGTTACGGTCAATGGAGAAAGGTACCGTTCGATGATAACAGATTTTTTTTTGCCGAAAATTCAAGAATTGAACTCGGTCGACATGTGGTTCCAACAGGACGGTGCCACATGCCACACTGTACGCGAAACCATGCATCAATTGAGAGCCGAATTTGGTGAGCAGTTGATCTCACGTTTTGGCGCAGTCAATTGGCCACCAAGATCATGTGATTTGACCCCGTTATACTATATTTTGTAGGGCTATGTTAAGTCTATTATCTATGGGGACAAGCCAAACACGATTGCTGCCTTGGAAGCCAACATTGAACGCGTCTTTGGTGAGATTCCGGCCGAAATGTGTGAAAAAGTTTGCCAAAATTGGACCTTCAGAATGGACCACCTGAAGCGTAGCCGCGGGCAACATTTAAGTGAAATTATTTTTAAAAAGTAAATGGCAGAAATTGATTTATCGACCCAAATAAAAATTTCATTCACTTTTTACAAGTTTCTGTGTTTTTTTGAATTTTCAAAAACCAAGCTCTTAAAAAATCACAAAATATTTGCTCAATATAGCCCGGTTTTTACTTAAATTACTTTTTTTGTTTAGAATAGGTAAAAAAACTTATATTATTCAGCGGAAATATCAACGTAAATTTTACAATAATAATAAATTTTTATCAATATTAATATTACTTAGAGTTTTCAGGGTTCCGTGCACACGAAGTTCCTGTTTGAGGGAAGAAGGTAACTTTAAGATTATAACCTCGTTGATATTGTCACTCGTTAATTATTTTGCTTATATAATATTATTAAAAACAAACTTTTTTTTTCAGGTTAGATAAATTTTCGATACTTTTTCTTTTCAGTGTAGCTAGGTAATAATTCAATATATTTTTTCTTAAATTTTTTTTTCGGAAAAGGACTTTTTTTTAATTTTTTTGTTTTACTTATTAGGACACAATTTAACGGCGCAGTTACCACTTTAAACGCGCTACTAGAATAGAAAGAATAATCGGATTTACAATTTTACAGTAGGGAAACATATTATAAGAAAGCAAAATCACTTTCTTTGAGGGACATATACTAAATTATATCAGTACACTTTTTTTTTAACTCTGGTTAACATTACTACAGATAGATAATACACGATACTTGCTGTCTTTTATTGATTGAAGCCATTATGCCCGACCTTTTTGTCGGGAATGATTCGTGGTGTAGGACGACGTACTAGGACTTTGTCGACGCGGCGCCGGCCGTGACGACGGAGAGGTGTGTCTTCAGCACCGACTCCGGTCAGGCGGGAGAGGAGCCTGCCGATGTGTTGCATGGAATTGAATGGCCCAGGACGAGGGTTATCAATGTTATCCGTCCAATGGCTACCAGGTGTACTCGGATGGCGTTCCAGAGGTACAAAAGGCATCGAGGAAAACGGTGAGAACGTATTGATGTCCAACAAAGTAACAATACTTCTAGGCTAACCACGGAAGTTTTTTATCTTTTTCTTTTCGCTGAAGGTGGTTCTCCCTTCGCTGGCGACCATGTGCACTTGGATTACGTCCCCGAGGCCCACAAGAAATCGAGGAAATCGATTCGTGGTTTTCCTGAGGTAGTGTAGAAACTCAATACGCGTAGGCGACCCTCGGAAAACCTTGGCCACACGATCTCGACGGCTTCTACGTGGGTGTAGTTGTGTACGGTGAGCAACCGGCGAGCTGCTCCTTCTTTCAATCTCTCGAACAGGAAAAAAAAGTTCCCAACCAAAAAAAAAAAATTTGTCCACTCCTAAATTTGGGTGTGGTCTTGTTGGTGTGGCTGCTGATCGGAAAAGAACTCCATCCTTCCTTGTGCAAAACCAACTTGCCGAGTTTCATTCGGTGAACGAAAGAAAAAATGGCTAGTATCGTTCAATGAACGAAGAAAATAAAGGGCATTGCCACATATGGGTTTTGAGTGCGTATACGGATTTCCTTATGCCAGATCTACACGCCTGCGTAAATTGGCACAGTTCTTTGATATATACACGGATGTTACACGCTACATAACTTAAAACATAAGTTTGTCGGCTGCAAAAAGCAAGGGCACGTAGGCAAGGTTTGCATCTCGACAATTTCGGGCATCCGTTCCAAGGTCAATTCATCTACAAATCAAGTTCAGGATCAGGCTGTATATGGCATATACAAAATCATTGACATATACCAAAACGACAATTCACCAACCGATCATTCTGGACGTTATTTTGTGAATATCAACATTGAAGGGAAAACAATAAAATACGAAGTGGATGAATTAAATTCAACGAAGCATTTAACACCAACAGATATTGTTTTTCGTTCATATACGCAAAACCCATTCGCTCCAGATGGAAAAGTGAGTGTTGAAATTCAATACAAGGGTACTTCAATAGCAGATGACCTATACGTAGTTCAAGATGGATGTGCAGCTGTAGTAGGAAGAACTTGGCTTCGGAGACCTACAATCAACTTGAATGATCTAGATGACACTGATTCAGGTAATAAAAATACTACTGTTTTTAACAATGCAAATGAAATCGAATACATAATGGGGGAGTTTGCCAACATCTTCGAAGAGAAAATAGGATGCACTCCAAATTATAAAATTTCACTCAAGTTACGAGCAAACGCCAGTCCTATTTATGCAAAAGAAGGTCAAATTCCGTATGCTCTAGTAAAACGTGTACACGAGGAATTAGATAATTTGGAAAGGACAGGGATTATATCAAAAACGCCAAGCAGTGATTGGGGTTCACCATTAGTGGTAATACCTAATGCTGACGGAGGCATTCGACTTTGCGTCGATTATAAAGTCGTTGTTAATCAACGCCTTATACTCGTAAATGCTCACTATCCCATTGGGAAAATTGAACATATTTTTAATAGCCTTCGAAGCTCAAAATATTTTTGTAGACTTGATCTATATAAAGCATACTTGCATGTACCAGTAGATGAGCAGTCGAGTATTATACAAACTATTTCGACAGATAGGGGAACGTACCGAATGAATCAATTATCTTTTGGCATAAAACACGTTCCTGCTGATTGCAGTCGAATAATCGACCAAATATTGCGGGACGTCCCCAACACAGAATCGTATTTCGACAACATTATTGTACATGGACAAACACTAGGTCTGTATGCATGTTTTAAACTGCTTAATTTTAATAATAATAATAATAATAATAATAATGTTTATTGAACTGATATAATTCTATTTACATTACTTATATTACATTGATGTTTTAATTTGTTTTAGCACTTAAGTGGCTAATATTATACATTGTTTTAACTTTTTTTTGTTAAAATTATTAAAAAATTGTCTTTGAATTTCTTGTACTACTTACTAAATCCTGTGTGGATAATCTCGAGTTCTTCAAACCCGGCTGTTTATGTGTCATCTAGCCATGGTGGTAGTTTGACGCTGCATTCTCGTAGAATTGGATTGCTTCGTCGTCGTTGATATAAATAAGTCCTTCGTCAAGTAGCGCAGTCACATCCAGATATCTTGGCCCGGGGTATCTCTCTTCGCTGGTTATGCTATTCACCAGGTTGTTTTGGTGGTTGATTAAGTTACTCGTCAGTCTTTTGGCAGCACTGATCATGTACTTGTCGAGGGGTGTGATTCCGGATACCTCGAAAAGTCGTTTTTGTTGCTGAAGCCCTTTTGTCGCTGGTCAAAGTGGAGTCCCATGCAGATCCGGAGAATTATCCTCTCAAACGTTCTAAGCCTTCTCATGCTGGGTTTGGATACAGTAAGCCATGCAGGAAAACAATATGTGATAATGGGCCTGAGAAGTTGCTTATAGATAAGTAGTTTCGTCTTCTGGCTGAGTCCATTCCTTTTCCGCATTAGGGGGTGGATTCAGTGAAGAGCAAAATTTGCCTTTTTAGGGTAGCTGTCACGTGCGGGTTGAAACGAAACCGCTCTTCGAAATTGATACCCAGATATTTCACAGTTGGTTTGGATCTTAGTTGTGATCCGTCGGACAGATTGATAATAATACTTCGGCAACTTGTGGCTGACGGCGTGTTGCGATGCCCCACTGGTTTTCTGAAGCAAACCAGCTCGGATTTGGCTGAGTTGACTTTAATGCTCCATTTTGTGTAGAATTCTCACATGTTCTTCTACTCTTCGGGCTGCAATAACTGAATACATAGATTTGGCATATGTTAGCGAGTCGTCTGCATAGAGCAAATTCATAGAATTGATTGGGCGGGGCTGATCCGATGTGAAAATGTTGTAGAGGTATGGACCTAGCTTCGATCCTTGGGCAACTCCTGCTCTGATGCTTTTGGTTGTTGACTTGCTGTTTTCTATTTGGACAAAGAACGATTTGGAATTAAGAAACCTAAAAATTATTCTAATTAGTGTACTTGGAAAATTAAAAATTGTTAGTTTGTGTACAAGCCCCTGTATCCACATGCTGGAGAATGCTTTCTCAATATTCATATCAAGAAGCAGCTAACCGATATCTGGTCATTGTTGAGGGTATTAACAATATCCTTCTGGAATCTCAAGAGTGGATGTAAGGTTGAATGTTGCTTCCGAAATCCGAACTGCATATCCGGAATGATCCGGTTAGCGGTGCAGAATGTCTTCAACCTCCGAAGAATAAGTGCCTCAAGAATTTTGCTGGTGTTGTTTAGTAGAGATATGGGACGATATCCTGATACGCTACCCCTATCTACTTTCTTCGGTATCGGTACTATCTTCGCTGTCTTCCATCTTTTCGGAAAATAGCAGTTGTTCATGCAGTTGTTCAATAGGATCGTGAGAAATAGTATCATAACATGGGCGAATTTCCTTATGATATAGTTGGAAATTATGTCTGGTCCTGAAGATTTCTTGGGTCGTCCACTAACGATTAGCTCGGCGACTTCTTCGGGGTTGGTGAAGCTTCCGATCATCTCTGGATTACTTGCTGGATTTTCATCAGTAAAAGTATTTACTTCATTGTTCGTCTGCTGCAACTGCTCCATTGTTGAATCCACTTCATGCAATAATTCAGGATCGTTGGCGGTTTGGCGCCAAATTTTCTTCAAAATATTGGGCAAATGCTTCCGCCTTGTCCTCAGTGGTCATGGCATCCCCTTGTCTGGTGCTAATTATTTCTGGAATTTGTTGTCTTTTTCCGGTGATTTTGTTGATTTCCTTGAACGCATCGGGCCCAGGTTTGATGGATTGTAGCCTCTTTTGGAACTGGTTATTGTTGATATGTTGAAAGGTATTTCTTAACATAACTTGAGTACATTGAAGTTCACTCTTCATACATATGATAGTTGCTGCCAATCGTGTTCCAATCCCTTTGATGAATTCTTTGTAGTTGCTTTCTCAATCGCTGCCGATGATTGTAAAGTCGAACAATCCCTTCTGGGAGATGCTGGTATCTGTCCTGCGAGTTCTTCGGTCACTTTAGCTTATCCAGAGCATTGGCAATTGTGACCTCCATAGCTTCGATGGTATTTTCGATTTCGCTGTTAGAGAGGTTTCTGTTGACATCAGGCATAACTATTGCTTCCTCGATTTCTCTTTGAAATCGTCCTATGTCCAGTCAGTTGTAGCTTATGTAACTTCTCATTTTGTGGCTGTGTTGTTAAAATCGACTGACACAGATTGATGTGGAGTTCGACTGGTTCATGGTCTCCGTCTCCTGTAAGGGTCCTACATGAGTAATTCTGAAACTCCGGAACGATGTTGATAAAATTGGACGCAACCAGGAAGAAGTCCAGCCAGCACGGTGTTCTTGGGAATGTCGGCCTTGGTTGAGAAACCACTAGAAAAGAATGGTCCTCAATATTTGCATTTAACCAGTTCACCAGATAGTTTCTTGCGTCGGATGATGTTGTATCGTACCATCTTGGGTGTCGGGTATTAAAATCACCTTCAATTAGTCCATAGGTGTGCTGAGCGGCCAAGTTGCTGAAAATAGAAAGATCGTGATTAATATCGGATTTCTATGACGACGGATTTGGCTTCGAATGATCTGAGGCTGGGGATAACTACTTGAGAGGCTTTAATAATATTTTTAACGAACAGTGCTGTGCCTCTTTTGCCTTCATACTTGTCTGTTCGGAATGTGTTGTATCCCTTAAAGTCAATATTGTTTCGCTTGGTGACGTTGGTTTCACTGATTAGGGCTAGGTCCGGTGAGTACTTCTTCATAAGGAGGTGGAATGTCGTTCTCTTTAAAACGCTGTACAATAAATTAACATCGTACGCGATTACCTTTAGCCGGTTTATGCGCATTACGCGCTGCATAGCTCAAATATGAAGGTGGCCAAAGCCACCGACTTCTTTTCCTTACTCAGCGAAGAGTAGTTACTGGGCACTGCAGAGCGAGCTGTCTTCATTACTTATGTCAGATCGATCCCGCACTGCTCCCTCATTTCTTCATCCAGATTCAGCTTACTAGCGCTCGGCTTTTGGGTTTGTTTCATAGATACTCCTATTGGTTGTTGTGGCTTTGGAGCAGGCTTTTGAAGTTGTTGAGGCTGGAGTGTCGGGTGCCCATCTTAGCTTGATCTGCATAGCTTAACGTGGGACGAGTAAAGGTGCAGACTGATTTGGCCCTGAAGTCTTGCTGAGCTTTCTTTATGATTTCACCTTTTTTCTTTTCTTCCTTCTTCTTCCGGAGAACCTTACATGGAAGGTAGTTTGCCGGAGGTCCAAACTCTTTGCAGTTGGCACAATAAACTCGTTTGTCCTTTGTCCGTGTTTTGGAGGCGTTCCCAGTGGACTTTCTGGTTGAGGATCATAGTTTTGGTGTATATGTCAGCAACTCCGCAAGACTTGCTTACTTCAACCACGAAGGAGTTGTAGCTCTTATTTTTGGCTTTACTCGATCTAAATATTGTCACGTTGATTGCTGTTACACCTTCCATTTGGAGCTCGTCCTTGACTTCTATTGGTGAAAACGTACTGTGAACACCTTTCAGAAGAAGAAGTAATTTCCTGTCTTATCGGCTGGTGAAGCTGTGGTTCTCAATCTTCTTTGTCTTCAGGTACTCCTTCATTGTGTTAAAACCCTCCTTTGTTGTTGTGTTAATTATGGTTTTTGTGGTGTCCAGATTTTTCAAGGTGATTGGGATATTCATTTCCTTTGCGTAATTGCTGATTTCCTTGATGTTTCCAGAGAAGACTATAATTGGAGGCATGCCTGGCTTATTCGTCTTCATGGTTGCAGGCTCTGCTCTTGGCACTTTACTTAATTTCGTTGCTGAAGTTGCTAGCTTTACTGATGTTGCTGGTGTAAATGATGTTGCTGGTGTTATTGTGGGTGCTATTGACATCTGGTTGTTGAATGGCTGTAGCTGGTTGAACGGTACGGCAGAGTGGGTGAAGTTGCTGACTTGGTGAAGGCATGATGCTCTCCTTGAGCTTTTTATTTCACTTCTTTGATGTCTTCTTCTGTCTCTTGCCCTTGGTAGTTGCTTCTTCTTCCACACTTGTTTCACTTTCCGATGTTGATATGGCTTCGTCTCCGGTAAGAGTTACCGAATCTGCATGCATGATTTCCTTCTTGCCTTCCTTCTGCTCATTAACGGATGTGGCTTGGATTAGTCCGCTTATTTTTTGCATGTGCTCAGCAGGTAGGTCCTCTTTCATCCGGAGTAATAAAGCCATTATTGGAGCCAATGCAGTTTCGAGGGTGAAAGGTTTATCCATTGATAAGGTTCTACCTGTTTTCGGCAATTACTTAATTACCCCAATTTACGGGTGAACACGCAACACACTTATTTTGAAAAAAAAACTTTTGTTTTGCTCTTCAACCGAAAATCAGATTATCCCTTTTTAAGTGTTTGTCGGGAAACTCAGGTAGCCCGCGGGTATACCTTTGTCTGTCCTTTAATTAGGGGTAAAATTTTGTTATTTTTAGATTTTAAATTCTTCCGCGGTACGTTGTTTACTGTTTCAATGCACAATGCGAACTGAGTTTTAAACTGCTTCAAAAGTTCGACTTGCATCTGAATGGTTCTAAGTGCTAATTTTTCGAAAACAAAATTGAATTTCTGGGTCACAGGATTTAACGTAATAAAATTTAAAAATCCCCATCTAAAGTAGAACCTATCCTGCAAATGCCGAGACCTAATTCTATCGATGACATAAGGCGGTTTCTCGGATTAGTGACATATTATTCGAGGTTTATTCCGAATGTGTCAACAATTACCTCAAAACTGCGTCAACTTTTACATAAGAATTCTAAATTTAAATGGTGTATTTAATGTCAACAAGCATTCAACAGACTCAAAAATTAAATAGCTAGTGACCGGGTATTGATGCCATACAATTCAGAACTGCCTATCCAACTTGCGTGTGATGCAAGCCCTAACCAGCCATTCGCTAGAAAATTTCATCAAAATTCAAAACTTCCTTAGATAACTTCAGCAGGCTTACAGCGCTATGCAGCATTTTTAACTGGATATAATTATGAAGTTATATCAAAGAGAGTCATCGAAAATGTTAACGTCGATTGTTTTTCAAGGGCACCACAAAATTCAAAATTACATCTCAGAAATTCTATAGATGAGGAAGTACACCTAATTTGCACCGAGATGTTTAATTAAATTAATTCAAGCAATATACATTTCAAAACAAATCAATGTGAAACTCAAAAGGATGAAACTCTTTCAAAAATGTTATACCGGTTACGGAACAAGAGAGATATCAAATCACTATTGATAGAGATGTCATCTTCAGAGACCAACTGTTAGTTGTCCCATCTTCCTTACAACTGTCTGTATAACGAGAACTTCATCATGAGCATATAGGAATGACAAAAATGAAGCAACTAGCCAGGCGCTATGTTTATTGGATACCCATAAGCAAAGATATTGAATGCTTCGTACGAACATGCTCTTCTTGTGCCTCTGTTAGAAATAGTCCAACAAAAGCTTCGCTTCACCCATGGAAACAACCAGCCAATAATTGGCAGCGCATTCATATAGATTATGCGGGGCCATATCAAGGTCATTATTATCTTGTTCTCGTCGACGCTAAGGCAAAGTAGGCAGAAGTGCGAGCATGCACAGCAGCGCCATTCTCTTCATCAACAAAAGAAATTTTAATGAACATATTTTCCAAGATTCCGGTATTTTTCAAAAATTCAAAGCTGCGGGTCATCCAGCAACAAATGGCTTAGCTGAAAGAAACATTTAGATGCTCAAAACCAAATAAGCAGCCATGAATAATGAACACTTAACAATTTCAAACAAAATAAGCGAAATTCTCTTCAAATATCGAGCAACGCCACTCAAGAACGGTAGATCACCAGCAGAACAGTACATAGGCCGACAGATACGAATTCGTTTGGATGCGCTAAAACCCACAAAATGCAATAGGACTTTTAACTGCTGAGATACAATCGATACAGTTAATCGTGGGCGAGAGGGTTCAATCCCGATATTACACTGCAAATAAATTATTATGGAGACCAAGTATTATAATTAAGAAAACGGGACATCTTCATTATAACATAAAATTGGATAATAGGTACACGTTAAAACGACACATAAGCCAGCTACGTGCAGCTAGCGTTCAAAATTAAAATTCAGCAAATAATGCCCCGGACAAATGTTTTCAACTGGCTACACCAGATATTCAACAACAGGACCAACAAATAATTTCTCCACTTAATACAACCAGCATTCCAGCAATTTTATCACCAAGTGAAAACCATTCCGATAGTTCCACAGTTCCAACAGTGCAGGCCATAGAGAAAATATATTACATAGAGGCACGACTCGTACGTGAAACACCCGCAATTTTTTTTGAGTTAAGTAAAAGAAAACTCTCTTAAGTTACTTATTTCTTCCTATCTGTGAATACATGTGAGTGGTGGATTATTAAATACTTTTGTTCAAAAATGACAGATGTTTTTTCCGTTGAAGTGCCAAAAGTCTGACAGGCCTCAACAAATTTAGGAGAATTAAAAATATTTACTTTCATTTTCACAGTTGTTAAGTTTTATTTATTGGTTATTTCGCTATTTTTATTTATTTTAATAAAAAAAAAACATATATTGCGAATGAGCTGTGAAATACACTAGGTTCCTCCACAGCCTTGTCGTTTGTAGGTTCGGACTAACCGAGTTGCTTTGGCCATCGAAAATCAAATCTGAAACTTAAAAGAGATTCAAGTAAGTTCATTTTAAATTGTTGCATTTTATATTAATTTTATTGTATATTGCTCTTTCTAACAAACATTTCGCCAAAAGGTTTCCAATTAAATCCAAAACTCGATCCTGTAACATCAGTCTCACAATACTGTGTAGTTAGGCGGTGTTCGAAAGCCGAATACACATTCTTACGATCGAAATTTTAAAATATTTACAGTGCTATTTACTAGTCATGAAAGAACGTACCCTACCTCTCCCAATGAGTGCCTTACAAGAATTCGGCCAAATTCTCTTGTGATAGAATATGGCGATTGAGGAAATCAAAATTCAAGTAAGTTGTCGTCATTTGTGTATGTGCCCCGACTTTGAACAAGATTAACCATGAAAATATTCCAGGAACTCAAATCACATCCGCAACGTAGTTTTACTAAAAATGTCCATTAATTGACTGAGGGTCCAAAGCAATACTAAATTGGAACATCTACACGTGACAGTCCAATTGTTTTTGCGAATAATGACATTAAGGGACCCGCAATTGAATCCTACACACTTGGAACAGTTTAAACTACCATAGTCCGAGAAATATTGGAATCTCTACACAATGTAACTCAAAGAGTTACATTTCTTTATTCATTCTGGTATGTCCAGAATATTCAGAATACCAGTTTTGCGTTTCTTTATTCCATGGAATATTCTGGATAAACTATTTTGTTGTTTCTTTATTCATTCCGGAACGTTTGGAATGCAGTCTTTTTATTCCATTTTAAACACGGAATGAAAAGAATATTCTCGGAATAACCCTTTCATATGAAAGCAAAATAAATGACAGCAGCCAAAGACGAAAACCAAGTAAGTAAACAAAATGAATGACCAAACATTGTTTATATTTTTATTATTGAAATAAATATATAAATAACACATAAATGTGACTTTTCATGAATTAATAAATTAATAATTTATTTTTACTATTTTCCATAGAGATATCTGTTTTCTTGTCATCATCACAACACTTTAAAAGAGCTGATTGATGTCATCTTTTTTCTTTTCTATTCCGGAGAGAATTTTTGTTTCTTTATTCATTCCATTCTGGATATTCTAGATAAACATTTCGTATATTCCATCTATTCTATTCCTTATCCGGAATAAATAAAGAAACACACTCAAAGTGTGTGCTATAAAGCTGGGAGCAGAAAAGTTTGTATTTAAAATACTTGCAGCAAGAAGCTTGTAGCTATGAAGAAAGTTCTCATGGACAATGAAAATGAGTATGTAAATTTGTTAGAAAACTTTGTTACTTCGAACATCCAAAATCACTATTAATATTTTATTTATTTTCCAGTTTCCCATTACTGCCTTACATGAAATTCGTAGTTCTGAAACAATATCTAATAGAAATCTGCAGAACAAAGGCGACTTCTAATAACCAATACAAATCTACTTTCTATTTGGTGTTCTATTTCTGTGAACATGATTTGGCTGGGCTTCTCTCGAACATCAATTTAAAATTCGCCCTGCTCGAGATCAGAAAGTAAAGCAACAGCTTCTAAATGGATTATATTACATTCACAGCAACAAGGTAAGTTCTGAAAAAATGCTTTGCAATTATTCAACTCTCAGAATGACCATAATTTTTTGTTCATTAATTTGAGGTATTAAATCGTAATGTATAAAGCTGCCAATGTACCCATAACCAAACATGACATCCTAAGTATAGCCGATTTCGGTTTGGCGCGTGCATTTAGCATTCCAAATAATGAACAGGAAAACCGATACACAAACCGTATAGTACCGCTTTGGTATAGACCCCCAGAACTTCTTTGGGCGATCGAAACTATGGTCCACCAGTTGATATGTGGGGAGCTGGTTGCATCATGGCGGAGATGTCGACACGATCGCCGGTAATGCAGTTATAATATAATTGTATATTATAAAACAGAACAGTATGTATCAGAACAGATGATATTCAATGATTTGGAACAATTGAATCGAAAAAAAGAATGCAAAAGATCAGCATATTGGCTAATATTGATCATTCGAAGACGATTCGCTGCCGCTGTACATTAATAATTACTTCAAATTGCCGTTTCAATTTTTTTTCTAAAAATGTTTTCAACATTTTATAAATAAAAAAAATATTTGTTTAACAAAAATCGCTACAATGATTAATTTTTTTGTTGATATATTCATATTCGCCTTACAATGGCATCTTTTTTTCCTAAATGGTTCTATTAAGCGTATTATCCATTTATTTATACCTAATTTTTCATTTAACTTTCATTTAATAATTTCATTTTACTCATTTTACGCACGTCACTGAATAGCTATATAATATACACTATAAGCCTTCATACATTTAAATGTACGAGTATGTTATATATCCATAAAAATCATATCAAAATTTAAAAAAATATATGCGATGGAGCTCGAACTATTTTATTATTTTCACAATTAAGTACCTACGAACTCAAGTTTTTAAAAATTTATTTGGATTGAATCATTTCAGACTAGGCCATAGCAGTTGTTCATCAATAATGTGTTCGAAAATTAGATTCACTTCTACAAAATATTTTCTTGTGGTTTCTTATTATGCATCTTCAACTACGGTACTGGTTCATATCACAGTGTAGTTGCAATTTGAATAACCTACTTATTAGTTCGGTTACTCCATCATGCACCACAACATTTGTTGATTATAAATTTTGTATTCCATATGAGCTACCTAGTGATTGGTTATATCTTCACTGAAAGCAATGACTATGATATAATTTGGACTATGCCACATTGTGTGCTTGTGCTGCGATTAATTGGGTTTGGATTTGATATATCTGATGGGTCGAGTGTATTTCAGAATGTTGCTTCTGAGTAGATCAGAGTTAATTATATAGATAGACTCATAAATATAATCAAACCGTGGCCAAGTCTGAAGATCTATTGTCTTCATTTGATCGAAACCGATATTTATGAATAGCTTCAAAACATCATCTAGTGTAACTTTTTTTTATACAACACTCAGCTACAATCTACAGAACTGTGACTTCCGAACAATCAACAGGATATACACAAGTCAGAATTCAATACCGCGAGCAGCTATGCCGATAAGTTTTATTTCGGTTTGATGCTGAGTGGATCTTTGGCGAATAACTTATATCCAAAAATCTTCACACCGCTTTGCAGCAACTGATTCACTGCCTTATGGTCATGTCTGCGGTTTAAGGGGTCTCTTTTTAGATGTAGAGTGATGCACTCTATGCTGGACAGCGCCACCACAGCGGTGGGACTACTAACTATGTGCAGTATCACCTTTTTCGGAGCTGACAGCATTCAAGTGACGGGATGAAAATAGTTTTGACTTGCAGCCGTTCCCTCCATAGAATTCCTTGCTGTTCTTATACTGCTCCAGCGACGTTGGCTGAAATATAATAGAAAAATTAATTTAATAGTAAAATCGTTATGTAAACAAATACAATGCATTATTACTAAATTACAGAATAAAATACGTAATAAACAAAATAAAACTCACACTTCCGATATTTGTTTTGAGATTTGATAATCTTTTTTTTTTTTTTTATTGTTTTGTCATCTGTCAAAATACTCACCTTGAATTGATTAAACTGGTCTTTTCTTGTGGTGGAATTTAGGAACTTACGCATTAATATGCTATGGCTTGCTTCTACTTTTTGATTGGATTTTCTTCATTTTGAACACAAAATTAATAAATAATACTAAATCGAGAGACTTCTGTTAATCTCGATTCGGTCTCGTCAAAATCGAAAAATTTCAGTCTCGTCTCGGTTTCGGTAAAGGTTTCGCCTAACCAAGTCTCGTCTCGGTCTTGGTCTCGCCTTTTTCTCGAGAAAATTTTAAAGTGCGATCTCGTCTCGGTCTCGGTCCTGGTATCATCCTTAGTCTTAGTTTCTTTCGTGTTTTTGGTAGTAAAAAGATGTAAGATAAAGATAAGACGAATTGTTCGGATTGCAAATATAGAGTATGGTTGTGGTATCTGTGGTGAGTCTGTTTTGTCTTTTGAGTTAAGTGGAAATAACATTTTATAAGAATTGTTTAAGTAAATATATTTCAAAAAAAAAAAAAGAGTACCTACATACAACGCTCGATTTTTAAAAAAATAAAATAACCGGTTTTGTCAAGCCACGACCAGTCAAAACCCATTTAAGGATGTCTCCGATTTAAATGAATTAAAAAACCTCTACAAAATTCAAATTTTTCCTCAAAAAAAATCGAAATTTTTCGATTTAATTAATTGCTCCCTAAAAAGTTGATTTTACACATTTTTGGTGAAATTTCGAAAACAAAATATTGCTCAAATGTCAAGATATATTAATCTGCCTACCTTTCAAGTCCTGAGCTGTCAAAATCCATTGAAGCATCGCCTCGGATTAAAAAAACTCTACAAAATTCAAATTTTACCTCAAAAAAATCGAAATCTTTCGATTTAATTTATTTATCCCTAAAAGTTGATTTTAAACTTTTGGATGACATTTGGAAAAAAATTATTATCCAGATGTCAAGATATAGTAAGTTGCCTACCTGTCAAGTCTTAAACTGTCAAAATCCATTGAACGATCGCTCCGATTTAAATGGATTAAAAGAACCTCTACAAAATTCAAACTTTATGCTCCGGAAGAATTTGATTTTAAGCCTTCTGGGTGACATTTGGAAAAAATATCATCAGAATTGAATGCCAAGCCATAAGCTGACAAAATCCATTGAAGGTTTGCTCCGCTTTAAATAGATTAAAAAACCTCTGCAACATTAAAATTTTACCTAGGAAAATGTGAAGTTTTTCGGATTTTATTTTTGGCTTCGGAAAAAGGTGATTTAAGGCCTTTTGGGTGATGTTTGAAAAAAAATATTTTAAAAACGTCAAAATATACAGTCCTATTCTGTTAAACGTTCAAGTGAATATTTGTATTCTGCTATCCGTCGGAAAAAACGAATTGTTTCAAAAAGTATATAAATATCGATCAAAAATAAATTTTAACAATTAGATTCTCTTAAGAATTAAACAAAAAAAATATTAGTAAAGCTTTGGACTCAAAAGATAGAAGACATTTGAAAATATCTAAATAGTGAAAAATTGAGTGAAATATTCATGTGAATCGAAAGATAGCAGAATAGGGCTGATAGTTTATTGCCTAACTGCCAAGCCATGAACTGTCAAATTCATTGAACGATTGCTCCGATTAAAATGGATTTAAAAAACTGTATCAAATTCAAATTTTATCTTGGAAATACGGCTCTTCAAAGGTGTCTGATAACGTTACTTCACAGCCTATTTTTTTACGTTATCACACACATTTGAAAACTAAATTTGCACAAAATGTAAGCCATTCGGAGCGCTTTCATACGCAACTAATAAAATTATTCAACTTAAAATCTTAGTTTTCGATTTACACAAGTAAAACTTACTCGTTTCAAGTGAAGTCACGGTCTCGTTGCCAGCCCTAAGTATGATTAAAATTCCTAGTTTGGTTTTAAATTCCAGTGCTATTTGCAAAAAGGTAATTCGTATTCGATATAAAAAAAAAACGTTTTTTATAGATTTTTGTAAATTTTTAATAATAATTATTTTTCTTGTAACAACTTCTTATCAAATATACTCGCAATCCATTAAACAAATAAAACTGAACTTATACTTACTATGAATTCTTTTAATTTTTTTCATCGTTGAGTAGCTCTACTCTTTTTTGGTTGATAAACACTTTGCTTTGTTTCTGATATGGAAATTCATCGGAAAGTAAACGCTTGTCGCAAATTGTTTCCATATTTTTTTATAAATAAATTAAGCACAATATTGTTAGTAGAAAAGGTTTAATATTACGAAACCTTATATTAACAAAAGATTATGTCTCACACTATTCTTACATCCGGTGGGAGTTGTTTTGAAGCACGAAAAATGCTTGAAAATCCATGCATATATTTCTTTTACTGGCAATGCTTTCTCTTTGGATCATTCCATTGCCATGAAGATGAAGGAACTTTGGGAGATAGAAGTTAAATATAATATTGTATTTTTAATATTTTATATGTCACATTCGTTGGAACATTTTGCTTTGGTGGAGTGGGAGTTTCTCCAGTTCCTGCGGCGTATGGACAAATGTCTACCATTGCAGTGGCCATAGACTTCTGGGGCTGCTCGACAACTTCCAGAGCATTCATAACAGCTTCGCTGGCTTTTCGTCTTCCCAAGTAAAGCAAGTCCAGTATCGATGACAATGGAACGATTCGATCTAGCGTAAAGAAGTTCTTAGTCACATAATTGTCCCAAAACGCATGGAACAATCGCAATGGATGAGCTGGATCCACTTGGTTCCGAATACCACAATTGGCGATGCTACAAGCTAACAAAGCGCCCCACTTGTAGTGATCAGTAGCATATATATATTTGTCAATCAGAGCCAAGCCGCCATGGACAGAATGAGCCTCAATGAAAGTGTAGCGCTCAACATTGTGCTCATTGTTGTTGTACAGTCATTTATTGCCATTCTCCCTCAAAAACTTGTCCACTCAAAATCCGGCGTTGACGAAGCCATTTACAAAACGTGCAGCCAGATTCTGCATTCCTGAGTCCACTTGAATCGATGGGAAATTATTTCTTAATTAAACTTTTATATGTGTGCAACAATTCCCAGATGATATTTTCATCGAAACGAAGAACTAAAACTTGAAAAGAAAAACAGATAACATTCCAATTGTGTAAAACAATCTCATAAGAACAGAATTATAAAAATGTATGCACTGATTACTAGAATAATTTAATATTTATTATGTATGTTCATTAATGTTTCGAATATAAATTCAATAAATATGTATATATATATCGAAGAGAATGTTTTGAATAAAAAAAGGTAACGGAAACGCTCACTATATTATTTATAATTTAAATGCAATATGCATACATTAGATCCATGTGATTTTTTAAAGATACATAATTATGTATATATAAATGTATGACGGCCTACATCGTATGAAGTATTCAGTTCAGTTGTTTTGGAAATAAATTTTTTTTTTGAAAACTCAAATTTCAAAAACGAATCAATAGATTTTTTCGAAACTTCGTATTTGGTAGTTTTTTGTCTTTATCTTGGATAGTTAAAAAAAACTATTTTCCTCAAATAAGAAACAATTGTACCTCCCACACAAATGTTAAAAAACCGTTAAGAAAAAAATTTATTTCTCAAAAACGGTTTTAAGAATTTTTATAAAAAATGTGTGTTCTTAAATTCGATCGATTTTTCAAACACCATTCAGTGAATTTTTTACATACATAATACATAATAATATCTCTAAAATGGCGTTTCATTTTTTTTAAATATTTTTAAAATTTTATACATAAACAAATAATTTTAAAAAAAATTATGATATACATCTTATTTATTCAAATGGTATTTTTGTTTTCCCTCAAACTATACCAACTAAGCAATATGAAAACATTTAATTATGTGTATATTATGCATTTATTTCTACCATATTATATTTCATTTTTACGAATTTTTGCTCACATCAGTTAATACAACATGCAATGTAAGTCCTCATACATTTATATATAGATAAAATATTACATGAATCTTATGAATGTATATTGCACATAAGTGACCCTCATTATGAATTGCGAATCGAACATTCGAAAAGTTGCGAATAATTGAGCGAACTTCGATTATCTCGGTATTATTATTAGTGGACTTCAACATTCCATTAAAAATAAATGGTGCCTAAAATAAATTCCAATAAGAAATCATATACATGTTTAACGTCAAATGGTGTCTGTGTTGCGTTAAATTTTTTTGTGAATTTTTTGTTTTGTGTGATTAATTTTGTATTTTTCGACAAATTAATTTAAAAAAACCATTTAAGCTAAGAAACATTTAATTTTTTGATGTGATTGAGCTTGACACGAAAAGGCAAGAAAAAATTAGGATGGACCAGTTGAGAAAAAAAACATTAATTCTAGTTCTAATACCCTAAGCTCCCGAACAATATGTAAGCCTTCAAAAATTAATTATTTGTTCAAAAAAATCAATGGCGCAAAATTTTAAACGATTTAGTAAAATGTTAAAGCCACTTTTAGCAATTTACTAAGCTAAATAGATGATTGAGGTGATTTTAAACGATTTTAACATTTTACTAAAGTTAAAATCACGGAATGGCTGCTTTAGCTTTTAGCAATTTGCTAAATCCATTATGGAATCTAATAGTATATCAGCCTTGCACGCAGGGTGCCCAGGTTCAAGTCCTGCTGGTGCAAAATTTTTTTTTGTTTTTTTTTGTAAATAATGAAGTTAAAATGCTGAAAATAGAAATAACTAATACGTTTTTAGAGCACATGTTGGGTTTTTATCAACATATAATTAATTTACAACGTATAACAACAATAATTGTGTTCATCAAAATTCAAACCCTACAAATGCTCAGCTTTCTGCTTAATTTAGAAAAGGTTTAAAATTTTTGAAAAAGTTATTCAATCAATAAGCACTTAGGAAATTGCTAACTAGTAAAATGTTAAGCCCTTAACAATGGGTTGTTTAAAATTTTACGCCAATGTTTCGTCTTCCATTAGGTTTACTTTGTTCTTCCAATCGAACAAGAATGGTTTTGTGTATATCACTAACCAAATATAGCATGTGTTAAAGCTAGTAATGATATGCTTCAACACAGTCAACTGTGTCAGGCGACAAGAAAATTTGGCAGTATGGCCCGCCACCAGTCACATTTTTTTGTTAAGTGCAATTTGTTGATTCAGCTTTAATTTATAGTCCGATAAAATCTATGTACAGAAACAATCATAGGTGCAAATAAAGAAATATTTTATTATTAACGATATGCAACTCTTTTCCACCACGAATCGGAGGCTCAAGAGAATTTAATTCGACAGGAAATTGTTCGCAATAATCTTTGGTTTTCTTCGACGAACCAAACATACTTTTAACTTTACATACAAACGTCCATATTCGATTCCATCAAAATAACTAATTTTGCAAATTAATTTGCATTGGACCTACATATTACTCTCCTATCTTATATAATTAAAATCCATACTCTCAATTTAAATATGCATTTATAGGTAGGTACATGTGTAACTATTCCTTGAATCACCCATTCGACAACTCATTATTACTAAGAATCAAGGTAATCTTACATAGGATAACAAGATTACCTACATACTAAACAGCATCAATGTTTAGCTAGCTACATTAAAGTTGTTAGCTCCAAAATAAAGTTCGTACGTTCAGTTCGTGCATTTTATTTTATAAAAATTAGTGGAGCCCTTTTCGAGAAATACATTCTTTTCTTAATGGTTTTTTAACATTTGTATGGTAGGTGCCGTTGTTTTTTATTTTATGAATATAGTTTTTTTTAACTATCCAAGATAATGATAATGTAAAAAAACTACCAAACAATGTATGGGAGCTACTGTTATTATTTTCCGTCTAAAAAATTTTAAAAAAAGTGTGGGCGTATTACCGAAAAAACAATATGTAGCCAGTGTGAATCAAATAAATCCATACAATCGTTGGGGCTGCAGACTTGATGACAGATAGACGGACTTGAGGCAGCCACTTTTTTGGTGTTTTCTATGATCGTAATGTCATGTTTGATTGTTAGATTTTTTGTTAACGAATGCAAAACTTATGTTATAGTACCTATAATCGCAAGTAAAAAATAAATACATATGCTTATTGCATTTTTAATTTTTAAATATGTTAAATATATTTCGTTTAATTTTAAATATACTCACTTTGTTCCTTGTAGTGAAGGCTTAGATGTCGCACTCCGAAATGGAAAGTGTTTTGCAAGATTCTTTAAGCATGTATACATTTGAATCAGGATACCAAGATATTATCAATATCTCTCTAAGCTGTTTGAAAATTTGTATTAATTAGGAGCAGGACGATCTTTCCGTGCTCTTCAAAGAAACCAGGAACATTTCACATGCTGCTTCTTGGCACAACACAACTCACCTTCTTGACATATCTGTGAAACAAATCTACAAGAAAAAAACGAAAAAAGAACAAACATGGAATTTAATTTGATTTTGATACATCTTCTGGAAGCAGTTTCATATATAGATGTTATCATTAATAAAACTGTATTAATTGATTTTTTAATAAATCACTCGTTGGTTGTACTGCAGCAGAATTCTAAGATAGTTAAGGGATATGAATGATCCGTTTGTCATTTAAGATACAACTTTTATCTATCGGTCTATATTTGCCATAATATTGACCATAATTCAACTGAATAAAAAAAATATCATTCATCCACTCAAAACGCATTATTAGGCCCTTGGACTTTTTGTTAAAGGTATCCTCACTTGTTTAAGTTTTACTGAATTAAATCCGCTTCGTTCACATGGCTGCAAGCGACCTCATATTTGTAATAAATAATCTATGATATAAATATATATTTATTAGAAATATCTAATATAATATGTAAGTATCTCCTATAATAGAGTTCTTTTATATAAAAGCAGCAAACGTCAAAGTATTCACTTTGGCCCAATGACAGTTTGACAAAAAAAAAGTTTCGCGCAAACCAATTGGGCAGCGGAAATTTACCCTTCTGCTCACTTATTAATATTTTGATACCGACCATCCTACACACTTAACGCAATTTTACGAATTTTACCTGTTCAACTGGTTCACAATTCTATTCGGATAAGTCATATTCTACGTAAATAATCTGATCGTGAACATTCCTAGTGCTTCATGAATCAAAGAAAATAAAACCTACGACACTTACGCTTTCTACCACAGATGAGCCCTACCCAAAATGGAACATCTCAGCAGCAATCTTGTTTTTACCTACTAGCTAGTGCTCTTAAGAAACTGATAGTTTTGCATCTGTGGCTCAAAACTAAACATGGCTATTAGTGAATTCGGCGAATGGGATATAGCGACAAATCAACTTATATTCGCAATTGATGCTATTAGTGAATCCATAGAAAGCAAATTGAACAAATGTCGGTAAAATTACCTGAATATTTTTGCATCTTTGTGCATGCCCACTTGGCCATTGGACTCCACTTCCATCCATAAATAGACATTCCGATTAGTGAATTCGCAATTTTGTACTCCCTGGAACATAGAGAAAATAATTACATAGAGGCGCGACTCGTACCCCCCTTGCCTTAAACACCCGCAAATTTTTTTTGATTTGAGTAAGAGAAAACTCTTAAATTACTCATTTTTTCCTATCTGTGAATACATGTGAGTGGTGGATTAAAAACCCTTTTGCTCAAACTGACAGATAATTTTGTTTTGTTGTTGGTTTGTCAAAAGTCTGTCTGACATTTCTTACCAAAACTTAATTAATAGTTTTTTTTCACATTTGGTAAGTTTCATTTCATATTTATTTAATTATTCTTTATTTCAATAAAAGAAATATATAACTACATGTCTTTTTTTCAGGTTGAATATATAATTGTTAAATTTGATGAACAAAATAAAGTGCCAAGGGTCTCACTGAGAGCCCAAGAAATCCTTGAAAAATTAAATGCAAAAGAACTTGCTGATCAGAACGGCGTTAAATCCCTATGGCGACCCGAATATGGAGGTTATATGATCGAAGGTACGCCTGGCAAACCATTTGGAGGTTTGCTGGCGCATTTTAATCTTGTCGAAGCAAATATGAGAAACCGCCGTGAAGAAGTTTCTGAACTGCTCAAGCCAGACGAATGTGTAATGTCGATTACAAATTTTCAACGTCTTGGTTGTCCATCGTTTACACATCCTATTTGTAGTCCAAATCCTGATGATATAAAAGGTGCGGCTCGATCTTTGTACTTTCCAGATGAGGCTATATATCCAGGACATCCTCGTTTTAAGACATTAACGAGAAATAAAGCTAAAAGGTACATAGTTTGTTTTTTAGGAAGGGAGACATAATTATTTTTAAATATGTATAATTGCTCTGTTACAGTTTTTAAGGATGCTAATACAACAATTCCCGTTGCTGATAGTCCTGCTGGTGAACCAGATATAGTGCATCTTGATGCTATGGGCTTTGGGATGGGTTGTTGCTGCCTTCAGGTGACTTTCCAAGCTTGTAACATAGTCGAAGCAAGAATATTGTACGATCAATTGACACCACTATGTCCTATAATGCTGGCTCTAACTGCCGCTTCGCCCATATATCGAGGATATCTAACAGAATCGGATTGTCGTTGGAATGTTAAAAGTGCGTCTGTCGATTGTCGTACCGAAGAAGAACGAGGTTTGAAGCCTTTTAAAGAAAACAAATTTAGAATTCTAAAGTCGAGATATGATTCCATTGATTCGTTCCTATCGCCAGAAGGTGAAAGGTATAGACTTGGAGTTATATTCTATGCCTTCATGTTTAACATTGTATTTTTTTGTTTGTATTTGCAGATACAATGATGTGCCTTTAGTTTATGATGAAGCTGTCTACCAACGCTTGCGTAGTGGAGAAATTGATCATCTATTAGCACAACACGTTGTTCATCTATTCATCCGTGATACAGTATCTTTGTTCAGTGAAAGAGTTGATCAGAATGACGAGGAAGACACAGATCATTTTGAGAACATTCAATCGACCAACTGGCAGACAATGCGTTTCAAAGCACCGCCACCAAATTCGTCGATTGGTTGGCGTGTTGAATTCCTACCATGCGAAGCTCAGATGAAGATTTTAAAAATGCAGCATTTGTGTGCTTCGTTGTCCTTCTAACTAGAGTCATACTTTCCTATCAATTGGATTTCCTAATTCCAATTAGTAAAGTAGATGAAAATATGCAAACAGCACAAAAACGCGATGCTTGTCGGAAGGAAAAATTCTGGTTTAGAAAATCAATTCAGAAAACTAAACCATGCGGAGAACAAGTAAATGGACACGCATGTTGTCCCGATGAATATGATCGATTATCTATTGATGAAATCATAAATGGAAAGGTAATTTGTAAAAATTTCATTCTCTCAAATCTTAATTTTAATTTAAATGCAATTTTTTTCTTAAACTGATGGCTTTCCAGGACTCATTCCACCAATCAAAAGTTACCTACAATCGATGGAAGTCGATGCCGATACCCAGTGTACCATTGAGCAGTACTTACGTTTGATACAAAAACGAGCATCTGGAGAATTCACAACAACTGCCACATGGATGAGAGAGGAAGTTCTTAATCATCCAGAATACAAGTAAGTTTTTTATTTATGTGCATATAATAATGAAAATGAAGGATGTATGTGGGTAGGTAGCTATATGCATATAACTTTATAATTTAGGTGCAATCTGCATACATAAGATTCATGTGATTCTTAGACACATATTATTTAATATAGAATACGAATAGCTTTTTAACTATATCTTTGGAACGGGATGTCCAATAAAGGTGAGTGATATCTTTTTAGAATCAGCACTTCATACTTTCAAAGGAAGCATCAACATTTTTTGCAAAGAAGTTGAATAAAAAAAAATTGCTCCAGGAATACGCATACATCATTCTAAATATGCGTATTTCAAGAGTGATTTTTTGCAATAAGGCTTCTACATAAAAACTTTTGATGCTGATTTTGAGAGTATCAAGAGTAGATTATAAAAAGGTATCAACCAAGTTTTTAGGATAACCCGTTCCAAAGATACACTTCAAAGTATTTTCAGATTATGTATTTCAAGGTGAACAGTGAATAGATTTTCAACTATATCTTTGCAACGGGTTGTCCAATAAAGGTGAGCGATATCTTTTTAGAATCAGCACTCCATACTTTCAAAGAAAGCATCAACATTTTTTGTAAAGAAGTTGTATTAAAAAAAATTGCTCCAGGAATACGCATACATCATTCTAAATATGCGTATTTCAAGAGTGATTTTTTGCAATAAGGCTTCTACATAAAAACTTTTGATGCTGATTTTGAGAGTATCAAGAGTAGATTACAAAAAGGTATCAACCAAGTTTTTAGGATAACCCGTTCCAAAGATACACTTCAAAGTATTTTCAGATTATGTATTTCAAGGTGAACAGTGAATAGATGTTCAACTATATCTTTGCAACGGGTTGTCCAATAAAGGTGAGCGATATCTTTTTAGAATCAGCACTCCATACTTTCAAAGAAAGCATCAACATTTTTTGTAAAGAAGTTGTATTAAAAAAAATTGCTCCAGGAATACGCATACATCATTCTAAATATGCGTATTTCAAGAGTGATTTTTTGCAATAAGGCTTCTACATAAAAACTTATGATGCTGATTTTGAGAGTATCAAGAGTAGATTACAAAAAGGTATCAACCAAGTTTTTAGGATAACCCGTTCCAAAGATACACTTCAAAGTATTTTCAGATTATGTATTTCAAGGTGAACAGTGAATAGATTTTCAACTATATCTTTGCAACGGGTTGTCCAATAAAGGTGAGCGATATCTTTTTAGAATCAGCACTCCGTACTTTCAAAGAAAGCATCAACATTTTTTGTAAAGAAGTTGTATTAAAAAAAATTGCTCCAGGAATACGCATACATCATTCTAAATATGCGTATTTCAAGGGTGATTTTTTGCAATAAGGCTTCTACATAAAAACTTTTGATGCTGATTTTGAGAGTATCAAGAGTAGATTACAAAAAGGTATCAACCAAGTTTTTAGGATAACCCGTTCCAAAGATACACTTCAAAGTATTTTCAGATTATGTATTTCAAGGTGAACAGTGAATAGCTTTTGAACTATGTATATCTTTGCAACTGGTTGTCCAATAAAGGCGAACGGGTTGTCCAATAAAGCAAAAAAATTACATCTAAAAGTAATTTGGTGACAAAAAAAATTCCATCTAAAAATAATTTGGTGTCAAAACTACTTTTGGATGTAATTTTTTTTAAGTAATTCTCGGACTTGAAAATGGTATCCGGAAATAGTAAGAAACCATAAATTAGAACTCATAACCGTTTACACCATCCCAATGAAGCACGTAGTTTTCGAATTATAGAGTGGTTTACCTCCCTATTTCATTGATTTTCTTAAAATTGATAGAAATTTCATCAAATCGGCAGATAAACCAGTTAATAAGTCCCAAAGTATTTGCTTAATTTCCATCATTTAAACGGTTCTGAGTCTTATTTTAAATCCTCTATATGAAACAAGAACAATATTTAAATCCAAGAATTATTTCAAAAAAATTACATCTAAAAGTAATTTGGCGACAAAAAATTTTCCATCTAAAAATAATTTGGTGACAAAATTACTTTTTTTTTTTACAACTTGTCAATTGTTTCTGACAGCTTACAGAACTCTCCGCAAATATTTTTCCGCTGTGGTTTTCGTTAGCATTTCGCTCTCCTAGAGGAGACCACCGAAAAATTTCGTTTCGCATCAGCAGCGTACTAGGCTTTAATTGTAGTATTGGTGAATGATTGACACACACATTTGGTGGGTGTTCTTTTGTACAATATAAAATAGTTTTAATGTTTCTTGGTTTATTGATTATAACATACGTAGGATATATAAGTAAAAAAATCGCCCTATCAATTTATCTTAGTGTATCTAATTGTTTCAAAATTAAAAAAAAATATTTTGTGCATTTAAATCTTTGTTGAGTATTAAAAATAACTGGATTATCATTTCTTACATTCCCACAGACGAATGTGCTCGGAAACCGGCGCAGTATATTATCGATGTAGATTATGCATCCAGCATAAAACATGGGCCAATTGGTGAACAAACTAGTGTTACATTAAGCAACGAACATTTGTCATACATCGTTACGTGGTTTTCTTTATCAGCTGCAACTTCATGGCTTTGTTATCGTCAAATAATAAAGAGGAAAACTTTTTAGTTTGTATATGTATGTACTTTTAATTGGTTTCATTTAGTGAAAAATAAAATTATTTATTTTAATCTAAAATATAATATGTATTTTTTTTAAATAAATTGTTTCTGTCGCGCTTAAAATCTATTAATATAAAAGTAAGCTACATTTATTGCAAGATAAAAATAATTTTTGTATTTTGTTCACTTAAATTGAACACAAGATAAAGAGTAATAATAGGTTCAATTTATTATAAATAAAATAAAAACAAATAGGACAAAAATTAAGGAATATAGAAGTGTAAAATTCAACGTGTGAAGAATCACTATATTCTTGTCTAAGGAAAATTCGGTCTTAAGTCATCTCAAATTAATAAAAATTAATAAAAAAAAAATACTGTGTTTGTTTTGTGTGTCATATTGGGGTGTATTCAGTTAATACTTTCTCGAGCGAACATGGTAGTAGACACGTTTTTGAATATGATTTTATTCTACAGCTGTGGGATACTGCCCCATGTCTAGATGATTGTATCGCTTTCCGATTGCCTGCACGTTAAAACCGATATGTAGTAATTTTTAATGGTCAAAGATTTTTCTACCATCAAAAATGTAGGCTGGTTTCATCATTGATTGGTAAATGCGTTTATAGTCAAGGGACTAATAAAATAAAAATTTATTAAAAATGTCGATAATTTATTAGTGATTTTAACTTACGACAAACTCATCCCATTCGGTGCAGAGAACTATTGCGTGTGCAACATCCTTGACCTGCTTGACATCCTCCGGGGAATTAGTAACTGAAGGATGTGTGTAATCACCGATGATTTGTTCGTGTTCCACTTTTGAAGACGTGCGTTTTCAATAGTAAATGCGTTCCCTGAGTTGGTCGTAATTTGAAAACCCGACGGAAAGCCATATAATATCTTTTGAAGTCGGTGCAACATGTTTTATCTCCTCGGGGATTTTTTTCAATTAGATATTCAACATTATGAAGATCCCTAAGTGGTCTTGCGGACATCGGTAGTCAAACCCAGCTTGTGTATATGCTTGTCGAACGCTCTTGCGGTTACTGTTGGGTCTTGTGAGGTGTCAGCAGAAATGCACTTTAGCTCGTCTCTGGAGAGATCAAGATCGAATATTATTTGGTGCAGTTCTAAATATAATTGTGTAATGCATATACTTCATATGTATGTATTTTTTAAAGATATTTATAGCATTCACCTCTAAGTTTTGCATCATTACTCTGAAGAAGTGGAAGAAATCCTTGCCATTCATCACTCGGATTCTGAGAACACTTTAATGACAGTGACAATTTTACAAAATCCACTATGCACGATATACTCGTAGGTGCGATATCGAGAGGACGGCGTAAAAGAAGCCTATAAATCTGTACCGCAATTGCGTTTGACCACCTACATGGCTGAAGCAATTTTTTTTCAAACTTGGTACGAGTACTTAGGTGTTTTAGGTGATTGTCTAAAGTGGTTTTTTAAATATTTGTTTGAGCTTGCTTGCCATACACATTTTTCTACCATCTTAAATATCTCGTAAACGGCTCTTACGATTTTCATAAAAAAATATGTGTACTATTTTAGGTGTGGTCTATATTTTGGCTATCAAATTTGTTGACATATTTAGCTATTAACGGTACCTGCAATACAACCATTTTGATCAAAATTTTTCTACTGGAGGTTCTTCAAATTCCAATTAATACTGCATTTCAAAATTTTCGAAAAACTGTTTTTTTGGATTTTTGAAAAAAAATATTTGTTTTTTGAAAATTTACCATTTGGACGATTTTTATTGAAATTTTGTTTTTAAGTTTATATTATTAAATATTTAAAATTGTCATTCTAATTCTTTTTTGAAAAATTTAAGAAATATTTTATATAGAAAATTAAGTAAAAAACGACTTTATATATATATATTTAGCCTTTTCTATTAATAATCTTTTGCAAACAATGTGATCGAACATAAGAGAAAGTACGTGCGATCCAGTCGTTCAAAATTGTAATAAAATATGTAGGTACCTATATATATTTTTTGTTTTACCAAAATTCTTACGTAAAATGTCTAAAACATTTTTTTTAAATACGTACCTATATTTTTTTCAATTTCCTTATTAAAAATATATTAACTTGAAAATGTTGAAAAAAAAACATTGAAATAAAATATATGTATTATTAACTAGGTATAAACATTTTGAAGTAAAAACGTTTAAAACCAAATTTGCAACAAAATATATGTATATTTTTATTATTACCTACCAACATTTATACGTACAAATATTGTAAAACGACTTAAAAAGAGTCTACAAGAATCTTCTGCTTGCGATTTTATCGAACATACTTGCTCTTGTGTTCGATCACATGTTAGTAGAAAAGGTTTAATATTACGAAATGTTATATTAACAAAAGATTATGTCTCACACTATTCTTACATCCGGTGGGAGTTGCTTTGAAGCACGACAATCTAGACAATCCATGCATATATTTCTTTTACTGGAAATGCTTTCTCTTTGGAGAATTCGATTGCCATGAAGATGAAGGAACTGTTGGGAGTTAGAAGTTAAATATAACATTTTATTTTTGTGTAAAGTTTCAACTAACTTACCTATAGCTATATGGCTGTTTATTGTGTGTATGCACCAATGGATTATATGGCACATTGGAAAATTTTGCTTTGGTGGAGTGGGAGTTTTTCCAGTTCCTGCAGCGCATGGACAAATGTCTCCATTGCAGTGGTCATATAGACTTGTGAAGCCACAACTTCCAGATCGTTCATAACAGCTTCGGTGGCTTTCCGTCTTCCCAAGTAAAGCAAGCCCAGTATCGATGAAGGTGGAACGATTCGATCCAGCGTAAAGAAATTCTTAGTCACATAATTGTATCAAAACACATGAAGCAATTGTTGTTCAATTTAATCAGAAAGCAATGAATGAGCTGTTGCTGTACAGTCATTTGTTGCCATTCTCGCTCAAAAGCTTGTCCAGTATAAATCCGGCGTTGGCGAAGCCATTTACAAAATTTGCAGCCAGATTCTGCATTCCTGAGTCCACTTGAATCAATGGGAAATTATTCCTTAATTAAACTTTTATATGTGTACAACAATTCCCAGAACATATTTCAATCGAAACGAAGAACTAAAACTTGAAAAGAAAAACAATTGTGTAAGACATTCTAATAAGAACAGAATTATAAAACAATATTTACGTACTGATTACTAGAATAATTTAATATATATTATGTATGGTCGTTAATGTTTCAAGTTAAATAAATATGTATATATATACCGAAGCGAATGTTTTGAATAAAAAAAGGTAACGGAAACCCTCACTGTATTATTTATAATTTAAGTGCAATATGCATATGTACATAATATCCATGTGATTTTTAAAGATACATAATTATGTATATATAAATGTATGACGGCGTACATCGTATGAAGTATTTAGTTCAGTTATTTTGGAAATATATATTTTTTTTTAAACTCAAAATTTCAAAAACGAATCAATAGATTTTTTCGAAACTTCGTAATTGGTATTTTTTTGACTTTATCTTAATAGTTTAAAAAAAACTTCTTTTAGTTATATGCATATAGCTACCTACCCACCTACATCCTTCGTGTTCATTATTATATTTATATGTTTACATACCTAGGTTCCATCTATGTATGTACCTACATACATATTACTCTCCTATATTACAAATTTAAAATCCATACTATAAATTTAAATATGCTTTTGTAGGTAGGTACATGTGTAACTATATAACAAGTCATTGTACCATGAATCAAGGTAATCATACTTACATCGGCTTCAAACCTGCATAGGATAACTAGATTACCTACATACTAAACAGCGTCAACGTTTAGCTACATGAAAGTTGTTACCTCCAAGATCAAGACAACCCGTTCCAAAGATATAGCTCAAAAGCACTGTTCACTTTGAAATACATAATCTGAAAATACTTTGAAGTGTATCTTTGGAACGGGTTATCCTAAAAACTTGGTTGATACCTTTTTGTAATCTACTCTTGATACTCTCAAAATCAGCATCAAAAGTTTTTATGTAGAAGCCTTATTGCAAAAAATCACTCTTGAAATACGTATATTTAGAATGATGTATGCGTATTCCTGGAGCTATTTTTTTTTATTCAACTTCTTTGCAAAAAATGTTGATGCTTTCTTTGAAAGTATGGAGTGCTGATTCTAAAAAGATATCGCTCACCTTTATTGGACAACCCGTTGCAAAGATATAGTTCAAAATCTATTCGTATTCTATATTAAATAATATGTGTCTAAGAATCACATGAATCTTATGTATGCAGATTGCACCTAAATTATAAAGTTATATGCATATAACTACCTACCCACCTACATCCTTCATTTTCATTATTATATGCACATGTTTACATACTATACTTAAATATATATATATATGTATATTTTACTATCCTAACTTACATAATTCAAATCCATAACAAAGATTTAAATATACATTTGTAGATTGGTATTTACCTAAGTAACTATTCTTTAAATCATCTATCCGACAATTCATTATACTAAGAATTAAAGTAATCTTAACTACATCGGCCTAAACAGCTTTAATGTCTAGATACATTAAGGTTGTTAGCTACAACAGCAAGTTCGTGCTATCCAGTCTTAGAAAAAGCAGGAGTTTTTTTTTTATTCTATACTATACTATACTATGAGACTTACCTTCTCCTTCCATTCCTTGATCATATCGGTACTATCAGCAGGCATTTGATCCATATAAACCATACACATGTATCCGGATTCGCGCAAGCATCTCTCAACTTCCAGTACTTCATCTGCCGAATTGCACAAGACTGCACAACGCTCCAACTGATATGCGCACTTATCCAAACATTTCATAACAACCGACATCTTTTCGGAGTTACTTTGCAATTTAATGGAAACTTTAGCCTTGGCATAGACTGCAGCTTCTAAATAGTCTGCAATGCACAACAAAGGCTGATTAGCAATCCTTACAAAATTAATAAATCGCCGAGTCCATGCCTTGGAAGTGACCACCAGTTGAAATGGAATCTTTTCATCTTGAAGAACTGGAGAGATAAGCTTGAAGAGGGTTTCATCAAACTCGGGATTCTCATTCATTATGCTCTCCAAACCATCGATAACTAAAGTTTTACTTGGCGTATGTTGAGCAAGTTTTCCTTCTCGTTGGCCTCGAGCAAACACTGCCACACGGTGGTGTAATTACGCACACCACACCCATTAAGCAGTTCAATTTTAACATCTTCGTTGTTTCGAAGTCCATATGCTGGGACAATACTAATTTTTGGTGTTGTGCTAGCCAAAATGCGTCGACAATGACGCGAAATACTCTCAACCTGAACGGACGATGGTGCGATTATAATAACAGCTGAACCATAGGTCGGCAGAATGCCTTTCGATTCTAGACGGAAACTCAACATGCTACAAACCGGAGGCAAATAACACCAGGTTTTACCAGTTCTATTCGAGTTGATCACACAAAAGCAATTGCCACGAACTAAATGCGACCAAGCGTACGCTTGGATGCGATACATTTTATTCAATCGCATGTGTTCCATTTCTTGGTGGATTTCTGCTGTTAACAAGGCATTCTTCATGCGTTCAATTGGTTTAACATTGTTTTTACTGTGAGCCAATACAAGATGCTTAACGAAATTTGTTTTCAAAGTAGCTTTACCAATGACTTCGGGAAGATTAAGATTGGTTTGGTATGATGGAAGATAAGAATTAGTTAAATTACGAAAGTATTCTTTTTGAGTTAATATTTTCGTAGCAACTGACGAAACAATATATTTTAAAATTAAATTACAGGACAAAATACAAAATAAATAAAATAAAACTCGCGCACTTCCAATATTTGTTTTGAAATGAATATCTTTTTTTTATTGTTTTGTCAGCTGTCAAAATACTCACCTCAAATTGAGTAAACTGGTCATTTCTTGTGGTGGAATTTTGGCACGTACGCATTAATATGCTATGGTTTGCTTCTACTTTTTGATTGGATTTTCTTCATTTTGAACATAAAATTAATAAATATTGCTTAATTTGTAAGCCAGAATCAACAAAAAGCTTTTATTAGTATGTTTTATGTTTGATTAAGGCCTTTAAAAATACAATTTAACTAAAAAGCAATTCATTTTTCAATTTTTGAATTTAACGGATTTCCATTTTAAATATATTAGGTCACCATATCTACCAAAATTGGGATTGCGCACTCCTCCGTTTCGATAAGCCTGTGTTGGTGTCTGCTCCATTTAAAATGCACGGGCAACTAATACATGCTTGTCGAAACGGAGGAAATCCTCTCAATTTAGCTTGTAGGGTGAAAGAGAATAAACCCCCGAAGTCGTGCCTCTATATTAGTTTCTCTATGCCCTGGAATCTGAAGAGATTAGCAATAGATCCGCTTTCGCGTTTATTTCAATTATTGAACTCGTCGAATGAACTATACTATCGATTCTTGAACTACATTACCATTTTCCGAACTATATTATCGTTGCCGGCAATTGTTGACATCTTTAATATCACACGCTATGTTAAATTAGTCGTGTCTTATTGGGAAATGTATCCTCCGTAAGTTTATCCGTCGTAGCAATTAACATACAATTCTCTACGGTCGATAAAAAGCTAAAGTAGAAGCTACGGTGGATGGCTGGTTGACGTTCAGTCGAGACTCGATTCTGATTTTGTTAGTTTTGTTCGTACGATTGATAATTGAATTGAATCTCGTTGGACGTGTTCATGGAGCGTTATAATTATTAAGTTCATTCGTAAGACAAATCGATCTTTTTGATTCTTTTTTATTAGTTGGCCAGTTTATATTTCGCAAATCTTAGATAAATCCATTTTTTAATAAATTATAAGCTGTTCTTCTGAAAAGTTTCTGACTTTTACTATTAAAAACTGTATTCTTTGCTCAATTATTTTCTGAAGTACGTCTAAAATTGCACCTATATCTGCAATTTAGCATACCCCTAATGTCAATTAATCAATTTTAACAAATTTTGATATCCATTTTGAAAAAGAAACTAATATTTAACCAAGCTCAACTTTCGTTTTGTGTTCAATTTTTATTGATAGTTGTAAATAAACGAAGTTTGGTGAAAAAAATCATCTTTTTATTTAGATATACAAAAAAGCAATTTGAGAAGACAAACCGCATTGGGTGGAACTGCACTATAGAGGAATGCTCCACAGTGCGCCGCAAAATATATATTCGTATGATATTCTATGAGCTATAAGGCTAGGCGCGCAAATATTCAACTTTCAGTTTGGAACAGTTTGGTTGCTAATGTGTCCACGATTCGAGCAACTTAAAAGTTTGCGTTTTGGTTCAAATCGAACGATCGCCCCAAATAAGTTCTTGAGTTTGTATCACACCGAACTATAATGTAACTGCGCGCATATTAAATCAAAATATTGTTTGTGTGATGGTTTATCCCGTTGATTAATTTTAAGTTGCTAATGTGCGCGATCACTAGTGATTAAGATATTTCGTTTCGGAAAAATTGCATGTGAGCGCCTAGCTTAAACGCACTAAGCGGCAACTGAACTTCACAAAAGGTGCTTTTTCTTCACTGTTTAATGGACGTTGGCCATGGACTGTATTCGCTTCACTACATGGACATGGACTGGGCGTACATTTTTGTGATCCATTGTTTTTTTTTTCTGGACACGTGCATGGAAATGGCAAACCAAATGTTAACTACTTGTTCCTTACCCCGCGTATGTTAAGTGCAGTCTGATGAGTGAATATTGAATTGAAAGCAAAACATAATCAGAATAAATAAATTTATAAATTGACTTGAAAAATAAAATTTTAGCTATCGATCTACTCAGAAAATAAATAAAAGCATGAAATATAAAGGTGACATGTAATGGATTGAACAATTTAACAACGCTGTAGTGTGCGTTCAAAACCAAGAAACATTTAAAGGAAACAAACAAATCTCCGTCAATTTTGGTTCCTCGTGTGAATGGCATAGAAGATTTTTAAAGCAATACAAAAATTGCCCTGTGTAAAAAGGGACTTGACCATAGTCTATGAAGTACCCATTCATTTTACATTTCATTTATATTGGTGCAAAATGAATGTTCGAATTTAAAATTGCAAATACAGAAAAAATGAAAACAAGAAATAGGCTTGTAACATAAATTAAATATTGGTACGTTTTTCTACTTTCTATTTTATATGAATAAAAGCTAATTATTGGTCATTATTGCTTACCGGAACATATCTGCGATTGGGGTCAAGACCTCTGTAGGCCATTTCATAAAGCAATTTTTTTCAACAATAGTATCTGGATATTCGCCTCCCATTTACATCAAAAGCACTTGCACTAGACAGGACAGAAATCCTTGCAATCTACACATTTTGGATCAAGAATTTTAATTACCCGACACAGTAATTAACGATTTGTATCAATCAAGTTGAGTTACGATAAAGTGCTTTGCAAACTATATCGTTTGGATATTTCATTGTTTGTATAAGCAGAGATCTTCTTTTAGAAAATTTTCATCAGATATTGTTGCGGGCACAGAAACTTGTGATTATATTGAAATTTTTACAGGCGGTGACTAGTGTTTCTGTGCGTTAAAGTTTGGAAGATAGCCACAATTGTTTGCTGCCCCAAAGGTGGTACAGAATGGACTTGTTGCTGTGATTGTGCTTGTGTCTGCTTGGCTGCACTTGCCCCGACTACTATTATTATGGCAGCCTCACCTACATTAAACGTAACAATTGGACCTGCCAGGGTATTCATGTTAGAATTATTTGTTTATCCTTTGCTTGAACTCTCCTTTGGAGATCTATGGAACGAAGTTGACATTTGGTTCTGTACGGAAGAGGGTGGTTGTTGCTCGTTACCACCTAAACATTGTTTTTCTCCTCCACAAGTATTGTGACTTTTGTTGGATGAGTTTCGCGCAAACGTGTACCCACTGTTAGCCCCAGATGCGCCAAATGCAGAAGGTTGCTATAATATCAAATGATATAGTTTGCAAGTCCCTATATCTGAGCCAGAACCTGATTTTTGGACACAAAGATAAATTTGATGAAGTTTGTTGCTAAGTGGATCCTATCCGAACAACTTCTTTCCAGACTTCTTCACCCCGCTTTGCAACTGATCCACTGCCTGCTGGTCCTGTTTGCGGTTTGAGGGGATTTATTTTGGATGTAGAGTGAGTGATAATCTTCATGCAGGACAGCACTACCAATGCGGTGTGACTTCTGTCTATGTGTAGTATCATCGCGGAGCTGGCAGAATACGCGAATCGGGACGAAAATATTGTTGGATTGCTGCCGTCAACTTTCACAGAATTCGCCTGCTCTTTCTGCCATTTTATTGCGCCTGCTGCGAGTTGGCTGTAATATAATAGTTACAAATAATTTATTAGTAAAATTGTTATGAAACAACTAAGATATATTATAACTAAATTATTGCAGAATAAAATACGTAATAAACAAAATAAAACTTACCCACTTCCGATAATTGTTTTGAAATTGAATATTTTTTTTATTGTTTTGTCATCTGTAAAAATACTCACCTCGAATTGAGTAAACTGGTCTTTTCTTGTTGTGGAACTTAGACACGCGCGCATTAATATGCTTTTGTTTGCTTCTACTTTTTTGATTGGATTTTCTTCATTTTGAACATACAATTAATAAATATTGCTTAATTTGTAAATCAGAATCAACAAAAAGCTTTTATTAGTATGTTTTTTGTTTAAAAAAGGCCTTTAAAATTACAATTTAACTAAAAATCAATTAATTTTTCAATTTTTGAATTTAACGTATTTCAATTTTGAATATATAAGCTTACCATATCTACCAAAAGGGCAAATTCGCACTCTTCCGTTTCGATAAACAAGTGTTGGTGCTCCATTTAAAACGGCCGGGCAACTAACCCATGCGAAACGGAGGAAATCCTCTCAATTTAGCTTGTAGGGTGAAAGAGAATAAACCCCCGAAGTCGTGCCACGACGTTAGTTTCTCTATGGAGTAGACACAGCTTACCAAGATTTTTTTTAACACGTGTGATATGGTTAATTCGGGAAAATCCGAAAAAATATCTTATATTGTAAGCGATCCACTATCAAATTTAACTTTAATAATTTCCTTGTGATTAGACACAGCTAATAGTAATAATATTTCTAATTAATAATAAGTTAACAGCGAGAATTTTTAATTTTTGGAAATCTGTTCGAGAAAAATTCAGCAGTCGTCCAAGTCGCCAGGCGTCTTCCGGGCTCATTGCACTATTCTTCAATCAACTGTTCAAAGAGATAAAATGAAAGATAGCTGTCAAATAAACGCGCAGTACTTGAAATGATAAAAGGGTTTCGTGTAATAACACGTTAATTCAATTAGGCCTATTCTGCCACATCTGTTATTCTACTATGAATTTTCTGTTATGATGCATAACAGATCTCCACCATAAAAGATATTTTATAATTAGTATTCAGGAATTCGATCTTTTATAAAAGTCTGTTATGGAACTTCGAAAAAGAAACATTTATACGAACAGACCTAAAATCTGCTATCAAATTATCAGATGTAGTAAATAAAAATTCTCGGCAGTTGGCACTGACGAATAACAATAAGTTAACCTGTGGAATGATCGTATTTTGTTTCGCGAAGATAAATTTTTGTTTGCAGTAATTTTTCCATAACAGTTCCTGAATTTAATATATCCATTATAAAAAGTTGTACAAAACGCACACCGGCAAGATAAGCGACTAATTTCTTATGTTTCATCCATCAAATGTGTTCTGTGCCTTAGTGTATTGAAATAATTTAGTTTTAAAATTATTTACATACGAGTATTTGAGTTTGGTATTATGCATTTTAATTATTTTTTGTTATATCTGTCTCCTTTTAGAAACAATTCATTAACAAAATAAAAGTTTTTACTACATATATTTAAATCTTTTATGATAAAAGTAACCAAAATGTGTCTTTTATTCTGTTATGATTCATAAAAGATTCCATAACAGATTGTTGCATGCTGAATACCAAAAATGCAGTTCGTAAAAGATTTGTTGAGAATTTCGAAGTTTTGACAGCTCATTAGCAGATTTCTTGACAGATTTCATAGCAGATTAAGCATGCAGAATACCAAAATTATAATTCATAAAAGATTTCTTGACAATTTAAACTTTTGTATGAAAATTCATAACAGAATAGCAGAATAACAGAATAAAAGATCTCGCCGAATAGACCCAAATATTACGATCACGTGAGGCAATATACCTGAATCCAAACCTCAATTTAGATTCGATTCGACTCGCTAACAACTCACATAACCGGGAAAAGAGGTTCGAATCATTTTATGCAAAGTCAACCTAGACTACAACCAATCGAAACCCGTTTCAATGTTAATTCAATTCTGTTTGTAAACGGTGTAAACGCTCTAGATGTCTTGTTGCTCTGTAACTTTTATTATAGGGCTGTTTTCTAATATTGGTTTCCTTTTCCTTCTTTTTCCGGCCGATCGCAGATTGGATAGGTTGTCTAAAAATGACTAAGAAACGTCGTAATGGTGGTCGCTGTAAGCACAATAGGGGGCATGTTAAGCCAGTAAGATGTACAAATTGTGCGCGGTGTGTTCCAAAAGATAAAGCAATCAAGAAATTCGTCATCCGGAACATTGTTGAAGCTGCGGCAGTGAGGGATATATCTGAAGCATCCATATGGGAGACGTACGTTCTTCCTAAACTATACGCCAAATTGCATTACTGCGTATCTTGTGCGATTCATTCTAAAGTGGTACGCAACCGATCAAAGGAAGCCAGACGTATTCGTACACCACCTGTAAGGACTTTTCCCAAGGATATGCAGCGTCAAAATAATCCAAATCGAAAGTAAAGTGTTGTTAAACTGAAAGAAACCAATAAAAAATGTTCCACCAGTATTTTACTCTTTCCAAATTGTAAGTGGCGTTCTGCAATATTTTTGTATTTGAGTTGTTTCAAGAATGAAGTAGTATCTTTCTAAATATTGATATGAAAAATTGTGCATGTATGTTTACGCATTAAACTACATAATGCACTGTGGTTCGCCTTAATATTTCTATTTGGTACATTTGCAATATTTTTTTTTCGTAAGTGGTGTATTATAAATATAAACTGGTAAAGAATCGAATTATATTCCTGTAGACTTTTAAGTGAAACCAGGGATCCAATTCCAAACCGGAATGGTTTTCCATGAAAAAAAAATCACGTTTAAAATTTGGGTAGATGAATTTGTCTATCTGTGTACACGCTTTATGTCAAGCACATTGAAGCGCCTTTCGAAATTCCAAATATGATGTGTTCACAGAGAAAACTTGCTTCCAGTGGGAAATATTCAGAAAATCGCAATTGGAAAACTAGCTTTTCCTCAATGTAAAAAAGAAAATGTCACGAATGAATTTTCTGGGGAATCCTATAATGAATTTAACATGGGCTTGGTCTAGAAAGTAAGTAGGTGCACGCATTTTCGTTGAATATTTTGTAATAAAATCAACGGTTCATGAAATTCATGAGTTTATTTTCTTGGTGAAGAACTGATGCCTGAGATGTGATGATTTAGTAAAAGAATATATGAAATCGCTGTGGGGCTGAACTTTCTTTTAGAGGAGCACGAATTTTAACACGCGGGTACTTTTATATGCGGTAGATTTATGATTAAAAACAATAAATATAACAATTTTAAGTGAGGAAACCCTATTTCTATTTTTAATAAATTTTTAAAGTTTTCATTTTTCGTACAAAATTATATGCGAATGATGACTACCGACAACTTTTTTTTTTACTTGCGATATAGTTAATATAGGGCAAGTTTTGCATTCGGAAAAAAATCGAACTCGAGATTTTAATCAAAGTTGACATTACATGAAACAGAACACCAAAAAAGTGGGCCCGGCAATTCCGTCTGTAGAACGATCTACAGCCTAAACGGCTGAGCCGATTTAGTTCAAACTTGATAATTAGGCCTTTGTTACGAGCTGGTTTGACTTAAGGTCCTTGCTGGTACAAAAAAATAAAACCCTAGCTCAGCGACGGGTGTGGTTCTTGGACCAAGAGCTCGCTACAAAAAAAATGTTTTACCAGCCTTATTGCATCTTGTTGGTATTGATGCGCGAGAAATCGCCTCTACCCTCCCTGCCTTGGTTGACTCCCTCGCCAGAGCAACCCCTTTCCAAGGCTTCTTCCTTCCTCAGTTCATCACCCCTCACATCCAGATCCTCCCATCCTTTACATTAAGGCATTTACTTCCTCATCGTTTTTCTAAACTTACATTCGACGAAATTTATAAATCCAATGATTCATTTTATCAATTAACATTCAACTTTTATTATAATGTATAATTAAACTCTGGTCGCTTAGGTACATATGTAAGTAATTATAGTAAAATGTATGCCCATTCAACAAAAATTTAAAAAAAATCAAAATTTAGAAAAAAACAATATCTATATTTTAAAGTGGCAACCCGGTTTCTTTGAATTAAACTTTTATTAATTTTTTATTAAATCGTCTTCGATTTATTGTTAATTTGGTGACGCGGTTCACTCTTTTGTCTCACTTTATCTCTAAATTATTAATTACATTGATCCCCCTTTAAATAACCCCCTTTTCACTTCGCGAATTGATTTAAATAATAAATAGGTATTGCTCTTATTTTTTGAGCATGCATATATACACATATATATAACAAAAAATATTCAAATTTGCTTCAAACTATATTTTCGTATTACAACCAAACTCACCTCCTGAAATCCAAATGTAGTGGCCACTGCAGCTGGACGATCTGGTTGATGAGACTAGGCACTTATATTCCTTGTTGTACGAAGCACTTTATTTTATCATTAATATGCTGTACCTAAAGATTTTTTTTTTTTTGTGCGCGAAATGAAATCGATATTTATAGGTACGTTTCGCGAATTAATATCTCTTAATTGAGGCTTAATTCAAAAGGTAACCACCGTTAATAAATTAAAATTACTAGTATTTAATTTTTAATTCTTCTGAAGGAAGCTTTGCCAATTATTTAGTAAAAGAAATAAAAAGAATTTAATATATTTTTTTTTTGTAAAGAAATAAAAAAAAATGTTGTTTCTGCTTTGGTATGGAATTGAACCTGGGACACCTGAATTTCCGATATTCTCGGTATGGGTGGTTTTACCACCTGGGCTATCGTAGGTAAGCAACAATTGCTGCCGAAACTTCTGCTTTGTTCTGATGAACGGTGTAGGTACCCTATACGGTACGCTGGCCGTCGTTGTGCCGCTTTAACTGTCTTGGCCTTCCTTTTCTTCCCTTTTTTTTTTTTTGGGCACCTGGTACTGTTGCACTTGGTTTTAATTAAACTTTCCGGGAACCGGGATAAATTAATCGAGCAGCCGTAATAATTTACGACTGCCGACTTTTTCTAATAAAAAAAATGAAAATGTTATAGGACGGCTGATTTAGAGCAGTTTTTTAAAATAAACTTACCAAGTTTATATATAAATATTTAAGGCGTTTGGGTATATGTACTCTTGTAGGTACTTTGTTAAGTTATTTTAACACGGAATTCGTTAATACAAAAAAAATTAAATTTTCTTTAATAAGTATGTCCGGTCTGTTTAGGTACTCGCTATAGAATAAAATCCTACTTCTTTGTTCATCATACTTTTCCCTTACAATTTGCAGCCACCATTCTACAGAAATATCTGCTAAACCCATCCTTCCAGGATCGTTGACCTAATCAGGCGTTAATCCCTCTCTTAATTGAGATTGAGTTTTCGAATTCTGTCAGACTCAACTTTTAAGCCTAACTCGCCCTGCAAGGAAATTTGCAAATCAGCAGGTGTCTCTTTGAGTCGTAACCTTTGGACACACTCTTAATCCGGCACAAGAAAATACCCACTAAAAAGAAAGGTATCTCTCTCTCTAACCAACTGAATTTCTCATATTTTCATATTATGTATTCTTTTTATTATTTTATCCATACAAAAGTTACCCTTCTCTATCCTATACAAAAAATCTAACAATCAAATAATATGCCATGTCGCTGTCGCGCTGCTTATTTATATCGTTGCTGTCGATCGTCGGGATGGCTAGTTTGTATATTATTTTGTTTTTAAATAATTCGGTAACACCTTTTAGGTGATTGTCCAAAATAGATTTTTGAATCGTTGTTTTAGCCCCAAAAAATAACGGTACTTGCCATACAAATTTTTCTACCATCTTTATTATCTCGAAAATGGCTAACGATTTTGATAAAAATGCTGTGTGTACTAATTTGAGTATCCCCTACATTTTGGCCGAAAAAAAATGGTGTGTGTACTAATTTGAGTATCCCCTACATTTTGGCTGAAAAAAAATTAAAAATATTTTGTTAACGGTACCGGCTATACAACCATTTTATTGATTTTCGACTTTCTCATAATCAACTCAACGTATTTCGATCAAAATTTATATACTAAATAATATTGCATTTCAAAGTTTTCGAAAAATAGTTTATTTTTGAAAAAAAAATATTTTTTTTTTTTGAAAATTCAATATTTCGAAAACGGGTGGGCAATTTTTTCTGTAATTTTGTGTTTAAGTTTATATTATTAAATATTTAAAATGTTCATAGCAATTTTTTTTAGAAAAAATTAAAAGATTTTTATATATAAAAGAATAAGTGAAAAACGACTTTATAAATGCTTTTAGCCGTTTTCATTAAGAATCTTTTGTATATAATGCGATCGAACATAGGAGCAAGTACGTGCGATCCAGTTGTGCATTTTATTTGTGTTGGCAGTTGTTTACCAATCCACAGATGACTGTATGCAACTTCTGTATGGTAAGTGTTGTGGTATGTGCATTTTTCTTGGGATAATCAGCCCTATCACAAATTCCATTGCCATAATTCCCCGCACCGACATTTACGCCCCGATCTACGACTAACATCTTTCACAAAATCCGAGTGGAATATTCTTATTTTCAAAATCAGCGGTATATGCCAAAATGAAAGGATAAATAGCAATACCGTGCTATTTTCAATTTTTATTAAGCTTACACACATGATTATGTGAAAATTTAAAACAATCTTATAGTCCAAGGTTGCCTTTTACAATTTCCAATTAAATTTCAATATAAATTGATTTCAAACTATGTACTATTGTTGTTTTGTTTCATGTCAAATCCCAAAAAAAAAATGCACACACCCAACCTTGACCCCACCCCAAATCCTATAAATGGCCTTAGCAGGTGGGTTGGAGGGAGGCACCATGTCCACCCTTACGCACCAAACTTTTTGTACGCCGTGAACTTAATTACAGAAAAACATCACGCAAGTATGTTTTTTCTATACATACGTTTTGTTTAATGTTTTCCTTTTTAATTCGCAATTGGTTTTTACTGAAAGTAAATAAGTAGGTACATTATGTATTTTAAAAGTGATGCATAACTAGTTTTCGAAAAATATTATATTTCATTTAGTTAAATGTTCTCACGAAGTTTTATTATTGAAAAAACTGCACTTGTACTTTTAATCCAAAAACTGCTTCCATTAATATTTCCCCAAATAAGTACCTAGGTACAAAAAAAAACTATCAGAACGCTACCAGAGGGAAGTATTAGCAAGAACTGTCAAAACTGTTTTTCGTTGCTGCGAACTTTAAAAATATGTTAAAAATAGGAAAACTTATATTTTCATATTAAAACCGTCTTAATTATTATCTTTAATAATAAATCTGCTGATTGTAAGTATCCGTGTGTTGAAATACGTTCTAATTCAAAGACTAATTGAACAAATGTGTTGTACCAAAAAGGCCAAAATTGAAAATAAATTATTTTTTAATCATATTTAACAGTGTTTCCTCATCGTAATATTTTAAAGCTATTCGATAGAGACTCCTAGCTCATTGTAAAAAAAATCAAAGTTCTACGCGTGCTCCCCTAATGGAAAGTCGCCCCAAGGAATCTTCGCCACCGGTTTTGCATTTAATTCGTGCATATGAAGGATTGTGCATTCATTAAAGTTATTTTTTGTTTGTTTTTGTCTACCTTCTTACTTGAGCTAAGCAGAACATGCTATAAATGTCAAACTGGTGACCGATTGCATTACATTTCATGAGTGAAATCAATTATAATCTCTTATTATCTTTATTTGGGGTTGGTTATTTAATCCCACGCAACGAAATCCTGCCGATTTACTACCTTTCTTGATATAAAGCGTCGGCTTGAGCAGTGCTGACGGTCGTTGGCTGGTGTGGTTGACGAGGGGTTCGGAGGGCCTTAACTCCTGTTGCTTCTTAGCTGGCTTCATCCTTTGGTGGCTTCAACCTCTGTTGTACTGCGTTTCTGCAACTATGTAGAAGTTTCCCAAGCTGTCATCTGACCATATTCCAAATACTGGATCCATCATGGATAGCACGTGGAGTTACAGGTCTTCTGTGTCTGGGTCACCTGTAATTAAGTTAATAAGAGGGCTGTGATGGGATGGTATTTTTTGCAGCATCTTTACGCTGAGGTTGTAGATGTATTTGACTATCGGGACAATTCTTGAAGTTTCGTATAGCTTAGAGTTACTGTAAAACTTAACAGAGTTTGGTTTGCGGAAAAGGGATGTGCAATGGCGAAGAACTTTTCGGTCGAAAATTTGCAGTTTTTTCATGTACGATGGGCTTATAGTGTACCATATAGAAAAGCTATAAGTTAAAATGGGACGAATGAGTTGGTTATAAAGCAGAAGTTTCGTCTTTGTTTGGAGTCCGCCTCGTACTTTCATAAGAGGTCTTAATAGAGAAGAGGCATGGTTAGCCTTACGAAGGGTGAATTTGGAATGTTGGTTAAATTTGAACCTTTCGAAGAAGTGAACTCCAAGGTATTTAACCGTTTTATTGGGCTTGATAATAGTGTTATTGTGCATATTTTGGCTAGGCCATTGTGCGAATGCGTTCTAAAACAGATCAACTCTGTTTTGGTAGGGTTCATTTTTATACTCCATTGTCCGTAATACTCACAGAAAAATATTTTGCAAAGAAAAAATAGAAAAAAAAATATAACCAGAAATTTTTTAAGCTTGAAAAAAATCGCTTATTGCTAAAAAAATACATTCTTTATGAAGGTGATTTCAGAGTATCCCGGCGATATATTTCGTAGTCATTTTAGGATGTCGAGATCCACATTCAATGTAAGTTCTGATTATTGAACAATATACAAAATTAAAATAATAATTTCCATAGTTTGTTGAAGACAAAATGGGAATCCGTGAAAATCTGAATTTTCAGAAATCGAGCCATTACGGGCTACTCCATAATCAGGAACTGCGTTTGGAATTTCTTGAGATACTTCACCCTCCGGCTGGCTGTGTCAACATACATCAAGTAGGTCATCGAATGCATTTGACGACTTTTGTTTTTGTGGAATATCCGCATATCTGAATTTAATTTGATTTGTATGCGAACGAATGAGTCGTGTTTTGTTTTCATCAATGACCAAGATGTAGTTTATGGAGCCTTTGCGTTCAATGATTGTTCCTGGTACCCAATGTTCCTTATTGTTTCGGTATATCTTAGCGTAGACCAAATAACCTGGAATGAACTGCCTGTTCCTAGCACCATGGTGCTTATCAATTTGGTGGTTTTGTTTTTCATTCGGTGTTGATGAAATTTGTTTTTTAGGTTTTAACAGATCCAAAGAAGTTTTAATTTTCCTCCCGATGAATGCTTCGGCTGGCGATTTGAAATCAACTACATTTCGATTTGGAGTGGAACGGTAAGTTTTCAAAAATGTTTCCAAGTTATTTAGGCTTGTTCCTTCGTATTTAAGCTTTTTAAGCTTTCGATTCAGCGTGTATACGAACGAACGCTCAGCTTGTCCGTTGGACTGTGGATGAAAAGGTGATGTCCTAAGATGCTGGATACCACGGGACTGCATAAAACTTTGAAAATGAGAACTCGTAAACTGGGTTTCGTTGTCCGAAACCAAGTGATCACAATTTCAATAACGAGAAAAGAATACATCTAGCTTCCTAATGATGACTGAAGAAGTTATGCTAGAAATCTGGAACACATCAAGCCCTTTGGAAAATGAGTCTACTATAATGAAATAGTAGAAACCATCTATTGGACCACCGATATCGATATAAATACGCTCCATCGGTGATGTTGTCACTAGCCATGATTGAAGCGTTGTTTTTATTAGAGATTTCGCTGCGCTGGCGCATGAATGACACTAGCGTACATAAGAAGTTACATCCTCGTCAATTTTTGGCCAGTAGACATGACTTCTAGCGATGGTCTTCATTCGCTCGATACCAGGGTGAGCCCGATGCAACTGTCTAAGAATTCGATTTCGTAAACAAGCTGGAATAACGATCCTGTCGTTGAACATGAGACATCCTTCGATAACAGCTAGTGCGTCTCTTCTGGAATAAAATAGAACTAGTTCCGGCGGATTTCTGGTTTTCCATCCAGCTTTCATGGTACTGATGAGTGCCTGTAAAATTCACTTTTCCTTGTCGCACTGTTGACCATTTCGAAATTTACATCAAGCACTTCAATTACGTTGAGCAAATGTGTTGTGAGATCTTTCTCAAATTTCATGTTTGCAATGACGACTTCTTCATCCAAATCTGCTCTGGTGTACATCAACCGAGAGAGTACATCAACAAATCCAAACTCTTTGGTGGAAATGTATTGGATAACAAAATCATACATCATGAGTGTGAGTGCCCACCTCTGCAAGCGATTTGCAGTATGAGTAGGTATTATTTTTTTATTTCCGAAAATTGCTTTTAGTGGTTTATGGTCAGTCAATAAGGTGAATTTTCGTCCAAAAATCATTCGATGGAATTTTACAGCAAATATAATTGCCGCCGCCTCCTTCTCAATTTGACTGTACCTTGTCTCCGATTGGGCGAGAGACCTTGCCGCATGCATGATGACTTTTTCAGAGCCATCGGGAAATGTGTGAGCGATGTACGCACCAAGCCCAATATTTGAGGCATCTGCTGCGACTTTTATCGGCAACTTCGGGTTGTAATGCGTGAGTAAAAGTTCCGATGAGAGAATGGATTTAAATATAATACAAACAACTAAAATTAAAATTAAAAATGTTTCCATTATATATTAATAACAAATATTTAATAGCAAACCATTTATCGCTTTTTCCAGTAGGACAATTTTATTTCACGTACTGCAACCAGGATTGGATATGACTTTAAAAACTATTCGGAAGATTGCCTATGAATATTTTTAACTTTTTTCAAAAATGAAAAAAAAAACTGTTCCATATCGATAAAGAAAGTAGAAAATAAAATAATCGAGAATTTCGAAAATAATAAAAAAAATGATTCTATGGTTCTTTTTTGTATGCAGTAGAACTTAGAATGAATAACCAACGGAGAATTCCACTGTAAGCTAACGTATTTCTTTTACTAATTTTCACACATTTATTAAAAAAAAACGAGTTGGATTTTCGACCAATAACTAAGAGAATAGTTAAATAGTAAAATATTCAGTCCATGTTTCAAAATCCTTCAATTAAAAAACGTTCGCTTTTCTCCTAACAATCGATTGGATTTTCATAATGATGAACAAAACAAAACTATGTAAGTATGTGTCTACCAAGTTTGAAGAAAATCGCTTCAGCTTCTATCATTGGAATGCTGAGTTTGGTGAAAATCTTAATATATACATTTTTTTGTTACATTACCCAATTGTGCCTAAATATATACACAACATTTATCGCAATTAAAAATAAAGATTTTTGTTTTATTTTGTTTTTTTTTTTGCGAATAAATTCTAATTTAATATTTATTTACTTGTCTTGTTTTTATTTTAAATTATGTTCTAATATTTATGGAGTCTGCTCATAACAACATAAGTCAATTTTTTTTGAAAATAATCCACCGTTTTTTTAATCAGTTCATTAATAAAGGGAAAAGGTACTTTTTGGTAATCTTTTTTCTTTGAAAAAAAAAAATGGTTATTTTTGGTACCTCTAATAAAAGCATTTTTTTTTTGGCTTTCGATTTTCTGGAAAACGGTTCATTTGATTAATTTAAAATTTTTAAAAACATTCAACCTTCCATGAAAATAGATTAAACAGGAAAAGATGGTTTATCGTTTCCAATTTTAACGTTTCATTATAAAAAAAGTATACTTATGTATATATATATACTTGATTGACGGAGTTGTAATTTAAATAAAATGTTTTGTTTCCTTAACCTCTTTTTTCCAACTCTCCAAGTGCTTGGAGTGCTGTTCTACGGTACCTTTTGGAGGGCGGAATTGGAGAAAGGTTTCTTGGTTTTTTTTTTGACTTTAGTGAGTCGCCACACAGATGAGCTGACAAAGCATATTTTTTAATATTGTACTTGATATATTCTCCTGCAAAGATAAACTAATTGGCGAATCTTACGATGGTCCTGCAGCTATGTCTGGGGAAGTTGGTGGTGTTAAAAAGAAACTCCTTGATGCTTGTCCAATGGCTAAATCACGTTTTAAATTTAGTTTTATCCCGATCACTTAAAAATATATCGAAATTAAAAGTTTTTCTTGGCAGTATTAATATTATTGTCCGTTTTTTTCACAAATCAACTAAATGCTCAAAACTTTTAAAACAAACAGCCAACCGACGAAAGCCTGGGTTATCTGAAACTCGCTGGTATTATCATTCGCGGATAATAAACGCCATTTTAAACTGTAGATTAGATACAATTCTAACTTTTATTAGAATATTAGACAACCCTAGTGAATGAGACACTGACTCGCTTTCTATTGCTGAGAGCTTTTAGTTATATTCGAGACAATAGATTTTTTTTAAATACTCTTTCTGAAATTGCTAAGACTGACTTTCTTTTCAATTAGTTCAAAATAAGCAAACGGATGTTGAATTTGCAAAAAGAGAAATCGAAAGTTTTCAGTCTTGGCATAGCTCTGACTTTCTTAATAAATTTGAATTGAATTAGAAAGCATAAGCGATTAAGCGGAAACACCACAAAAACGAGGATTGCTCGAAATTGATTCCAAAACACGTTATAAACGTCGTTTTGTAGAAATAAAAGAATATTATATCCCAAATAAATACAAGATATACAATTTTTACGAATTTATTTTTTTAGATTTACTTAATAAATCAAAATATGATAATTTCGAACTTTGCAATCAAAATTAAAAATTATCTTCTTTAATAAATATTTGCACTGGATGTTTTGATTTTACAGCTTTAAAAAATGAACTTAAAAGTTTGTATACAACTTCTTCACTTCGACAACTTGACGTTTTAGCACTTCATAACCATTTAGAAAACGAAATATTGCGTGATACATTCACGCAAATTGTTAGCCTAACAATAAATTTATTTAAGATATTGTATATGCATCCGCCAAAAAGTTTTCTTTCGAAACCGCTTTTATTATCCATTAAGCTCATTGTTACATTTAACTTAAATGACTTAAGGTATAACAAATTTGGTTTAAATTGCTGAACCTTATGATTTCATACTAACTTATGCATTGAACGAAATAATTTCAAGTAAACTTCCGAAATTAAATTTTTTTGTAACTAATTTTTCTTCGACCTATCTTTTGAAATTATTCACGCCTCGCCACTGATACATACCTACCTATATCTTTCACTTTCACTATTATATGTACATATTTACATACCTAGCTTCCATCTATGTATGTATGTACATAAAATATAGCTATTACCTTCCTAATAATTAAAAATAAATCCATTTAATTAAACATTTGTAGGTAGGTACCATTCAACAATTTATTATTCTATTTGAACCTGCATAGGCTATATCTACCTACTAACAGCGTCAATGTTTAGCTACATTAAAGTTGTTAGCTACAAGAGTAAGTTCGTACGATCCAGCATTTGATTTTAATCTGTCCATGTACATTTTTATCTTAATGTCAATTCTTATTCCCTTACTCAACCACCGTCGTCGATGGTTTAGCGAAGGACTAAGTTTGTAAATGTGAAATATCAGAAATTCTGTAGTATTATTAGCATTTTGCACACACCATATGGAATAAGTCCTAAACCTTTATTAATTTAAGTGTATAACTTCCTTATTTATTCCTGTTTTTTTAATATACTGCATTTTAATAATATGTTTTTTTTTTAAGTTTTTCTTATTTTAAAGTTTTAATACCTACCTATATCTACCAACCTTAAATATGTTAAAAAAACAAAATAATTTAACATAACATCAAAGCTCTTATAGTAGATAATAGCTATAACATGATACATGACCTAGTTTCTAGGACATACATCACCATACATGGAACATATTTAAATAAAAAATAAAATTCATTCAAAAATTAATTTTAATTAAAAAAAAACTTAAAAATTTTGGTATGCAGAATTAGTTTGGATACCTAGATCTTCTCAGATATAAAATTTGAGATAAATCCAATGCATTATATTCAGTTTTTGTATGATTACATACTTGCTTTTTAAAGCCATTTTTCGTATCATTTGATGACTTTGAATGTTGGGCATTCAAAGTCATGAATCCAATGTATACCGTTACCGAAAAACCCAAAAAATTAAAAAAACCGTTATATGAAATGTGCCGTTAATAGACTTTTCCCGTAAACTTGGTTCTTACTAAATGATAGCTAACAAAAAAATTCTAAAACATTTTTATCGGAATCGTTGGAGCCGTTTTCGAGAAAAATAAGCTTTTCATTAACGGTTGTATGGCAGGTACATTTATTTTTAGGCCTAAAAATAAAATTTCAATTTCCCCTCTGAGGAATGCCAAGCAAATACCTACGTACCAAATTTGAAGGTAATCGCTCAAGCCGTTTAGGCTACAGCCCGTTATACATACAGACGGATAGACTGCCAGACAGACATTTTTTGTCGATCACTTTTATAGGCTTCTCTATGATCGTAATGTCATGTTTGATTGTTAGAATTTTTTTTTGTTTTTTACGAATTTTACCTATAATCGTAAGTAAGAATAATTAGGTGTGTATGTAAGTACATTTGTCTTATACATATAAATAATAATTTGCCTACCTACGATTGTTTTAAGCGCGACTGAGCCGCTTTTGGTGAAGTACCTACCATACATCAGAAGACATCACCTCTAAAAAGCTAAATAAAATAATACGTAGGTACTTAAAATTTGTTAGAATAATTTCTTTTTTTCACCAAATCCAAATCATAAAATAACTAAAATCCAAACAATTGTATGTAGGTACACATCCAAACTACCCCAACAATTCAGTACCAAACTTATAATACGTATGAATCATTGTAGGTACTTATTCACGTATGAACAACCAATAAGCGATGGAAGTAACAAAATTACTTACTTTGCTACATTAAGGCAAACCGAAAAATAAAATCCATTCATAAGTTCATTGTATTTATATTCCTCTTTGCCTTATCCTCATATAAAATAGTAAACTACAAATGTGATGTCAAAAAATGCACCACATTTGGTTTTCTCCCTATTATTCAATATTGCTATAAGAACAGAAATAAAACTACCTCATCTCTTCTTTTTCATCTTTTATTTCTCTGCCCCGCTCTCAAACAAATAACTGCAAATGCAAATTTCTCGACACAAGCGCCATCTGCACAGGCGCGCTGATGAACAGATTTTCATGTTCCATGGTAGTACTATATAAATATAAATACAATGGTTGAAGTACCTGGTTTAAAATCTTCAAATGATGCTCAAAATCTTTCCCTCAGATGGTGAAATCGCTGCAGCGCCTTCAATACCTGAAGGACAGCATCTGCAATTTGCTGGAAAGCTCCGGGAGCAGGTTTTGTACCAGGAGCTAGCCTATTTGGCCTAAATAACCCTTTGTGGGTATTGATGGTTAGCAGTTTGGCTGATTCGGGTGTGACTTTCACTTGGAGATATGCATCAGCTAAATCTATATGAGTGAAAATTTCGCTGTCTCCAATTTTTGCGAAAATGGACTCCGGAGCTGGAATGGAGTATTCATACGATTCTAGTTGATCATTTAACCCAGATGAATAATCTCCGCAAAGACGTACCTCTCCTGAAGACTTTTTGACTACCACACAGCCTCGGTCCTGTAGGCGTTGAAGCTCACGCTCTATTTGAGGAAGAACAGCATATGCCACATCTCGTCTAGCTCGGAAAACTGGAACAGCATCTGGTTTAAGATGTAGCTTAACTTCCATTTTGGAACAAACCGAGGAGTCATCTGACTGGAACAGTTTAGCATACCGCTGCTTAATGCTGGCTATGGCTGCATGGCGATCGGCGGCTGAATTATTCGACTGATGCAAACTTCGTTGATAGGTTTGTCCCATAATTGAAAAATTTCGCATAGATCTGTCCCTAGAATGTTCAAACCTTTAACTTTAGTTACAAATAAATTACAAGGTTTTACTTCCCGATTTAACTGAATTTCACAAGGAAATTCAGCTATAAGTTTTTGAGTCCAATGATGCACTTTTGGCTTGACTGTTTTCAAGTGTAGTGCCTGGTCGTCCCAACTTCTCCCATGTAGTAATATCGATCATGGTGATGTCTGAACCGGTATCAACTTGAAGTCGGACTGACTGACTTGAAATTTGTTCGCTGGGGCGGATGTTTACCTCCACAAACTTCCTTCGCTTAACATGATTTATGCAATTGACAAAATCAGCCTTGTTTTGTTGGGAAATTTTTTTCTGCTACCTCGACGCATGTTATTGTTTCTGACAGCTTTCTTTGACGGAAAACAGCTGCAGTAACCCTCTTTGTGGCCAACACGATTGCATTTTGTGCATTCATGGTTTTTGTAGCCACAATCTCGTGAGAAATGCATTTCACCGCAACTCCAACAAGGAGATTTTGGCAAACTGTTTTGTTCCTTATGCTGCTGTGCTGGCTGTTGAGGTTGATGTTTGGGTTTTCGTTGCTGTTTCTTGATGGCGTTGACTGACGTTGCCGATGAAGACGTTTGTTCGATGAGTGCTGCATCTTTTTTAAGGCTGAACCATTTCTGGACACCCGACAACAACTTGCTCAAATCGGAATTCGTGTCTTCATCCAGTTTGGACAACAGTTTTGTCCGGATGTCTGGGTCGGATGATGACTGCAGTCCTGTCACAAGCACTAGACATTTGAACTGGTCTGAACTTAGTGCGCTTAGCTTAAAATCCCTACAGCTCTTGTTGACACGAGCTGCGTAGGTGGTAAAATCCTTCGCTGGACTTTTAACTGTCTGTCAACATCTATATCGTGAATTAAATTAAATCTCAGCAGCTCCAAACATTGCTTTGAGGTTTTCGACCGTGTCTTTGAAATTTACATCTCGCGTGTTCTTTGGCAAAATGTAAGATGCGTACTTTGGATGGATTGTCGAGATCTTTTCCATCAACGCTGAAAACATCTTCATGGCGAGAAAACCATGCCTCGAACGTGATTGAATGCTCTGGGTCATATGAAAATTCAGAAATACTATTTCCTAAAGATTCCATGACCAGTTCGTGTCTGGCAGAATGCGAACTAATGCTCTCCCTGTTGGTGAATACTGCTTTCAACAACTTGGATTGCACATCTAGTAATTCTAGAATCTTTTGTTCGTTTGATGTCGCCATTGTTTTCTTCTCAATATGATACGAGAAAAGAAAAATATACACACAAACCAATATCCTCGTGCCAAAAATTGTTGTGATCTTATTGACAAAATCAGAAACGGAATTTATAAGAATATATAATATATCGTTTATTACAAAAAACCATTAATTAATTAAATACAAAAAATGAGAGTAAAACACGTTTTATCACCGACGATGTCAAAAGCCCAGAAGCTTCTCCAACCGGAAAAAGAATGCGTTGTCCCTCTAACCATCTTGTAGTTTCAATCTTGATGTTGGCATGATTGTTCATCATCAGGGGTGTCAGAGGTTTCATATTTCCAGGGTTGTCAACACTAACCATGTGGAAACTTTCTAATCTGTCCCGTTTCAGAGAATTATCAAATCTCTTTAATGATGGAAAGGGGACAGCATTTAAGTATATTTTGCAAGTAATTAAGCTTTTGTTTGCACTGAGAAAGAAGTTAATAAAATGGCAGATTTTCAGAGCTTGGGAAGGTATCTAGATCCCTTTGTGGTTGGTTGTGTTGACGGGCGCCACATACCCATTGTATCTCCTTCATACGACAAAGTAAGCTACTATAATAGAAAAGGAATTTGTTCGACCAATCTTCTGGTAAACGTTCTTGATTATTTATTTGAAATTCATTAAATTAATCTTAAAATATCTAATTATTCAAAGGCAATTTGTGATAGCAACCAAAAAGTCATCGATGTTTTTATCTGTTTTCCTGAAAGCTGTCATGATGCTAATGTTTGGGAAAGCAGTCCAATCGGAAAAAAAAATTTAAGAGCGAATTTGACGGATGTAGTAGACGATTGATACATTTTAGGTGATTCAGCGTAACAACTTACCTTCTTATCCCTTACCGAGGCAATGGATATCTTTTCTATGGAAAGCAAATTTAATTTCATTCATAGCTCCACCAGATTCTGTATTGAACAGGCGTTTGGCAGGTTGAAACAAACATTTAGAATCCTTAAATACGTCGATGTAAAAAAATTGCAATATTTGAAATATATTGTTCTGGCTTGTATCGTTTTACACAATATTATTATAGAGAAAGATGGACTAGGAGATGTTCTTGAAACATTGAACTGATGAGCGCGAGATATATGACCTGGTGCTTCAAATTATCTTTCTTCGATTCTTTTTTCAAAAACGCAAGAACTTCGTCTTCATTTTTGCGTTTCGTTGGAATTTCAGAAATATTTTCGCCCTCTAATTCTGGTTCTTCCACAACAGATGAAAACATATTCCTTTCTGTTGGAAATGGTGATGTAGAGCACAGTAGGTGTTGTGGCGGAGATAAGTTATGTCTTCTTCCGTAAGCTTGATCAAACGTTTCAAAGTATTCCTACTTTGTTGCTTCACGTCCTGACTCTTTATTCCTCTTCTTGATACGTTTGTAAGTAGTCATCATGTTCTCGAATTTTGTTTGCATCTTCGACTGAAATGTCGAAAAATGGGTCGATTTCTTTCACCCCGGACACAAGCGTTCTCCACAATGTTATTTTTTTCTTTTTTCCCGCATTGAATTCGGTTTCCATGCTTATTCTTTTACCAATTAATAGCATAATGTGGTTTGTTTTCCACACACTACCTTCATCCCTTTAAAAAACAATAATTTAAATTTATTTCTGTCAAAAAATTAATAAAATATTTGCAATAACTTACATTCTTAACAAATCAGAGCCGCTTCATTCTTCTTTTTGACTGAAAAATAATTCCTGAGGTTCGGTAGAAGGGAAATATGTCGATAATTGTTAACACAATTTGCACCAGATTTTTTTGGTATTGGAAAATTTCGGCGATTTCCATTTGTTAGGGAAGTAACTGTTGTTAACACAGTTATTCAGAATAATCGTGAGGATTATAATAGCAGTCGGGGGTAATTTCTTTATTAGAAAGTTAAAAGTGGAAGGTTAGGTTTCAAATTACCTTCGAAGAATTCTGAGAAAGCATTCGTTTTTTCCTTGGTCTGACGAAAGAAAAGTGTCATTATATTGCAATTGGCCAACTATAGGGGATTTTCTTCCTATGATTTGGTTGATTTGCTTGTATGTGTCCGGTCCAGGTTTTATGACGTTAAGTCTTTTCCTGAATTGGGAGTCGATGAATGCTTTTGTGTTTTGGTCGATAAGGGTGTTGAGGCACTTGAGTAGATAGAAAACACTCTGGTATACATCTCCGTGTGTACTTAGAGTACGATGAAAAATTCTCTGAAGAATTTTCCGAAGCTTTCGCCTGTACTTATACATATTTTGTAAAAGTTGGGGAAGGCCTTTATATTTTGACTGAGTAGTTCTTTGTTGTGCTTGTTCAGCAATTGTTACAGCAATTGAACTATCAATAGTCTCGACTGTGGAATCGATTTCTTGATTGCTCAAATTGTGTGAAGTGCTGGGTGTGTTATTCCGCAGCTTATCCGTTTAGGAGCCTTGGAATACTTCCCAATTGATCTTTTTATAATTAATAAATTCTTGCTGAGGAGTAGCAAGTATATTAAAGTTTGTCCTAAGACGGATTGCTAGTTCTACTGCTAGATGATCAGAGTCTGATGCAATCGCAGTTCACGTGAAGTTGTTGAGTGTAGAAAGCCTACAAATCAGGTTAGGGGAGCACAGGAAAAAGTCAAGTGTCGAAGGAGTCTTCGGATATGTTGGGATTGGTTGAGAATCAACCTCAAAGGAGGGTATGGGAACTAGCGCAGAGATAGTCAGACATAACTACTCCTTGGTAAGAGCTTGAAGTGTCCATCTACAATTCGAGGCGAGCATTGAAGTCACCACCAATTATGAAGTGAGTGTAGTTTTGACAGAATGCGTTTAGCAAGTCGAGGTCGTGATTTATATTGATTAGGGATGCACCACATGATTGTACAAAGATAACAGAACGATATTTTCGTTATTTTCAAGTGCGATGACTACGGAGGTTACACCAAATATAACCAATCGTTTTATAATGACCTTTCGGCATTGAAAAGGAGATCTTACCAAAATAGCAGTACCAGTTTTTCCAAGATCTACATCTGTCCGGAAAAATGTGTACTTTTCAAAGTAAAGCCGATGCCTCGTAGCTAGTCTAGTTTCGGAGAGCAAAACGGCGTCGAGTTTATTTTTGTAAAGGAATTTTTCAAGAGAAATCCGTTTAGGATGAGAGATTAAAGAATTAACGTTATACGCAATAACGTTAAGGTTGTTTATTATTGTATGCATACTCGGAAGCAGAAGTCAAGAAACATGTGTTTCTTGCCGGTCTCGTCGGGGCAGGCCTCGTATAGAGGAAGAAAGTCAGTTATTTTCGACAACAGTGTGACGAAATCGCAACCGAAAAATTTTTGTGAGTCGTTTAGGAACGAATTCGCTGTGGCCTCAATACTACTAGAAATTGTCATTTTGGTAGGTTTAGGGGGCTCAGTGCGAGCAACAGGGGTGGGTTTTGTTTGTTGTTGAGGTACGGGTTAGAGGTTTAGGCTTATGTGATACGTTGGTTACGCATTTGTCGATTGCGTGAAAGCAATCTGAAAAAGACTTACCATGGAAAATTCTAGATGTAGTTGGCAATTGTTTGGTAGCGGCTCTTGCCATCGCCTTTTCCTTCTTGGCTGCTACTAGCTGTTTTCGGTAGGGGCATCCTTCGTAATTGGCTGGGTACCCTTCCTGCTTGTATAGCACGCAGTACGGCTTTCCAACGCTGGGGTCGGTTCCCAGGCACTTCCCTGCATCGTGGCTTTCGCTGCACTTCACACAGCGATGCGTTATATGGCAGTTCATGCTCACGTGGCCAAAATGTAAAAAAGCTTATAATCGACAATAAAATGTGTTTAAGCTAGATGAATAGCGACTTACAGGCTGGAGTTAAGCAAATCACACAGTCGAAACTAAGACAAGCAATATATATAAAACCAAAAAATAAACAAATCAACTCTAAAACAAAGCAAGAAATAAAGGAACACATTGATCCTGCTTCTCTTTCCCTCAAAGTGGATAGTGCATCCGACAGAGAAGAAGGAGCAATTACCGTCAATTGTAGAGCAGAAGATACAGCGCAAAAACTAGAAAATGAGATGAAGAAGAAACTCGGTGAAAAATATGATGTAAAAATATTCGTTAACAGACGTCCTCAACTAATGATTTCAGACATGAATGAGAAATGGAGCAGAGAGGAATTGGAAACAGCTATTAAAACGCAAAATAATATTGAAGGCACAGTAAAATGTGTAAAAGATTTTAAGAACAAAAACAAGGAGGCGTACTATGCTGTGGTTGAACTTGATCAAAATGATCACAAGAATATGCTGGAAAATCGCAAATTAAACATCGGTTGGGAAAAATGTCGAGTTTTTGAATATTTTAATGTGAGTAGATGTTTTAACTGTAACGCTTATCACCACATCGCTAAAAATTGTAAAAGTGAAATGAAATGCGGAAAATGTAGTAAAGATCACGATACAAGAGATTGTCAATCTAATTAGCTTAAATGCCTAAACTGTATGCGATACAATGAAAAGTTCACCCTTAGCCTAGAAACTAACCATGATAGTCGAAATGCGGAGTGCTCAGTTTTTAAACAACTGATACAAGCTGAAAAAAATAAGTATCAGATAAGCAGCGAGAAAAAATCAGTGGTGGGTACTGAAACACTGAAGGACTTACAGGAAACTTATGTGAGGCTGAACAGTGTTTTGCCAATACTAAATATGATTTTCGAAATATGCCTGAAACACATCACCGAAAACATTGAAGACAGTGAGATCCAAATCGAAGGTTATCTACTAACACGATGCAATAGTGCATCGCGCCAGGCAAGAAAAGATAGTTTCCGAGCATATCTACTGGCTAATCATTGTACTTCGCATCAGTATATCGATCACCCAACTCATCGTATAGAACGTTTTGTGATAATTTCAAGGTGTGGATAGAAGAACTTGTTGATCTTAACCGGCATTTTATTATAGCAGTAGATTTCAACATAGACTGGATGGATTCATCAAATATTTTTACGAAGGAGATGCAAAACACCATAATTAATGAGAGTATGAGCCAACAAATAGTGCAAGAACCTACCAGAATCATGAACACATCACGTACTTTAATCGATTACGTTATTACTGACTCCACGGCGGCCACAGCCACAACCAACATAGAACTGAAAATCGGAGACCATGAAACTCTTATAATAGACTACGAAATAAGACGAAAATTGAAAAAAGCACTTAGTCAAAATAAAATCAAAATTCTTCAATATAACAAGGCCTCATTCATTAACCAGTTAAACAGAATTGCAACAGTTTTTGATAATTGCGACCCTCGAGAAAGTAGTAAGACTTTGAGTGAGGAATGGCTTAGAGTTATAAATAATATGATTGTTTATAAAGATATTTCAAAGATCTCAAATGGATGGTTCAATAACACAATTATACAGTTGAAACGCGAAAAAATTATGAGATACCAAGAGTTTATACAAATTAACAACAATTAATCAATTAATCATGGGACAGATATCGTGCGGCAGGAACATTTATAGGGCTGAATTTGTTAAAGCTAAGAATAATAGTATTAAACAAAAAATGCAAATGATATTGACCAAAAATCCATGTGGAAAGTCATTAAATCACACGTTCTAAATGAAAAAAGCAGTGTATTCAACATGTATATTTCAACAACGTAAGCGTATCAAACACTAAAGACATAGCTGAAAAATTTAATAACTACTTTATCGAAAGTGTCTCTGAAATCAATGATTCGATTCCTTTTGTTCAATTCAGTCAAAGAACTAATTATACTAATGCGATGTTTAAATTCAGATGTGTCTCGGTAATTGAAATAAAAGATGAAATACTTTATTAAAGTCGCTAAACAACAAGAGAGACTTCAATTTCGTAAGTGCAAAAATGCTCTTGGATGCATTCAACATAGCTGGTCCAATGCTTGCAAGAATTATTAACCACTCAATATTAGCAGGAAGTTTCCAGGATGCATGGAAAGAGTCAATAGTCACTCCCAAAGTTAAAGGAACCGACAAACGTGAAAATTATCGTCCAATCAACGCTCTTCCAAATTACGAAAAGGTAATCGAAAAAATAGTGCATACCCACCTTGAAGAATATCTCGATGAAAATAATATTTTGCTCGAAAACCAATCTGGTTTTCGAAAAAAACATTCATGCGAATCCGCACTAAATAATGTATTAATTAGTTGGAAAGAGGAGGAGAGAAAAGGAGCTTTTGAGACAAAAGATCGAAGAATACTCTTAGAAAAGCTTAGTGGTTATGGTGTAAGAGGGGACGAATAGAACTGATTTGAGTCATATCTGGCAGATAGAACCAAAAAAACATTAGTGAATGGAATAATGTCAAACAGCCTCAAAACAATTCACGGAGTTCCCCAGGGATCCATCCTTGGTCCGCTTTTATTTTTTATATATATAAACGACATCAAACAAGTTCTCAGACACTCCCAAATTGTACTTTTTGCAGATGATGCACTTATTTTTATATTTGGAAAGAATGCAGACGACTGCAAGAATTTTCTACAAGAAGATCTTTAAAGAGTCAGCGAATGGCTGCAAGCAACTAAATTAAAACTAAACGTAGCTAAATCGAAGTGCATGGCCCTCAAACATAACATGAACTTGAATCTGGAGATGAAAAACCAAAAAGTTCAACAAGTAGAAATTATTAAATATTTAGGTGTCGTTATTGATAACAAATTAAAATTTAATTTGCATGTTCATTATTTAGTCGAAAAAAATTATAAAAAAAATGGTTTCTTTAACAGAATAAGAAATAAGCTGTCAGTAATGTGTGCAATTAATATTTATAATGTCATGATTAAACCACACTTTGAGTTTTGTTCGTCAATTTTATACCTTTGTTCTAACACTGAATTGTTAAATCTACAAATTCTACAAAATAAATCTATGCGTATTATACTGAAATATAACCGTCTAACTCCGATAAGAACAATGCTAGATATGCTCCAATGGATGAATGTTAAACAAAGTATCTTTGTTAATTTATTATGTTTTGTTTTCAAAATTAAATATAGCTTATTACCTAAATATTTAATAAAATATTTGAGATATGTGGGTGAATCACAGCCTTATAATCTTCGAAATAGAGATGATTTCAGACTTCCTAACTACATTGCAAACCTTACACAAAATAGTTTATTATATAAAGGATGTAGCCTTTTCAACTCACTTCCTTCCGAAGCAAAAAATGAAACAAATTTAAAAACGTTTAAAATATATGTAAATGAGTTCATCAAATGTAATTATCCTTAATGATATAAATATTGTATATACCTATATAATTTAAGTTTGAAAATTGTAAACAAAATTGAATTGAGTTTTTCCCATTTTACTGCTTCCCCGCTGTTGTTGGTGCCGAAATTGGTGCTGAAGTTGATGCTGCTGTCTGCTGCTGCTGTCTGCTGCTGCTGTCTGCTGCTTGATCACAGCTTGCTTCATTTTTGCTGGGGCCACCGTGGTGAACTCAGCGTCGTCGTTGGCTTCTGGTCTAAATCGTAGTTAAGCCTTACGGCAAAGTCTGTGGACACATCCTCTCCGTAGAGGTTCCACAGGAGCAGCACTTCACGCTTGATGGTGCTCAGGAGTCGCTCCATGGCTGCCCTGATTTTTTGGCGCTGTCCCTTGCTGGCAGGCAAAGCCGTTTTTCTCACGTCGGCTTTTTCCTAGAAATATAGAAAGAGAGAAAAAAGGAAAAAAAAGAAAAGGAAAAAGTGGTATTATTTTATGGCTTAAAATTTTTATGTAATTAGTCACTTCCATACAAACACTTATTTTAAAAAAATTTTGCTTGTATGTCGCACGTGTTGTTCATTGCTGTACGAAGTAATTACCCCGGGGTAGGTTATTACTTACGTTGTCAGGTCGTAAATAAAATGTCCTTTACTGCTAATCACCCTCAGGCAAGCAAAAAGCAATTAGGCTTTTTTAGGGGTTTTCTTGCCTTGTGTATGTAACTTGTTTGTTTGGTTGTCGAGGAAAAGTACACCCGTATCCGTTCGCTGTCGGTTGTCGAATGATTGTTTCAGTATTTAACTATTTTTAGTTTTAGTCACTCGAAAGCGTGAGAATCACGGAGAACGCAGGAAAAAAGTACAAATTGAGGATCGATTCCGGAAATTCTTCAGTTTTTTTTAGACCTAGACAGAATTACTTTTGCTTAGATACTTTTGTATTTGACGAGGAATTTCTTTGATTCTGTACAAACAAAATTCGTCGTCTAATAAAAGTACTTAAGCAGGCTACTTAGCCGATTTTTTTTTGCCCTGGATGGAGGTCTACGGCAACTTTTCTTAAAAAGTTCTTTTGAAAATTTAACATTTTCTGCAAAGAGATATAAACTAATTTCAAAGTAAAGTTGGTAAAAAAGTATTTTTTTCATAACTTTACGAAAACATTTTTTTCGTAGCCCAACAATAATCAACAACAATTATTGGTAGTTCACAAAAAAACGATTTTTTTAACGATTTTATTGAACAATTATATACAATTTGTAAACTTAGAACTATAAAAAATTGGATTTGTTTTCTGCTCCGGGGTGTGCGGTCGCGGTTGCCCTGTGGTGGTTGGGCGTAGTAGTGGGGGTTTTATTGGCGTTTTAGCTACGGTGGTAGGCTGACCCTGTGTCATCATAGAATGAAACTGCGGCTTCGTCGTTGCCCGTGAAGATGTTTGAATCCAGAGTTTCCATCACGCTGAGGTACCTTGGCTTGGGATGTCGTTGCTCGGCGGCCATTCTTCTCATTAGCTGATTAGGGTGGTTGGTGGTGCTCTGCACTGCTTTTTTGCTATATTTGTTAGATACTTGTCCAGCGGTATTAACCTTGCTTCCTTATAGATATCCTCGTTCCTGTAATGTTTTCCTCGGTGTCGGTCGAAGTGGAGTCTGGTGCAGATTCTTAGCACTTTTCTCTCGAAGAGTTGTAGTGCCTTTGACTTTGAAATAGTAAACCAAGCTGGAAAACGGTAGCTGATGACTGGGCGCAGGAGTTGTTTGTACACAAGTAACTTCGTCTGTTGGCTTAGCCCTGATCTTCGCCTTATCAAGGAGTGTAGTCGGTTGAATGGGTATTCGCTTTTCTGAGTACACTTTTTGAGTGCGGGTTGAACCGTGACAATTCGTTGAAGTTGATCCCCAGGTATTTGACGTTCTTTTTCGCAGGAATTGTGGATCCATCGGGAAGCTTCAGGATAATATGTCTACAAGTGGCTGCTGAGCGACTTCTGTCGTTATTGGGTCTTCCAAAACAGACAAGCTCCGATTTCCTTGTGTGGATTTGTATGCCCCATTTCTTGTATATGTGCCTCTACTTTCCGGACTGCGACTAGTGGTGACATTGAGGTTGCATACGTCACTGAGTTATGTACAAACAATAGGTTTTAACAGTTTGTTGGAACGGGTTGGTCAGATGTCATTAGGCTGTAGAGAATGGGGACAAGTTTCGAACCTTAAGCGGCTCCAGCTTTTATGTGTTTGACAGTTGATGAGCAGTCAAACTACGCGTCATAGAAGCATAACAGTTTACACACTTTGAACTTTGTTTGCGGCTAAACGGCTTGTCTTAGCGACTTAAAATTGCATATTCGTGATCTATGGAGTGTCACCTTTCAATCGATCAATTTTTATACTCGATTTGCAGCCAAACTAAGCGTCCTAGAAGCTTGAAAAGTGACACTTTTTCCCTTTAAGCTCGAAATAAAACTTTTTGTGCAAAAGGCACAACGCCTGGGCCAATTATAGTATTTGGGGTGGGGTTCATTTTGGGTGTATGCAAAGCTTTTTGGAATAAAACATTTTTTTGGACTTAAAGGAACTGCATAATACACTTTTCACACCAAACCGAAAACAGGTTTTTCAGCTAAAGGTCTACGAAAACTCGAAAACCGTTCACACTGAACATTTACAAGTTTTCGTTTGAGATTTTAATTATTTTGGCACCACAGACAACAACAAATACATTGGGGGCGTTCGGTAGCGCACAGCTTTCTGATACTTTGCTGAAAAATATATTGTGCGTTTGTGAACGTATAAAACCCAATAGGTAACCATTTCTGTCAAAAGTCAAAACAGAAAAAAAAACTATTTACTTATGATTACGCTTCGGCTCAAAGTGAATTAAACATACATTTGTTGGATAAAATATAAATTAAAAATGAATCAAGAAGTAAGAACCACAAATGTTTCAAGCGATTCAGAAGAAGAAGATGATGTATTAGGTACGTAATTAAAGTTCACAAACAACAATTGAAAATACAGCTGATTTCGTAGTCAGCTTTGCACTGCGATACCTAAGTATACCAGAAATTTAGCGCTAGCTTGGCTTCGATTTGGAAATCATATGTTTTGCTCGTTGTTATGATCGTCAGATGTTAATTAACAGATATTTAACACGTATTACAGCAACAAGGAACGTATTGCACAGCAAAGCTGTGCGCTACCGAACGCCCCCATTGTGAATTGAAATTGAAATTACAGCAGACAGCTGTTTTTTTTCGTTTTTCCTGGCAGCAACCTGTCAGCTTTTTATGTGACGATTAATTGAGCACTGAATGTTTCACAAGGTGTGTTTGCTTAGTTCATCTTGCAAATCCAAAATGTTTTCGACAGGTTTTATTTAAAACTTGTAGTTTGTCAAAACGAGTGGTTTATCAGAAATGTATATGCAAACTTGTTTTCGCTTTAGGTTTTCAGCCAAAACCGATAATTTCGCGAAGACCTTGTTTTGGGTTTGGTGTGAAAAGGCTATAAGGGTTCACCGATCAGTTTTCAAAATGGACATATTTTTTCTTTAAACTCGATTTGCAGCTAACTAAGTATCCTAAATAGTTAGAACTGTCTGAAATTATTTTATATCTCTTTGTGATTGTTTGGTCGTCCTGAAAAGGACGGATTGTGATTCGTCAGTTTTTTGTTGCCCTTTATATTGGGCAGTGTTGCGGCCACCCTTATTGAATGTAAATAAACATTTTTAGGTATATGCTGTGGAATTTTTATTGCCGAAAGTAAACAGTACCTACTTGCACTTGTTGGGTTAGGATAGGAATCCACCCATATTGCTGGACAAGCTCCTTGGCACTCGACATGTGCCTTAGATGGTCGATTGATCATCCGCAGATGTCCAAAATACGCCAGACGGTTCTAGAGGGAGTCATCTGGGTGGCGTCTGGCGACCGCCTACCGATTGGTCGACTTCTGACGGCGACTGGTTTTCCTTCGTTATTATGTTTTTGTACTTTTCTATATTTGTTTGCTTGTTTTTTTTTCACTCGTATTTTATTTTACTTTTTTATTTTCACCTTTCTTTTGTTTTGCGGGCAAAATTTGGTTTGTATTTTCTTGTATTAAAGAATAATTTATGTCTAACTCGGAACAAAATACTACCACGATGCGCGAATGACTTTTTGGCAGTAGTCGGTCGTTAACATGACGGGCTTACAGGAAGGTAGAGCGAGAGAGGTATACCAGCGGTGGTGAAGCTTTGAAAGTCAATGACAGGATCAAGCGAGGAAGGAGCAGAGATGATGGAAATTGAACGTCGGCTGGTTCACTTTTAGGGATAGATTGGAAAAGGGAAGTAGAGTTTGAAATAGAACGACAAGACTCAGGGGAAAGATGCGGATAGATTATTGAAGATTCACAATAGGAATCAAAAACAATTATGGGTTGGGTACAAAATAGGTTTGTTTCTTCGCTGCTAATAGGAATGTAGTGAATGGTAGTGTTTCAACCAGGCTACAGATTTTCATTTTCCGGTAATTGTGCGAGCCGTTGAACTATCGGTGACAAACCTCTAATCAGACTAACTTTTCAGAAGGACAAAGAAAATTTGACACGGTTAGGCAAGTGGTTACCGTAGAACTGATTCTCCTTGTCATTACAAATTTAAGTCTCAGTCAGTGTTCACGTCGGGTAAGATTTAAGGCGATACCTGAATATCTAAAGTTTTTTTTTTCAAATAAAAGATTACGCGGGTAAAACTTAAATTTGAATAGAATTTTTACGTTGTTATAAGGATATTTATTGTAGAGTTTCCAATAGATTTAAAAAGTGAGCAGATATAAATCGTGGTTTTGCCTACAACAGAAAAAGTGGATTTAACTTATTTGAAAAAGGTAATATTATAAACAAAATGTTGCAAAAAAAAAAGAAAATTCTAATGGGTGTCCTGGTTGTAGTGAGAAGGATTTTTGGCGATCAACGACGTAGACCGTAGGTTATTGCCGCCTTTCGTGTTTTATTCTCAAGCCGTGGATATCCATAGATATGTGCTCTGGAATAAAAAGTTTAAACGAGTTCGCCACAAAACTCATCTTGCCTAACTGGAACTCCTGTGATTAAGGCGGAGTCCTACCTCACTGGTGTTTGCAGCTTGCAGAGCAAGAATTTAAGTCTGTGTAAGACCCGGACGGACAAGTAAAAACTTATCCTAGTGCTCATCTATATATATATATCATTTCAAGTATATTGATACCTTTAAATCTATATACATAACTATAACAAATTATTTCGGTACGAGGCTACCTATAATTCGATTGGTTTTGATCGATTACCTACCTACCGCTATATGCCCATAACGATTGGTGCTGGGCACGTATATTAAAATATTCCGGATGCCGGTGATTGGCGATCTACGTATATATGCTGGAACTGTTTATACAAAATAAAACACTTTGGCGTGATCCTGAGTTTTTTTGTTGGAGTTAAGTGTTGATTTTCATTTTCTTTTATTATAGCTTTTTATTAGTTTTTTTTAATAATTGAATTTTTGGGTTGGTGGGGTAAGAGTGTACGCAAGATTAACATATTTTTTCATAGGAGTCGCTCGTCCGGCGTGGAGTGAGTTTTACGAAACCCACTGGTAATAAGTTAGCAAGATTTTGCGACCCGTCAGCTACTCACATAGAGCTCTCTGTAGGTAGGATTACGGGGGTTTAGGATACCGGACAGAAAGAAGGTCTGTTTTGGAAGCCCGTTGGAAAACGGGAACTTAGACCCTGCGGGAACGGAACCGATACCGTTTCGACCGTTGGTCTACATTACTTCGTCACTTTTAGCCGATTTACCTAATATTTAAAAATGATTTAAAAGCGAATTTAATTTAATCTTTGTTTGATGAGATTCGTACCACACCCTATCTAAATATTATATATCTAATTAATTTTAATTTTAATTTTAATTTTAATTTTAATTTTAATTTTAATTTTAATTTTAATTTTAATTTTAATTTTAATTTTAATTTTAATTTTAATTTTAATTTTAATTTTAATTTTAATTTTAATTTTAATTTTAATTTTAATTTTAATTTTAATTTTAATTTTAATTTTAATTTTAATTTTAATTTTAATTTTAATTTTAATTTTAATTTTAATTTTAATTTTAATTTTAATTTTAATTTTAATTTTAATTTTAATTTTAATTTTAATTTTAATTTTAATTTTAATTTTAATTTTAATTTTAATTTTAATTTTAATTTTAATTTTAATTTTAATTTTAATTTTAATTTTAATTTTAATTTTAATTTTAATTTTAATTTTAATTTTAATTTTAATTTTAATTTTAATTTTAATTTTAATTTTAATTTTAATTTTAATTTTAATTTTAATTTTAATTTTAATTTTAATTTTAATTTTAATTTTAATTTTAATTTTAATTTTAATTTTAATTTTAATTTTAATTTTAATTTTAATTTTAATTTTAATTTTAATTTTAATTTTAATTTTAATTTTAATTTTAATTTTAATTTTAATTTTAATTTTAATTTTAATTTTAATTTTAATTTTAATTTTAATTTTAATTTTAATTTTAATTTTAATTTTAATTTTAATTTTAATTTTAATTTTAATTTTAATTTTAATTTTAATTTTAATTTTAATTTTAATTTTAATTTTAATTTTAATTTTAATTTTAATTTTAATTTTAATTTTAATTTTAATTTTAATTTCAATTTTAATTTCAATTTTAATTTTAATTTTAATTTTAATTTTAATTTTAATTTTAATTTTAATTTTAATTTTAATTTTAATTTTACTTTTAATTTTAATTTTAATTTTAATTTTAATTTTAATTTTAATTTTAATTTTAATTTTAATTTTAATTTTAATTTTAATTTTAATTTTAATTTTAATTTTAATTTTAATTTTAATTTTAATTTTAATTTTAATTTTAATTTTAATTTTAATTTTAATTTTAATTTTAATTTTAATTTTAATTTTAATTTTAATTTTAATTTTAATTTTAATTTTAATTTTAATTTTAATTTTAATTTTAATTTTAATTTTAATTTTAATTTTAATTTTAATTTTAATTTTAATTTTAATTTTAATTTTAATTTTAATTTTAATTTTAATTTTAATTTTAATTTTAATTTTAATTTTAATTTTAATTTTAATTTTAATTTTAATTTTAATTTTAATTTTAATTTTAATTTTAATTTTAATTTTAATTTTAATTTTAATTTTAATTTTAATTTTAATTTTAATTTTAATTTTAATTTTAATTTTAATTTTAATTTTAATTTTAATTTTAATTTTAATTTTAATTTTAATTTTAATTTTAATTTTAATTTTAATTTTAATTTTAATTTTAATTTTAATTTTAATTTTAATTTTAATTTTAATTTTAATTTTAATTTTAATTTTAATTTTAATTTTAATTTTAATTTTAATTTTAATTTTAATTTTAATTTTATGTAAATTGTTCTGATTTTCGTTTAATAAAATTGAGCAGTAAATCACGTCAAATAATGATGAAAATGCCCGTTTTTTCATTAGCTTCCCAGAGGCTTAATATGGTTAAATAAATTTTCTTTCAGGGGGTGTGGAAGGGCTAGCGATGGACATCCAGTAGCCAGAAGATACTATGATTCGATCGCGATCGTAAATCCGATCTAGTTTCCAGATAAGGGGAATTCGAGATTGAGGCCGAATGAATCCCAGGTGGGGTGGGTATAGGCCAAGCAGCAATGTCAGCCGCAGCGTTCCCGTAATGTTGATTATTTTGTGGTGGATAAGTCGGATTAATGTTTTTTGTTGGCATGGTTTTTGTTTTTTTGGAATAGGCGAGGTCTGACTATGGTGGCAAGACCTCCCCCTAATCCGGCGAGTCAAGTCGAGCACCGCGAGCATGCCATCGCCTCCATAGCGGATATTCTACCCCCTCTCATTTTCATCCTACCCGCTTCCTATCCTTATATATATCTACTCAATTTTTTTCTTTTTAATGCAGCTTCTACTTCCACTGTACCTACCTCCACCTCCTTATTTCAAATGGCGCCCATACGTAATTTTTGTGATTGTCTAGTCTTTCGTTTAGAATTCAATCGGTTTTGGACGGTTTCGAAGACAGCATTCAATCGGGACGTAAGTCGTGAACTGAATCGCTCGTGAGAATATTCGTTCGCTGGCGGCGGAACGGTAGGATGAGGTTTAAGAGGCTAGAAGGAACTGATAGTGTACTTGTTGGATAATAATTTGAATTTTAAATAAACAAATAATTCGGTTTCCGGTTGACGTGTATCCGCAGGCAGTATACTCCATCGATCAGCTGAGGGTGTCTTGTAAGGAGGCAGAATATGCGTTCCCGAAGAAGGACCGAGACGGTCCAAAACAATATAGAGCTCCAACTCGCTTCGTGGCGAATGAGTTAGAGCAGTTTTTTGAGCCAAATATGAGGCCGTCACACGACAAACAAGTGAACGCTCTACAACACTTTGGCGCTCGCCCAAAAGTTTCGAGTCGCCAAAATGGAAGCCGTCGTGCCGTTTGTTGGAACTGTAGGTTGCCAGGACATTGTTTCGTGGATTGCCCGTCGACCCAGATGAACAGGAGAGTTTAATAACGCCAAAATGTTCGCGTTGCATTTTGGAAAACCGACACCGGAACGCGATGACTTCGGGAGAGTCGCGTTCGACTCGAACTCCCCACACGGAAAAGTAAAGAGTGCGGAGTCGCAAATGTGTTTCGAAGAAACGAAGATAAGAATCCTAGCAAGAGAAAGTTATGAAGGAAAAATAAAATGGAAATCTAATTGAGATTAAACCACTGCATGAGGGGATTAGAAACTACTACGCAACAAGAGAGACAATATTCGGACGTAAAGTGAGCGCAGTCTTTTAAAGAATTAGTAAAGCGAGAACTCGATAGAAATTAAGAAAACAAACGCGTATGACCATTTCTTCGTCGGTTATAGATACTTACACTGACCCCCGCCCTTATGCCAAAGTTCAAATCGCTGACAAAAGTGTATATTGTTTGTTAGATAGCGGTGCTAGTGTGAATATTCTAGGGCAAGTTTGTTTGAAATTCTTAGAGGAGATTGGAGTGAAATTTTATCCCTTCAAGTCTGGGGTTAAAACAGCAGACGGTAAAAATCAGGCAATAATAGGGAAAGTTAATTTGAACGTCAATTATAAATGTAGCGAAGAGTCAATAACGTTCTATCTGGTGCGCAATCTCGATCAGAAATTGTACTTAGGAGTCGATTTCTCGAAGGCGTTCCAAATCGCTCCGAATGTTGTGAGTGCCGTGATTTTAGAGGATAACGCAGATTTGAGCAACGCCCACGAACTTTCGTTTGAACAACGATCTCGATTGGATGCAGTGAACAGAAGCTTCTTGATTTCGATCGCCACGGTCTCGGTAAAACAGAACTCATGGAGCATGTCATCGATACCGGGGACGCGGAGCTGGTTAAGCCAGCGTCACTACCCTGTTTCTCCAGCCGTGTAAACCTTATTGTACCAAGAAAGAAATATTATTCTTCAGCTCGGCGTTATAGAGAGTGAAAGCCCTTTGTGCTCGCCTATTGTCCTTATAAAGAAGCCAGCCATAGACGGTACAATTAAGTATTGTTTCTGTCTGGATTCTCGTAAGGTCAATGCGTTAAGCAGAAAGGATGCTAACCCTCTTCCCCATATCGAAGGGCTGATCAGTCGTCTACCTAATACCTACATTATAAGCAGTGTAGATCTAAAAGAAGCTTTTTGGCAAATACCGTTGGAGAGGCAGAGTAGAGAGAAAACTGCGTTTGCGGTACCGGGAGACCCTTATACCAGTTCACGGTCATGCCCTTTGGGTTTTGTAACGCTTCTCAAATATTATGTCGTTTAATGGATAAGGTTATTCCTGCACGACTCAGGGACAACGTCTTTGTGTATTTAGATGATATGTTAATAATCGCCTCGGATTATGAGAGACATGCCACCCTGCTGGGAGAAGTAGCCGAGTGTTTAAAAAAGGCAAACCTCACCCTTAACCTTAAAAAGTCCAGGTTTTGTTTTAAAGAGTTGAAATACCGGGGTTTTATCGTTGGTGGGGAAGGTGAAAATGGATCCGGCGAAAGTCGTAGCGGTCGTCGATTTTCCGATGACTAAAAATGCTCGACAGGTCCGTCGGCTGCTTGGTCTAGTAGGGTGGTATAGGCGATTTATCAAGGACTTCTCCAGTTTAACTGCTTCCTTGACAGATACGTTGAAGAAGAAAAATACGAAGTTTACGATGACGGAGGAAGCTTTAACCGCGTTCGAGAATCTGAAAAAGTCCTTAACGATAGCTCCGGTGGTTTCGCACACAGATTTTCGAAGCGGTTTTATGTGCAGTGCGACGCGTCTGACTCTGGAATCGGCGCGGTACTATTTCAGAGGAGCGAGGCGCGAGAAGAAAGTCCGATTTCCTACTTCTCGGAAAAACTGAATTCTTGTCAACGGAATTATAGTGTGACCGAGAAGGAATGCATGGCAGCAGTGATGGCACTCAAAAAGTTTAGGCCCTATGTCGGGCGTATGGCTTTCACTATTATAACTGACCACTCAATCCTGAAATGGTTAATGACCATGAAGGACCTTAGTCGCAGGCTAGCTAGGTGGTCGCTCGAATTACAGTCTTATACTTTCGACATAGAACACCGAAAGGGCTCACTGAATGTCGTTCCGGAAACACTTTCTCGGGCACACTTAGATAGTTTGGACATTGGAGAAGTAGCGCCATTAGTTGACCTCGAGTCAGAGGAATTTTACTCCGAAGAGTACAAGGATGTGATCAATACCATTCGAGATCACCAGACAGAGTTGCCGGATTTGAAAATTGATGATTCATTCATATATAAACGCGTGCTACCATTAACGAGTGACGATTCGCTTTTGGCGGCTGTGGATACCCTCAGGGTTAACAGAGAGTATAATCATGAAGGCCCATAATCCACCTCGAGCCGCGCATGGGGGGGACAATTTGTAACCAAATGCGAAATATGCAAGCAATCAAAGGCTACGAGTCAAGTCCAACGTCCTCCTATATGTAACAGTTTCGTAACCGATCGTCCTTTTCAGAAACTCTATGTAGATTTTATCAGGCTTACCCGCGTTCCAAAGCAGGTAATTCGTTTGTTTTTGTTGTGTTGGATCACTTGTCTAAATATGTTTTACTAAAGTCTCTACGTTCTGCCCACTCTGGAAGCATCATTACATTTTTGAAAACGATGTTTTTAATTTTTATTTGCGTACCTCAGATACTGCATTCTGATAACGGCAAGCAGTTTCTGTCGAAAGAATTTCAAAACTTTTTAGAGAAGTATGGCGTACGCCAATTCAGAACCGCGAATTATGCTCCTCAATCTAATGCTTCTGAGAGAGTCAGCAGATATTTACTAACTGCCATACGATCTTACTTAAAAGAGGACCAGCGTGATTGGGATGTAAACTTAAGTGACATTGCATGCGCGATGCGAAGTTCCGTCCACTCTGCGTCTGGCGTGTCACCCTATTTTGCCCTATTCGGAACCAATATGAAGACACACGGGAGTAGCTATACGTTGGCCCAAAAACTGAATGTGGTAGAGGATGGCGAACTGTTGACTCTTCCAAGACAGGAACGGCTGTAGATAATATATACAATTATAGATAATTGTCCTAAATATGTAGTGTCACGTGGTTAAGTGAAAAAACTCGTATGAACTAGAGAACCTATCTGGTAAAAGTATGGATCACGGTAATTTCCGAACATTGGAAAAGATTATCTCTATTGGAGGATATACACTTTTATCTTGTTCAGAAATAAGACTGAAATCAGTGTATTACGGGTGCTTATGTCTGTATGTATGTATGTCAATAAGTGTCTCCAATAAGACTGATCTCGCCCACCTGTGAGCGGGGGCGATAACCACTAGTACCTGATCAACTGTGATATTTACTCTGAATCTTCTGTAATATTTTAGCCGCAATATATAAGACTAATATATTTATTCCACTCCTTCGGAGTAGAATTGTGAGTAGAAAACTCAATGAATTCAACAACTGTGATCATGCTTTCGAAAATCTGTGATATCAGTTTAAGAATATAGTTTATTTACCGCCTTTGATAGTACGCCACTTGTTCGACATAGGTGAGTTGGACACATAAAGTAAAAATTCCAGTCACTTAACATCTGTGATAATAACCAACCGCTTTACTTAACCGCTTATTATGTCCTGGTTTGTCTTTGGTCCTTGCTGGCAATAACGAACCCTTAGCTCAACCTGGGAAGTGGTTCTGAACCGAGAACATTACAAAAAAAAAATGTTGATATGTCAGACTTTACACCTTGATGTTAATGTGCGTGATTTTTCATTGGCTCATTCTCCCCTTCTCAGCTCATCACTCTTCCCTTTTTCTCCTTCTCAACCTTTCAAATAAAAAAAACTTGCTGGCACTTCTTATTAGCTATGGACATTTTATTTCACCAGTAATTTTGTTTGCTCAATTTGCGTATTTTAAATAAAATTATTTTACTCAAATTATTATTATTATTTCAATTCGATAAAACATTTAAACTAGTAAAATCATCAACAAAATTTTAATTTATATTTATACCCAACAAAATTTGATCAATTTCATTAGATGGCAACCCTGTTGCTGATCAGAAAAATTTTAATTATGTTCTATTAAAATGACCTCGATTTATTTCCAAATGTGGGTATTCACTACCTCTTTTTTCTTTATTCAAATAAATCACTTTATTGCACTGCTCCCCCTTTATATACCCCCCCCCCCCCGCCCCCGTCGTTTAGCGTACTATAACACTTTATATTAAGCATATATATATATATATTTTAATCAAGCTTAAAACCAATATAACTTAACAAACTCACCCCTTATGCTCCGGTGGAAGCGGCCACTGCCGCTGACTTTATTAAAAGGTGGTACCTTGGTGTTCTTTAATACCTTGCTGCTTGCGTTGATTTGTAACACATATATATGTATGTATATAATAATTCGCGAACTGAGATTAATTTCGTTAATTTTGTACGTTTCGCGTTTAAATAGACTTATAATTCAAGCTTTACTTTCACAGCCGGTAAATTTACACTTTGAACGTTTTTTTTTTGTATTATAAGGTGATCAAAAGGTAAAACAAATTTAAAAACAAGTGAAATTAATCAAAATTTTAATAATGGTTGTGCTCGGAATTGAACCTAGGGCCCTTCAGGTAGTGGGGTGCAGCTTCCTTTAGATGCTATCTTTATAACCATATGAACAACCTGTTTGTACCTAGCCTGCTTGTACATATAGTCACTTTTGCCACGGTATTGAGGTCTGCTGTTTTTCCTAATAACCTGTTTTTTTTTCACTTAATTAATTTTCTTTGTCAAAAATGGCCACAGAAGTAGGTTTTCAATAATTTTCCTTTCGAAGAATGAAAGTCAAGGCGGTAGCAATTCCCACCGCCTGAAAAGACCTCGCTGAGTACCTCCTTTTTGGGCTTGGTAGCGGTAGGTGGTATAAAATTGAATGACCCTTTTTTTCAACGTGCTATTTTTTAAAACTGACGATAAGTAGAGCTATAATTTAGCCAAGGTAGAAAATTTTTAATTCCGTATTCAATGTTTTGCTTTTAAAACGTATATTAAATTAAACTAACAAAAGTTGCAAAGGTCGCGAACAAAGTCAACCGTCTAGGTTGGCACAGGTTTAATCTTTTTATTGCGATTCTTCTTTGTCTTATCACTAACCAACATTGGAAACTTCTGCAAATTCATATGTTCCATAATTTCCAGGATCATTGACATCATTTAATTTTAATTTTAATTTTAATTTTAATTTTAATTTTAATTTTAATTTTAATTTTAATTTTAATTTTAATTTTAATTTTAATTTTAATTTTAATTTTACTTTTAATTTTAATTTTAATTTTAATTTTAATTTTAATTTTACTTTTAATTTTAATTTTAATTTTAATTTTAATTTTAATTTTAATTTTAATTTTAATTTTAATTTTAATTTTAATTTTAATTTTAATTTTAATTTTAATTTTAATTTTAATTTTAATTTTAATTTTAATTTTAATTTTAATTTTAATTTTAATTTTAATTTTAATTTTAATTTTAATTTTAATTTTAATTTTAATTTTAATTTTAATTTTAATTTTAATTTTAATTTTAATTTTAATTTTAATTTTAATTTTAATTTTAATTTTAATTTTAATTTTAATTTTAATTTTAATTTTAATTTTAATTTTAATTTTAATTTTAATTTTAATTTTAATTTTAATTTTAATTTTAATTTTAATTTTAATTTTAATTTTAATTTTAATTTTAATTTTAATTTTAATTTTAATTTTAATTTTAATTTTAATTTTAATTTTAATTTTAATTTTAATTTTAATTTTAATTTTAATTTTAATTTTAATTTTAATTTTAATTTTAATTTTAATTTTAATTTTAATTTTAATTTTAATTTTAATTTTAATTTTAATTTTAATTTTAATTTTAATTTTAATTTTAATTTTAATTTTAATTTTAATTTTAATTTTAATTTTAATTTTAATTTTAATTTTAATTTTAATTTTAATTTTAATTTTAATTTTAATTTTAATTTTAATTTTAATTTTAATTTTAATTTTAATTTTAATTTTAATTTTAATTTTAATTTTAATTTTAATTTTAATTTTAATTTTAATTTTAATTTTATGTAAATTGTTCTGATTTTCGTTTAATAAAATTGAGCAGTAAATCACGTCAAATAATGATGAAAATGCCCGTTTTTTCATTAGCTTCCCAGAGGCTTAATATGGTTAAATAAATTTTCTTTCAGGGGGTGTGGAAGGGCTAGCGATGGACATCCAGTAGCCAGAAGATACTATGATTCGATCGCGATCGTAAATCCGATCTAGTTTCCAGATAAGGGGAATTCGAGATTGAGGCCGAATGAATCCCAGGTGGGGTGGGTATAGGCCAAGCAGCAATGTCAGCCGCAGCGTTCCCGTAATGTTGATTATTTTGTGGTGGATAAGTCGGATTAATGTTTTTTGTTGGCATGGTTTTTGTTTTTTTGGAATAGGCGAGGTCTGACTATGGTGGCAAGACCTCCCCCTAATCCGGCGAGTCAAGTCGAGCACCGCGAGCATGCCATCGCCTCCATAGCGGATATTCTACCCCCTCTCATTTTCATCCAACCCGCTTCCTATCCTTATATATATCTACTCAATTTTTTTCTTTTTAATGCAGCTTCTACTTCCACTGTACCTACCTCCACCTCCTTATTTCAAATGGCGCCCATACGTAATTTTTGTGATTGTCTAGTCTTTCGTTTAGAATTCAATCGGTTTTGGACGGTTTCGAAGACAGCATTCAATCGGGACGTAAGTCGTGAACTGAATCGCTCGTGAGAATATTCGTTCGCTGGCGGCGGAACGGTAGGATGAGGTTTAAGAGGCTAGAAGGAACTGATAGTGTACTTGTTGGATAATAATTTGAATTTTAAATAAACAAATAATTCGGTTTCCGGTTGACGTGTATCCGCAGGCAGTATACTCCATCGATCAGCTGAGGGTGTCTTGTAAGGAGGCAGAATATGCGTTCCCGAAGAAGGACCGAGACGGTCCAAAACAATATAGAGCTCCAACTCGCTTCGTGGCGAATGAGTTAGAGCAGTTTTTTGAGCCAAATATGAGGCCGTCACACGACAAACAAGTGAACGCTCTACAACACTTTGGCGCTCGCCCAAAAGTTTCGAGTCGCCAAAATGGAAGCCGTCGTGCCGTTTGTTGGAACTGTAGGTTGCCAGGACATTGTTTCGTGGATTGCCCGTCGACCCAGATGAACAGGAGAGTTTAATAACGCCAAAATGTTCGCGTTGCATTTTGGAAAACCGACACCGGAACGCGATGACTTCGGGAGAGTCGCGTTCGACTCGAACTCCCCACACGGAAAAGTAAAGAGTGCGGAGTCGCAAATGTGTTTCGAAGAAACGAAGATAAGAATCCTAGCAAGAGAAAGTTATGAAGGAAAAATAAAATGGAAATCTAATTGAGATTAAACCACTGCATGAGGGGATTAGAAACTACTACGCAACAAGAGAGACAATATTCGGACGTAAAGTGAGCGCAGTCTTTTAAAGAATTAGTAAAGCGAGAACTCGATAGAAATTAAGAAAACAAACGCGTATGACCATTTCTTCGTCGGTTATAGATACTTACACTGACCCCCGCCCTTATGCCAAAGTTCAAATCGCTGACAAAAGTGTATATTGTTTGTTAGATAGCGGTGCTAGTGTGAATATTCTAGGGCAAGTTTGTTTGAAATTCTTAGAGGAGATTGGAGTGAAATTTTATCCCTTCAAGTCTGGGGTTAAAACAGCAGACGGTAAAAATCAGGCAATAATAGGGAAAGTTAATTTGAACGTCAATTATAAATGTAGCGAAGAGTCAATAACGTTCTATCTGGTGCGCAATCTCGATCAGAAATTGTACTTAGGAGTCGATTTCTCGAAGGCGTTCCAAATCGCTCCGAATGTTGTGAGTGCCGTGATTTTAGAGGATAACGCAGATTTGAGCAACGCCCACGAACTTTCGTTTGAACAACGATCTCGATTGGATGCAGTGAACAGAAGCTTCTTGATTTCGATCGCCACGGTCTCGGTAAAACAGAACTCATGGAGCATGTCATCGATACCGGGGACGCGGAGCTGGTTAAGCCAGCGTCACTACCCTGTTTCTCCAGCCGTGTAAACCTTATTGTACCAAGAAAGAAATATTATTCTTCAGCTCGGCGTTATAGAGAGTGAAAGCCCTTTGTGCTCGCCTATTGTCCTTATAAAGAAGCCAGCCATAGACGGTACAATTAAGTATTGTTTCTGTCTGGATTCTCGTAAGGTCAATGCGTTAAGCAGAAAGGATGCTAACCCTCTTCCCCATATCGAAGGGCTGATCAGTCGTCTACCTAATACCTACATTATAAGCAGTGTAGATCTAAAAGAAGCTTTTTGGCAAATACCGTTGGAGAGGCAGAGTAGAGAGAAAACTGCGTTTGCGGTACCGGGAGACCCTTATACCAGTTCACGGTCATGCCCTTTGGGTTTTGTAACGCTTCTCAAATATTATGTCGTTTAATGGATAAGGTTATTCCTGCACGACTCAGGGACAACGTCTTTGTGTATTTAGATGATATGTTAATAATCGCCTCGGATTATGAGAGACATGCCACCCTGCTGGGAGAAGTAGCCGAGTGTTTAAAAAAGGCAAACCTCACCCTTAACCTTAAAAAGTCCAGGTTTTGTTTTAAAGAGTTGAAATACCGGGGTTTTATCGTTGGTGGGGAAGGTGAAAATGGATCCGGCGAAAGTCGTAGCGGTCGTCGATTTTCCGATGACTAAAAATGCTCGACAGGTCCGTCGGCTGCTTGGTCTAGTAGGGTGGTATAGGCGATTTATCAAGGACTTCTCCAGTTTAACTGCTTCCTTGACAGATACGTTGAAGAAGAAAAATACGAAGTTTACGATGACGGAGGAAGCTTTAACCGCGTTCGAGAATCTGAAAAAGTCCTTAACGATAGCTCCGGTGGTTTCGCACACAGATTTTCGAAGCGGTTTTATGTGCAGTGCGACGCGTCTGACTCTGGAATCGGCGCGGTACTATTTCAGAGGAGCGAGGCGCGAGAAGAAAGTCCGATTTCCTACTTCTCGGAAAAACTGAATTCTTGTCAACGGAATTATAGTGTGACCGAGAAGGAATGCATGGCAGCAGTGATGGCACTCAAAAAGTTTAGGCCCTATGTCGGGCGTATGGCTTTCACTATTATAACTGACCACTCAATCCTGAAATGGTTAATGACCATGAAGGACCTTAGTCGCAGGCTAGCTAGGTGGTCGCTCGAATTACAGTCTTATACTTTCGACATAGAACACCGAAAGGGCTCACTGAATGTCGTTCCGGAAACACTTTCTCGGGCACACTTAGATAGTTTGGACATTGGAGAAGTAGCGCCATTAGTTGACCTCGAGTCAGAGGAATTTTACTCCGAAGAGTACAAGGATGTGATCAATACCATTCGAGATCACCAGACAGAGTTGCCGGATTTGAAAATTGATGATTCATTCATATATAAACGCGTGCTACCATTAACGAGTGACGATTCGCTTTTGGCGGCTGTGGATACCCTCAGGGTTAACAGAGAGTATAATCATGAAGGCCCATAATCCACCTCGAGCCGCGCATGGGGGGGACAATTTGTAACCAAATGCGAAATATGCAAGCAATCAAAGGCTACGAGTCAAGTCCAACGTCCTCCTATATGTAACAGTTTCGTAACCGATCGTCCTTTTCAGAAACTCTATGTAGATTTTATCAGGCTTACCCGCGTTCCAAAGCAGGTAATTCGTTTGTTTTTGTTGTGTTGGATCACTTGTCTAAATATGTTTTACTAAAGTCTCTACGTTCTGCCCACTCTGGAAGCATCATTACATTTTTGAAAACGATGTTTTTAATTTTTATTTGCGTACCTCAGATACTGCATTCTGATAACGGCAAGCAGTTTCTGTCGAAAGAATTTCAAAACTTTTTAGAGAAGTATGGCGTACGCCAATTCAGAACCGCGAATTATGCTCCTCAATCTAATGCTTCTGAGAGAGTCAGCAGATATTTACTAACTGCCATACGATCTTACTTAAAAGAGGACCAGCGTGATTGGGATGTAAACTTAAGTGACATTGCATGCGCGATGCGAAGTTCCGTCCACTCTGCGTCTGGCGTGTCACCCTATTTTGCCCTATTCGGAACCAATATGAAGACACACGGGAGTAGCTATACGTTGGCCCAAAAACTGAATGTGGTAGAGGATGGCGAACTGTTGACTCTTCCAAGACAGGAACGGCTGTAGATAATATATACAATTATAGATAATTGTCCTAAATATGTAGTGTCACGTGGTTAAGTCGTTAAGAAAAAACTCGTATGAACTAGAGAACCTATCTGGTAAAAGTATGGATCACGGTAATTTCCGAACATTGGAAAAGATTATCTCTATTGGAGGATATACACTTTTATCTTGTTCAGAAATAAGACTGAAATCAGTGTATTACGGGTGCTTATGTCTGTATGTATGTATGTCAATAAGTGTCTCCAATAAGACTGATCTCGCCCACCTGTGAGCGGGGGCGATAACCACTAGTACCTGATCAACTGTGATATTTACTCTGAATCTTCTGTAATATTTTAGCCGCAATATATAAGACTAATATATTTATTCCACTCCTTCGGAGTAGAATTGTGAGTAGAAAACTCAATGAATTCAACAACTGTGATCATGCTTTCGAAAATCTGTGATATCAGTTTAAGAATATAGTTTATTTACCGCCTTTGATAGTACGCCACTTGTTCGACATAGGTGAGTTGGACACATAAAGTAAAAATTCCAGTCACTTAACATCTGTGATAATAACCAACCGCTTTACTTAACCGCTTATTATGTCCTGGTTTGTCTTTGGTCCTTGCTGGCAATAACGAACCCTTAGCTCAACCTGGGAAGTGGTTCTGAACCGAGAACATTACAAAAAAAAAATGTTGATATGTCAGACTTTACACCTTGATGTTAATGTGCGTGATTTTTCATTGGCTCATTCTCCCCTTCTCAGCTCATCACTCTTCCCTTTTTCTCCTTCTCAACCTTTCAAATAAAAAAAACTTGCTGGCACTTCTTATTAGCTATGGACATTTTATTTCACCAGTAATTTTGTTTGCTCAATTTGCGTATTTTAAATAAAATTATTTTACTCAAATTATTATTATTATTTCAATTCGATAAAACATTTAAACTAGTAAAATCATCAACAAAATTTTAATTTATATTTATACCCAACAAAATTTGATCAATTTCATTAGATGGCAACCCTGTTGCTGATCAGAAAAATTTTAATTATGTTCTATTAAAATGACCTCGATTTATTTCCAAATGTGGGTATTCACTACCTCTTTTTTCTTTATTCAAATAAATCACTTTATTGCACTGCTCCCCCTTTATATACCCCCCCCCCCCGCCCCCGTCGTTTAGCGTACTATAACACTTTATATTAAGCATATATATATATATATTTTAATCAAGCTTAAAACCAATATAACTTAACAAACTCACCCATTATGCTCCGGTGGAAGCGGCCACTGCCGCTGACTTTATTAAAAGGTGGTACCTTGGTGTTCTTTAATACCTTGCTGCTTGCGTTGATTTGTAACACATATATATGTATGTATATAATAATTCGCGAACTGAGATTAATTTCGTTAATTTTGTACGTTTCGCGTTTAAATAGACTTATAATTCAAGCTTTACTTTCACAGCCGGTAAATTTACACTTTGAACGTTTTTTTTTTGTATTATAAGGTGATCAAAAGGTAAAACAAATTTAAAAACAAGTGAAATTAATCAAAATTTTAATAATGGTTGTGCTCGGAATTGAACCTAGGGCCCTTCAGGTAGTGGGGTGCAGCTTCCTTTAGATGCTATCTTTATAACCATATGAACAACCTGTTTGTACCTAGCCTGCTTGTACATATAGTCACTTTTGCCACGGTATTGAGGTCTGCTGTTTTTCCTAATAACCTGTTTTTTTTTCACTTAATTAATTTTCTTTGTCAAAAATGGCCACAGAAGTAGGTTTTCAATAATTTTCCTTTCGAAGAATGAAAGTCAAGGCGGTAGCAATTCCCACCGCCTGAAAAGACCTCGCTGAGTACCTCCTTTTTGGGCTTGGTAGCGGTAGGTGGTATAAAATTGAATGACCCTTTTTTTCAACGTGCTATTTTTTAAAACTGACGATAAGTAGAGCTATAATTTAGCCAAGGTAGAAAATTTTTAATTCCGTATTCAATGTTTTGCTTTTAAAACGTATATTAAATTAAACTAACAAAAGTTGCAAAGGTCGCGAACAAAGTCAACCGTCTAGGTTGGCACAGGTTTAATCTTTTTATTGCGATTCTTCTTTGTCTTATCACTAACCAACATTGGAAACTTCTGCAAATTCATATGTTCCATAATTTCCAGGATCATTGACATCATTAAGTGGCATCTCCACTCTCGAGTCAAAGCTCCCAAAATTCCAGCGAACTCGATCCTCTCTTCAAAATCTGTGTGGACAGATTGGGAAGAATTTTTTTTCTAAGAGGATGATAAAAACCAAATATATATATCAATACTTAAAAAAGTATGTTGTAAACCTTTCTCCTTTATTGATTATTAGAAAAAAAGGGAGTTTAAAAAAAAGTTTTAAAGAAAACAAAAGAATAGTTTAAGAAATGTTATCTGCATAAGCAAATCTAAGAAACCTTATGAACTTTCCTTTTTTTTGAGGTGTATATAAATTTTTTTTTTTTAATTGGGTTTTTTAGACTTTTAAGATGTGGGAATTTAAGAAATAGAAACATGGATATAAAGGTTAGTTGGAATATAAATATATAATTAACGTAGAAATAAACTAAACGCAAAAAAATTTAATGAAAAAAATAATAAATAATTATTCGAACCATAAAGAAATATGTAAACAAAAAGAAATGCACCAGTGTAACATGGTTCTAAACAAAATCGTTATAAGTATAAAGCCTAGTATACTAGGTTTAAGTAAGAAAAGTAGTTTTCAAATCTTGAAGAGATACAGATTTTTAATTTTTTGTTAAATATATTTATATTCAAGCTTGTCTATTAATTTTATTTAAGTTTATATGTAGATATATTTTAAGTTTATTTTATAATGAGTAGGATTATGTTTAAGTTTTAGATTATGTTAAAGCTTATAAGTAAGTTGATTTTAAATTAATTAAGTTAAAATTTTAATTTTGTATATATTTTTTTGAATACTTATAAGAATTTATGTTTTGTTATTTTAATAAACTGAAAAAAAAGGTATTTTTCAAAATTATGAATTTGTTTTTTTTTTTTTTGGTCTTAAGTAATAATTAAGTAAGTATTTAGTAATAAATGAAACGAAGTAAAAAAAAAAAGTAAATAAATGAACGAAAATGAAAATCAAACAAGAATAAAAAAACAAATCCAAAAAAAAGATAAATAAAAAAATATTTTAATAATTTAACAAAAAGGATCAATGTAAAAAAATAAAGAAATGTACATATGTATATATGCACCTAAAAAAAATCTAATTAAACAGGTAACTAAACCAAAAAGAAATATACAAAATCAAAAAGGAAATATAACGCAGAGAATTATAATGTATTGAAAAAAAAATAACCAAAAAGGATAAATATCCTTTGTAAATATAATAAATACCAAACAAAAAATAAATAAATAAATGTGTAACAAATGAAAAGGTATTTCGAAACTAATAAACAATTCCAATAAATTGTAGTCTTGTTTCAAACCAAAGAACAAAAAAAACTCGAAAACTCAAAAAAACTGAATCTATTAAAAAAAAAAAAAATAAACACTTTTTTTATGTATTCGAACATAAAAACGAAACGAAAACAAAATATGTACTAAACGATTTGGTTTTGGCTATTTGAAAATATATGAAAGTTGAAGAAAAAGAAAAGTAAATAATGTTGAAAATGTATTTGTTACAAATATATGTATATATTATTATAGGTATGGTTGCCCCACTGCGGGGAAGCTTCAGGCGACAGATTCGGTGGCGGGTATTCCATTTTTGATGATTTAGTTAGCTGACACGGTGATATTAAATTTTTTTGACTAAGACTGACAGATGGACTGGTTTTGAAAATTTTCCCTCTAGTGGTAAATGGATACAAAAATGTAGACGTAGGACAAAATAGTTTGTTTCTTAGTCCCATTTCACACAAGGAAACTGAGTTGCCGGCAACTAGGTGTTGGAGTAGGGCAAGAAGTAAGGGGAATGAAAAAAATCTCCCCGGTCAACGATTTGAAGAGATTATTTTGACGTTTTGCTTTGCATTCCAATTAGCCCAACAAAATCTTCCCAGTTTCTTGGTGACAGTTTCTTTGTGTGAAAGGTACAACGCAATTAAAGGAAAACGTCAAAAAATCTACAGCAACTGGTTTTCCTGTGTGAAAGGAGACTTACCGATCGTATTCGCAATTTTGTCCAGCCTGAAAACTTAGACAAAAGACCCAATAACAATAGGCCAGCAACACAGAAAAAAATTAATGAAAAAAACTATTTGTGCAACAGTGCGACTTTGCGTCAGCAACGGGACTCCAAAACTTGAAAGAAACTAGACAAATGAAATGAAATGTAAAATTAAGAAAGATAGGGAAGTAAAATTTATACAGAAAAAGAGTAAAGGGTAAAGACAAAAAACAAGTTTTAAGTGTTGCTGTTTTCATCCTCTTGTTAACTCGTCGCAAATGAAATCGGTATGTCCAATGACTTTCCGTAGCACGACATACGAGTTGCTGAGAATGGAAGTAGAAACAATTAAGGAAATTTAGAATTTGGAAGATAGAAGACGAAGACAAGTTGGGGGCCATTTGTAATAGGCTTGTTTGGTTTCAAAGATAGAATAAAGAATCTGTTTATATTTTTGTGAAAGCGGTACGGCATGCTGGCATTTGCTCGGCTTCGCCGGAAACGGTGAGGGATCTTGTCCACAAACACAAATCATACTAAAAAAAATCAAAAATAATTTCAAGAACGGGGAAATTGACTCAGACGGTCATTACCAATAGAGGGCGCCGTGATTTTGTTCGGCCTGGCCTGTCCCACCCTACCTTGGGAGTCGTCGGCCGGATGTTTGATTCCCCCATTGTTTTTTAAACTCACCGTAATTTCAGCTCTTTACGTCCACCAAGTCATGTTGTCACCATCTGCATCCCCTAGAAAGAGAGTAACTTATACGGCCATCTTTTTATGGGCCGCAATCAAAGACGGTATTTTCACCATGTTGGCGCGATTTACAACAATATGAACTTTTATTTTAAATTTTTGTAATTAAATAGGATTGTCAATAAGTTTTTTTTTTATGCAAAAAAAAACATTACGCAGAACATTACAAAAGAAAAAACATGAATAAGTTTAAAACAAAACCAAAAAAGGGGGGTGGCGAGCACGACGTCTGTGGGGATCGTCGATGATTTCCAATCTGACGAACAAACCTGTCATTAGAGGATAATATCATACCTATTCCGATAAAAAAGAAACTGAACAGACTCACCAATAACAATTTCCATTTTGTAATAAAAAGGAATTGGACCAATTAATCGGGTAGCCACTTGCTTTGAACAGGGCTACGTCACTGCCTTCGATAATAAAAAAGTACTTTATTTCAACTAAGTATGTACTAATAAAAAATCACACACCTTTATACACAATTTAATAGATTTGTTTCTTTTTTTTAATAATCAAGTTAATTTAAACTAATTAATTCATTTATAGCTTCATGAATTACAAAAGAAATTAAATGAATTTCCAAGCCTTAAATAATTATCATTTGTAAGTACTACAAATAAAATCCGATTTCGGTTTATTTCGATTCCCCAAACAGCGTTGTAATTCTGGCTACGGTTGTAAGGTTTCTCATCATAGGATTATTTTCCAACGGATAATACACCTATAATTGTTGGATCTGGCGAATTCGCCCATCACCCCATCCAACGGCTTAATCGTTTTATTTAAAAACGCAAATCAGGAAACTCCTAATATATTTAATACACCCTTCGTACCGCTCGTCAGAGTGATAGTGTAGAACCGTAGCATTGAAGTACGTAAAGCTCACGACATCTAGCTCTGACACCTCAAACCATAGTTTCGGTGGCCATGATTGTCTCCAGGAGACTCGACATATTCCAAAAAAACAACAAAACAAAGTTGTCAAAAGTTAGGAATGGGAAATTTCGCAATAAAAATCTACAACCAGACAAAAAAAGAACAGCATTCCTACTAAAATAATACGCGCGAACACCAATTTATTAAAAACAATGCCCGATACTAAAGAAAAGTCTGTCCCCGAAGGATGGGAGGCTCGCGCAAGTCTATCCACAGGATGACCTACCACTTAAACACATTTACTAAAGAATCCTAGTGGGAAAGGCCAGCGGAGCCAGTTGTAAAACGAGGACCCGATGAAGTATTTTTTTTTTCGTTTGCTAGCAAAACTATAAAAACCGACGGCCAAGCTCCTGGAGGGAAGAAAACATCACATGGTCTAAGGAAGGAGCACGTACAATTCTCGAGGCGTACAAGAAACAGATCGCGTTTGGTGAAGCCACCTCACATGAACTCTCAGAGATACCTTCTTTTTGCAGTTCGGCTAAACATGGTGGTGATCTAGGAATGTTTGGACGAGTACAAATGCAAAGCCATTCTATGTTTCCTTCAGTTTATAAGCAGGAAAAAATGCCCATAATCATTGAAACCGATTCCGGTCTGCATTTCATTCTTTGGTCAAAAACGAGATATAGATGGGGAAATTAAAAACTTTAGTTCAATCTTCGACAATAAAAAAAATATTAGCTTTTAATACTTAGCATCATCATCCAAATAAGGGTAGACCGAATAGAACTCGTTTCCTTATTTTGGCCACGCACTGGAAGCTGGAACCACAGTAGGCCACAGCTCTTTGACTGGGCCAGAAAAGGAAATGCTGAAATCAAAAGCACTGATGTACTTTATGATAAAAAGGTAAATCTAACATGGACCATTATAGGTGACGTTACACATTAACCTCGACACTGCTTTTATTTCAGCTAATAAGTGTCCGCAACATTGTAAAATTGGGCAAACCGCAATAAAATGGTAGTTTTCAGTTTCTCTTCGGTTGCATAAATCACAAGTTTGCTGAAGATCTGTGGGGTATGAAGTTAAGATTAAGTAGTTCACGCCACCTGCAAGACAACTCGTTACATCATCAAGAAATAGTGCAAACAAAATTGGACTTAAGATGCATCCCTGAGGGACACCCGCGGACGTATCAAGCCATTCTGACAACTAAGCACCATCTCATACAGCTGCACTAGAAGACGACAGAAACTTGATATAAAGCATTAAACACAAACACAAATATAGAAAACAATGGTAGTTTACAAATACATTTAAATTTTTAAAGAATTAGTGAATTCAAATTTTAATACAGCTTTTCAAAAAAAATATATAAAAAATGTATTTTGAAACACACCTCCTATTTTCCCATAAGTTAATTTATATATTTTGTTTACACGCAATCTTAAATTAGTTTCTGCTTCTTACTATCAAACAATTGTTCTTCACTGTCAATTCTTTTTGTTGCTGTCTTAGCCATATTTAGAAACTGATCAAGGCCAAAGGGATCATCTTCCTTTTCAAATTGAACTGGAGCTCTTCTTAGGTTGGCTGTAGATCGTTCCACACCCGAAAATTCTTTATCAGGAACAAATTTATTGGTGGAAACAATTCTATTAAATTCCGTTCCATATGTATCCATATCCAAATCTTTTTTAGGTCGATGCAAATGCGAAGTTATTGACGTTGAATCTCGCCAGGGTTTATCATACACTGTATACGTTTCGTCATCAATAAATCCAGAATCCATTCCTTTCGTTCTATTGAATAATCTTTGATCGAATTGTGCCTGTGAATTTGTTTCCAGCTTAGCAGATTTGCCCAGAGCAATTATTTCTGTTATATCACGCTCCCGTTCACGTTGCAAGTTCAATCGCTTGTCAGAGCCTGTACGAGACAAATTTTTGTCCCTTGTACGATCTTTGTGCCTCTCTATTCGTAATTCATCACGTTGCTTCATGTCATAATTGTCAACGTCTTCGGGTACGCGGAGTCCCGCCCTTTCTTCTCGAGCTCTTTGTGCCATTATCCGCAGCATATCCTCCTTTTTGTCCTTTTCTTTCTGTGCTAATTTCTTTTCAAGCTGTGCACGAGCTTCGACTGCTTCACGAGCTTTTCTATCTGCTATGTACAGTGCTTCAGCCATTTTTGCAAATTTTTCATTGATATGAAGTTGTTGAAGTCCCCGACCATCAGCGGCTAATCTTTTATCCAATGGGATAGTGTAACCTTTAGCATTTTTCCAATTCGAAATGCAGGGCGGAACTTTCCATTCCTTTTGCTCCTTTATACTGACTTTACGAGATGGTGAATGTAGTACAGGTGCTGGTGGAGATGGTGGCCCTCGAGGTATCTTTTTGTTAACCTTGAATTTTGGGGGTTCCATTGGATCAACTTGTGCTTCCACCAATTTAATAACACGCTGTTTGGCACCTGCGTTAAAATCATGTCCTCGTTGAACCGAGGTGAACCTAAGATATTGAGCAGAGAAGTTTTTTCCCATTTCCCTATATGGCATTGCAGCATTTATTTTTTGGCTAGTCACCTTTTCTAATGCCCATTTAGTTAATTCTGTAGTTTGTCTTTGAGTTTCGGTATTTGGTTTTTGAAGCTTCTCATCTAGAACGTCGGCAGGAAGAAGTTGAAATATATTTGAGAAGACAACGTTGTTTGGTGCGTGCTTATTTCTAGCTATAGATTCGAAGTTTACTTTTCCGTTGTCATCTAATTGAAACCCTAAAGTGTTCTCATTTTTCCGTAAATGATTATCCAGTCCCATGCCTTCAAAATTAAGACATCAAAAATATTTTAAAGAAAAATTAAAATTATTCTTACCCATAGGATATTGGGCAACCCGAATTTCAGGATAAGCTCCCCCGTCAAAAAAGGCAGACTCATTTCTTGGAATCCAACTTTGTCGTTCACCGTAACATGGGCGAGATACAGTATTTGATCTAAGCAGCTTTTCATCACCTTTGGAAGTTAATAATACTTTACTAACAACGTCCCACATTTTATTTTAATTACATAAATTAAATTTTTATTCGTTTAAAAATATTCTGCGTTTTCTTTTTCTGGCTGTAGAAGCACAGAACCACTGATGAGCAATACAAAGTATTATAAGTAATACACTGATCAATGGAAATACAATACATAAGTCATAAACTAATAACTTAAAGCCCAGAAACCTCTGCTTTCATTTGACATTTGCCTACAAGCTGAAATACGCACACAAGTAACATTTCTGTTCCTCTTCCAATAGCCCCATTGATAAAAACGCACCCAAGAAACTTTTCTGTCCCTTTTCCTATAGCCGCATAGACAACACAGTCCTTGTTATTTGTTTTTGTTTTGCTTTTCGATTTCCCATCTATTCATGGATAGAGTTTCAAAGCTACAAATACAAAAGTATAAGCAAATCGGTTTTGGGGGGTGAAACGTACGAAGGTTTCCAATCCTTATTATGGCTTATTTGTGACATAAGTCGTACACTATATTTTATAACATGTGTATGTACCGTTATTTTGACATATATGGGTGCCTTCACGCGAGAATAAAAAATCTGACAGCAAAAGAAATTGTGAGATGGGGATTAATGGATTTTTCGTGCGCGAATAATATAAATATACAATTTGCTTTAATAATTGAATATTGTTCAATTAAATTAACTTTAATTTAATTTAAATTAATTGCGATGAAATCAAGAATAAAAAAAAGTTGGAGTGCTAATAGGCCGGCAGACATAAGCCATTTTATCATAGCTGCGCCCCTGTTCTGCAACTATTCGAATCGATAAAAATAGTCCAGAAACGATGAGAATCCGAACGAAAATCAATTTATCGCCTCTTCGCGTTTTTGCATCGTTTTACAATAGTTAACTTTGTCGACTGAAACAAACGGAACTGAAATACTAAAAAAATGCGATAAAATGAGTTTCTGTATCCTTGAAAATCGTCAAGTTTTTCGATATAAAGCCTAGTACGCTGCTGATCCGAAACGAAAAATCCCATACAAAAATGACACGACGAAATCATGAACGAAAAATTTCGTTCTACTTTTCGTTTTCCAGTACGCTGCTGAACGACGAAATGTGTAATTTTAGTGGATAGCTGTAGTAGATTTCTTAGTACAATTCTCCACTCTTTTCGTTCTCAATTTAATTGACCTGCACATTAATTGCTTGCGAAATTTTGACATTTCATTTTTTTTATAAAAAAAAAGTCAAGCTCTTGTAATGCTTATTTGATTTTTCTTTGGCTTTGTATTTTCTCTAGTGTCTGGTTTTTCTGTGCATTTCCTGTATTAAATTATTCAAAATACATTCAATTCTAATTTTGTATCACAACCAATTTCAAAATCGACTAAACTAAATTTGCAAAATGAAAATGGGAAGTTGGAAAGAAGCACACCCTTCACATATCTTATCGGCGAACAAGATATAGCTGATCTTTATTTGGAGTGCTGATTATAACCAACTATCGACTTTTCTCATACCTAGTGATAGTGCTTAGATCAAAAATAACCTATGTCCTTTTAAAATTAATTTATTTTAAGTGACTACTAAATAAAAATATTATAATCAAGATTCAGTATAGTTTGTTCTGCAATTAACTGTCCATGTCAGTTTTTTTTTTTTTTAATGTAATTGAACCATCGTATGGCAGATGCCCTGCTCGTGAATTTGATACCAAATCAAGCTGCTTGCAAGCTTGGTCACTTGTCAATTGGATTTGACATATAAGGCCATGCATTTTTACTATTCATTCGATTTTAGTATTAATTGAGGAAGCAAGACCTATAGTTATAATGGGAATCGATCAAAGAGCATTCGCAGAGTAGCAGAGCGGTCAAGTACAAACCCACTAAGAAAACTCACTGATGAACAAGTGAAAATGCAACCCGTTCCAAAAATATATTCTAAAAGCTATTCACTGTTCTCTTGGAATATATAATCTGAAAATACTTTGAAGTGTATATTTGGAACGGGTTATCCTAAAAACTTGGTTGATACCTTTTTGTAATCTACTCTTGATGCTCTCAAAATCAGCATCAAAAGTTTTTATGTAGAAGCCTTATTGCAAAAAATCACTCTTGAAATACGCATATTTAGAATGATGTATGCGTATTCCTGGAGCTATTTTTTTAATACAACTTGTTTGCAAAAAATATTGATGCTTCCTTTGAAAGTATGAAGTGCTGATTCTAAAAAGATATCGCTCGCCTTTATTGGACAACCCGTTCCAAAGATATAGTTCAAAACCTATTCACTGTTCACCTTGAAATACATAATCTGAAAATACTTTGAAGTGTATCTTTGGAACGGGTTATCCTAAAAACTTGGTTGATACCTTTTTGTAATCTACTCTTGATACTCTCAAAATCAGCATCAAAAGTTTTTATGTAGAAGCCTTATTGCAAAAAATCACTCTTGAAATACGCATATTTAGAATGATGTATGCGTATTCCTGGAGCAAATTTTTTTAATACAACTTCTTTACAAAAAATGTTGATGCTTTCTTTGAAAGTATGGAGTGCTGATTCTAAAAAGATATCGCTCACCTTTATTGGACAACCCGTTGCAAAGATATAGTTGAAAATCTATTCACTGTTCACCTTGAAATACATAATCTGAAAATACTTTGAACTATATCTTTGCAACGGGTTGTCCAATAAAGGTGAGCGATATCTTTTTAGAATCAGCACTTCATACTTTCAAAGGAAGCATCAATATTTTTTGCAAAGAAGTTGTATTAAAAAAAATAGCTCCAGGAATACGCATAAATCATTCTAAATATGCGTATTTCAAGAGTGATTTTTTGCAATAAGGCTTCTACATAAAAACTTTTGATGCTGATTTTGAGAGCATCAAGAGTAGATTACAAAAAGGTATCAACCAAGTTTTTAGGATAACCCGTTCCAAAGATACACTTCAAAGTATTTTCAGATTATGTATTTCAAGGTGAACAGTGAATAGATTTTCAACTATATCTTTGCAACGGGTTGTCCAATAAAGGTGAGCGATATCTTTTTAGAATCAGCACTCCATACTTTCAAAGAAAGCATCAACATTTTTTGTAAAGAAGTTGTATTAAAAAAATTTGCTCCAGGAATACGCATACATCATTCTAAATATGCGTATTTCAAGAGTGATTTTTTGCAATAAGGCTTCTACATAAAAACTTTTGATGCTGATTTTGAGAGTATCAAGAGTAGATTACAAAAAGGTATCAACCAAGTTTTTAGGATAACCCGTTCCAAAGATACACTTCAAAGTATTTTCAGATTATGTATTTCAAGGTGAACAGTGAATAGGTTTTGAATTATATCTTTGGAACGGGTTGTCCAATAAAGGCGAGCGATATTTTTTAGAATCAGCACTTCATACTTTCAAAGGAAGCATCAATATTTTTTGCAAAGAAGTTGTATTAAAAAAAATAGCTCCAGGAATACGCATAAATCATTCTAAATATGCGTATTTCAAGAGTGATTTTTTGCAATAAGGCTTCTACATAAAAACTTTTGATGCTGATTTTGAGAGCATCAAGAGTAGATTACAAAAACGTATCAATCAAGTTTTTAGGATAACCCGTTCCAAAGATACACTTCAAAGTATTTTCAGATTATGTATTTCAAGGTGAACAGTGAATAGGTTTTGAACTATATCTTTGGAACGGGTTGTCCAATAAAGGCGAGCGATATCTTTTTTGAATCAAAACTTCATACTTTCAAAGGAAGCATTAACAAAACCAAAAGTAGTTTTGTCACCAAATTACTTTTAGATTTATTTTTTTGTCACCAAATTTCCTTTATATATAATTTTTTTGAAATAATTCTTGGACTTGAAAATGGTATCCGGAATTAGTAAGAAACCATAAATTAGAACTCATAACCGTTTACACCATTCCAATGAAGGACGTAGTTTTCGAATTATAGAGTGGTTTACCTCCCTATTTAATTGATTTTCTTAAAATTGATAGAAATTTCATCAAATCGGCAGATAAACCAGTTAATAAGTCCCAAAGTATTTGCTTAATTTCCATCATTTAAACGGTTCTGAGTTTTATTTTAAATCCTCTATGTGTAACAAGAACAATTTTTAAATCCAAGAATTATTTCAAGAAAATTACATCTAAAAGTAATTTGGCGACAAAAAATTTTCCATCTAAAAATAATTTGGTGACAAAATTACTTTTTTTTTTTACAACTTGTCATTTGTTTTTGACAGCTTACAGAACTCTCCGCAAATATTTTTCCGCTGTGGTTTTCGTTAGCATTTCGCTCTCCTAGTGGAGACCACCGAAAATTTTCGTTTCGCATCAGCAGCGTACTAGGCTTAAGCGTTAAATTTTGTTACTAGTAAATAGCAAAATAAAAACAAGCAAAAATGATTCTTCTCAAAACAAGACGTGTTGTATCGCTCAAGATATACGCTTTGTGGTCATTGAATTTTATTTAATATTTCAAGTTTTATAAAAAAATGTCATCGCTGAGATTTAATTTAATCAATGATGCTGTGAAAGGGTATCCACGATGTAGAAAAGTGTTTTTTTTTTTTGTATACTCGTAACTTTGCACGCACTCAAGGGATTATGAATACCCTTTATATGTTTTTGACACAGCGCGGGCATCCGGTGAAAGAAGAGAAAGAAGGATAGGAAAGATGTTTGACGCGATGTTCTGAGACTAGAGCTGGTAGTTGTCTCAGATTTATCTCCAGGGATGGCGGCTGAACTAATGCGGAGACAATTACCGTGTCTTATTTATTTATGTCCCTTACAATTCGCACTATTTTATTTCTTTCGTTGTCATATTTGATGGTTATGCAAGTTTACTCAATCACATGTTGTTAGTGTTATGCCTAAACAGCATGTAATGAATCAGTCGATCTCGTACTGTGGAGGTGTTAACACGTTTTCGGCTTCCCAGTTTTTTCCAAATTAAATTTCGTGAGTGAGCTTAAGTGTAACATTAAATCAACATTTCTTTAGTGGTGTAGTAGCACAGTGGTAGAGTGGCCGACCACTTTTAATTATTTTTAATTATTTTTACTCTATATTTAGGTTTAGTTTATAAGTAAGAAAAAGAAATGTTAAGATACCAAGTTTTTTGTCAAGAAGTTTCCTTGGTTAAAAAATAAAATAATTAGATTTAATTAAAATAGTTTTTAGGTCGAAAGACATTAGTTCTAAGAGTTATTGTTTTGTTTAGTGCGCCCGTAAAGGGCCAGTAAATTAGTGGTCAGATATTGATAAATAGGCTAGTTTTAAACATTTTTGTCTAGCTTTAAGATAGTTATAAGTTAATATGAAATAAAAATGAATTTACAAAAAAAAAAAAAAAAAAAAACAGAGTGGCCGACCCAGAATCCGAGGGTCACCAGTTCGATTCCCAGCCGGGCATTAGAACTTTGCAAGCTTTTTTTCACAACCGTGAAGTGGAAAACTTTATTGGTTGGGAAAACGATCAAAGGAGGAGGTGTTTAAGCACTTGGCATCGAAAGGTGTCCTAGGGCCAATGGGGCCAGCGATGGGATCAGCTGAGGGAACATCGAAAGATGTTCCACTTACAAGCAGTGATTCTGCAGCAACAACATCAACAGCAATAACAACAACGGCAACATCATCCGATGCTAACCAGAAGCGCAGAAAGAGGATCAAGTGCCACCAAATTTGGTAAAGAGGAGATCCACAGCCACCTCAGCAAAGCTGCCAGCTGGGGTGAATACGTCGGATATAGACGAGACATCAGAGGAAGCAAGACAAACCCAGCTAGACACTTCAACCGAAGAGGGTATTGAATATATGTCTGAGGAAGGAGAAGGGCACTTCACGACATGCGATAGTACTGCCTTCGTGAACCTCCCCACATCAGAGGCGTCAACTGAGGAGGACGAGGAACAAAGAATTGTCGCTCGAATTGAAACAATGGAGGCAGAAATCCAAAGTTTGAAAAGCCAACTTAAGGCCAAGCTAGAAGCGCGCAGAGCCAAACAACTGAAAGAAATCGAGGAACAAAAACAACAACAGCAAGACGAACAATTACAAAAACAACAGCCACAGCAGCAGCCAAAACAACAACGGCAAAAACAACAGCAACAGCAGCAGACACAAGCCCAGAAACAACCGCAACAAAAACAGCAGCAGCAGAATCAAAAGCAGCAGAATCAACAGCAGCAGAAAAGTCAGTCTCAGCAGCAGCAGCCACAGCCGCCGATTACGAAAAAAAGGTGCCACCCACAAATACTTATAAAATGGAGCTACAGGATACCATAAATCTGTGTAAGTTGGCCATACCTCAAAACTTTACTATAAAAAGATTAAATAACGATAGGCATGCTATCCACTGCTTCACACTGGAACAGCACAAAAAAATTAAAGCGTTGCTAAAAGAAACCACTACTGAATTCTTTAGTTTCACCGCTAAGACCGAAACGTTTCAAACGGTCCTTTTGAAGGACATAGATTCCTGCACGGAACCACAGGTGCTCTTAAGTGAACTCCGCCAAAAAGCGAATGACGATCTCGATAAGTCAATGCCCATCGAAGAGTTTATTTTCCGTGTTGAAAGACAAAAGGGAAATCATCGAATGCCTTGGTCTGAGGTTGTAAAGAATTTCCATCTTCTTTTGACCGGAAATGCTCAGACTTGGTTTTGGCAGTACCTACGAGCTAATTTCAATGCGGAATGGGATGAATTGCGTAGTTCATTTTTTTAAAACAGTACCGCAGGTATGAAACCTATTTTGAGGTCATAACACGAATGATGGAACGCCGCCAGCTTGCCAACGGGTCCTTCGATGACTATTATAACGCCATTCTTGATCTTCGTAATCGCTTACAAGAACCTATGAGGGAAACTGATCTTTTAACAATTGTGAAAGACAATTTTAACAATCGCTTTATGCAATACATTTACCCAATGTCTTATGTTCTCGTTAGAACATTTGCGCGAAGAATGTAGAAAGACAGAGAAAATGTTAGCGTCCAGAGATTTAGCTCGCATGAGATATGGACAATTTGCTTCGCAAAGAAATTTTCATGAATTAGATACAGATCTTAATTTTCAAGGTAAAGACATAAATGCTATGGACACCAAACATTTTCCTATACGGAGTCGTAAGTGTTACAACTGCAAAAAAGAAGGACATTCTTTCATGAATGGCCATTCTACTGAGAGGAAGTTATTCTGTTATAGATGTGGTTTGGAAGGGCACACAACACCACAGTGTCCTTTTTGCAATACGATTTCGGAAAACCAGAAACCGAGCTAGAAGTCTACCGAGGAATCTCGCTCTTCCCAAGCCAACCTAAGCCCGGATTAAAAAATAACAGCACTAACACAGAGAGCTCAAGTAGTACCTGTTTAAAATCAGTGGTGCTTGCTACCCCTGATTCAAAAATCAAATTCAATACAGCTTCACCATACAAATCGTATGAAAAAAGGCTAAAATGATATAACGAATTACGTACAAAAATATTTTCAGTCGAAGAAATAAATTCATCACAACCTTTTCATAAAACTAACAGGTCTTTGCATAGAAAGAAGAAGAGGCGTATCTTTAGACAATTAATAGAGTCTTCACATATTTTGGCTGAAAACGATCCAGGACCATATACCAATGTTCGCATTGGTAAAGAAGAGGTCAAAGGCTTACTTGATAGTGGGGCTTCTTTTTCTTGTCTTGGGAAGGGCTGCATAGATTTCGCCCAACGTAACAAGTTTGCGGTTTTTTTTTTTTTTTTTTATAATCTACACGCGCTCAAGGGATTATGAATACCCTTTAAATGTTTCAACACAGTGCGGGCGTGAGGGTGAGGTTCAGGAAGAGAAAGAATGATAGGAAAGATGTGTGGCCCGATATTCCGAGACTGTAGGTAGTTGTTGTCTCAGATTTTATCTCCAGGGATGGCGGCTGATCTAATGCGGAGAAATTTCCGTGTCTCATTTATCGATGTCCCTTATAATTCGCATTAATTTTTTTATTCCTTGTCATATTTTATCGGTATACTAGTTTTACTCAATCACATGTTGTTAGTTCTATGCCTAAACAGCATGTAATGAGTAAACCAGCAACTCATTGTATGACATTTATTTTTAGAATTGTTTTTTTTTAATGGAAAAATAAGAAGACATAGACTACGGCAAGGATCGAACCTGTGACCATGAGGTTGACACAACTATCGCGCCACGGCGACCCACATTATTAAATTTGAATCGGGAATAAAAACAGCCGATGGTAGTGACCAACGAATAGTGGGAAGTATAAACGTCCCTATATATTATAACAAAACAACACGACGTATTGACTTGTATCTAGTCCCGTCACTTACTCCACCCTTGCACTTAGGAATAGATTTCTGGGTAGAATTTCAAATTTCGCAAAACATAGTTTCGGAAATCATAATTGATGGCCCAATAACAACAAAGCATGATTTGACTAATGACCAGGAAAAGGCACTGGACTCGGTGATCGAAAAATTTCCTTCATTTCCAAAATGAGGATTGGGTAAGAGCACCGTGGATACCCACGTTATAGACACAGGTACTGCAGAATCTATAAAGCAGAGAAGTTATCCAGTGACACCTGTAATTCAGTCACTAATTAACGAGGAGATAGGTCGAATGCTATCTTTAGGCACAATTGAAGAGAGCGAAAGCCCTTGGTCGTCGCCAGTTGTCTTAGTAAGAAAACCGGGCAAAAATCGATTATGAATTGACTATCGTAAGTTAAATGCTGTAACAAAGAAAGACGCTAATCGTATCCACAACACCGATGCAGTTCTAAGCCGCCTTGGCGATACATTTTTTATCTCGAGCATTAAGGATGCATACTGGCAGATTCCACTTGATAAGGAGTCACGAGAAAAAACAGCATTTTTTGTACCAGGCCGGTCGCTCATGCAATTCACTGTGATGCCGTTTGGAACATTTAATGCACCAGCCAGAATGTGTCGAGTTATGGATAAGGCCATTCCACCGGCACTTAGGGAATTTGTTTTCGTATACATTGACGACCTACTTGTTATTTCAGCTGCTTTCGACACTCATTTGAGACGCCTAGAAACAGTAGCTAATTCTTTAAAGAATGCGAACCTGACGATCAATGTGGAAAAATCTAAATTTTGTTTCCGTGAACTAAAATTTTTAGAATACATAGTTACAGGTGGTCATATGAAACCTGACCCGGAAAAAGTTCAAGGAATCAACGATTTTCCCATTCCAATAAGCGTAAAACAAGTCTGAAGATTTTTGGGATTCATCAAGAATTTTGCCAGTCTTGCTACCCCCATTACCGACATGCTTAAAAAGACAAATAAAAGGTTTCAAATGATACCCGCAGCGATTTGGTCATTCGAAGAGCTTAAGACGGCGTGAGTTGGGGCTGTGTTGTTTCAAAACAATGATGTAAGAGAAGAACAAACTATCGCATTTTTTTCTCAAAAATTGAACTCATGTAAATCCAACTACACTGTAACCGAGAAATAATGCCTAGCAGCTGTTCTGGCTGTACAAAAATACCGACCGTATATCGAAGGCTCCCACTTTAAGATCATTACGGATCATTCTAGCCTTAAGTGGTTAATGGATTTGAAGGATTTGAGTGGTAGATTGGCGAGGTGGTCACTTATGCTGCTGGCATTCGATTTCGAAATTGAACACCGTAAAGGGACAGCAAATGTAGTGCCAGACGCACTGTCAAGAGCATTTATCGAGAGTATTAGTGACGTAGGACAGAGCGATTCGCAATAGATTTCGAGTCAGAACATTTTAGGTCAAAAGAATATACATGGTTAATAAATCAAATTAAACTTAATCCAGACCGAAATATAGACCTCAAAATTTCTGAAAATCTTATTTTAAAAAAGTTTTTTCGTTTAGATGGAGATGTTGAGAAAACTGATCTCCAGTGGCGACTCTGGATCCCGGCAGGTCTCACTACAAAACTTGTCGAGGAAGCTCACATTCCCCCTAGTTGCAGCCATTGCGGCATAGCCAAAACCCTTTCAAGAAACTATTATTTTTGGCCAAAAATGGCAAACGATTTTAGGGAATTTGTGGCTCAATTTGAAATTTGCAAAGAAAGCAAAAAGGCACATAGAACCAAAGGATCACCTATGACTAACCACACTACATTCGAGAGGCCTTTCCAAAAATTATACATCGATTTTATGGGTCCATATGTGAGATCCAAAAAAGGAAACGTGTACCTCTTCATTCTGCTAGATCATCTTACGAAATTTGTGCTATTAAAGCTAATGGCTAAAGCAAACACCAAGTCTGTCATTAATTTCTTAGAACAAAATGTGTATAGTATTTTCGGCGTGCCACAAAATATACATTCCGATAATGGCAAGCAATTTGTGTCAGCTCATTTCAACCAACATCTGGGAAAACATGGAATAAGACACATGAGAACAGCATTATACTCTCCACAATCAAATGCATCGGAGCGCGTTAACCAAACAATTTTATCCGGTATTCGTTCGTATATTAAAAAGGATCATCGGGAATTGGATCGATATATTCCTGAAATTCAAATATCTCTTTGTACTTCAGTGCATCAATCAACCACTAAAACACCCTATTTTATATATAACTTTTAAATGATGACGAATTTCAGACGATAGGAAAGGCAGATCATGTTAGCCTCATTCAAGACCACTTGAAAGAGCATCTTAGAATCGCCTTGTAAAGTATTATAATCATCTGTTAGAAAATTCGAACCAGGGTAGGAGATTTATCGGAAAAACTTTGTCCAAAGTGATTCTGCAAAAAACACTAATGCAAAATTTTGTCCGAAGTACATTAAGTGTCGTGTACTACGTCCAGTGGAAAACGCACTTTATGAGGTAACGGATGTGAAAGGATAATCTAGTGGCATTTATCATTCAAAAGATCTAAAAGTATAAAGAGCACGAAACTCTTATTTCAGGGCATGGGCAGAGCCACACATTCTCAATTTAATACCTAACCAAATTTCATTTCTTTCTCTCATCATAATGTTCTAAATAAATGGTTTTGTAATGTATTTTCCGAACCCTATTAAGTCTACAAAGAACTATTACAAACTTCATTTGTTCGAAAGACATTTGAACACGTCTTAGCTTTTTTCGAAAACTTCGGAGAAAATCCTACGGTATGGCGGACATTTCCGGAACAAAAATCTTTCTTCTGTTCTGAACTTTGCAGCTAAATCATCTCTGTGCTCCGACTATAATTATTAAGAAATTATCTGATTTTTTATTTTTTGGAATAATAAAATAATTGAGGTAAATCCATAAATCACCTTTGCTTTCAAATAATTTTTAGTATACAAAAATTAATCCTTTGGCTTTAAAGTGGGCAAGTTAAACTGGCAGAAATCACTTGCCGTAACTAAGTTCAGGAAAGGGCACACGGAAGTAAGTCACATGTTTTGTAAGATATCATAAAATTTTATTCCTCTAATGTAAATTCCTATATGCAGTGCTAAAATCCATCATTGAAATTATTCCTAATGTACACGTGCAGGATCGATGCTAGACAATCCCAATTCGCTGTAACTCTGTGCATTGCTCGTGGCTCTTCAATTGCCATATTATCGGCAAACCATTAGCGTGACACAAGGAAGGTTGACCAGACAACATACGAATCATATTGAGATTCGATCTGTTCATTGATGGACTACCAGAGACTGTAACAATCAATTATACGTAGTTGGACAGTCAGACCTACCAAACTACACATAACCTCACTTGGTGATATTTATCAATCCATCGGAGAAATAAATCAATCTCTATTGAGGTAGTAGGTACAAGTAAGCAGACGTGAGCCACCGAAGTTGTTCTGGAGTTAACTTTATCGCCATAAAAAAAAAACAAATCTTGACATAGTAGTTTTTTTATGATAATGGGATATTTACTAAGTTATAAACAACTAAAACTACCTTAAAGAAAAGTAAAAGAACAAGCATTATAATATTAAAGTTAGATTTTTTTTTTAAATCAATTACAATTCTAAAACTTAATACCTAAAAATTGCAAAATTGTACAACGGGAGTGATAAGAGAAACACTTTAAAAATGAAAAAAACAAAGTAAGAAATAGAATATGAGTGGAAAAAATAATAACAAAAGCAAACAACTAAATCAGAGAAAGGAAAAAATAAAAACACAATAAAAACAACATCGTATCACGACGAAATCAACATTGTGCGCACAACGTGGATGAACCGTCATTGGTAATAGAAGTGAGTAAAATTTTTATTTCTTTTCTCGTGAGTTCATTTTCAATATATGCTATACTCATAATTTTTGTCTATATTTTGAACTTTTAAATTTATCACAAATTTATTTTTTTTATTATCACTCTCCGGTATTAAATATAACTCTACAATTGAAATTCAATATAGATTTATTATATCTGAGATACAAGAATAATATCTTTGGAACATAGTTTTGGCATAGACTCTTTGTTTTAAATATGAGAGTACTCTTAATAATTTTCTTTAGCAAATCGCGTAGTCAACAACTTATTATGTTAGCTAATTCGAACACTAGCACTACGTTAGAACTGATGCAGATATGTACTGCATATATTAAACGATCAAGAGTAATAATTTATTTCTTTTAGTGTGTTTCTAACAACATCTGCTGTGTTTCTTTTATTGATGCTTCGAATGTTATTCTCTGAGGTGCATATTTATATGTCTTATTATTGGCAGGATTAATTTTTATTTTGAAGGATTATATACGGCAAGATCCCCCCAACCGTGCGTCGACAAGCATGCCAACGGCGGTATTTTAAAAAGGGATATTACTATCTAATCCCAACCTTCACAGATGCTCTCATCATAGATGGGCTTTTTAAAACATTCAATATTTCACTCATGATTTTTTAGTTGGAAACCTAATGATTTAAAAATTTTCTTATTGTTGGTAGTTAGTTTTTTTCTTTTTCGCGACGGTTTTTTCCAAACTACTGTTGTTGGTCGTGTGACTGATAGTGAAAAAGTGATGGAGGGTTTTATTTTAGTGTTATTTTTATTGTGAATAATCATTGGTCCATTGGTTTTAAATGAAGCCTAAGTGTGATGGTTTCTCCACGAAAATTTATTAGATTACCGTTTTGATCAATAACTTTAACAGTTATTGAACTTATCTGTCTGGTGGTTACAGGTAAATAGATTACATTTTTGGGGATATCATCTACCTTATATTCAGGACTACGATTAAGCGAAAACTCATGAATGGTGTGTGCTGGTGCATTATTAATATACGATCCAATATTCTCTTACTATCTTAATATTCTCTTACTAAAACCCAATAATGAACCGACCGACGGTTCTATTTGCACTATCCAAATTTATTGATGGAAACTAATTTGCCTCCAGGTTTGAGATATTCCCAGTTAAAGTTAGCGATAGGTGAACAATGAAATTAAAAGCATATTTTATATATATTTTATTAAAAAATGTTTAATTTGTAAATATATATGTGTGTGTGTGTATGTATGTATTACAATATATCTTTTTTTTTAATACATGAATTATGGTCGTTTGAAAATCCCAACCATTTTACTAGGACTTTGTTTCCGTTGGTATTAAGAATCTTCTCAACGAGATAACTATTTGGATATCTAGTTTTCAACAGTTCAAACTCTTACTTACTTACTTACTTAAGGTAGCGCTACAGTCCGGGGTGGACCAGGGCCTCAACCAATAAGCTTCTTCCAGTCGGCTCGGTTTCTAGCTATCTGTCTCCAGTTTCGCACTCCAAGTTGGTTGAGATCCTCTTCCACTTGCGTGCACCACCTTTTACGCTATCCCACGGGCAGGTTTCAAAGACTTTTCGGACGGGAGCATTGATGTCCATTCGCTCTAGGTGACCCAGCCATCTCAGTCGTTGGCTTTTCAATTTTGTGACTAGGTCGTTATCGCTCTACAGCCCGTATAATTCGTTGTTGTATCGTCTTCTCCATACCCCATCTATGCAGACGGGACCAAAAATCACCCGGAGAATTTTCCTCTCAAAACAACCTAACGCGTTCTCATCCACCGTTAACATTGTCCATGTCTCTGCACCAAACATCAGGACTGGGATGATGAGCGTTTTATATACGCACAGTTTAGTTGCTCGAGAGAGGGCTTTGCTTCTCAATTGCCTTCTTAGCCCAAAGAAACAGCGATTGGCAATAGTAATTCTGCGTTTGATCTCAGCATTGGTATCATTCGCTGAGTTTATAGCGGATCCTAGGTATACAAAGTCTGTGACCACTTCAAAATTATAGCTGTCTATAGTGACGTTCTGTCTAAGAAGCCGGTGCTGGGTGTCCTTTCTTGTTGCAGCATATATTTTGTTTTGCTTCGCTTTTAAACCCATCTTCTTGGGTTCTTTCTCAATACTCACGAAAGCACCATTGACATCACGCTTTGTTCGTCCGATTATGTCAATGTCGTCAGCGTAAGCGAGTAATTGGACGGACTTTTGATAGATTGTGCCTCTAGTGTTGACGTGAGAGTTTTGCACTATTCTTTCAAGAATGATGTTAAAGAAGTCGCATGGCAGCACGTCGCCCTGCCTAAAACCTTTTTTGACATCAAAGGTATCTGTGAGGTCTTTGCTGATCTTGATGGAGCAGCGTGCATTCTCCATCGCCATCCTGCATAAACGAACGAGTTTGGTAGGGATGCCAAAACTAGACATGGCTCTATATAGCTCGTCTCTGTAGATGCTGTCATACGCGGCCTTGAAATTGATAAAAAGGTGGTGAGTATCGATTTGAAATTCCTGGGTTTATTCCAAGATCTGCCGTAGTGAGAATATTTGGTCGATAGGGACTTCCCTGGCCTAAAGCCACACTGATAAGGACCTATCAGGTTGTTGACGAAAGGCGTTAGGCGCTCACAAAGTACGGCAGAGAAGATCCTTTAGGCGGTATTAAGAAGACTGATGCCTCTGTAGTTGGTGCAGGCCAGAGGATCGCCTTTCCTGAGGTTCGGGCAGACAATGCTGAGGTTCCATTCATCGGGCATGCTTTCCTCTGACCATATTTTGTAGATGAGCTGGTGCATACTCCTTACCAGTTCATCGCCAGCCACTTTGAACAACTCGGCCGCAAGACCATCAGCCCCAGCAGCTTTGTTGGGCTTAAGTTTAGATATAGCTATCTTTACTTCGTCGAGATCGGGTGGACGGTATTGTTGGCCTACATCGTCCAGGTTGAATGGTACAGTCGGTTCGTCATCGCCGTTATACAATTTGCAGAAATAATGATTCCATATCCTCAGCACCGACTGCGATGTTCCCCTGATCATCTTTGCAGGTTTCGGTTCGGGACTTGTACGCCTGGGAGGCTCTTTTAACTTTTTGGTAAAACTTCCGAATTTCATTCCTGTAATGGCATCCCTCTATTTCCTCGATCGCGCGCTTCTCATGCTCTTTCTTTTTCCTTCTTAGAAGCTTGTGTTCCTCTCTCCTCTTCTGTTCGTAGAGCTCGCGAGCAGCTCTAGTCCTTCTTAGCAGCGCCGGCTCTGTGTACTTGCCGGCATTCTTCATCGAACCAGGGGTTTCACTGTGGTGGTCGTGCGAGGCCAAGCACGTTAGATGCGGTAGCTCTGACTGCTTCATGGCAACTCTTCCATTGGTCTTCGATACTTGCAGTTGGCGGCAAAGGACGATTTAAGAGGGCGTGAGAGACTTGATTGGAAAAGGACCTTTCGATTTCCTGCGACTGTAGCCGTCCGACGTCAAATTTTCTCACAGTATTTTCCCGTTTTGCCTTCGGTCTGGATATCCTTAGCATTACCTTGGCAACAACGAGGTAGTGGTCCGAATCCACGTTCGCTCCTCGAAATATTCGTACATCCTTGATACTGGAGGAGTGCCTTGCTTCGCGGGAACTGCGTACTGGCTACCACAACTTTTCGCCCCGCAGCAAAGTCGATTAGCCTGAGTCCGTTATCGGAGGTGGTGTCGTGCAGGCTATATTTTCCGATTGTGCCACCAAAGACGTTTTCTCTTCCTAGTTTGGCATTAAAATCGCCTAAGACAATTTCAATGTCATAACTAGGGCATTGCTCATACGTCTTGTCCAAGAGCTCGTAGAACTCGTCCTTGGTATCTTCATCTTTCTCCTCTGTGGGGCGTGCGCACATATGAGGCTGATGTTGGCGAATTTAGCCTTGATGCGAATTGTCGTGAGGCGCTCGTGCACACAGTTGAAACTCAAGACTTCTTGTCTAAGTCTGCCTCTAACGACGAATCCACATCCAAAAAGGCGTTGCCCTTGCGATCGATAGCAGTCACCATAGTAGATATCGCAGTCTTTCAATTTTCGTCTGCCCGGCCTATCCCATCGCACTTCTTGGATGGCGGTGATGTCTGCTTTGTAGCAGCCTAGAGCCTCCGCTAAATGTTCGGCTGCACGTGGTCTATAAAGAGACAGAACATTCCACGTGCAAATCCGAAGGTCGTTGTCCTTATTTCGTTTGCAGGGTTCGTCAACAGTAAATCCGTCCATATCCGAGGCTTGTTGTTGCTTCGAAACTAAAAGTTGCCTTACGTGGCCGGGAAGTCACCCCGACGGCACGACCCCCAACCTGGAGGACCAGACCCTTACAATTTAACTCCAAGGGCGGGGAGCCGGATTCACCGCTCCTTATAGGCCTGAGCTCCGAATATGTCGTAGTAGCCCGTATAAGGTGTTAACTAAGTAGTTCAGCCTCACTGGAACTGTAGACGCCACCGTTGATTCCATCTGGGGAATTCTTAGTGGGAACACTCCTCTCGGTTTCTGTCCTCAGTCCTGTTGATGGCACCGTTGATTCTCTGTGGTGAATTCATCCGCTGCACACCATCCTTCCGATAGGCTCGTCCAAGACTTCAGCCCAGTCATACAGCCAGTCATTTCGGAAAGAAGGTTATAGTGTTGCTATTTTTGTCTTTTGTTCAACACTCGCGCTTATTAGTTTAGCAAGTCAAGTTCGGATGAACGAGACCAGTATCCGAAGGTTACCACTTGGAGATAAAATAAGCACAATTGACGGGTAGTATTCGTTGTATTACTGGATGTCGCCATGTTGACGCCAATCAGTGACTTAACGCGTCTAACAACGCCCAACCATCACAGCTCAAACTCAAATACTCCTCAATTGATCACATTGCCTTTATAGTCCTCCAAAATATATGTAGCTGTATTAGTATTTTGAATTGATTTGATTTTAAAAATTTCAGTCGGCCAATTTGGTGTGTAACCCTTTTCAAAAAAAATGTTTATATTTACTAATGCGTACACTGTCCTCCTTATGAAACTTTGGTTTATTAAATATTTTCAAGTTGTTGTAAACAGTTTTTAATAAACATATTTTCATTTGTAGAATTTGCACTGATTGGGGACATTTTAATGGTTCTATATTTTGTATTATTGTACCTTTCAATCAATTGTTTATAAAAATGTATCCATTGATATGACCCACGATAACTAAACTCCTTCCACATTAGACCTTTAAAAGTTCTTTTGAAACGTTCAGCTATTGATGCCTTTACGATATTAAATGTTGCTGCTTCATTAAAGATTGAAATCGTTTGTTGAAAAATTCTTTTCCGTCATCAGTTTGTAAGTTTGCTGGCGAACGACGACCCTCAATAAGTATACTTTTCATCGTTCATTGACACTAGAAGCAGTTTAAGTTTTAAGAGGTACAACCCAGACAAATTTCGAAAATATATCTATGATAGTGAGAAGAAAGCGGTGGCCTTTGTTAAATCTTGAATAGGCACCCATTTCTACTAAATCTGCTTGCCAAAGATCATCGATTCCTTTCGTTATTACTCGACGACGTTGGAAATTTCTGCGCGCTTGTCTATGAAGCTCATCCACTAATCAAATTTTTTCAACATTCTTGGTTCCACCAATTGTTTAAAAATATAATTCCAAATGTACCTATCTTCAATATAATTGTTAAGTGCTTTTATTTCATTGGTTAGGTTTTCGTTCAGCAATTTGTTTGATTTTATTTCGGATTCTAAATCTTTTATAACTTTTTCAATATCTTTAATATTATTTCTCAAAAGTGTGATTTCTTTTTTTGATTTTAAAGACAACTGACTTAGCCTTTCCGAAACAGTTTGCTTTGACACTGCATATTGTCTTCAATAGGGAAAGCTATATTCTTCAGTCATTTAAAATGAAGGTTTATATTTCGATCACGGTCCAAATTAAATCCAATGGTTTTCTTTAGTCTCCTGTCGGAATATATTATTATTAGAAAAGTGACCAAACTTGTCGACGCTCATTTTGATAAAGATTCTATGCAATTATATTTATACAATTATATTGCTATCTTTAAGTTCTTCAATAATGGAAACAATTTCATTACTGTGACGTGTATGACCTGCCGACTGTGATGCAATTAAAAGTCGTAATCTATCGACGAGTTCATTGGGATCATCCCAAAAAATATAGTAAGTTTTTTGTGGATTTACAGTCAAGAGATCATTTCCTTTATGGGGTGTTTTATTATTGTGTTTATCTTTGAATAACCTTTTTAAAATACTTCTGTACTTGTATGCTTTTGTTCCTTTAATTTGTCCGTTTTCATTATATTGACGTTTATGTGCACTTGTTATAATAAGAATTTTGTTGTAAATTTGCAAATCAGATTTATTATAGTTTTTAGATGGTGTTTTGTAAAACAAAAGCTCAAAAAGTCCGGGTGTTAAAGACCACATATGATCGTCTATAGAAATTTGATTTGATTTTAGTACAAATTCTTTATTACCTAATTTCCATTTAGCAATTGAATCTCTATGTGGACCATATAATTTATCCAATTTGTTTTTCTGTTCCAATGTTGTCAAATTCAAATTTGTATATACACCACTTTTGTCAGTGTCATCATATTGTAAATAGAAGGTATCTTCATTACGTAAACCACTTGGATTGATTAAAATCGTATCATCATTTTCATCATCTTTATTATAAGTGTGATCAGCCAGTGAGTTGCTCTTCAAGGTTTGTTTCTTCATTTTAACCATAATCATAACTAGGCTTTGCATTTTTAGCGAGGGCTTTGAGCGGTTTAGTGATTGGCTTAAAATGTCTTCAAAAAAGCCTGCTACATCTAATTCTTGTTATTTAATACTATTGAACTTATTCCGCAATACATTTCTCGTGTTTATAACATCTCTTATTATTTTCTTAGTCCTTTTCATTGATCAGATCAGCTTTTTAAATATCAGATCAGGTTGTTAAAAGATCAGCTTTAAGATATCAGATCAGGTTGTTAACAAATCAGCTTTTAAATATCAGATTAGGTTGTTAACATATCAGTATTCAATCAGATTGATAGATTTACCTACTCTCATGCTATTGCAACAGCATATTGTATACTGATCAGAAATGATTTAATATTAAATATTAATTGTTATTTTAGATATCAGATCAGGTTCTTAACAGATCAGTTTGTAGATATCAGATTGGGTTGTTTACAGATGAGCTTTTAGCAGATCAGGTTGTTAACAGATCAGATCAGGTTCTTCCCAGCTAGACACTTCACCCGAAGAGGGTATTGAATATATGTCTGAGGAAGGAGAAGGGCACTTCACGACGGGCGATAGTACTGCCTTCGTGAACCTCTACACGTCAGAGGAGTCATCTGAGGAGGACGAGGAACAAAGAATGGTCGCTCAAATTGAAGCAATGGAGGCAGAAATCCAAAGTTTGAAAAGCAAAGTTAAGGCCAACCAAGAAGCGCGCCGAGCGAAACAACTAAAAAAAGAACAATTACAAAACAAACAGCCACCGCAGCAGCCAAAACAACAACGGCAAAAACAACAGCAATAGCAGCAAACACAAGCCCAGAAACAACCGCAACGAAAACAGCAGCAGCTGAATCAACACAGCAGAAAAGTCAGTCTCAGCAGCAGCAGCTACAGCCGCCGATTACGGAAAAAGAAAAGGTGCCACCCATAAATACTTATAAAATGGAGTTACAGGATACCATAAATCTGTGTGAGTTGGCCATAGGTCAAAACTTTACTATAAACAGGAACAGGACAAAAAAATTAAAGCGTTGCTAAAAGAAACCACTACTGAATTCTTTAGCTTCACCCATAAGACCCAAAAATTTTAAAGCGATCTTTTTGAAGGGCATAGATTCCTGCACGGAACCACAGGTGCTCTTAAGTGAACTCCGCCAAAAAGCGAATGACGATCTCGGCTTTATCGGGGCCAAGCCGTTCGCTACAGTTAGTTCTTCCTTGTTCAACTCTCACCCAGCAGCAAACTGAATAGTTTGAGGAGTATCTAGGTCCTCAAGTACCAGGTTGTAACTTGTAACTTCAATGCATGCGCTCCCAAAGGTTCGGCCACACCGCAGCAAACTGCGAAATGGAGTCACGCTGCGTTAAGTGTGGAGAGAACCACAATGCAGATGAATGCAAGTTATGAAGGGAACGGGTCGAAGATAGGACCCAGCTTAAATGTGTACTCTGCCGAGGCGGCGAACACCCCGCTAATTATCGGGGATACCCGACGTTTCAGTTTATAAAGAACAATAAAGCAGCAGAGCAAACAGTGGTAGAAAAGCGTCCAACAGTGCGCCCTCCTACAAAAACCGCCGTCAACCCCCAAATTTCTTACGCCCAAATGGCGTCAGGAAGGGGAAGCACGGTCAGCCTACGCCAAAGGTCGCCCAACAGGCCCACGTGCCTAAGGCGCCGGTGGCACAGGCGGATATTATGGGCATTCTGTTGGCGATCCAGGGCCAGTTGACTGGCCTCCAGAACCAGATCAGGGAGCAGGCGACTAGGGTGGATTATCTCTACTCTGTTTTGCCGAGCTTAACGCAACTTAGAGGTTAAGGGCGCGCTGCCGGAGAGGCCCTTTAATATCCTAGCTGTGAATGTTAATTCACTCATTAGGACCGAGCGTAGAGCGAATTTATTCCAATTGCTTAAAGGCATAAGTCCAGATGTGATCATGGCTAGCGAAACTAAGCTTAACCAGAAACATAAATTGACTAACAATAATTACAATATCGTAAGAAGAGACCGACCCAACTCCACTCAATGAGGAGGCGTCGCAATTTTTATACGTAAAGGCATTAGTCATAAGGTAATATATAATAGTGATGTGCGAAAATTTCGGACGTAAGAGCCATGCATCATATGCATTCATCTCCAACAGGGGAAGCGAATGTATGTGACCACTGCCTATGCACCGGAAACACCTCAACCCACACAGTTTCTAACAGAGCTTGAAAAGCTTTTTGAATGCTTAAGACTGAGCTCGGAAGAAAACTACTACATATTGGCTGGTGATTTGAATGCCAAACATATAGATTGGGGAAATCAAATACAAAATCCTCGTGGTAACCATCTGTATATTTGGATGGGTCGATACAACCTGGAGTGTCGCATTGAACTTCTCGCTACAGACAGGCCATCGTTTCCAAGAAGCCGTGCCTATCTGGATCTATTGTTGAAAGACGCAAGACTAACAATTACTGACACTGTGGGCCATCGGCCTAAAAATTGTTTAAGAACGATCGAGTACGACAGTGACCACTGCGGACTCGCCGCCGTAATACAACTTCCGAACGAGCTTATGGAGTTGGAGGAGTATGTACCTGTGCATACTTACAATTACAGTCAGGTGCGCTGACCACGCTTCTCGAAAATCTTATTGAGCGAATTACGTTCAAATGGTATATCCCCACCAAATGACAGGAACCTGGCAAATACTGAAATTGACAGATATTTAGAACAAATGGACGAAATAATTCAACGAATAATGAACATGACAATACCGAAATACAAATAAAGTAACGCAACTGACATGTACCGTAACGCGACAATTGATGCATTACACAGGCAAAAAAGTGGCTTACTGACAAGACTAAAACGCTTGTACAGGCAGGTTACCGACACACGAGATCTGGAGATAAAGACACTGAATTCGTCCATCAAAAATATCAACCAATTGATCAAAGAAAATTATAGGTTGTCCATTAATTTGTTTTGGGACAACAAAATTCGGGCCGTGAACGCTTCCGACCAGAGTATGTTCCCACAAATTAATAAGATATTCAGAAGAAAAGATCAAAACGACCTTCCGTGTCTTAAGCTCCAGAGACGTACTTCTGACAGCAGGCATAGACCCAGATGACGCCGTCTTGAACGATGACCTCTTCATAATCGAAGATCCGCAGGAGAAGGTGGAGGATGTGGGGCTGCTTTCCAGCAAGTGTACAAGGTGAATGCTAGCATTCGCCCGAACCATGACCTGGAGAGCAGAGCTCTGGTTCACCACTTTTACCTCCGGAACGATATAATGAAGTGGCGATCTGAGAACCTTGGTTTTACCGGGTTTAATGATGAAGATTTAGCAAATGCCATAATCGCCGAGCGAAATGGAACCAGTTCCCTGTTAATTTCGAAGATTGAGCTCCAGCTCATCTTTGATTCACTAAAGAAAAACAAATCAGTAGGAGTCGATGGTATATCCAATGTTGTACTACGACATTTGCCTCAGGAAGCAGTTGACATTTATACCACACTGTTTAACAACGCGCTGAATAATGCATATTATCCAGTGCGGTGGAAGACAGCAGTGGTGCATCCTCTCCCTAAAAAGGGAAAGGACAATTCCAATCCGGCGAATCTCAGGTCGATAAGTCTTCTTCCGAGTATCAGTAAAGTATTTGAAATGGTTATTATTAGGGCACTGTTCAAGTGGGCGGAGGCAACAAAATCATACCGGATACTCAGTTCGTTTTTAAGACGGCACAATTCATGCCGCGTCTAAGCTCGTTTCTGATTTCCAATGGAACAAATCTAAAAAGCAGTATACTGGTGCCTGTCTGGTTGATTTGGAGAAGGCCTTCGACACCGTATGGTTAGAGGGTCTCTATCTAAAGCTCGCCAGACTTGGTATAAGTAAGCCGCTACTGTACATGCTTTATGACATGCTAAATGGTAGAAAGTTTGTTGTCAAGAGTGGCAATGTAACTTCTACCACAGTTATTAATATTAACAATGGTCTTCAGCATTCACACCAGCGATCTGATAGGTAGTCTAACTCAGGAAATTGCATACGCCGACGATATAATTGCGTTCAGAACAGCTCCAACAGTTGAGATCATCAAAATTCTTTTGCAGCGTGACTTCGACAAGATTCAGCGATATTGTGATGACTGGAAGTTGAAAATCAATTTCCAGAAATCAGAAACAATTCTGTTTAGGACTTCGTTGTCTAGCGCCTCAAGGGATATGAGAAAGAACTGGCGCAAGCTGGTGATCGTAGGAACACGTGGACATCCACTGACGAGTAAAAGTGTAGTAAAGTACCTTGGCATCTGGTTGGATCAGTACTTGTATTTCGACAGACATATAGGTGCTGCTCTGGCCAAGGCCAGGGGAGCCTTTGCCATGACAAAACGATTGCTTTATAGCAGTCGTCTTGACAGCAGGGTGAAGGTGCTTTGCTACATGGCCCTCATCAGGCCGATGATTGCCTATGAATGCACGGTGTGGTTCAACGTTGCCCCACCTCAAATGGAAAAGATTCGGATGTTTGAGAGGCAGTGTCTTCGCCGTTGCCTTGGATTACACAGAACACCAGAGTCGGACTACACACGATATTATTCCAACCATGTTCTATACAACGGAGACAACATAACCAGTATAGACAATTTTTTTGATTAAGCTGATTCGGGGTCACATTGCAAGAGCGATGTCCTCAACCCACAGCTTAATATTTGGGGCTCATTACCCCAACAATGAATATCATGAGAGGGCGCCTCAAGGGAAGTCTTCGACGTTGCCTTGGATAACACAGAACACCAGAGTCGGAGCACAAAAAATATTATTCCAACCAGGTTCTATACAACGGAGCCCACATAAACAGAATAGATAATTTTTTGTTTAAGTTGATTCGGGGGCACGTTGCAAGAGCGATGTCCTTAACTAACAACTTAATTTTTGGGGCGTATTACCCCAATAACGAATATTTCGAGAGTGCGCGGTTAAGTGGCTACATCCCTCCCGAGGCATTCCTCTATTTAGACAGTCGAGGGCTGATACAGGATGGAGGGGCGGTTCCGCTCATCTACCACGTCAGCCGGAAAACTGTAGATAGGCGACTCCTGTTTGGTCGAGACGTCATCGCTTAAGGTGGAGAAGATCGCCTCCGGTTCAGTAGGACTGTGTCCGATCGGGGCCGGAGGGATAGCGCGAAACAGAAGAAACAGTTCTGGTGGCTCTCTGAACAGCAGCATAATTGGGGTATTCACGATCTGGTGTACCAAGTCTTGTAAAATTGTAAAATTTTATTTTTTTACAACTGACGTGAACACACCTTTACTAATCTGTAGCTACACTGAAGGAAATGTCAAAATCTGTTTCACATTTGTTCTGAAGAAGGCTTAAGTTTGTGTTAAAAAAATCTTACACCCTTGTGTTTTTCTGTTACAATAGGGTTTGGGTATTGTAAAAGTTTAAGATTTTGACATTCAGTATATTTTGTTGTTGTAGTGCAAAAAAATGCTACACTTTTACACTTTTACAATGATACAACACCAGATACACCGGATCGTGAATACCCCTATTATCTAAAGTCGATGAAGATGGTATATCTTGGCCGACTTACATAGATTTAGGGCAATTAAGTATAGGGAACAGTCGGGGTGGCACCAAAAAAATTAAAAATATGTATGTATGCGGCGGCACACGTGCATGTATCTGCGTGTCTGTATATGTATGTGCGTACGTATATGTATGTGCGTATGTACATGTATGGGCGGGTTGCATGTTGTTGTGTGTCTGCATGCATATAAAAAAAAAATTTAAAAACGAAAAAAATGCTGCTGTGGTTGTTCTAGTTTTTAAGTAGTTTTAAGTATTAGTATGTATTATTAGGTATTTTAAGTAGTTTAAGTTATTTTTAGTTAATATAAGTTAGTTGTATTTAGTTTTAATTATTTTTAATCTATATTTAGGTTTAGTTTATAAGTAAAAAAAAAAAAAAAAAAAAGATAAGATACCACGTTTTTTGTTAAGTTTACTTGAAAAATAAAATAAGATAAAATAATAAGATTTAATTAAAATAGTTTTTAGGTCGAAAGACATTAGTTCTAAGAGTTATTGTTTAGTTTAGAGCGCCCGTACAGGGCCAGTAAATTAGTTGTAAGTTATTGATAAGTAGGCTAGTTTTAAACATTTTTGTCTACCTTTCTACCTTTAAGATAGTTATAAGTTAATAATATGAAATAAAAATGAATTTACAAAAAAAAGGCGCTAGATTTAAGCTCTGGTTCCCGAGAGAGAGCGTGGGTTCGAATCACACATTTGAAAATAAATATTTTTTTTTGTTGAAGTAATAACTTCTTAAGGGCGGGTAAACCGCTTCGTTACGAAAAGAAAAGAATTTTATCTTTTTAACGAGAGGACTTAGGAATCTGAAATTTTTGGAAATGACACAGAATATTGCCTCAAATGTTTGGTAAGCATGTTGGATTCACATAGTTCCATAAATGTAATTGGTTTTTCTTTAATTAACAAGCAGACATTAACAATATGACTATTATTTTCATGCATCAAATTATTACTCTATGAGCTATACAAGCTTTGCAATCCTTATTTCAAAACCGAAGAAAAACATTCATAATTGCCTGCTTTCCTATCATCGATGTTCAGTGTAGAATAACAGTTATGTTTGAAAATTAATTAAAAACAAAAAATGTGGTTGTTTTGAGCTTATATCGTCTGTTCTAATAGCTCAATCTTTAAGGTTAAGGTCTTAAAATTGAGGTAAAACTTGAGGCTGTATGACGGTATAAAAATAATAAGAATGTTTCTTACTATATGTATAGCTCAATTGTTTTTTTTTTGACATTCTAAGGTCCGTTTACTGATACACACCTTAAGCAATTAGGTTATACTTAAGCACTTATGTGACAGTTTACGCAGAGGAAAAAGTAGCCCATAAGCGTTTTAAGTTGAGAATAAATATTTATGATTCGTATCAGCAAACGGGCCTAAATGCAAAAGTTGATGAAAAATTTCAATATTTTGAAAAACAATATTCCACAAAGTTATTGCCCCAGACATCGTCTACAAAAGTGCTAACATAAGTGAATCGATAAATAGAAGTATACGTAAAGCCTGACGACGACCGTCTGTCTGGCTTTCGTTTCTCTCACGCACACGGAGAACTTTTGAAATTAATCAAATTAATTAAATTTTTTTAATTTAAATAATTTCAGTATTAAATAGTTCAACTTAGATTAAATAAGGTTATCACTTCTATCGGGCGTCCCGAGACGCACATGTTTTTTTTCAATTGTTAAACATTTCAGTTTTTATTGTTAATGTTTTAGAAAATTACATATTGTTTATTTAATTTGGAGATATAAAATCGAATTTATAATAAAACATTAATATTTCTGTTTAAATTTTTTTGTTTTGTAAATTAAAACAATAACATATATGGTCATTGAGAGTGATGCATATTACAGGGTGGCCGTGATAGATAAGGACACTTTATCAAGATCTACTTTGTTTTTGTCAACGATTAAGCTTTTAAAAAATACATTACATTTTATACTAGTCCGCAGATAAATCTACGAAGTAGAGACACTGAAGCACTGGTAACTAGACCATTGGCTTAAACTTTTTACATACATTAATACAACAGAGATAGGAAGAACACACAACAGAAGAAACTCATGTCAACAGCACGTGGTTGGTTTCCGAAGGTCCTTCATCGAAGTACCAACCACGCGCAACGATGCTTGATTTCGCTGATCTATGGGAAGCGATGCTTTCATCGTATATAAATAATATCATGAGATTATTTGAAAACAGAAAAACAACAATTTATTATTAGTGTCTAGTGAAAAGTGAAAAAAATAAGAATTGGGACATGCTCATCTTAGCTCTTTTAGGAAAAAGTCTTAGAAATACGACCTAGACATTTTAATACATACATAGCCATTTTAATATATGTAAGTTTAGAGCTTTTATAAATTGATACATTGTTCTCGAATGAACTTTTATTATAAATTCACGTTGATCTTTAATGTTTTGATTTTTAACACGTCCAATACACTACACTTTTAATTCAAATAATATAGGTATATGTACCAAGCGATTATAAACCGATAATTTAGGTCAGAATCAAAATTTATTGATTCGCAAGCAGAATTGGTAAGAGTGAGGAAATCTATGACTGAAATCAATGGCAAAAAATGTTAAACAACATAATATTAAGGCCTTAACACGATACTAGTTAGCAATTTACTATATACATAGTAGTCTACTAACTTTTCATAAATTTTAAACCATTTGTTAACTATTAAAATGTTAATTAAGCAGAAGGCAAAGCATTTGTAGGGTTTGAATTTTGATGAACACAATTATTGTGTTTATGCGTTGTAAATTGATTATATGTTGATAGAAACCCAACGAATGTGCTCTAAATAAGCATTCAATGTTTATATTTTCATCATTTTACCTTCATTATTTACAATAATAAAAACAAAATTGACACCAGCAGGATTTAAACTTGGGCCTCCCGCGTGCAAATCCTCTTGTTAACTTAGTATCATACTAAAAATGATTTAACATGTTACTAAATCGTTTAAAATCTTGCGCCAATATATTTTGTTTACATCTCTTGTATATAATATTGGGCTTAACCTGATGCCCACATGGGACATTATAAGAAAATAGAAAATAAATGAAACAAAAAAGCTTTGTTCTGCTTCACGCAGTATGTACTTTGGGGTTGGATTAACGATATATTATTTGTCCTATATTTATGATACAGAGCTCATTTTAAAGGTTATTAAGCACACTACAAAATTAATAGCAAGCGTTACCAAGAAAGAAGAATACAGAAAAAAGGAAGATATCTCAGAAAAAGTCGTTCGAGCTCCCATTTTGACGAACAACTTAACTTTAGATCGCTATAACTTAAGAACGAATTGACATACAGAAGTCGTTTTTATGTCATTTTGTAGATAATTGCAATGTCTTTTGCGGTTTTTGGAGTTTTTTTTAGAAAAAAATAAATGCTTTTGGAGTTATTAAGCAAAATAAAACAAATTGGAATTTTAAAATGGCAGCATTTCCCTTCCGGTTCCACACTTTAAGACTTGGTTTTTTTTAAGAGAACATGATTTTGCAAACAAAACTAAAACCAAAAATATCCCCACTCAAGAACATAAATTTATTACATTTTGTTGAATAAATGTACTACACCCCAATGTTTTCGATAATTTTTTCCAAATCTATTAAGTACGATAAAAAGTGTCTTAATCTTTTTTTGTGTAGAATAACATTAGCTATAATGTGTACCTAAAACCTTTTTCAAAAGAACCTACAGTTTTCGTTTTTGGAAACAAACTGAATTTTTACCCCTGCCCCCTAAATTTTTTTGCACGGCAGTAAATTAAGGGTGCTTTTAAGGGAATGCCTAGGACGTAAAAATGATGCTCTCCACCAAAATTCAGCTTTGTCGGAATTTTTTCGAAGATTCATCATTTTTACTTGCGATTATAGGTACTAACTATAAGGCAAGTTATGCATTCGTCGAAAAAAAACGCTTTGAGATAACAATCAAACATGACAATACGATGGTAGCGAAGACGAAAAAAATGGTCTAGCAATTCTGCCCGTCTGCATGTCTGTGTGTCAGTCTGTCGTATGTATGTATGGGGTGGACCGAATTGCTTCAAACTTGTCATATACAGTTTTCAAGGTATTGTACAGTTTGAAAATTTTTTTAGCTCAAAAAATAACGGTACCTACCTTATAACCGTTACGATAAAGCCTATTTTTCTCGGAAACTGCTCCAACGGTTTTGATTAAAAAAAAGCAGTGCAGCTTTTTAGGTACGACCGATCATATGATTGAAAAACAAATTAAAAAAATCTCTAAAAACGGTACTTTCCATAGGACGGTTTTTTTTTATTTCGACTACATCATAAATTACTTAACCGATTCTTTCGAAGTTTCGCACATATATAGGTTTAGGTTGCCCAATTTATACTGCGTACAAATATTTTTAACTAATATTTTTTGTATTTTTAGAGGCATTTAAAAAAACATTTATTTATATTTTGAAAACTGCTCACTAATTTTTTATTTTTTTTTTTCAAAAATTATAGTTATAAGTATGTGCTGAACACCTACAAATTGGCGTTTTTGATTTTTTAAAAGATTTTTTTGAAAAAGTTTTAAGAAAATCTTTTTTTCTCAAAAACCGCTCCACAGATTTTTAAATTTTTTTTCTCATAAAATTAAATTTATACAAAAAATAAAATGGCATACTTTTTTTTTTAGCTCAAATTAGTTTATGTATTTATTTCAGAATCTTAAACTATTTTTTTTTTGATTAAGCCGATTTAGTCTTTTTTTAGTTTATATTATTAAATAAAGGGTTATCCATTTTGCGGTTTCAAAAGTATAGGGCGGGAATTCGACATCTTTGAAACAATGTTGTTAAACCAACTTTTTTTTCAGTTAAAAGTCTGACATTTACGAAAATGGATCGCTTAACTATCGCCCAACGCATAAAAATTGTTAAAACCTACTACAAAAATGGTGATTCTGCCACAGCTACATATCGTGCTTTAAGATGAGATTATGGTTTACATAATCGTCCAACTATGCAAGTACAAGAGACAGATATTGTAAGGCCTGTGCATCATCGTTTCGCTCGTACCACTGAAAATATTGCTGCTGTAAGTGAAAGTGTTGCCGAAGACCCGAATGTTTCGATTCCTCGTCGTTCTCAGGACGGCACATTATGGCGTATTTTGCATTTGGATCTACACCTATATCCATACAAAGTCCAGCTCACACAACAACTGAAGCCAGCTGACCATTCACAAAGTCTTAGATACGTCGAATGGGTGCTTGGACAACAGGCGTTTGACGGCGATTTTTCGAACAAAATTTTCTTCAACGTCGAAGCACATTTCTCACTCAATCGGTATGTTAATAAACAACATTGTCGTATTTGGGGTTCTGAGAATCCTCAAGTAATTGAAGAGAGGCCATTACATCCACAAAAAGTCACTGGTTGGGGCGCTCTTTGGTCCCGAGGTGTGATTGGACCTTACTTCTTTGAAAACGACGATGTTACCGTCAATTCGGAGCGTTATGGTCATATAATAACCGACTTTTTTTTGCCTGCTATTAAAGACTACGACTTGGAGAATATGTGGAGTCAAAAAGACGGTGCCACATGCCACACAACTCGAGCGAATATGGCTTTATTACCAGAGACATTTCCTGGCCGCGTAATTTATCGCCGCGGCGATATCAACTGACCGACAAGATCATGCGATTTGACAGGGCTGGACTTTTTTTTGTGGAGCTACGCGAAAGACCGTGTTTATGCAGATAAACGTTTAACTCTTGAGCACTTGAAAGCCAACATTCGTCAAGTTATGGGTGAGATACCGCCCAATATGTGTCAAAAAGTGGTCGAAAATTACCTCAAAAGAATCGACAATTTGCGTGGTATCCATTTAAATGATGTAGTGCTTAACACATAATGTCAAGATTCAAACTTTATAATAAAAAAAGAAATATCATGAATAAAATATTTTATATGTGTTTTATTTACGTTTACTTTTGAAACCGCAAAATGGATAACCCTTTATTTAAGATTATCATACCATTTTTTTTAGAAAAAAAAATTAAAGAAACTTTGTATATACAAAAAATAAAGTAAAAAACGACTTTAAAAATATATTTAGATTTTTGAGACAGCAAGTTCGCGCAATCCAGTCGTGCATTTTATTTTGTCTAATTTTCCTGGACTATTAGTGCATGACTTAAATTTATTACGTTTGGCGGGCGGCTAACCTGGTTACAACTTTCCTCATATGTGGCGATTATCAATTATTTAAGAAAATAACTACCTATATTTTCTTAGGGCCCAGATTATCACAGTTATTATTTTATTTATTTATTTCAATTTAGGTATTATGATTCTTTATAGACTAACATATTTATTGAATTAACAATTTTTATATTAAATAAAAATAAAAAGGCTTGGTTTTAAAAGCTGTATTAAAGAAATAAGATAACATAGATCCATAATTTTCTTTCATGTTTACAGTGTACGACTTAAAATGGACTAATTTATTACGTTTTTCTGCCGGCTGACCTTGTTACAACTTTCCTGATATTGATTTGCGTAGATTTTGAATTAAGCAATAACTATATATTATTGGGCCCGAGATTATCACAGTTCTTTTTTTAATTATCCCATCTATCTAGCATAATTTTTTATAGACTAACATAATCTATTGAATTAAAAATTTTATAGATTTTTTTAGATTAGATAGATTTTTTTATTAGACTATTATAAATACATTTTTAAATCATGGTTTTACATATATATGTAATACAAAATACAAAAAATCATTATGACATGGCATGGCCGTCTGCCAGATTGACAATAGACATAAATTATACAAGTATTGTAATAAGCTTTAATAATTATTGGTCGAGATTTATTCATCTTTCATCTTAAAGACTTTCAGTAAATAGTCTGCTTGCAATTTAAGGGTTTTGACGAATAGTGGTGAAAGTCCTGTCTCTAGCATAATGACGTAGTTTGGTGTGTTACTTGGCAGACGAAATACTCTTTTCACGTAGTGAGTTAGTAGTTTCTCCACTGTGAGATACTTTTTACATCCCCAAACTTGGGCACCATATAATAGGATACTCTCCGCTGCAGCTTCATATACTTTAAATTTGCTGCTATGTGCTATGTTGAAGTTCATAAAAACTCTTTTCCAAGCTATATTTATGGCTGTTTTTGCTTTTTGTAGTTTTTCTACTAGATACTTTTCCATGCTTAATTTGCTGGAAAAGATGACTCCTAGGTATTTGTACTCGTTGACACATTCGATGACTTCTCCGTTAAACACCCACTTTTCGTTCGATGCGTTTCGTCCACCTCCTCTTTTAAAAATCATTACCTTAGATTTTTGAATGTTAACAACTAAATTCCATAAACCACAGTAATTGTAAATCCTGTTAATCATAAGTTGAAGTGTTTCTGGGGAGTATGCAAACAAGACTATATCATCTGCGAACATCAATGCTTTAATACGCTCTCCCGCTAAGTCAACTCCTCCAGGAAGGAAATCAATTACATCATTTATGTAGAGCGAGAAGATGGTAGGACTCAGTGTACAGCCTTGTCTCACTCACTCCTGATGAAGTTACAAACCAATCCGAAAGATTCGTTCCGTTCCAAACTGCAGCCCGTGTTCCTCTGTACAACTCTTCAAGTATTAAACCGAACTTCAACGACAATCCCAAATTGTACAGTTTGTAAAACAAAGCCCCTCGGTTGATGGTGTCAAAAGCTGCTCTGAAGTCAATGAAAAATACATACAATTTTTTACCCTGCATGCAGAAGCTTTCGGCCAGGCTTCTCAGGACAAAGATATTATCGATTGTAGAGTAACCGGATCTAAAACCGGCTTGACACTCGATCAACACCTTTTGCGTTGTAATCTACCTTGTAAGTCGCTTCTGTAACATTGCTGTGAAGATCTTATATGTTGAATTTAAAAAGGAGATTCCTCTATAGTTCTCTGCATCCAACAAGGATCCCTTTTTGTGAATCGGGAATATTATAGCATTCCTAAATTCATCTACCGGAAGATTCCCCTCAAAAACTCTATTATATAATGTTACCAGATGTTCTTTAAGTGTGACGCTACCGTATTTGTAGAACTCTACTGGAATACCATTTGAACCCGCCGCTTTCCCATCTTTAAGAGTCCATAAAGTTTGTTCAAGTTCTTGCAAACTAAATTCTGGGTCCAAAATTTCGTTTTCAAATCGAGGAACTGCATAATTCCAGTTTGCTGATGCTGTTTCCGGATTTAGTAGATCTTTGAAGTGAATGAAAAGTGAATTTGCACACAGTTTTTTGTGTATTACTGGCTGTTTTCCATTTAACTCCCAAGCCAGTTTCCAAAAGTCACTAGCGGTTTTACACTACACCAATCTGCATGCTTGTTTTTCTTCATATTTCATCTTTTTGAATTTGCATAGCTCTTTATATTTCCTATTGGACTCTAAGTAGTTACTCCTAAATGAACTTTGGGAGGAGTTCCGAAAAATTCTCAACCATGCAAAAGAAATCTTCCGAGCTTTTCGGCATTCTTGATCAAACCAAGGCTCATTTCCTGAATTCCATCCTTTTCCGCTATCCTGCTGTTTGGGGTAAGCTGCCTTTATGGTTTGCTCTAAAATTCGAAAGTCTGGTCTTTGATGTTCTTGGAGTCTAGCATCCAGCTCTTGTCTGTATGCTGAGGCTTCCAGTTAAGTCTGGGCAGTGATTGTGGTCTGATAGTTTCATCAACATTTTGTTGCAAGCGCCGCCGTTGGAATGCTATAACAATCGGAAGGTGATCCGAATACCTAAATTCCTTAACATCTAGATCCGTCACCAGTGGCTCCCAGTCTTCTCCTAGGATTGCATAATCAATCACTGATGATCCTTGGCCTCCAATAAATGTGAAATTCCCCGAGGTGTCACTCGAACTCGTTCCATTCTGAATTCGGAGTCCAAAAGAATCGCAAAGATCTAGGAGTTTCTTTCCTCTTGCATTATAAACACTATCCTTTGATTGGCTATAAAAGCCGGTAAAAGCGTTCACTGCTCCTGCCTCTAGGCCAATTCTCGCGTTCAGGTCTCCGATAAGCAAAACGTTCGTCGATCTCATGTGGCTAAGTAACTCGGTTGTTCTTTCAAAGTCCTCTTCCCAATTATTACAGTTGAGGTATTGAGGTAGTATCCATAGACGATTGGTATTAATTTATAAGTCAACAAACCATATGTTACAGTGCATCCGAAACTCGCACTTCAAACTCTGAAGCTTTCTTTGGAAACCAAAGTAGCAACCTCCACTTGCTCTTCCACGCTCATGAGTACGCATTGCCGGGATCCACTTAAATACAAAATCTAACAGATTATTTTCGATAATTGAAAAGTTATTTACAGTTACAAAAGTTTCATACAAAAATATTAAATCAAAGCTATTCACAAATTTATAAAAATCAGAAAATAACGATTTATTAATCAAACCTGATACATTGTACGATAAAATTTTAAAATATTCTTTTTCTTCTCTTAAATTACTAGATACTAGAATTTTACTTGAATGGCAGGCGGCTTTAGTACTAAACACTATAATTAAAACCATTTTCGACACCACTGGTTTCTGGCAGATGTACTGCATTACCGACGATGTTGACCTGTTGTGCAGTTCCTGTCAGTTGGGGGCTGTCACTACCAGCTGTTTCGATAATGAATTTGTTTATTATCGCCATCCCGCCTTCTACTTCACACTTCAGAGTATTTAGGCCTATTCAGCAAGATCTTTTATTCTGTTATTCTGCTATTCTGTTATGAATTTCCATACAAAAGTTTGAGCTGTCACAAAATCTTTTATGAATAATAATTTTGGTATTCGGCATGCCAAAACTGTTATGAAATCTGTTAATTATCTGTTATAGACTGTCAAAAATTCGAACTCAGAAGAAAATCTTTTACGATTCGCATTTTTGGTATTCAGCATGCCAAAATCTGTTATGAAATCTGTTATAAATCATAAAAGAATAAAAGCCAAGCTTTTGTGACTTTTATCATAAAAGATTTCAATAAACACGGAGTTTAATTAAGTTAAAATGGATATTTATCTCTTATTTCGTCAACGAAATGTTATCAAAAGGAGACACATGTAAGAAAATATATAAAAATAAATAATTTATTGAAACAAATAACTTAATTAAAACAAATTGTGTTTTAGACGAAAGCACAGAACACTTTTACTGGAACTAAGGTTGAAAAGTAGTCCTTTTGATCTGCCCGATATTCGGTTTATTCAGCTTTTCAGGTTGGATAAATTCAATGCAAGGATTTTAATGGACAAATTACAACAATTTACGCGAGCCAGAAATACAACAATTCCGTTTCAAATACAGGTTAAATTTTATTAAATTACATTTATAATGTGCATAATAATTGTACTTTTATGTTTGGTTATAGTTTCTTTCCACCCTTCATTTTTACGGATATGGTTCGTATCAAGCATCCATTGGTAGCAGCCATATTTTTGGGCTTTCGCAGCCAAGTACTTCGAGGTCGATTCAAATCGTTACCGACCTAATTAACGCCCATTTGATAGGTGACGCAATAAAATTTCCTAGTGGTATTCTTGATACAGCAGACATAAAAAGACAGTGAGATTCTTATTAATTAAACTTAGTATCTAGTATATCTGTTGATTTATGTATATATCTCTATCTCGACAGGTTTTTAATAAAGTTCAATATCCCTAGCATTATAGGAGTTATCGATGGTACCCATATTCCAATTATCGCTCCTAATCAACACGACATTGACGCACCAGGACATTTATATATCAATAGAAAAGGATACCATAGCCTTAATGTATTAGTTATAACTGATGCAAACTTAAAAGTTTTATATGCCGATGCTCGATTCCCGGGCTCAGTCCATGACTCCGCCATATGGATGGTCTCACCTATCAGAAGATTACTCAAAGGTGCATTTACAACTGCTGAAAATCAACGATCACATATTATTGGTAAATACCTTTTTGTTTGTTTTTGTTTTGTTTTACTTATATTTTGCTTGACTAGGTGATTCTGGCTTTCCGCTTGAACCGTGGTTATTCACTCCAGTAAATAACCCACCACAAGGTTCACCTCTATCGACCTTTAATAAACGCTTTTTATCCACAAGGAACTCTGTGGAACGAACGTTTGGAGTGATAAAAAGTCGGTTTAGGTGCTTATCGCGTCAAAGAGTGCTGTACTATTCCCCTGAAAGAGCAGCAAAAATAGTGTATGCAATATTCTGTATCCATAATATGTTCACTATGGGAGCAGAACAATTTCTTGAGGATGAAGATGAGCTTAGTGAAACAGAAGATAATGAAAATGATAATGATAGCCTCCGCAGAAACCGCACTGAATGGCACAGCATTGGGTCTCGAGTTCGAGAACGATATGTCGCCAATTTGACATAAGTACAATTTAAAAAATAATTTAATTCCTTCCCTTTATTTTAAATAAAAGATCATTTACAAATGTACATATATGTTTTTATTTATTTTTAAAAGAACACTTAAACACGTGAACTATCGCTTATTACCATAGCTAATTTTTTAATAGCCGCAGTCGTGTCTATTGGTGCCACGGTAGTGGCTTTTTTGTACCACATTACGAATCCAAACCAAAGATCAGTTTTTGAACAGTAGACTAAAATTAAAATTGGTAAGCGCCACTTTGTAGACAATCCTAATTAGAATCTAGGGATGTATGTATTATTTTTCTAAGATACATACCTTAAAAGTTACAGCCAGGAATAATTAGGGTGTTATATCGATTTTGACTTATAAAGCACGAATCCAAACCAAAAGTCAGTTTTTGAACCGTTGACTCAAATTTAAATTGGTAAACGCCACTTTATAGAGGATATCAATTAGAATCTAGGTATGTATAAATTAATATCCTAGGATAAATACTTTAGAAGTTATAGCAAGGAACAATTACGATTTTTTTTCGATTTTCACTAACATGTTATGAATCCCAACCAAAAGTCACTTTTTGAACCACTGACTCAAATTCAAATTGGTAAACGCCACTTTATAGAGGATATCAATTAGAATCTAGGTATGTATAAATTAATTTTCTAGGATACATACTTTAGAAGTTACAGCTAGGCACAATTACGATTTTTTTTCGATTTTCACTAATATAGTATGAATCCCAACCAAAAGTCACTTTTTGAACCACTGACTCAAATTCAAATTGGTAAACGCCACTTTATAGAGGATGTCAATTAGAATCTAGGTATGTATAAATAAATTTTCTAGGATAAATACATTAGAAATTATAGCAACGAACAATAACGATTTTTTTTCGATTTTCACTAATATAGTATGAATCCCAACCAAAAGTCACTTTTTGAACCACTGACTCAAATTCAAATTGGTAAACGCCACTTTATAGAGGATGTCAATTAGAATCTAGGTATGTATAAATTAATTTCCTAGGATACATACTTTAGAAGTTACAGCTAGGCACAATTACCGTTTTATTTCGATTTTACGAAAACAGTAATTGTTCCTTGCTATAACTTCTAAAGTATGTATCCTAGGAAAATAATTTATACATACCTAGATTCTAATTGACATCCTCTATAAAGTGGCGTTTACCAATTTGAATTTGAGTCAGTGGTTCAAAAAGTGACTTTTGGTTGGGATTCATACTATATTAGTGAAAATCGAAAAAAAATCGTAATTGTGCCTAGTTGTAACTTCTAAAGTATGTATCCTAGAAAATTAATTTATACATACCTAGATTCTAATTGACATCCTCTATAAAGTGGCGTTTACCAATTTGAATTTGAGTCAGTGGTTCAAAAAGTGACTTTTGGTTGGGATTCATACTATATTAGTGAAAATCGAAAAAAAATCGTTATTGTTCGTTGCTATAACTTCTAATGTATTTATCCTAGAAAATTTATTTATACATACCTAGATTCTAATTTCATCAGAATTACCACAAACTATGCACATGTGTTGCGTGTACAGCGCTGCATGCATCGATGCTTGCAGAAGGTCTGCAAATCTGTTTTAGCCATGACACGGTTAATTTATAAATAAAAAGAACAACACTTAAGTAACTAGGTGCATATTAATATATCACATTTAATTAATTTTAAATATACGTATTTACTTACAAAAAGGCAACAAAATAAAAAACAAAAATAACATAAAGTAAAATAAATTAAATCACATAATTCTATTTAAAAAAAAGCAAACAAATTATTACGTAGAGAAAAAACTTTGGAGCTTAATTTTGTCTTTGTAAAAGTTTAAATAAATTGTCCAAAGACGTTGCAACTGCCAATTGCGCAGATGTCAGATTGTCAATGCTGGAAACTATTTTGTCGAGCTTTTCAGAAATAGTTTCGCCAATTGCCAGACTCGTTGCATGTCTCCTCTCCAACATAGCCAAAACCTCATCATCTGTAAATAAATTTTTTGTTATATTATATTTATTATACTACAGTATTGCAATAATTTTGTGGTTTTTCAATTTTCAAATACATGATAAAAATACTTTTAGATGGAAATTTTTTGAAATAGTTTGTCGAATTGAAAATTGATTTCAGTTTATGTTGGGGATTTAAATTAGAACTCAAAACCGGTTCCAAAATCCAAAGAAGTAAGTAGTTTCGAAAGTTTTTTTGAAATCTTTGTTGTTAATACAGGTTATAAATAATTAGTAATTTACCTTGAATTTCTGTTGCGCTTTTGCGCTGCCGTTTTTTTGGTTTGGTGTCGATCGAATCCTGTAGGAATTCCACATCCAACACAAAACCATCATCAACATCGTACTCTTGGTGTTCTGTGGCAGACTCTTCTAAATTTGAAGTAGGCTCAAATTTGGAACAACCTGCCACAGAAACATTTTTATGGCCATCCACTGCTATGCGTCCCCAGCAAGCCATGGCTCTCTCCTCCAACCTATCGATGTCTCGATATTTCGGCGATCCACCTCCAGTTTTCTTTATTTCTGTTTTTTGAAGGCGAAGCTTATGTGTAACAGAATATCGCCAGTTGTCGAAAACCTAAATGAAAGTGTTAATCTTGAACCATGTTTAAAACAAATATTTACTCACTTTTTTCCAATCATCCGTTGCGTGATGGGCACCGGCAGTGCTGTTCAGGAGAACAGTTAAAATCTGCCATAGACTTTGCACTGAAGCATCGCAATGCTTGACCTTAGTCAAAACTGGGTTTTCTTCAAGAAAGGAGCAGTAAATCTCCTTTTGCTCCTGAGTAACCTTTTGCTGTCTTCGCCCTAAGAAGAACTTTAAATTTATATTTGTTTCTATTTAAATTTAGAGCTGTGGAGCTGATACACACTGCTTGTGTTTATACTATACTATGGTATCCGAAGCTACCATCTATGAAGTATGCTTCATAGGAAAGACCATGCGAGCACCATGCGGCTGATTACGGCCGCATGGTACTCCCATGGTCTTTTCTATGAAACATGCTGTATACGCAACATGGTATGTCCACATTGACTGAAACATATGTGATAAAATCGTATTCCATAGTATAAATACAAGTAGTGGGTAACATTTTACTTTTTTGTTGATTTTGCTCATGCATATCCATTTTCCTTGTAAAATATATATTTTATGACAGCTGATCATGATAACAGATTTTAGCTCTGTTTGATTTTTTATAACAGAATTTCATTTTCGAATTTTCATAACTGGCTTTTATAAAAGTTCGAACTCCTGAATACCAATTATAAAAGATCTTTTATGGTAAAGATCTTTTATGATTCATAACAGAAAATTCATAGCAGAATAACAGATATGGCAGAATAGGCCTAATTGTTATGGTCTAAGTAATATGTTTTGTTTTCGAATAAAAGTTGTTGTCCACGAATAGATATTTTGGTGTTTTTGTGTTCTGCATTGATTTTTGCCTTTATTTGCATAAGAATTCGCCGTTTTTCTCGAGCAGCTTTGGTATAATCTCGGTGGATAGAAATTCCAGTATCTTTCAATTTTATGGCAGGATTCAATATGCGTGGTACGTCGTCGCTGTGTTGCAATTCTACGATGACATTAGCGAATCTGTTATTTCTAGAACGAATGACTTTTGTTTTTCGTATTGTTAGTGGGTTATTTTGTTGTAGAAGGTCCTAGCAAACGTTTCTGGCTTTCTCCATCGCCTGTTGGTCATCATCCATTGCCGGTATGTGCAGTACCACATTATTCTCGTTGCTTTTCCGTTCGAGAAAATCTATTTGCCGTTCAAGAACCTGGCATTTGCTCTCTACTTGCTGGAGTTTGGTTTGAAGCAGTTCATTGCTACTTTCCAGGCATTCCATTTTAGACTTTACTTCGATTAAATCAGTTTTTGATGCCAAGTTCTTCATGCGCTCGTCAAGTAAAGCTGCTAGTGAGCACTCGAGAGTTTTGACATCGATCACTTGCATAGCACCCGCTTTGGAACCTTGTGTAGATGAATGCATTTCTGGCGAAAGAACAGTGCACGGACGTTTTTGCGATTGCGTGTAATTAGGGTTTCTATTGTTAGGCTTAGAGGGTGGATTTGTGACGTTTGTGTTTCTATTGGTGTTTGTAGGTTCATTGTTGTTGTTTTTTGTTGGTGGTGTTCCATGTAGGCCATTCATTTTTGCGTTGTTCTAATTTTATAAACCAAATTTACGCTCACCTTTGAGATGTGGCTTCTAAGATGGAATTTTCAGTTGTTCAACTAAAGTTCACAATTTAAAACTACTTTTTTATCACCAAATTTCAGAAATTTTACGGAGCTTATAAACAATGTCAACCAAACTATATCGAACCAGAGTTGCCAATCCAAAAAATTGTATATAAAACTATCAAAACCCCTGCTTCGCAGAGCATACAAAATAAAATGCACGACTGGATGTACTTGCTCTTGTAGCTAACAACTTCTAGCAAAATGTTGCTAACCAGTGAGATTTAGTTAGTTAGGTGTAGTTATCCTATGCAGGTTTAAAGCCTATGTAGTTCAGATTACATCGATTCTTAGTATAATGAATTGTCGAATGGATGATTCAAGAGCTACAAATGTATATCTAAATCTTAATTATGGATTTTAATTCTGTAAGTTAGGAGAGTAAAATGTATATACTTACATATGTACATGTATAGATGGACATATAAAAATGAAAATGAAGGATGTAGGTCGGTAGGTAGCTCTATACATTGCATATAACTTTATAATTTAGGTGCAGTATGCATACATGAGATGCATGGGATTTTTAAAGACACATATGTATAAATAAATGTATGAGGGCCTATATTGTATGTAATATTCTGTGACGTACGCAAAAATACTAAAAAGGGATTAATAATAAGGTAGAAATAAATGGATAACACAATTGCCTAGTTGTTAAGTGTGAGGGAATATATTAAAAAAAAATTTTAAATCGTAGCAGCGGTTTCTTGAAAAAATAATTTTTTATGTATAAAATTTTAAAAATGTTTTTCGAGAAAAAATTTTAAACGCCATTTTGAAGATATTATTAATATACATATAAAATTGAAATTTCAAAAAACTTCAGTGACTAATTTTTGAAAAATCGATTGTTCAAAAAAAAGTTTTTCGATTTTTAATAACTTGAGTATGCAGTTTTATTAAACATTTTAGGGATAATTTGTGTAAAATAAATTATTCCAATCGGTTCATTCAATGTTGAGAGAGTCGAAAATATGGAAAGTGGTTATATGGGAAGTAGCGCTAATAAGTACGCAAAAAAATATTTGTATACCTGAAAGTGGACTGGACTAACTTAAGAACACACACATTCTTTTTTTAAACTCTTGGAGCCGTTTTCGAGAAACACATATTTTTCTTAAAGTTTTTTTAACATTTGTTTGGGAGGTACCGTTGTTTTTTATTTTAGAAATCGTTTTTTTTTTACCTAATCAAGATAATGTCAAAAAAAACACCAAATACGAAGTTTCAAAAAAATCTATTGAGTCGTTTTCGAAATTTTGAGTTTGCAAAAAAAGATTTATTTGCAAAAAATTTTTTTTTGAAAAATTTTGGTTTACAATAATGTTTAAACTTTCTAGGAGCTTCTGCGCAAAAAAATTAAAAAAAAAATCAAATTAACATTTCCCACAAAATTGAAAACCAAAAAAATGGTTCCGCAAAAAAATTATCAAAAGGTACCCTTTCCCTTCATTAATGAACTGATTTTTTGGGGAGAGTACGATAACTTTGGCGCCAAGATATAATAACGGTTTTTGGTAGAGGGGCTTAATACAAGAATTTTTTACTACGGTAGGGGGGGGGGTCTATCTCCCCTCGTTTAGGCGGAAGGGACAATTTTATAAAAATTTACTTAAAATCTTTAAAAAAATATTAAAAAAGAACGGCAACACTTACAGTCATAAATTATACCTTTTTCAAAAGTCAGAACTCTACAATTTATAATTAATTTTAAATAAAGTTGTTTTAGTCAATAGTTTTTTAAATAATTGACTTCAAAGTCAAAATTTATGAAAAAAAAGTTACAAAAATCACTTTGAATATTATTTTTCTCATGATTATGGATATCGATAAAAAAATAATTGATGTAGTTAACTGCTCCAATTATTTTTTTATTAAACACAGAAAACTACTTCTTTTTATGTCTTCTAGTTTTTAAGATGTGTAATTGAAAAATAGTAAAACTATACATGTTCTTTAAACCCAAAAGATTCTTTAATTTTAAAGAAACTGCATATAATAAAATTTTCACCCTCCCCAAAGCCTATAGTGAGCCCAAGCAGGGGGGTTGCAGGGGGGCAGCATGCCCCCCCTTAGGCATCTCACTGTTTGCATCGTAAATTTCATATATACCTTTGTGATTTTATTACAGTTAATGCGGTTATTAAGTGTTTCTTTTTTCTATACGCACAAAGCTCCTATTTCTAACAAGATTTCCTTCTCTGAGTAAAATATTTTTGCTTTATTTTTGTTTTTTTGGTTTTTGGGGTTTTTAAAACTACTTTTTAAAGAGTTTTTTTGGTATTTACTTTCAGGATCAATTTTAATGATAAGTTCATCTTTGTGACTCAAGTAAAGCAATTCATTTAGCATAACCCAGAATGCACCACGAGGAGGTAGAATTGCAATGCATTCCGCGTCCCAGTCAGTTCGTTTTTAAGTAAGTCAGGAGTTAGTAAAAAATAGTCACGTCAATTTTCAATGTGTTGAAGGTATGTAAGTCTCGTCAATGAATTCATCGTCCGTACTAGTGTCACTGTGGAGTTCGTTAAGTTCGTCAATGCTCAAATATATTAAATGTTAAAGTTTTGGCCAAGTATCTAACCGTATATTTAGAAAAAAGAGATTGAAATGGACATGACATATGTAAATACGTTTATGTATATAATATCAATTATTTTTTTTAATCCAGATTCTTTAAATGCAAAAGAAACTTTACATGCACCCATCTGCTACAAAATTATTTTTTTTTGTTTTTCAATTTTCGCAAAAACTAAAAAACATAGAGACGAATAGTTTTCAGTGTTTGATCATGAAATAATTGGGACAGTTAACTACATCAATTACTTCTTTATTGGTATTTATAATCATGAGAAAAATAATACTCAAAGTGATTTTTTTAACTTTTTTTCATAAATTTTGAGTTTGAAGTCAATTATTTCAAAAACTATTGACTGAAACAACTTTACTTAAAATTTATTATAAATGGTAGAGTCCGGACTTTTAAAAAAAGTATAATTTATAACTGTAAGTGTTGCCGTTCTTTTTTAATATTTTTTTAAAAATTTTAAGTAAATTTTTATTAAATTGCCCCTCCCGCCTAAACGAGGGGAGATAGACCCCCCCTCCCATAGTAAAAAATGCTTGTATTAAGCCCCTATACCAAAAACCGTTATTATATCTTGGCGCCATAGTTATCGTACTCGTGCCGATTTTTTTTTTATAAAAATTGTTGGAGTGGTTTTTGAGAAAAATAAGATTTTCGTTTTTGGAAGAAATGTATAGGAGCTACGGTTATTTGTCGTCTTAAAAAAAATGAAAAAAACGTGTGGGCATATTACCAAAAAAATAATATGTACCTAGTTTGAAGCAAATCCAGCGAACCGTTAGGCTGCAGGCTCGATGACAGACAGACGGAATTGTGGTACCCACTTTTTTGCGTTCCCTATGATCGTAATGTCATGTTTGATTGTTAGAAAAAAAAATTTACGAATACATAACTTGCCTTATACATAGAACCTACAATCGCAAGTAAACATAATATTATATTTTTAAATTTGTTTTATACGTGCTTTATTGAATATTTTTTATTGCAATGTTTTTTGATAAACAATATTTTTGGTTTTTCCAATATTTTTGGTTCGTCGTATAAATGAATAAGGCGGATGATTCACCAACATGTAAACAACCAACATAAAGTTGGCCATGAGAAAAAACGGAATGTTCCAAATGTAAACCACCGACTTCAAGCGTTTGACCTTGAGATTTATTAATTGTCATGCTGAAATTCAAATGATAAATCAGGTGGAATCTTTGGTGTCGTGGTATTAAAACATCTTCGCCTTTAAATTTACCAGATCAAATTGTCGCTTCAATAACATTATTCATTAATAGTTTAACTACTATACTGGTGACATTATATAATCTTGGATGATTTAGATATATATATATAATATATATTTAGAATATTCAAAGCCCCAGTTTATAATAATCTCACTTTTTAAAATCCCGGTTAATCCCGCTCAGCCCGATTTGCAATATGATAAATGTTACACAAAAAACTCGACCCTACCCCAAATCCTATAATTGTCCCAAGCAGGGGAGTTGCAGGGGCAGAATGACCCCCGTAAATACTTTTCGCGTGAGCTTTAATCCTTACATGCGAAACAACTAAAACGAAATAATACAAAAACGGGATGAAAAAAACGAAACAAAACATACCCCTTTGTGCGTGATTTTGAATATTCTTATCGTAAAAATGCAAAAAATACAATTTTTCAAAAATGTAATCAAAATAGACTGTAAATGAAATAACATTTTGTTGCTATAATTTGATAAAAAAAAATAAAAATAAATATAAACAATATTGGGTTCGCGCCATGCATTTTGAATTGCAGCGAATGTGTTGAAAAATAAAATATTTTTGTTGTCTTCAGTAGCTTTGTAAAAAAGTTTATTTGATTTCAATACTTTTAATATTTTAGAAGTTATACCTATCAGGTTTTGTACGCGTAAAACTTCGTGATTTTCCTTCTTTTTTCAGAGTTTTCTTGAATTTGTTAGAAAAAAAAAATAAGAGTAATTATTTTGTCTTTAAAAAGAAAATTAGGAAAAATAAAATAAATTAATTTTGTTCATGAGTTCGAAATGCTTAACTATATTTTTATTTTTTTCATTTGGATCTATGTGTAACTCAATATTTTTTTTCGATTCCCGATTGTTTCATTAAAATAGTCGAAAAATCACGAAAGCTACACAGACTCCCCAACGTAATTTTGCATGGGAAAATAATTGAAATTTTATTTCTTTTTTAAACCGATTTTCTTTATTTTTGTTTGTCCTAAGCTTTCTACACTTATTCCTCTTTAATTTAAACAAAAATAGGGAAACCGTTCTACCGGTTTGGCTGGTTAGCGAACGTATGCAAAACCAAACTTTAATTTATATATACATATATATGTATGTAGATAACATCTTAAATATAGTTAAAAAAAAAAACTATATTAAAAATTTAAAAAAAACCATACATAATTTTCTTTCAGTGAATGTCTAATAAAAGCTTTAGATTAGTTCCCTTTTCCCGAGCATTAATCTCTCTATAAACTACCCTAAGTGAATGTAGTTAGTATTTTGTACAAAAGAAACAATAACAAACACCAGGCACACGTTCAGAGGGTAAAAAGCTTCGTACTTCCTGCAATTGAGATATTTCAATTATGTATCTTTCTTGGTGCATTGTGATTGTGTTTGAGAATTTATGCTACTTTCGAAATTTAATGTATGCCACTTTACTGGATGATGTCGTTGTATAAATATATACCTATAATTTTACTTTTTTCACCCCCTGAGAAAACCTAAACCTTAGTTTAGTTAGAGTCGTCACCGTGTTGTGACCTACTTCTTTTCTCTGCTCTCTATTTATTTGTTAAAAAATGAAACAGAAGCAATTTTTTCCATAACCTTCATTTAAAAAAAAGTAAGAGTCGCTTTTTACCACTTGATGTATCTTCAAAAATAAACCAAGAAGATTGTACCTACATATATGGAACTTGAACAAAACAAAAAACCAAGCAAATTTATTCCACACTAAATTTTGAGTGTAATAGATACCCAAGTAACCGACGTATTAAACAGTGTTTTTTAAATTGTGTGTATACCCTACCTTTAATAAAGCAAACACCACTTTTCTTATTTAGAACAAATTAAAGGAAGTGACAAATGTTTTTTGCTACGTCTTGTGAATGTTCTATTTAAATTCTCAGGAAAAAACTGCTTACCTACCAAATATTATAATCTTTTTAATCGCTCATCTCCAAGGATATTCATCTTTAATTTTCCCAAATCCCCTACCCAGAATTGAGCGTAAGTTTTGGTATGTTATTAATACATGTGCATACATATATGTATGTGCATTCATATGTATGTAGGTATTACAGTTTTCTTATTTTCATTTATTTCGCACATACAAATATTCATTTTTTTTTTTCAATTCCACTGTTTTATTACGGAATACTAGCCATATCTACTTTTATTTTTTATTATTTTTTTCTACCATTCGAGTTATATGGAAACAATATTTTTCTACAAGTGTAATGTAAGATTGTTAATCCCGTCTAACATAGCGGATTTTATGTATGAAGATATGTCTTGTTGTTTGGAATGGTTATATCGCACCAAAACCGCAACCAAAATAGTGAAGCTTGAGAAGCAAGCTTAACTGTTTTGGTTAGTATGTTAGGCGTATTTTAGTGAAAATGTTATCTTGTAGTTGTAGTACACAGTTGAAGGCTATAGTTTAAAGTCCTAAAGTAGTTAAGTATTGAAAGAGTAAATTTATATTCTTTTAGACTAGATTTATTTATATTTATTATTCTGTGTCCACGTGTACATTTATCATAGAATTATATATGTATTACTAAATCGTAAAAACATGGCTTTGCCATCAGCCAGATTGACATAAGCTTACACAATAAATTGGAAATGTTTAATATATATAAAAAACTAGGTAAATATTGAAAATGCAAATGTTGAAATTGAAAAATATTTGCGATTCATTTTTTGTGTACTACCTACAATACTTTTTTAGAATGCTTCATTCAATTTTGGGTTCTGTAACATATTACTTTTCCGTAATAGTTATAAAGCTGATAAAAATCTCCTCACAGTTAAGCATCGCTCCGATTAAATGTATGATATCTTCTCTTACCGTCAGGTTACGAAGACTATAGTATATTGGCAAATCGTCGCGATGAGGGATGAAGTTCAATCTTACCCACTATCCTCGCATTTTAAATTTTGCTGTGAAAATCCCATTGGCATAGGTCGTATTCAGTGGCATTTTATACAATTTGCCGACCTCGACACTTTTGTTCTTCTTCTTCTTCTTCAGTCGATCTCAAACTGTGGAAGTATGTAGACGTTATAGGCTTTCACAGAATTTTCAATTAAAATCGCGAATTTTTTAGGTACGAATTAACTTAATCTATTTTTATTAGTGACAATAGCACAGAGGTAGTGGTGGCTAATCGCGGTGTGTAAGATCCCAGATACAATTCCCGGCCGGGCAACACATTTTTGGAAGCTTTTTTCCACAACAGAGAAGTGGTCAATTTTATTGAGTGAGAGAATGGATGACTGTCGGATGAAACCTTTGCGGGGACATCGAAAGATGGAGTGAAGGAGCGCACAGCGAAAATTTTACAATTAAAATAATAAATAATGACAGGCATGCCATCCACTGTTCTACAGTAGAGCATAATAGGATCATTTAAGTTTTATTAAAAGATACCACCACAGAGTTCTTTACATATACGCCCAAAGTAGCAAAACTTTAAACGGCCCTTCTGAAGAGCATGGATTCCTGCGCGGAACCACAGGTGCTTCGAATGAGCTCCGTCAAAAAGCGAGCGACGATCTCAATTTTATAAAGGCGTTCGCTACAATTAGAGCTAAGCTGTAGAAGCGGAATCTTCCCTTCTTCCTAGTTCAACTCTCACCCAGCAGCAAACTGGATAGCTTGAGGAATATTTCCGTTCTCAACTACAAGGTTGTAACTTGGGATAAACTAAATGCATGCACTGCCAAAGGTTCGGCCACGCCGTAGCTAACTGCAAAATGCAGTCACGCTGCATTAAGTGTGGATAGAACCACAATGCTGATGAATGCAAGTTAGGGAAGGAACGGGTCGAAGATAGCGATCAGCTAAAATGTGAACTCTGCCGAGGCGACGGACACCCCGCTAATTATCGGTGATGCCCGACGTTTCAGCTAATGAAAGACAATAAAGCAGCAAAGCAAACAATGGTAGAAAAGCGTCCAACAGTGCGCCCTCCTACAACAACGCCCGTGCCTAAGTCGCCAGCGCCACAGGCGGATATTATGGGCATTCTGATGGCCATCCAAGGCCAGCTGACATGCCTTCAAAACCGGATCATGGAGCAGGCGACTAGGGCGCATTATGCCTACTCTATTTTGCCGAGGTTAACGCAACTTTTAGAGTTTAAGGGCGCGCTGCGGAGAGGCCCTTTAAGATCCAAGCTGTGAATGTAATCTCCAACAGGGGAAGCGAAACACCTCACCCCACAGAATTTATAACAGAGTTTGAAAAGCTTTTCGAATGTTTAAGACTCAGCTCGGAAGGAAACTTTTACATATTGGCTGGTGATTTAAACGCCAAGCACGCAGATTGGGGAAACCAAAAACATAATCCTTGAGGTAACCATCTGTATATTTGGATGGGTCGATACAACCTTGAGTATCGAATTGACCTTCCTCCTACAGACAGGCCATCGTTTCCAAGCAGCGGTGCCTATCTGGATGTATTGCTGAAAGACGCAATACTAACAATTACTGATACTTTGGGGCAAAGGCCGAGACATCGTTTCCGATCGTTCGAGTACGACAGTGACCACTGCCTTCTGACTTGAAAGACAAAAACGTGGACTACTCAACAGACTAAAACGGTTGTACACACGGTTTACTGACGAGATCTGGAGATTAGAACACTGAAGTGGTCCATCAAAAACATCAACCAATTGATCAAAGAAAATTATAGGTTGTCCATTAATTTCTTTTGGGACAACAAAATTCGGGCCGCGAACGCTACCGACCCGAGTATGTTCCCACAAATTAATAAGATATTCAGGAGGAAAGATAAAATGACCTTCCGTGTCTTAAGCTCCAGAGGACTACACAAAACAAAGACGTATTTCTGACAGCAGGCATAGACCCAGATGACGCCGTTTTGGACGATGACCTCTTCATAATCGAAGATCCGCAAGAGAAGGTGGAGGCTGTGGGGGCTGCTTTCCATCAAGTGTACAAGGTGAATGCTAGCATTCACCCGAATCATGGCCTGGAGAGCAGAGCTCTGCTTCACCACTTTTACATCCAGAACGATATAACGCAATGACGATCTGAGAACCTTGGTTTTGCCGGGTTTAATGATGAACAATTCGCAAGGGCCATAATCGCCGAGCGAAATGGGCCCAGGTCCCTATTAATTTGGAAGATCGAGCTCTAGCTCATCTTCGATTCATTAAACAAAAAGAAGTCAGCAGGAGTCGATGGTATATCCAACGTTGTACTAAGACTTTTGCATAAGGAAGCAATTGACATTTATACCACACAGTAACAAAGCGCTGAATAATGCATATTATCCAGTGAGGTGGAAGACAGCAGTGGTGCATCCTCTCCCTTAAAAGGGAAAGGACAACTCCAATCCGGCGAATCTCCGGTCGAAGAGTCTTCTTTCAAGTATCAACAAAGTATTTGAAAGATTATTAATAGGGTTCTGTTCAAGTGGGCGGAGGACAACAATATCATACCGGATAATCAGTTCGGTTTTAAGGCGGCACATGACAAAATTCATGCCGCGTCTAAACTCGTTTCCGATGTCCAATGGAGAAAATCTAAAAAGCAGTGTCCGGGTGCCTGTCTGGTTGATTTGGAGCAGTCCTTCAACACCGTATGGTTAGAAGGTCTCCATCTAAAGCTTGCCCGATTAGGCATAAGTAAACCTCTATTCTGTATGCTTTATGTCATGCTAAATGGTAGAAATTTTGTTGTCAAGAGTGGCAGTGTAACTTCTACCACAGTTTTGAATATGTCTCCAGCAGGGAGCGGTTAACTGGCCCATTTTCTTCAGCATTTACAAAGCGATCTGATAGGTAGTCTAACTCAGGCTAATTGAGAACAGAACAGCTCCAACAGTTGAGGTCATCAACATTATTTTGCAGTGTGAATTCAACAAGAGTCCGCGACATAGCGATGACTGGAAGCTGAAAATCAACTTCCACAAATCAGAAACTCTTCTGTTTAGGACTCCGTTAAACAGGCGCTAGACCGCCTCAAGAGATACGAGAAAGAACTGGCGGAAGCTGGGGTTCGTGCACATGGACATCCACTGGCGAGTGAAAGTGTAGTAAAGTACCTTGGTATCTGGTTGGATCAGTATTTATATTTCGACAGACTCATAAGTGCTGCCTTTGCCCTGACAATCGTTTTGTTTTATAACAGCCGTCTTGACAGCAAGGTGAAGGTGATTTGCTACATGGCCCTCATCAGGCCGATGAATGCCTATGGATGCCCGGTGTGGTTCAACATTGCCCCATCACAAAAAGAAAAGATTCGGGTGTTTAAGAGGCATTGTCTTAGGCGTTGTCTTGGATTACACAGAACACCAGAGTCGAGGGGCAAACGACATTATCCCAACCAGGTTCTATACACCGGAGCCAACATAAGCAGAATAGATAATTTTTTGTTTAAGCTGAGTCGGATGTGACATTGCAAGAGCGATGTCCTCAACAAACAGCTTAATTTTTATGGCTTATTACCTCAATAACGAATATTTTGAGAGTTCGCGGTAAAGTGGCTACATCTCTCCCGAGGCATTCCTCTATTTAGACAGTCAAGGGCTGATACAGGATAGAATGGCGGTTCCGCTCATCTGCCACGTCAGCCGGAAAACTGAAGATATGCGACTGTGTCCGATCGAGAGCGGAGGGATAGGGTGAAACAAGAGAACCAATTCTGGTGGCTCTCTGGACAGCATCATGATATCTAAAGTCGATTAAGATACTATGTCTTGGCCGACTTATATAGGTTTAGGGTAATTAAGTATAGGGAACAGTCGGGGTGGCCCAAAAAAAATTAAAAAATATGTATGTATGCAGGGGCATATTTATTTACTTATTTATTTCATATGCATAGATCTGCGCATCTGTATATGTATGTGCGTGCGTATATATATATACGTACGTACATGTATGTGTGGGTTGCATGCCTCTGTGTGTCTGCATGCGTATACAAAATATACACACACAAAACTTTTAAAAACGAAAAATGCTGCTGTGGCTGTTCTAGTTGTTAAGTAGTTTTAAGTGGTTTTGGGTATTTTTAGGTATCTTAAGTAGATTATTTTATTTTTAGTTTGTATAGCTGTATCTAGTTTTAGTTATTTTTAGTCTAGCTTTAGTTTATAAGTAAAAAATAAAAATATGATATGATACTGAGTTTTTTTGTAAATAAGTTTTCTTGGTTAAATAAAAATAAAAATAAAATAATTGGAATTAATTAAAATAGTTTTTCGTTCGAAAAACATCAGTATTAAGAGTTATAGTTTACTTTAGAGTGCCCATAAAGGGTGAGTTAATTCGTTTCTTGTTTCTGTTCTCCCAATTACTTTTGTCCACTTAAAAACCAAAAATAACTTACAATAAGTGCATAAGCAACCAACAGAGGTTGTTTATTTAATTATAAGTAATTAAATCAGTCTTTTTTTAATAAGTTACTTCTTACATCACTTTACGACGTGCTTATAAGGCTGAAATTGATCTGCTATGAAATCCACGTCTATAGTCCTTGCGACGTCGTTCTCACTTCCAAGAACTATGCAAATAATTTTTAATTCATTTCAACGCCGAACTACGCTCCCCTGTTGCGTTTCAGACAGGTATAGATATAAATATCTTAAACGTGGTATAGATATTGGGAAAAGAAATAATAAAGCTTTGCAATAATTTCCTCCAAAATAATTTTAGCTGGCAAAATTGCTTTTGTTGTAGTTTGGTTTATGCGCAGAAACTCCTTGAACTGAAGACATTCTTTACCAGAGCGATTATCCAAGTCATCAGGGTAGAATGCAGTGGCTGCTTCGGTTATTTCGTTTTCATTAGTATCACACAATGCCAGGAATAAATCAAAAGTTTCACAAATATATGGAGATGCGATTTCTCTTCCTTTGAGTTCGAACGTCACATTGTCCCAGATTGGGCTAAAACAGTCATACTCAATTTTTAGCTTGATGTCAAATCAAACTTCTGGAGTATTGCTCTCATCGAACTATCTTTTTCTTTTCTTTTGTACACTTTTGGACTCGTGTTCATCCTCACAATATCGGCCCGTAATATTAGGAACTACTTTATAGATACCACAGACTATTGCAAAAAATTTCCCAATGAAGTGTCCAAAGAATTATCGTGAAAACTAATCGAATTTCCCCTAATTTCTTAAACAAAGCTGATGCTTCATGGCGTATTTTCGAATTCAGCAGAATGTCTTTTAACAATTTGAAATTAATTCGTAATGTAAATAATCCTTATGTACTAGATGCTTTTGAATCTCTTTATAGCTTCCGAAATGTACATACGTATGTATAAGCAACTAAATAAATATTGTGATTGAGTTTATTAAATAACATCTTTAATTTATTAAAATAATAAACACGTTTAATAATGCAATAGACCAGCGGGCTCCACTCAAAGATTTTAGTATGCGTTTGCGACGTTATTTCTTAGGGTCATTGAGAGCAGTATTACCAATTTCTGAGTTTTCTTTCTCCTGAAGTCCGGATTTCTAAGTTTCTGATCTTCCACATCAAGGCTATCATGCAATCTTTTCCATCGAGTTGTACTGAACTAAAAAAGGTGTATAATTTTTAAAGATCGGAAAAATAGGAAGTACAAGATTCAGCTGCACAGGAACCCACAAGGTTAAGAGAATGCCTCGTGAAGGCGACAAACACAGCGTGCCTATAATGCAGTTTAATCTTAGACAGCAAACCGGCTGGCGTTTATACCAGGAATATCACTGGAATTGTTCTACTAGTCGCCTCTATATTCTTTGTACATCCAGTTCCAAGTTGTTCAGAGTTTCCATGACTTCATTTTCAAGACATGCATCTTTGAATGAATATAGACACGAAAACTAAAAATCTTTCAACTGGACGGCCGCAAAAGTCAACATATCTACCTCAATTTATTGGTTAGCATTCGTCACACGTAAAAGCCGGCAAATAAGAAGTTTTTCCTTTTTCCTGATTGCCATATTTTTTAAATTTGTTTGGCCAAAAAATTGTCAAATTATGAAATAAATTCAAGCTCACACTAAAGCCAACATGTAAAAGGAGAAATTCAAAATGCATAATCTCAATATATCTTAAGCTGCCACTTTACAGAAGAGTGATAGTAGATAGGTAGGTAAAATGGCTGTCCAGGTCTATCTCGCGTTTTCAGTCGGGTCCGCACACAACTGCAAACTTCACAAGTATACCTGTACAAGCTGTATTCTTCAAATTAACTTGACTGTGCGTAAGAAAATATTTCACAATTTTCTTGAGTTGCACAAGTGGCTTGAGCATGTTAATGTTTTTATAATTCTTACTTGTGCATGGCTCAATAAATACAACAAAATGAATGGTTTTCGATAAAATTTCGTTCAAGCAATTTTTATTGTTATTGTTTTTACTTTCAAACAATCATAATCAATAACAAAGGGGTTTAAACTATAACAACATATTTGTACCAAGTAATAGTTTTTGTTACGGCTAATTTCATGAAAAAGTTCTAAAATCAATTTAAAATTCGATCTAGTAGAACTTAGTTTTAAAAAATGACACACATACATACCGGAAACAATTTATTTTTGCTGAATAAACGAGATCATAGTTAAACCGAGTTCTAACGCGTTAGATCCATAATTTTGAGGCTGCAGATAAATCGAAGTTCTAACTAAAACAAAGTTCTGTAGTCGCGTTCTAACGCATTAAAACTTGATGAAGAAATGAGTTCGATCTCAATCAATTAAATAATGATAGATATAACATAAAATGTGGGATAATAATAACGAGCAAAAGAAATTACAAGTATGAGTCTCATTCAGCTATTTAGAATTTTAAACGCTAACATGCGTTTATTCTTCAATTTTTTTTCTAATTTAAATTCAAAAACATCCACATACATTCAAATTGTTATTAGAAGCAAAAAAAAAAAAATTTCAAATATATGTGTCTAATTTTTCGGTTGTTTTTGTCTCCATGCTGTGTAGATGAATCAAATAATAAAATAAATATAAAAAACTAAATTTAATTTGATTTTTATTTTTATTTATAAAAATTTTAAATTTTTAAAAAATTTGTCACAACATTAATTATTTTGAAAGCTACGCGTTTCGGACTATATGTCCATCATCGGGCTTTAATTTAAACTTTAAAACTCTGAGGTTTTTTCTGTTGATATTATAGCTAACAATTTTACATTTCTTTTTTTTTTTTATTTAAACCTTAAGCAATTAAAACCTGTATATAGTACACTACTATTCTAGAGTCATATATGTAATTGAAAATATTAAATGAAATAAAAGTTGTGACTTTTAGTTTAGTCGGAACAAAAAATGGTTTTAGTGAACCATAGTTTTAAATGACTTTAGGTTTATATTGAAAGCAAAAGAGATATTTAAGGCTTTCAGTATAGCTAAAACAGAGGTATCCTAGATGTTTTTATCGATTATTCTGCTTCTGTAGGATATCGCATCAATTATATATTTATGGACCTGCAACCATCATTCCCCGTTTAGGTAATTTGTTACTTCTTTCTCGGTTAGATAGGTTTTTCCAAAATAAAGTCTTCTCAGCTCCTTCAATATTGGATATTCTCCGATGAAGTGGCTAATGTTTTCTTCCACACCCATACTGCACAGGGAACAAATTTTGACTAAATCGTTTCTGTGCGGCATACAATTAAGGTTAAGCAGCTCACCTCTTACTTTAAGAATAGTACGGATCATTTTCCTTGAAAAGTCGTATTTAAAGTAATTAAGATTATAATTAAGCTTTGAATACATTTTTGTTTCGGTGGAAGATCTCAACTTTTCAATCAATAAGTACCTCTCATTTTCATCGATGGATTGAATAACCTCGTATAATATTTTTCTCGCATTGATAGTATTATAGCCTTCTAAATTCAAGATTATACCACAATTGGCAGCCAGATCTATCCAATCCTTGAAAATATGGTTTATCGCCGTATGGCACTTTGCGATATTATACGTGTATTGGGTATTTGGTTTTCATCCATATTAATCACTTGTACCAAACAGTCTGCACTGAGTTTTAGGGTAAATACAAAGAGCGTCGATAATCTTGTTTCCAAATGATACATAAGCTTAGGTGTACTTATTGGCAGAAGATATATTTTTGTATCCTTAGGAAAAAAGTAGCAAAGTTTTCAACAGCGTCGTATTTTCGAACACCGCAAAGTTGAGCACCATACAAAGGCGGGTGGTAATGGCGCAGTGGGTAAAGTGCTTGATTGCTAACTAGGATGTGTGGGTTCACTCCCCACGCTAGACGCATTCTTTTCTGTACATCCAATTTTAATTGGATACCGCCCATGGGTTAAAATGAGACAGTCAATACCTGGTTCTGAAATTCATTGTGCCAAACTAGTGCCTTGCAATTAAGGTTGCATTTAAAAGACCTTAGGTCTGGCAGGCATATAGGTAAATTAAACAACAAAAAAAACAGAATTGGTTTTGCCGTAACATTAAAAACTTAATACTTGGCGTTTGTTGAAACATGTTTGTTACTGAATATCTTTTTCAAGTTGGCGTAAGCAACTGTTCTTGTAGCATAAGCCTTATCTTGATGTGCTTGTCCATGTTCGGATTTAACGTTCAAATCATTCAAAGATACACGTATTCCTTCACTACTTCCAATGCCTCGCCACCATATTTCCAATGCTCTCCTTTTGCTATTCCTCCTGAACCGTTTTGGAAAACTTTTATTTTGGACTTTTTAGCATTTACTTTCAAGCCCCATTTTGTGCAGTAATCTTGTAGCCTGTTGATCATTAGTTGGAGAGAAGCTGGAGACTCCGCTTAAATGGCAATATCATCAGCATACATTAAAGAATTTATTTTGAGATTTTCAAAATCCACACCGCACGGAATCCAATTTACAATGTCATCAAGGAATAGCGCAAATAGCGGACTGAGATAACATCCTTGACGAAGTCCCCTATTTATTTGTATCTCCCTCGATTTGCCACAGCCATGATAAGCCTTTGCCGTTGATTAATAATAAAGTTTTTCCTACGATGAAATTCGTCCTCATTTCTTGCTGTTAAAATTGCTTTAAGTTTCTCGCAATTCTTAAACTACACATTCTTTGAACTATTGCAGAGAAACCTGAGGTTTTCGTTCAGATATTGATTCTGTCCAAAACGTTCATCGAGAGAAGATAACATCACATTGATTACGTGGTAGAAGTAATCAACTTCAAATTTAAATTTTTTTGCTTGAGATTGTTCAGACTGATAACGGCAGCTCATCGAATCAGATAAAATGAAATCTACTTGTGTATTCAACTTTATAATGTTCTAAACATGTTAAAAAGTCCATATATTTGGACTGAAGCATCTTCGAAAAGATATTTTGTTTTCTCACTCATCCCACAAATAATTGTTGACAAAAAATGTTGCATTAGTATATGCATTTACCTAGTTGAGTTGTTTGGAATTTGAATTTTCATCAAATTCTGCACTTTAGCGATTTCGTTTAAATAATCTTAAATTTCTGATAATCTTTTATTAAGACAGTTAGTAGATTTTGCTCTGCTTGACCGCTCTCCGGTACATTTTTCAAAACAAGTGTTTTATTTTAGAATAGCTAGTTAGAATATTTTTGCAGAAGGGCTTATCTAAGGAAGAAGAACGTAATGCAATGGAAAAGAAAGAAAATCAGACTGGGGAAGTAAAAAAATCCTAAAATAATTTTTCCCCCGATGTCATATTAAATAAAATGCCCTACTGGATCGCACGAACTTGTTCTTATCTTCGATCACATCGTATGCAAAAGGCTTCTACTAAGAATATAAATATATTTTCAAAGTAGTTTTTTTACTTAATTTTGTATTTTTTTTAACTTGGTACTACAATTTAAAATATTTAATAATATAAACTTAAAAAAAAATTAAAAAAAAAATAATCAACCCATTTTCGAAATATTGAATTTTCAAAAAAAAAAATTTTTTTTTCCCAAAAATCGAAAAAAATATTTTTCGAAAATTGTGGTATGCAGTATTATTTATAATTTGAAGGAGATCCTACGAAAAAATATATCGAAATCCGTCGAGCCCTTTAGGAGAAATATCAAAATCAAAAAAATGGTTGTATGACATGTACCGTTAATAACAAAATATTGAAAAAAAATCACCAAAATGTAGCGTATATCTAAAATAGTGCACACACATTTTTTTATCAAAATCGTAGGAGCCGTTTTCGAGATAATTCAGATAGTAGAAAAAATTGTATTGCAGGTATCGTTATTTTTGGACCTAAAAAAACATTGCGTTGGGACATAGGCTACATTGCCAATTTTAATGCTTATATTTATGCTATACATACCCTGCACTGTTCGTGGAAGCATCGGTGAACGGCAACAAGCTTCCAAAATTTTAAATAGTATTACAGCGAGACAGAGAGGTATACAAAATAAATGTGTATGAATTAGCCCTGAAGATATCCTAAACAAATTAACAAAAAAAGAAGAATGAACAAAATTAAGTACAGTTGTTGACTAGTTGCTGATATTGTTTTAGATTCAAGAAGAAGCATTTGTGTTATTCTTTTTTCAGGTATAAATTTGTTGCACCAATTTTGCCGCCATAGGCAATTACCTGTTTCGCATTCAGGCAGGTTCGGCACCGTACACTTAGGTTATATAGTTTATAGAACAAACTCTCCGTGTTAAATGCAGCCTTGAACTCAACAAAGAAGGTGTAAAGTTTTGCATTATGACTCAGTTTTAATCGAATAACACATCCCAGCACAAAAATGTTGTCGATTTTCGAATATCCTTGTTGAAATCCAGATTTATACTCACTTAATTTCCGATTTTTTTGGAGTTTGTTTGTGTCAAATCAAATATTTCAAAAATCTCACTCGTCGCAATTTGATGTAATATCCGAACTTCTCAGCCTATTCAATGCTATCAGCTAGCTGCTGATGCTTTCGATTCCATTTTTGATGCTTCTGAACCCTCCGATGTCGCCGTAATTGTGGCGACTTCAATTTTCCAAATCTTTAATATGTCCTCTCTAATGAAGAATTTTATAACATAGCCCTAAGTCCCACATCCGACAAAGAAATTCTATTTACCGTTGCAGCTTGGACTTAGATCTTTACCAATAAAGCGGTGTCATAAATAATTTAGGTCGTCAACTGGATCTCTTATTTTCTTCTGATGTTGCCAATTGTGTGGTATTTTATTAGCTTGTGATAATCTTTTTTCTAAATTAGACTCATATCATCCTCCTCTTTTCCCTCTTTTTCTTACGATTTTTCCCAGAAACTTAATCTATCTGAAAATCCAGTGACACTTTAAATTTTCGGAAAGCTAATATTCCTAAGCTCAACATCTTGCTTAGATCTACTGACTTCAATAGCGCACTTCTCACCGCTGACATTGAAATCGCCCTCAGCAATTTCTATTTTAACGTTTTGAACTTCCTTACCCTATCTGTCACTTTGGTTCAACAAAAAAAGTACTTACTCTTTTGTCTTAATGTTGCTTGCAACATATGAGAGAGTTTTGACTGACAAAGACGTGTTTTTCGTGTTGTCCGCCATAAATATTAATTAATAATTAATTAAATAGCCTAAAAAGTATTTAACTGAAATAAAAACTAAAGAATCTTGCTGTATACTGCAGAAAATGCGTTTTGTGTAAAATTTCTAAAATTCTGTATTTGACATTATTATTAATAAAGCAGTCCTGGGATTTTTAATTATTCATCTGTGACATTTCGCCGATTTTTTTAATGTTTTATCTCTTTCTGAGCATTGAGTTTTTTTTTCTTAAGTATACGGTATGTCTCAGTTTACTTTAGCTCCCTCTAACGGGTGGCCGTGGCTCGATAGTTGTGTGCTCGAATGTCAACCTCGTGATTGCAGGTTCGATTCCTGCCGTTGTCTATGTCTTCTTATTTTTTCATTTAAAACCAATTTTAAAAAAATTGTCATAAAATGAGTTGCTGGTATGCTCATTACATGCTGTTCAGGCATAACACTAACAACATGTGATTGAGTAAATTAGTATACCCATAAAAACGACAAAGAAATAAATAAAATAATGCGAATTATAAGAGCCATAACTAATCAGACACTGTAATTTTCTCCGCATTAACTCAGCCGCCAGCCCTGGAGATAAATCTGAGACAACAACCAACTCGCGCCACACATCTTTCTTGTCCCTCTTTCTCTTCTTCACATGATGCTGGCGCTGTGTTAAAAACATATAAAGGGTAATCATAATCCCTTGAGCGCGTGTAAGATTATAAAAAAAAAATAAGTAATGAGAGTATTACTCCGGAAAAAAAAAACAAACCGCAAATAATATAAAAACAAATTCTTCAACGAAAAAAAATAAAAGCTTGACGACAACAAAAACTAAAAGTTCAACTTCATCCGGAAAAAGTAGCCTATTTCAAAGATTTGCTAAGTGAATTTGAAATCAAGATTCGTGATGAAATGAATAAAGCTATAAAGCTATAGCTGGGGTTGTAAACAGAGTACAAGAGTGTGAAAGTGCAATCATTGAACTCCAAACTGAGAACGTAAGAATAAGAGAGCAATTAGCTGACTCTCAACGCCAACAACGTCTCTGTGATGTAATAGTTCGTGATATTCCGGAAACTCTTATCGAAAATCCTGTCGCGGTAGCAAGTAACATCGCTGCAAAACTTGGCTACAGCGCTTCTCACTATATTGATGCATTTCGTTTGAGGTCCAATACACTGCGTGCACCTGCACAAACTACCTCGAATTCGAGTTACCCACTTTTGATCAGACTCTCTTCACATAAACAAAGAGCATTTCTTTCTGCTTATCACGCAAATAGAGGTCTGACCCTTTCATTTCTGGAAATTCAAAGGGCAAACAACTCATCTGATCGTGTTTATATAAATGAAAGCCTGACATCTGAAAATAGCTCCTTTCTACGGCATGCGATCAAGATGCGGAGAGAAGGTATACTGCATTCAGTGAAGACAACAAATGGTATCGTTTTTGTCAAGAAATCTATTGATGATAAGGAGATCAAAATTGATGACGGAAACAATCTACAACACACCTAAGACTAACACCTGTAACCCGCCTTATCTCTAACACGTTTAATTAAGTACATTATCTATTGATTTATATTTTTTTCATTCTCTCTTAATGATTGTATGTTTGCTTTTTTTTCTCTTTTTATTTTCCTGCTTATATGTATGTATCTATCTCCTTTTGTATCTTAAATTGTTCTGGTTTTCTTTTCTTCATAATGTATACATTCTTTTTTATAGATAATGTATCTAGGTATTTTGTTTTATGTAATAATATAATTTAACTTGTCATAATAATTATAATTAAAGTGTTATTATTTTTGCATATTGCTGTTTTTTGAATTGCTTTTCTTTTTTTGTTCATTTTATTCAAGATTGTTCTTCTTGCGTTTTATAGCGATCTGTAATAAAAGTTTTGTCTGGTGGGCGTGATGAGTCTAAGGTCTGCAACATAAATGCGCGTAGCCTTAATTTAGCAAAAATTGACTTCATGAGATATGTGTTTGACTCGTCTGGAGTTGATATAATTTTTGTTTGTGAAACTTGGTTCAAACCCGACATTGCTGACACGTTGTTTAACATTCCAAACTATAAATTGATTCGTAATGATAGAATTACAGAAAAAACAGGAGGAGGCGTTGATTTCTATATCAATGCTTCCTTAAATTTCAAAGTTATTGATAAATCAGCAGGAAATGGAATTGAATATTTGCTTGTTGAAGTATGGGATGTTAATGTTAAATGTATTTTAGGTGTTGCTTACAATCCGAACAAAAGCTGTTCCCCAGAGACCCCCTTGTCTGTTATTCATGGATACTACTCGACTTATGAGCATACTATTTTGGTTGGGGATTTTAATGCGGACCTACTAAAAATCGACACAAGATCTAATCAACTTCGGGACTATGTTGCCTCATCTGGACTTTCTGTTGTCAATAAATATCCCACCCGATTTGGTCCCAATGCAAGACCCAGTCTACTTGATCTAGTTATTGTTTCTGATCTACTTAACGTTCTTCTTCAAGACCAAATTTCGATTGATGGAATTTCTGATCATGATATCCTATTTTGTACCTACGTACAATATTGACTTCGACACTCCAACAAGCTTTGAATACAGAGATATTAAGTCTATAGATAATAATGCACTTCAACTTAAAGCTGGATTAATTGAGTGGCATAGATGTCAGTATCTTCCAAACATTAATGAAAAGATTGACTCTCTGCAAACCTCAATAACTGGATTATTCAATGATAATGTTCCCTTGAAGTCCGTGACTGTGCGTAATATTAACTGTCTCTATTTCACCGTGAGGTCCAAAATTCAATGCGTAATCGTAGAAAACTTTATTATAAGTGGAAGCGATATCAAACCATTTATTTTTGGGAATATTACAGTGAAGCACGTAACCAAACAACTCTTTTGATCCGAAGAGCGAAAAATAGATCAAAATTATGTTCCAAACAAGCATCAAAAAACGATGGTCAAACTTGCGTTCAATAGGGATAGGAAAAAGAAATGCTGTTAACAACACTCTGAATCCTAACGAACTTAACAATACATTTGTATTAAGTTCATTAAGTGATTCATGCTTTATTCCCAACAATATTCATATATTTCAACCTGATACTGAATTTAAATTCCAAGTTGTTTCCGAAATTGATGTGATTGATAGTATTGGAAATATTAGATCTGCTGCTATAGGGGTGGACGGAATACCCATATCTTTCATAAAAATTATTTTGAAACATATCTTGGGACCACTTACACATGTGATTACCTTTGGAATCATGTCCTCTTATTTTCCTGATAATTGGAAGCTGACTTAGGTTATCCTTGTGGCCAACAATGCAAATCCAAAGTCATGTAAAGATTTTCAACCCATAAGCTCTTACTTTGTCTCTCAAAAGCCTTCCAGAAGATTCAGATGGCTAATCAGATAAATCATTATCTAGATCAACACAGCCTTTTAACCGTTTATCAATCAGGATTTAGAGCTAAGCATAGTTGTCAAACAGCTATCATTAAAATTTTAGATGATATAAGTTTAAATTTTGATTTTATGTCTTCTTGACTTCTCGAAGACATTGTATGTCTTCTTGACTTCTCGAAGGCTCTTGATAGTGTGAATCATAATATTTTGTGTCAGAACCTTAAGTTATACAATAAATCCATCTAATACATAACTATCTTAACAACAGAAAACAAAGAGTAATAGTTGATGGAAGGTTTTCGCAATATAAAGACTTAATAGCAGGTGTACCCCAAGGTTCAATTATTTGTCCTTTATTGTTTTGTATTTTTATAATTGACCTTATTAAAGGTTGCTTAAATGTTTGTCTTCACTTGTATGCAGATGATGTCCAGGTTTACCTATCGCGACCAATTGGATTAGTAGAAGACTTGGTGTTTCCAATAAATGAAGATTTGTCTGCTATTTTGAAGTGGTCTGCTGCAAATGTGCTTTGTCTCAACCCAGCTAAATGTCAGTCTATTATTATTTCAAAAAAAAATTATGATTCAGGTGGTAAGAATTGGTGAGAATTTAAAAGAAAATTGTATTTATAAAAGTTATTTTATATACTTATCCATTATAAATGTAGTATAAAAGACACTATTTGTCTTATTGTAGCTCCGAACTTGAAACTCTTCTCCTCCTTGGTATAATAGTGACTTGCGGTCTTTACAAAATAAAAGAAATAAACTCTTGTGGACTTACCTATCATCTCACTCCACCGTTGATCTTTGAAGTTATCAAAACGCCAACTCCGTTTTCTCTGAACTTTGACAATCACTTTACCATGATTATCTGAATCAAATGCGATCCTGTATTATAATAGACCCCAAAGATTCTCTCATTTTATCAATGTTAAAAGAAAGTCTGATAGCTATCCCAATTTATTTGCCCAATTCTTTCGTCAATCTTTCTCGGATATCGACCTTCAGCCTAATTTAGAATACTTCTCATTCTTAAAATCTTGTAACCAAACTTACTTAAACTCCATCACCATTTCATCAGACGTTGTTAAAGGTAAGATAAATAATCGAAAAGATGATTACTCTGCTGGTCCAATGTTGTTTCACTGCAAGCGTATAGTGTCCCCAAAGGAACACGGTTTCGTCAAGGGCAGGTCTACTACTACTAACTTGTTAGAATTTGTTTCAGAAACCTTATGCTTTCTTGAAAACGGTAATGATGTAGATGTCATTACAACCGATCATACCAAAGCCTCAGCATTGCAATTCAGCATTGTTTCTCCGATTACTCTTATCAGATGATATTTGGTCGATTTTACGCTAGATTCCCACAGTCCGCCAAAGTTTGGTAAGACGGGGTGTATAAAGTCCCATCGCATTTCATCTTTCACAAGCATTGGTGATGCATCTTCCACACTATGCTTGATAGCTTCTCTCATTTGGTGTTGCGTTACTTTGTCAGCTCCAATGAATGTAGTTCCATTGTCACTGTAGAGATGCGAGCATATCCCTCTTCTTCCAGCATAATCAACGCCTGTATGTGTAAATGGTGTCGATGGTGTTATTCTAGCCGCTGGAAAAAGTCCCATTTGTTGAGTGTGCAGTAAAACGGATGCATTTCATAAACTTATGTACAACTTGTCGAATACATCTTTTAGCTTGAATGAACCAATAACACTGCCTTAGGTTTGCAAGTGTAAGTCAGATACCACCGTGCAGTGTTCGTTCATAGACATCTTCAACCAGCAATTTTGTGAACCACTCTTCGTGAGGCAGAATGATTGGGTGTTTTTGTGAATTAGAAAGTACCGCATTTTGTGGCCGGCCACCAACAACAAGGATATTCTCCGCATTCAGAGATGGGTTTTGGGAAAGTACCTTACTTTTTTTTGCTGATATTCATTCCTCTTCGTAGGCATTTTAGTTTTTCGGAAATGTTTAAAAAATTTGGTAGTTTAAAGTCCTTACACACGATTATAGTAATCAAAGAACCAACATACCTCTATGAAAAAATTAGTTTCTCTATATCTTCGCGTGGTCATTAGTTCTAATACAGCCCACTTTTAACTCTTTATCCTCCGAACGTCAGTTTTTCGTGGGCACTATCCGCTTATGGAATTCTTTGCCCCTTAGTATAAGAAGACAGTATCATGCAGGTAATTTTTATGATATTTTGTTTTTGCATTTGAAAAATGAATAGAAGTTTTTGTTTTATTTTGATTAGTTTAGTAATTTACTAGTATAAGGTCAATATTTTAAATAGTCGAAAAACAGTTGCCTACCCTAGAGTAAATCTTAAAATTCAATTTACTAGCTTCATTGTTAACTAATTACCATGCTTATAAGCTTTTGCAACTTTAAAGATTTAAAGATCTAATGTAAAAGATTTGAAATATAATAAATGAAATGAAATGAGTCGAAATGGAGTTCTTGTTAAGTACGGGGGCGGGTCAATAAGTCCGTGACTTTTGGAATAAAACACAGATTTTTTGATAAAAAAATAATTTTATTTTTCAACGTAGTCTCCCTTGAGCTCTATACACTTTGTCCAACGCTTCTAAAATTTTTTTATCCCTTCCAAAAAAAATGATTTGTCGAGGTCCTCAAAATAGGCCTTTGTTTGCGAGATGACTTCATCATTGGAGTCAAATCTTTTTCCACCAAGCCATTTCTTCAGGTTTGGGAACAAGAAGTAGTCGCTCGGAGCCAAATCTGATCCAAAAAGAAATTTTTTCTTCGCCAAATGAGGTCGGTTTTTTTTTAAATCGTCATTGAATCGGTCCAATAAGTTGGCATAATATTCCCCATTGATTGTTCTTCCCTTTTGAAGGTAGTCAATGTGGATTATCCCGCGTGCATCCCAAAAACCAGTCGCCATAACTTTATTGGCTGACAAACCCACCTTGGCCTTCTTTGGCGCCGATTCACCCTTAGAAACCCACTGTTTTGACTGTTGTTTGGTCTCTGGTGTGTTGTGATGGATCCATATTTCGTCCACGGTTACAAAACGGCGCAAAAACTCCTCCATATTGCGATTAAACAACGCCAAACCTTCCTGTGAAGTTGTTACACGATTGCGTTTGTGGTCGACTGTGAGCAAACGCGGCACCCATCTTGCGGAAAGCTTTCTCATGCCCAAGTGATCATTCAAAATTGAAACCATGCGAGCCAGCCATGCGAGATCCCTACGGCTTCCACAATCTCTAGCACTTTCAATCTTCGGTCGGCCAACACCATATCGTGAATTTTTTCGATTGTTTCGGGTGTAGAGACCTCAACTGGGCGTCCAGGACGTTCGGCATCTTCAGTGCTTGTACGGCCACAACGAAATTCAGTAAACCACTTTTGTACCATTGAAATCGATGGTGCAGAGTCCCCATAGTATTTATCAAGCTTAGCCTTGGTCTCGGTAATGGTTTTTTTTCGCAAGAAATAATGCTTAATAAGCACACGAAATGCACTTTTTTCCATTTTCTCCTCAAATTAGTGAGTATTCTGATAAAAATAGCTGTCAAACACAAACTAACTGACGCAGCAAGTTTAAATTTTGACAGGAGTCAACTGACAGATGCCTGTTGACAGGAGCAGTGTTGCTGTTTCAGTAAAGAGGTCAGAAATTCAAAAAGTCACGGACGTATTGACCCGCCCTCGTATAGCCATTGATTTTTATGTTGCATCTGGATCCAAATTGGAATTTGTTTCTTATTTCTTTACCTAACATGTAGATCGCGTTTTATTGTTAAAGAGACCCAATGCGCAAGAGAACAATTCTGCCTCCTTGCTGTATCTAGCTTGTAAGTTGAAACATAAGAACTGTTCTGATCTCAAATTAATGCAAGATTCCATGTATGACGATTGTAATGGCAGATATTGGTCGCGATGTGCATTTATCGTCAGAAATGGAGCACAGAGTTTAATTGTTATTATGGCATTGTTGAATACGCTAGCTATGGGAGTCATCTTGAAGAATTCAACAGAAAGCTTTGATCTTTTCTCGGATCAGTCTGCTGTTATTCTCACTATGAGCGAAAATCATGTTTAAAATTAAAAACCACCCACGCTAACCAATGGGAAAACCAACTGGGAAGGTTTTAAGAAATATATAGAAGATAACGTTGAATTAAGGGTTTCACTACAAACGCCTCTCGAACTTGAAGACGCAGTATATAACTTCGTCAATATCGTACAACAAGCCGCATGATAAAACACCCCGTACCAAAGAGAAATGCCGCGCTTTAAAAATCTAAAATATCCGCAGGAAATAAAAGATTTAGTAAAAGAGAAACGCAAAGCACGTAAGAAATGGCAGCAAACTCGAGCTCCTCAACACAAGGTAAATTTAAATCGCTTGTATAATTTACTAAAAAAGACGATAGCAGAATTCAAAAATTCTGAAGTTGAAAAAAGAATCCAACTACTCACTCTGGAAAGCTGTTAAAGTAACAAAGAAACCAAAGCTCCCAGCGCCTCCGATTAAGAATGATCAAAACGAATGGGCAAAAAGCGACAAAGAGAAAGCAAACGTTTTCGCGCATTACCTGGAGAACACATTTAAACCTATTGATGGGCAAGTAGTCAACGTAAATTTAAATATAAGTTCTAACTCAAGCGAAAATTACATTACAAGAAATGTTACCCTTGCCGAACTAAGTTGAGAAATAAGAAAGCTTAAGTATAAGAAAGGTCCGGGATATGACCTAATTACGGCCGAAGTTCTCAAAATGCTTCTTTGCAAAGGGTTAATTAATCTTCTTTATATAATAAATGCCACTCTAAGGCTAAAGTGCGTTCCGAGCAGGAAAACCAGCACATGATAAGAAATCTTATAGACCTATTTCGCTTCTGCCCGTAATATCTAAGGTCTTTGAAAGAATATTACTTCTGCGCCTGCAGCCAATAATAGAAGAAAAGCGCCTAATATCTGAACATCAGTTCGGATTTAGGAGCAAGCATTCGACAGTTAGCCAAGTGCATAGGATCACTGACATCATTGGAAAACTCTTGAAGAAAAGAAAATTTGTTCAGCGGTCTTCCTAGACGTATCGCAAGCTTTTGATAAGGTGTGGCACGAAGGCCTAAATTTTAAATTAAGACAAATTCTGCACTTTATACGCTTCTAAAAACATATCTAGAAAATAGACTTTTAGAGTAAGACATGGAAACGATTACTCGGATCTCAAACAAATAGTGGGTGGGGTACCACAGTGTTTTAGGTCCAATATTGTACCTATTATTTACACGTGATATACCGAAAACAGAAGACATTATCGTAGCCACGTTTGCTGACGACACTGCAATACTAGCAGTGGGCCAAACGATAAATGATTCTACGACAAAATTACAGAAAGCTCTGAATAATTTCAATGATTGGACAAAAACATGGCGGATATCGCTCAACGAAGTAAAATCAGTCCATGTAGATCTTACGTATAAGAACATTAATAGATTACCGGTATTTGTTAATACGGTTCAAGTTCCGTTTGCTAACGAAGCAAAATATCTCGGAATGACTCTAGACACGAAATTAAAATGGAAGCCGCATGTTGAAAAGAAATGCGAAGAGTTAAATAATAAACTCAGAGATATATACTGGTAACACTCTAAGCTCAGTATCGAAAATAAGCTAATTTTGTACAGGCAGGTGCTTAAGCCTGTCTGGACTTACGTATACATCTCTGGGGTTGTACGCGAGATTCTAATTTAAATATCTTACAAAAATTTGAAAATAAACTCCTAAGATCATTTGTAAGCGCACCTTGGAACATTACAAGCGAAGATCTCCACAGAGGTATCGGGATTCCCACGGTTCGCGATGAAATAAAAAATTTTGCCCGAAATCATAGAAAACGGTTCCTACAACACTGCAATAGTACTATACTCGAAATTATCGACGAGACGAATTTAGTACGTAGCCTGCGAAGGACAAAGCCTTCCGATCTGGTGCACTAAACGAGAATCCGCTTTAAAATCGCAGTATAAGCAGGAGATATCACCGGATAGTTACCTGCAACACCTAAATTAAATTCGTTAAAAATAAATTGCTAGATAAGTTTCAACTTAGTAACAATCGGGAGGAGGAGGTGTTTTTAGTGCAGTAAGAATCTCACACTCCTATGAGCACGCGTTTTTCGATCCTCATAGAGCCTTTTGAAGGTTTTACACCTACCCACGGGAAAAAAAATTTTGAACAATTCGTGATAAGTAAGTTAAGTAAGTAAGCTATTCATTTATTTCTACTTTTCTTAGCATTGTTTCACAAAAATGATGAAATTGGAAGCTATGGCTTTGCTGTCAGCTCGGTTAGCAATTTGTACGCAAAAATAATTATCTAAATTTAATATTGAACAAAATAGTTGAAAATAGTTACATGAATTCGTTTGCTAATAACATCCTTCATTTGTAGCATCATTCAAAAATTTGCTAAGTGTTTTCCAGACGAAACCATTCAGAATGCTGATTGTTTCTTGCAACGTTAATATTCTCTTCCCGAAGTATGCGAAGCGTTGTGTGAAAATATTGAACAAATGCTAACAAAGTGAAAACAGTCTTCTTTGGATCTTAAATTGTATAAAGAGCAAAATTGGTTAAAGCTCCTATTGTACGGACTTCCGTTTAGGCCGAGCAGTTCGCATCTTACTTTAAAAATGAGCGATATTTCTCTGTAGTTTACGAAGTCGTTCCTGAACTCATACAGTATCATTGTTTAAAAAAAGCACATCTTTACAATGTAATCTGCCCGTAGCTTCAGGGTAAGCATAAACAGTTTAGATAGACCAGTTTCTAGATAAAGCGCATAATTAGTCGTTTTAAGTGGTAACATAAACAGCTTTTTTCATGAAACTCCTTTGGAATTTTTCAATATCCTCATATTCACTTGAGCAGCGTAACACAGAGTAGACTTTACCACAACATCAAATATTTTATATTTCGCTGAAATATCAACACTTTCATTTAAAAATATGTTTCTTCAAAATACATTTATCAGCCTTCTTGCACTTTTTGATTTCTCTGAAAGATGTTTTTTGAAATGAAGAGTACTTTTCAGTTTCACTCCCAGATATTTAAACTCATTGGTAACTTCTAGTTTAGATCGATCGAATGACCAATTATAATTATTGCGGCTTCTAGCTGATCTTGAAAACACCATGACTTTTGATTTGTCTGAGTTTATGATAAGGCACCATTTAAAACAGTAATCTTCTAATCGGTTGATCATCAATTGAAGGCCCTCTCTTGATTCTGAAAGTACCACCAGATCGTCGGCATACAGCAGAACATTGATTTTTATATCCGAAATACGGAGTCCTCTAGACAGGTAAGCGAACACATCGTTAATGAACAGTGTAGGGAGTAGAGAACTTAGAAGGCATCCTTAACCACACTATTCATTTCGAATCAACCAGAGTAGGTTGGTCCATTCCATATCGCTGTTTTTGAATCGGTGTATAAATGTTTTATTATGTTGATGAAGTTCGAAGAAAGTCATTACGATTTATAAGTTCAAAAGCTGGCTTGAAATCAACAAAAAATGCATAACTTTTTTGTTTCTGCCGTGAAAAGATTTCACAATTGAAGTTTTTGTGAAAATATGGTCAACGGTTTAAAAGGTTTTTTTGAATCCAGCCTGATAGTCTGATAAGCTATTGTAGGTATTAACCCATGATTCTAGTTTGTTGATAAGCACACAACAAAATAATATAGCAAGGACATTCATGAATGAAATGCCTCTATAATTTTCGTTTTATAATAATAGAATGATATTTCGTAATATTCCCTGATTACTAGTAGCAGTGCAATCGAGAATATTACTGTCCTATCTGTTACTCCTTCTTTAATTTTCAATAGTCTGTATAGTTGTACTATATCCTCTTCATCTGCAAGTAGCTCTAAAAATGATGGTAAATGAGCCTTGATAGTTCTTATTTCGTCCTTGAGCTGGCACGCTGACATTAACAGTGAACTTACATTACCAGGGTGAGTGTTTGTCAATACATAAATTACTGTTGATTGCATTCTTTGAATATTGATCATCATTAAAATGAGTTGTGAGAAAGTGATATAAAAATCTGGAATATTTTGATTTGATGACTATCTTCTTTATTATCCCGTATTCTCGATGTTATTTGTTGTAATGAATGATGAACTTTCATTCACTTGTTACTAGTTTTGCTGTTCCAATTCCTTCGAAATGTATTCCGAGGCTTGATCTAAGCTTGTTGATTTGAATTTCATTTCCCATTACTAATGTGATTCTTAGGGGAACTATGAAGTGATACCAATGGCATTAGATGTTTTTCGTCTTTTACTTGGTATCTCATTAACTGGTTCGATTATTCTTGTTTTTTGCTTCTTCGTCTTCATTTCTCAACATGACATCATCGTTTACTTTCGTCTAGATTGGTAATGGCGCTAGTCGATGGATTGGGCGTTTCCAGACCCCAGATGCTTTTTTCACTTCCACTACTCTTATTGCGCCATCATCAGTCTTGAACGTCTTCACGATTCTACCCAGGGTTCACTGCAGTGATGGTACGTTGTCTTCTTTTATGACGACCATATCTCCTACCTTGATGTGCTTCGAGTATTCTTTGCAATTATATCGGTATTGAAGTTCTTGAAGATATTCCTGTGACCATCGTTTCCAAAATGCATGTTTTAGATGTGAAACAGGATTCCATCGAATCAATAGTATGTGCCTTACAGGAATTGCGTTGGCATCAGTTGTTGCGGTGAGGGGTTTGCCAATAAGAAAATGCCCTGGAGTCAATTCTGTTTAATTGTTTCGGTCGCTTGAAAGTGGTGTTAGTGGTCTTGAGTTTAGGATAGCTTCAATTCTAACTTATACAGTTTCAAGTTGTTCATATGTCAAGGATGCGTTCGTATGTTAAGGGTACGCCTCTTTTTAACAAATATTTTGCTCATAGTCCTCCGAAATGAGGTGCCCTAGGCGGTATGAAGTTGAATTGTATTGCATGACCACTGCACTCTCTTGTAATGGTTTCACGTGCATCTTCTGAGTAGATTGTATCATATAATTCAGTTATTTGATTATTTGCTCCCACAAAATTAGTCCCATTATTACAGTATATGTTTTGACAGCTTCCTCTGCAACCAATGAAACGTTTCAAAGCTCCTAGAAATGATTCAGTAGTCAGATCTCTAACCAGTTCTAAATATACTGCCTTTGGGGCGAAACAACAGAAAATTTCCACATATGCCTTTTGAGGTCGTTTGCCACGGATCTTGTAACGAATCCAAAATGATCCACAGTAGTCCACACCTGAGTTGAAAAAGGTCTTGCGGGTGTGATTCTTGGTAATGGTAGATTTCCCATTACTTGTTGAAGTAATTGTGGTCTAGATCTGCCGTTATTTTTCCTTTTATTAGCCAAAACCTTTGCCTCATTTGAGCAAGCAATGTCTGAGGACCATAGTTTTTGTGTTGCTCATGAATTTCCTTCATCAAGGGTTTTGTCAATAGATGTGACCTAAATCCTCGTATTCTTTCATACATTGAATGTATTGATCATTTACTTCTTTGTTTTTGGATAATCTTCGTTCAAGTACTAGAAAACTGTTGATTGCTATGTCCTTGGAGTTCCCGAAAGTGGATGTGTCCGTGGTAATGTGAAATGAATCGTCCATCAATGCCCTTTTGCGTATTTTGTGTGAAATGGGCTTCACACATCTTTTGATATATTGCTACCGTGTGTTTCTACTTCTTCCAGTCTCCATAATCGTTCAATCATTTGGTGGAGGTCGTTGTCATCATATGAAGAGATGCCACATGTTGCTGTATTTCTAGATCTATTCGGAACCAAAACACACGTAGTTGGTATTTCAATGGAAATCAATTAGATATAGCATTCGAGTATAAATATCTGGGAGTTAAACTAAATCAGACCATTGATTTCTCGAAGCACCTTGACGGGAAAGCCAAAGCTGCCCAAAGCTTGCTTAATCTATCGTGGAAGACTGCTCTCACAAACAATCGCATCATCCTATCTGCTAAATATAATATATTTAATGCTGTCGTTAAATCTACCCTCTGCCATGCATCGCAAGTATGGGGAGTTTGTGAGAACGATGTGATAGAAAAGTTGCATAGAATTTTTTTGAAAAAGCTGTTTAACCTTCTACTGCATACACCAAACTATGCGTTATATTTATAAAAACGGGTCTTACTAAGCTTTACACATCAGTCTCAGGCAGACTACATCGTTAAGGTAATGTCCCTTCCGAACGATCGTTTACCAAAAAAAATAGAACTTTACGAAATGAGGAACAAAGACTGGTGGGCGCTTAAGTAGGAAAGCTTAGGACTAGCTTGTGGAGAAGTAGTGACGTTAGATCCAAACAACCTAAGAAATCTAAAGGAGCAGCTTTATCGCATCAATCAAACATACGAAACATTAGTGAGAATTGCGTTATAAGGAGAGGCACGTAACTTAGAAAACAGAATAGTATATTCACAGCTCAAGCTTGACTTAACGGAAGGAAACTATTTCAACGATCCAATGAGTTACAAGGAGATATCATTAATATTTGAAGCCAGATACGAACTCCTAGCTCTCAATGGGTGTCTGTACAACGGAAGTTTTTGTCAATTTTTGGGAAGAAAACGATGACAATGAAAGAAACAATCTCAGCGCTGAACGAAACTGACTGGAAAATACTGTACCGCTTTTTGAAAGACATTTATAAATACAGGATGTTATTAATTACTGAATTCGAATAAAAACATTTAATATTACTTTATTATATATATAAAAAATAAAATATATGCACCGTAAACTAACCAACCGAGCTGACGGCAATGCCATAGCTTCTAAATTCATTATAATTATAAAATGTATCCATTATATAAACAATAAAATGAATGAATTACTTATTTACTGTTGCTGTATTTGAGCTTGTTTCGGCTAACTTTTCTGCTAGTATCCACCCAAGAACTGTGTTTGTGTTTTTGTAGTATAGGCAGATTATCTGATAAACGTATCTGACCAATGGAAAGTAATTGGTGATAGAACTCTGTCCCAAGAAGAATATCAATTCTGTTTAATCGATTGAAGAATTGATCCTTATTTTCTGCCCAACAGCTTCCAATGATTGAAACTGATCTTCCAAGAAAGATAAAAATTCTTTTATAGATTGCAGTTTCTTTGGTTTAGCAATGGATTGCTCGTCAAGTATTCTTTGGCTTGATCAAGCTGCTCACAAATAACTGTAATAGAATGGGTTCCCAAGTTGCCATATCCAGACCAATGTCACACAACCAAACACTATTTTGTGGTGCCATGTAAATTCTTGATGGATGTAGCTGATGCCTGTGGTTGTGTGTGGTTAGGTTGCCCCAGTATGTTAACAAGAGGGTAGGAGTAAGAACTCTGATGTTGTATCGCTCTTGGAGAGTGGTCTATGCCGTTTTGTAGTTATCTTCGGTCAAGGATAGATGGCGAATTAAATTCTCAGCTTCCCCACTTTGATGAAAATAATTCAAAGAACTGTCGCCATTTCATATAATCACCATCGACTTTAGGAATATTAACCTTTAGTAAATGTAGTGCGTTTTTTTTAACGATACCCATTTCATGATTTCTTCTGCCTTGTGGCTGTATTTTCATTGATAATATAGCAAAGGCTTGTTGAACCATTTGTTCCATATTGATGAAGTCTATATGGTTAAAGCCTTCTGCGGTTGGGTCATCACTTAATTCCCATGTGGAGTAGTTGATAGATTGAATCTGCTGCCAGTTGTTCAATTTATCGAAACTTGACTTCGTAGTATTGTGATGGCTCATTATCATGAATTGTAAAATCCATAAGTATAATGGATTATCCATCGAGTAATCTCTTCCGAGAACACATGATTGCTCTTTGCCTTCGAATAGCACTCATCATTTTCGATGGTTCTTGTTGTATGTTTCTTGCTGATGGCGGAGGCAGGTGGGTCTTCTAGATGCAATTTACCATGTTTATCAAAAGGCATTATAACCTCTTCAAAACATTGTGTATACTGTTGGATCAATACTGTGACGTCCATGAAATAATTTTTGGTGAAATATTCATGGTTACTATCAATGTGTCAAAGTGTCAAAGTGGTACAATTTTTTTTTCAAAATGTCATTTTACACCGCACCAAAATTTGAGGTATGGTCATTTATGTTCTAACTAATATAAAAATAGCCGTCAGCCGCATGGATGGTGGTGGCAAGACCGTCAGCCACGTCCCTAAACTTGTAAGAAAATTTGAAATAAAAGTAATTTTATACCGAATGATTTTTTTACAGATGAATCTTCAACCATCCAAGATAATAAAACAAACCGTCAGCCGCCCGTATAGCGGTGGAAAGACCGTCAGCCGACGTCATCAACATGACGCGCGCCCAGTTGATCTGAATGTTACTCAGTCAGTTTAAATGATAAACACAAACATTCGGCCGATGGCTAATTTGTATTTGTTAATAAGCAAAGAACCTGAAAATTACAATTTTCATCGGTATAATATTAGTTTCATATTACTTTCGTCACTTCTTGTCGGAGATAACTAAGTAAGTAACTAAGTAAACGGAACTCTATAAAGAAGATAGTTACCCAAAAAAAGCCAGATAGTCGTAAATTTTTGACATGTTGTTAGGTATTAGTGGTACAGATAAAAAAATAAATTGCACAACCACGCCCCCTCTGCCCTTCAATATCCTCCAAAATTCAATCGCATAGAAGACCAACAATTATCGAGTCTTGTTTTTTATGTTAATTTATTATGATGAGCAAAAATAAACAATTTTTTTTTAATTCAACCATATGCCTGTAAGACCTAAGACCTTTTAAATGCAACCTGAGTTGCACGGCACTAGATTATTGACAATATTTTAAAAATAACTATAATTCTATTAGTTAGTTCCATTATATTATAAAAAAATTAAATTGTAAAAAAATTCCACAATTAAAGAAAACTCCTGAAGAAGTCGGAAAAATCAAAGAAACGTTGGGGAAAGTGAGATAAGTTGTTTATTTGCACCCGTAACAAATTGATCAAAAAAGCCCAATATAACATCAAATTAATTATCGAGCCTTTTCAAGTTTTTGCCAAAAACTCAAAAATAGTACATTTATGGCATCAATTATTTACCACAAAAATAAAGCACACTTAATTTCCTAGAAAATTCATCCCTCAATCAATTTTGTTGGTCAACCTGTTTGGCCGCTAGAGCCAGCTGAAAAAAAGGCAAAATTTGTCTATTTAAAAAAAAACTGTTTTCTCGACTTTTTTCAATCATAACTCCAAAACTATGCTCGTAATTAGAAATATGTCTGTATTTACTAAGACTGCGTTAAATTCTCTATCAATACCTTAATCACATTATTTGACCAAACCGTTTTTCCGCTAGAGCACTTTGAAATTATATACTCATATGTCACAACTATAAAACGAAGTTTTTTCATTTACATGCAGGAAAATAAAATATGTAAATAATAAAAAAGTTAAAATGTATGTATAATGTATACCTATATATATACACATCACCGACAGTTATCACAGGCCTTGGATTTGCCCTTCAGAAAAGGCCTTCGGACCAAGTTTTATAGATGTCCTACGTTGAGAAAACACATTTATTCAACTAATTTTTTTAAACTCAAATTATAAAAATACTTTCTTAAATTATGCATTAGCCTTAACAAGATTTTGAAATACAAGGTACATAAAAATCCACAAACAAAATCTACAACAATAAGTATCAACTCTATCTCTTTTTATTCTATGTCCCTGTAAACTTTGTTCTTAATTTCAATTCTCATTCCTTCACTAAACCACCGTCTTTGATGGTTTAGATAAGGCCTGAGTATGCAAATGTCAAATACCAGAAATTCTATTTTATTAATAGGTTTTCGCACATAGTCCACGGAATAAGTCCTAAGCCTTCTGTAGTCAATGTTTATTCATTTGGGTGTTAGAATTACTATAAATACAATTTATTGTAGGTTTAAAAAATGGTAGGTAGGTACTTAAGCCCGTTTGCTGATACACACCTTAAGCTTTTAAGTTCTTCTTAAGCACTTATGTGAAGGTTTACGCAGAGGAAAAAGTAGCCCATAAGCGTTTTAAGTTGAACATAAATATTTATGATCCGTATCAGCAAACGGGCCTTAATCATTTAATTTTGTTTGTACATAGCTATACAATAATATTTTATATTATGTGTCTTACTATATGTATAGCTTAATAGGGTTTTTTGACATTCTAAGGCCCATTTGCTAATACACACCTTAAGTGCCTAAGTTCTACTTAAGCACTTATGTGACAGTTTACGCAGAGCAAAAAGTAGCCCATAAGCGTTTTAAGTTGAACATAAATATTCATGATATATATCAGCAAAAGGGCCTAAATGCTAAAGTTGATGAAAAATTTCAATATTTTTAAAAACAGTATTCTACAAAGTTATTGCCCCCGCCATCGTCTACAAAAGTGCTAGTATAAGTACTTATATCGATAAATATACGTATACTTATAGCATTTCGGCGTTCAGCTTAGATATATTTAGATTATCACTTCTGTCCCGAGACGCAGATGTTTTTTATGTTGGACTTTCTTATAGACGGCTTGACGCATTCCGATCAAAATTTTTATATAGGGTTTTTTTTTTCAAAAATAAACATTTTTAAAATGATTGGACGATTTTTTTTAAATTCAGTTTTTAAATTTATATTATGAAATACATACAATTGTGAAATAACATTTTTTTTAAAGAAAAATTACGAAAATTAACATTGTACATTGAACTGTTTGTACCAAAAATCTTTTTTATCGAACATACGAGCAAGTACGTTGAGAGCCATTTTTGAATTACAAACACCTTTGGTTTGGGGAGTATCTCCATCCTCAACTACCAGGTTGGAACTTGGGATAAACTAAAAAGGCGCGGCGACATGCTTTAATGCATGCGTCCCCAAAGGTTCGGCAACGCCGCAGCAAACTGCGAAATGCAGTCACGCTGCGTTAAGTGTGGAGAGAACCACAATGCAGATGAATGCAAGTTAAGGAAGGAACGGGTCGAAGATAGGACCCATCTAAAATGTGAGGCGACGGCCACCCCGCTAAATATCGGGGGTGCCCGACGTTACAGCTAATAATGATAAACAAAGCAGCAAGGCAAACAGTTGTAGAGAATCGCCCTACAGTGCGTCCTCCTGCAACAACGCCCGTCAACCCTCAAATTTCTTACGCCCTAATGGCATCAAGAGATTGAGCACTGTAAAACCTACACCAAAGGTAGCCCAACAGGCCCCAGTCCCTAAGGCGCCGGCGCGGCGGCACAGGCGGATATTATGGGCATTCTGCTTGCCATTTAGGGCCAGTTGACAGGCCATCAAAACCAGATCAGGGAGCAGGCGACTAGGGTGGATTATATCTAGTCTATTCTGTCGAGCTTAACCCAACTTAAAAGTCAGGGGCACGCTGCCGGACAGGCCCTTTAAGATCCTAGCTGTGAATATAAATTCACTGATTAGGACCGAACGTAGAGCGAAATTATTAATACCTAAGTCCAATGTGTTTATGGCTAGAGAAACTAATCTTTACCAGAAGGAGGAGACGTCGCAATCTTTATACGTAAAGACATTAGTCATAAGTTAATATATAATAGTTATGTGCGAAAATTTCGGACGTTAGACTCATGCATTATATGCATTTATCTCCACCAGGGAAAGCGAATGTACGTGATCGCTGCCTATTCACCGGAAACACCTCAACCCACTCAGTTTATAACAAAGCTTGAAAAGCTTTTTGAATGCTTAAGATTGAGCTCGGAAGCGAACTACTACATATTCGATGGTGATATGAACTCCAAACATATAAATTGGGGAAATCAAAAACAAAATCCTCGACGTAACCATCTGTGTGATTGGATGGTTGAACTTCTCGCTACAGACAGACCATCGTTTGTAAAAAGCGGTGCCTATCTGGATCTATTGCTGAAAGACGCAAGCCTAACAATTACGGACACTGTGGGTCAACGGCCAAGAAATTGTTTACGAACGATCGAGTACGACAGTGATCACTGCGGACTCGTCGCCGTAATACAACTTCCGAACGAGCTTATGGAGTTGGAGGAGTATGTTATTGTGCATACTTACGATTACAGTAAGGTGCGCTGGCCATGCTTCTCCCATGCCTTATTGAGCGAATAACGATCAAGTGGTATATCCCCACCAAATGACAGTAAAATGACAAATACTGCAATTGACCGATACTTGGAACAAACGGACGAAACGATTCTAGAACAATACCGAAATACCAAGAACGTAACGCAACCGACATGTACCGTAACGCGGCCATTGACTACACGCGACCAGTGGACTGCTGACAAGACTAAAACGCTTGTACAGACGGTTTACTGACACACGAGGTCTGGAGATTAGGACACTGAAGTCGTCCATCAAACACATAAGATCAAAGAAAATTAAAGGTTGTCTATTAATTTGTTTTGGTAAAATTCGGCCCATTAACTCTAGCGCCCCGAGTCTGTTCCCAAAAATTAATAACATTTTTAGAAGAAATGATCAAAACGATCGCCGAGGGAAATGGGCCTTGTTCCTGTTTATTTCGAAGACTGAGCTCCACCTCATCTTCGATTCATTAAAGAAAAATAAGTCAGCAGGAGTCGATGGTATATCCAACGTTGTACTACGGCATTTGCCTCAGGAAGCAGTTGACATTTATACCACAGTGCTTAACAACGCGCTGAATAATGCATATTATCCAGTGCGGTGAAAGACTTCAGTGGTGCATGCTCACCCTAAAAAGGGAAATGACAATTCCAATCCGGCGAATCTTCGGTCGATAAGTGTTCTTCCGAGTACGGAAGAATTATTTGAAAAGATTATTAATAGGGCTCTGTTCAAGTGGTCGGAGGACAACAATATCATACCGGTTAATCAGTTCGGTTTTAAGGCCGGACATGACAAAATTCATGCCGCGTCTAAACTGGTTTCTGATATCCAAAACTAAAAAGCAGTGTACGGGTGCCTGTCTAGTTGATTTAGAGAAGGCCTTCGACACCGTATGGTTAGAAGGTTTCTATCTTAAGCTTACCAGACAAGGCATAAGTAAACTTCTTTTGTATATGGTTTATTACATGCTAAATGGTAGAAAGTTTGTTGTCAAAAGTGGCAATATAACTTCTAGCGCAGTTTTTAATATTAAAAATGGTCTTCAGCAGGGAGCGGTTAACTCGCCGATTTTATTCAGCACTTACATCAGCGATATAATAGGTAGCCCTCTTGACAGCAGGGTGAAGGCGATTTGCTACATGGCCCTAATCAGGCCGATGACGCCTGCTGATGCCCGGTGTGGTTCAACGTTGCCCCATCTCAAATGGAAAAGATTCGGGTGATTGAGAGGCAGTGCCTTAGACGTGGCCTTGAATTACACTGAACACCAGAGTCGGAGTACACACGATATTATTCCAACCAGGTTCTATACAACTGAGCCACCATAAACATTGTTTAAGTTGATTCGGGGTCATATTGCAAGAGCGATGTCCTCAACCAACAGCTTAATTTTATAATTTATAAAAAATATGTATGTATGCGGCTGCATATGTTTATATAAGTGTGTATGTATATGTATTTACGTATATATATGGGCATGTATGCCTAAATGTGTTTCTATATGCTTATGAAAAATATACACAAACAAAATTGAAACAAAAAAATTGCTGAGGTGGCTGTTATAGTTTTTAAGTAGATTTAAGTCGTTTTATATATGTTTAGGTATCTAAGGTAGTTTAAGTTAGTTAAAGTTAGTTGTACTTAGTTTTAATTAGTTTTAGTCTAGCTATAGGTAGATTGTAATATAAAATAAAATTTTAAAAGGTGATAAGTTACCAAATTTTTTATCCCAAGTTTTCTTGGTAAACATTTAAAATTGAATAATTTGCATTATTACAAAATAGTTTTTAGGTCGAAAGAATTTGGAGCGAAATTTTAAACAACCTATTAAGGCCCTAACACAATACTAGTTAGCAATTATATACACATAGTAGTCTACTAACTTTTTATAAATTTTAACCCTTTTGTTACCTAGTAAAATGCTAATTAAGCAGACAGAAAATATTTGTAGGCTTTGAATTTTGATGAACACAATTATTGTGCTTATGCGTTGTAAATTGATTATATGTTGATAGAAACTCAACATGTGCTCTAAATAAGCATTCGATGTTTATATTTTCATCGTTTTAACTTCATTATATATAAGAATAAAAAAAATTGACACCAGCAGGACTCGAACCTGGGCCTTCCGCGTTCAAAGCCGATATACTATCTGAATGACATGTCGATTTAGTACGATACTAAAAATTTAAAGTAGCCATTCGGTGATTTTAACTTTAGTAAAATGTTAATAAGATTAAAATTTGCAAAATCCTGTTCTTAAATTAGTATCATACTAAAAATGATTTAACATAATACTAAATCGTTTAAAATTTTGCGCCATTAGTTATAAGAGTTATAGTTAGCTTAGCTTAGAGTGCTTGTAAAGAGGTTAGATGTAAGATATTGATAAGAAGGCTAGTTTTATGAGTTTTCGGCTAGCTTTTAAAATAGTTATAAGTTAATAATAAATAAAATCGAATTTAAAAACCCTATATCAGTAAGGAGGAGAAAGCCGGTTTTCGGTTGCGGGACGTTCCATAGAAAAAGGGTTAGGGTGGTCAGTCGATCTAAAACTGTGGAAGAATGTAGACGTTTATCGAATTTCGTAGTGATTTAAATAAAATATCGGGTGTGTGAAAGTAATTAGAAGTTTAGAAAACCTTTAATAAGTAGTGCAATAGCACAGAGGAAGAGGTGGGGACCGCAGTGCTGAGGGTCGCCAGTTCGAGTCCCAACCGGGCATAAACAAATTGGAAGCTTTTTTTCACAATAGTGAGGTGGAAAATTTTATTGATTGTGAAAATCAACTAAGAAGGAGGAGCTTAAGTACCGGGGCATCGAAAGGTTTCCCAGAGTCAATGAAACCAGCTATGGCATCAGCGGCGAGAGCACCGAAAGATGTTCCAGTTGCAAGCAATGACGCAGCAACAACAACATCATCAGCAATAGCAACAACGGCAACATCAGCCGAGGTAATGAAAAGAAGGAAGTGAATTAAGTGTGTACCGAATTTGGTTAAACGGCGCACTAAGGCCACTTCAGCAGAGCTTCAAGCTGGGGTGGAGGAAACATCGTCACAATATATGGCGACAGCAGCAGAACAAGTGCAATAACAACTCATGACGTCACTCTCAGACAATGAGCAGGGTTTTGACTATATGTGAGAGATTGGTGAAGGTCACTACACCACGGGCGACAGCAATGCATTTGTCAACCTGTCAACATCAGATGCGTCTTCCGATGAAGAAAATGAAGAACAGTTAATGCCAAAAGAAACAGGAGCAGTGGAGGCTGAAATCCAAGGCCTCAAAAATAAATTGGAACCCCTAATACTCGACCTTAAGGCCAAACAAGAGGCGCGCCGAGCAAAGGAGTAGAAGAAGCTCGAAGAAAAAAAGTCGCTACAGGGGCAGCAGAAAGTAGCACAACATCAACAACAGCAGCCAGACCAGCGGCATGAACAAAAGCCACAGCAGCAGCCGAAAAAACAGCGGACACAGCAGCAGAATCGGCAGCAATAGCAGCAGAATTAACACCAACATCAGATACTACAGCAACAAAAGCAACCGCAACAGAAAAAGCAGCAGCAGCGGATCCAACAACAGCAGTTACAGCCGCCGATAAATAATAAAGAGAAGGTGCCACCCATCAATACATTCAAAATGGAGCTTCAGGACACCATAAATAAGTGTAGGTCAAAATTTCACTACTAAGCGATTAAATAAAGATAGGAATGTTATCCTCTGCTTCACAGTAGAACAGCATAAAAAATTTAAAGCGCTGCTTAAAGAATCCACCACTGAATTCTTTAGTTTCACCCTAATACCGAAAAGTTTCAAACAGTCCTATTAAAGGGCATTGATTCCTGCACGGAACCACAGGTGCTCTTAGATGAACTCCGCCAATAAGCGAATGACGTTCTCGATTTTATAGGTGTCAAGCCGTTTGCTACAGTTAGAGCTAGGCGGGAGAAGCAGAATCTTCCCTTCTTCCTTTTGCAGCTTTCACACAGCAGCAAACTGGATAGTATGGTGAGTATCTGCGTCCTCAACTACCAGGTTGTAACGTGGGATAAATTAAAAAGCCGCAGCAAACTGCGAAATGCGGTCACGCTGCGGTAAGTTTGGAGAGAACCACAATGCAGATGAATGTAAGCTAGGAAAGGAACGGGTCGAAGATAGAACCCAGCTAACGAGGCGACAGGCACCCCGCTAATTATGGACGATGCCCGACGTTTCAGCTAATGAAGAACAACAAAGCAGCAAAGTTAACAGCGGTAGAGAAAAATCGTACAGTACGCCCTCCTACAACAACGCCCCAAATTTCTTACGCCCAAATGGCGTCGGGAAGGGGAAATACAGCCGAAATCAAAGATAGCCCCACAGGCCCCAGTACCTAAGGAGGCGCCGGCGGCACAGGCGGATATTATGAGCATTCTGCTGGCCATTCAAGGCCAGTTGATAGGCCTTCAAAACCAGATCAGAGAGTAGGGGACTAGGGTGGATCATCACTACTCTGTTATGCCAGGATTAACGCAACTTAGAGGTTAAGGGTGCGCTGCCGCAGAGGCCCTTTAAGATCCTAGCTGTGAATGTAAATGCACTGATTAGGACCGAACGTAGAGCGAGTTTATACCAATTACTTACAGACCTAAGTCCAGATGTGTTTTTTGCAAGCGAAACTAAGCTTAACCAGAAACGTAAATTGACTAACAACAATTACAATATCGTAAGAAGAGACCGACCCAAATCCGCTGAAGGAGGAGGCGTCGTAATCTTTTTACGTAAAGGCATTAGTCATAAGGTAATATATAATAGTGATATGGGAAAATTTCGGACGTTGGAGGCATGCATCATATACATTCATCTCCTGCAGGGGAAGCGAATGCATGTGATCTCTGCCTATGCACCGGAAACACCTCAGCCCACCCAGTTTATAACAGAGCTTGAAACGCTTTTTGAATGCTTAAGACTGAGCTCGGAAGAAAACTTTTATATATTAGCCGGTGATTTAAACGCCAAACACACAGATTGGGGAGATCAAATACAAAATCCACCAGGTAACCATCTGTATAATTGGATGGGTCAATACAACATTGAGTATCGCATCGACCTTCTTGCTACAGAAATGCCTTCGTTTCCAAGAAGCGGTACCTATCAGGGTCTATTACTGAAGGACGCAAGACTAACAATTACTGACACTGTAGGGCTACGGCCAAGAAATTGTTTACCAACGATTGAGTGACCACTGCGGACCCGCCGCCATTATACAACTTCCGAACGATCTTATGGAGTTGGAGGAATATGTGCCTGTGCACACTTACAATTACAGTAAGGTGCGCTGGCCCCGCTTCTCAAATGCCTTATTGAGTGAATTACGCTCAAATGGTATATCTCCACCAAACGACAGGAATCTGACAAATACTGAAATCGACAGATACTTGGAACAAAGGGACGTAACAATTCAACGAACAATTGACAGAAAAATTCCGAAATACAAAGAACGTAACACAACCGACATGTACCGTAACGCGACCATTGACGCACTACACAGACAAAAAACTGGACTACTGACAAGATAAAAACGATATGGAGATTAGGACACTGAAGTCGTCGATCAAAAACATTAACCAACTAATCAAACAGAATTATAGGTTGTCCATTAATTTGTTTTGGGACAAAAAAAATCGGGCCGTTAACTCTAGCGACCCGAGTATGTTCGCCAAAATTAATAAGATATTCAGGAGAAAGGATCAAAACGATCTTCCGTGTGTTAAGCGCCGGAGAACGATAGAGAACAGAGACGTACTTCTGACAGCAGGCATAGACCCATAGGATGCCGTATTGGACGATGACCTCTATATAATGGAAGATCCGTAGGAGAAAGTGGAGGCTGTGGGGGCTGCTTTCCAGCAAGTGTACAAGGTGAATGCTAGCATTCGCCCGAATCATGACTTGGAGAACGAAGCTCTGCTTCATCACTTATGGCTCCAGAACGATGTAACCGAATGGCGATCTGAGAACCTTGGTTTTACCGGGCTTAATGGTGAAGATTTGGCAAACGCAAACGAAATGGGCCCAGTTCCCTCTTAATTTGGAAGAATGAGCTCCAGCTCATCTTCGATTCATTAAAAAAAAGAAGTGATCAGGAGTCGATGGTATATCCAACGTTGTAATACGACATTTGCCCCAGGAAGCAGTTGACATTTAGGAAAAAAATTGAAACGCTGTAATGTTATTAATATATGTGTGGAGATGTTCCGAATAATAGTTTAATTTAAAAAAAATCAATGATCAAATATATTTTTGTTTTCTTAAAAGTGCACTGCACTATTCTAAGAACGCACACATATTGTCTTATCTAAATTTTTTTCTAACATTTGTGTTACAACGGTACCCGTTGTTTTTTTGTTTCGACACAACGTTATTGTTTAAGTACCTATTCAAGATAATGTCAAACAACTATACGAGGCTTTGAAAAAATCAATCAAGTGTTTTTCGAAATATATTGAGTTAAACAAATTTGTTGAAACATTTTGGTTTAAGTTTTTGGGAGCTTCTCCATAATAAAATTTAAAAAAAATCAAATAAGCGGTGTTCGAGAAAATCGTGATCCATATCCATTTTTCCAAAAAGAAAAAGAAAACGATTACCAAGTACCTTTTCCCTTCATTAATCCACTAATTTTTTTCAAGATTTACCTTTTCGGCATAATAAAATGTACCGTTATTTTTGGTATCAAAAAATGCAAAAAAAACTATGGGGATATACCTATTACCGAAAGAGCATTATTATTACCAAGATTGAACAAAATCTATGCACGCGCTTAGGCGGTGGACTCACAGACAAACAGATAGACGGAATTGCTGGACCCATTTCAGTCGTGTTCTCTATCATCGTAATGTAAGGTTTGATCAAAATCTCGAGTTAATTTTTTTTACGAAACCAAAACTTACCATATATGTATATGCAGGTAGTATCTCGGAAGTAAAAAGTTATACACGTTCTTTTCAATCACAAATGCAAAAAATAATGCATTCCTAATGATAGGTATATGTGCGTATTAAATAAAATAAAATGAAAAAGTTATCTCATAAAATTTATTTTTTTTAAATGTTAGTAGGTATCTACATTGGTATCATATTAGAAAAACGTACATTTATTGCTTTAATATGGTTATGTAAGAATAAAGAATATTTATACGTTGGTAGTATTTTATTTACCTTTTTTATTTTTACTCCAATACGGTTTGAACCTGAATTTAAATCACAAGCATTGTAGGTATTTAAATATCTTATTAAAGGTACCTACATAATTACATACCTACCTATCTTCAATGTCACAACACTTTTATCACACAAAAAGACCTTATTTAAATTCATAGGTAGTAGGTATTTAAAAATTGCTTGAATTACACTCATCACAATACAATTACTTATCTACAGACACAATTAAACTGAATTGAATATTTTTTTTAAACTCAAAACTAACCGGCGCGGACAAATTTATTTTCAAACAAATTTATTGCCGAAACGAAAAGTGCACAAATCATGGTCAAACAAAACGAACACACGGCAAAGATTTTATCCTCACATACCTATATATATAATTATAATAATGCCAAAACCAAAACTAAGTCGAACGGGATACAATTCTTCCAAAAATCTTTATACATGCATGTGTATGTACATATGTATGTAGGTAAATTCTCCAATTTTAAATTAATGCAAGGAAAGAAAAATACACAAAAAAGGTATAAATTAAATTATTTATGTTTGACCAAGTTCAAATATATTGTTTTGTTGAAGAATCTGGTTCCTCTTCGGCTATTTTGGTCACTTGGTGTGTAATGAAACTAATTTGGTTTCATTTACTTTTCCCGACGTTTCGACAGGGGTTGCTGCCTTCTTCAGGGGATCCTTTATTGAAACAATAAATCACAAACACAGTTTAACAAATTTGTTTACAAAGAAAAAACAAAACTTCAAATAACTTACATAAAAAATAATAAAATAAAACAAATTATTTGTCTAGTTTTGAATTAAAAAACTTTGAAAACTTTGTTGTAACAATAAACTTAATTGATTTTTAAATTTAAAAAAATTTAAAAAGATTTAAGAAAGTTGCACTTCTAATGCGAAGATTAGTCTTGTTTTAATTTTAACTCAAAATTTAAAATTTCTTGGCCGTTACAAGAGAGCAGTAGACTGCGGAGATGTTTCGAGTGTCTTGTTTTCTGTTCATATTATTGTTGTTTTTGAGGATGTGTAGAGTTTCCAGAGTGTACCTTTTGGCAAAATGTCTTTCCGACCAGGCGAAACATATTTTAATCAACACGGCAACTAACTTGATCAAAAAAGTATTTACGTTAAGTGACCGTAAGTTTCACTCCAAAAATGAAAGCGTAGTCACCCAAATTCTAGCTAACAATGGCTACCCCTATGAGCTTATAAGAAGTTTATTACAATGCTACACAAATAATGTTAACCCTGAAAGTCCATCGATCATTGGAACAGATTGCGTTTATAAAAGCATAGTTTATATTCCAACACTGTCTACAAATTTCAAACAAGTTGTTGCCGACCGTTGCAAAAATGTGAAACTAGCTTTCACGTCACATTGCACACATGCAACACTGTACACAAAACTAAAGTCTAAAACAAAAAAAGAAAACAAAACCGACGTTGTGTACAAAATCAACTGCAAGGGCAAAGATGATGAAAATTGCTACCTTTGCTATGTAGGCACAACAAAGCAGTTCCTGCGGCAGAGAATAGCTGGTCATAAATCGGACATCAATAGTAAAAGCTCCGCTAAGACGGCACTGGCGAACCATTATGTCCAAACCAACCATCAACCAGATTTTGAGGAAGTAGAAATTCTGCAAACGGAAAGACATTTTGCCAAAAGGTACACTCTGGAAACTCTACACATCCTCAAAAACAACAATAATATGAACAGAAAACAAGACACTCGAAACATCTCCGCAGTCTACTGCTCTCTTGTAACGGCCAAGAAATTTTAAATTTTGAGTTAAAATTAAAACAAGACTAATCTTCGCATTAGAAGTGCAACTTTCTTAAATCTTTTTAAAAAATTTTAAATTTAAAAATCAATTAAGTTTATTGTTACAACAAAGTTTTCAAAGTTTTTTAATTCAAAACTAGACAAATAATTTGTTTTATTTTATTATTTTTTATGTAAGTTATTTGAAGTTTTGTTTTTTCTTTGTAAACAAATTTGTTAAACTGTGTTTGTGATTTATTGTTTCAATAAAGGATCCCCTGAAGAAGGCAGCAACCCCTGTCGAAACGTTGGGAAAAGTAAATGAAACCAAATTAGTTTCATTACACATCAAGTGACCAAAATAGCCGAAGAGGAACCAGATTCTTCAACAAAACAACAAAAAAGGTATATTTTCTTTGCTCTTGCTTTAACTTTAGAAAATGTTAAGGCATATGTATTCTTCTCCCTTGTGGTTTTCACTTAAAAAGGTATAATTTATTTATAAATCGGACATCAATAGTAACAGCTCCGCTAATACGGCACTGGCGAACCATTATGTCCAAACCAACCATCAACCAGATTTTGAGGAAGTAGAAATTCTGCAAACGGAAAGACATTTTGCCAAAAGGTACACTCTGGAAACTCTACACATCCTCAAAAACAACAATAATATGAACAGAAAACAAGACACTCAAAACATCTCCGCAGTCTACTGCTCTCTTGTAACGGCCAAGAAATTTTAAATTTTGAGTTAAAATTAAAACAAGACTGATCTTCGCATTAGAAGTGCAACTTTCTTAAATCTTTTTAAATTTTTTTAAATTTAAAAATCAATTAAGTTTATTGTTACAACAAAGTTTTCAAAGTTTTTTTTATTCAAAACTAGACAAATAATTTGTTTTATTTTATTATTTTTTATGTAAGTTATTTGAGGTTTTGTTTTTTCTTTGTAAGCAAATTTGTTAAACTGTGTTTGTGATTTATTGTTTCAATAAAGGATCCCCTGAAGAAGGCAGCAACCCCTGTCAAAACGTCGGGAAAAGTAAATGAAACCAAATTAGTTTCATTACACACCAAGTGACCAAAATAGCCGAAGAGGAACCAGATTCTTCAACAAAACAACAAAAAAGGTATATTTTCTTTGCTCTTGCTTTAACTTTAGAACATGTTAAGGCATATATATTCTTCTCCCTTGTGGTTTTCACTTAAAAAGGTAAAATGTTTTCTCTTGCTTTAGAAAATGTTAAAGCATATGCATTCTACTCCCTCTTGGTTTTCAATTAGGCTGTACACACTTTGCAAATGAGCCCATGATAGTAATTCTTATAGTATCTACCAGGTGGCTCTCCGGACGTTCTTCTTCATGATAGTACTATAGAGATGTATATACAATGGCGATAGGCATACCAATTTCTTCCTTTTTGGGTTGAATTGGCAATTCTGGCGAGTTCATGGGCTTTGCATTTTGCCAAAATATCACAATAACCCGGCACCCACATGAGGTGAATATTAAACTGTTCTGCCATCTCCCTGAGGGATGATCTACAGTTGCGAGAGTTTGTGGAAAGAGCGCCAAGGTATTTGACTGTCAGAGAAGATGCGGATATCGGATGTGGATATCACGTTTTCCCTTAGCCAGGATAGAATCTCTTTAATCGCCAGAATTTCCGCTTGGAAAACGCTAAAATGGTCAGGGAGACGGAAAGAGAGACAAAGATTTAGTCTCTCTGAGTACACACCGCCACCCACTCCTTCTTCGGCTATACACGCAGCCACTAGTTTGCCAAGGATATCCAGGGGTGTATGGTAAGGTAGTATATTTAGGGCAGCCAAGGGGGTTGAGTAGAGTGGTCCGCTGATACATAAACTGAACAGTGCAACTGTTGCTTTTCTTACTCTTTCTTGTATATTGGATTTCCAGCTGAGCTTTTTGTCTAGTATGAGACCTAGATGTTTGGCTTCGTCTGAGAAAGTCAGTGGCGTACCATTTGTTGATGGCGGTATATATTAGGGAATTTTATATTTCCTAGTGAAGAGGACAAGTTCTGTCGGAAATTAAACTTGAACACGAGCGGTTGTGGTCTATTGTGATGTCTTAATAAATTAAAGTTTGAACAAATAAAAACCGATGTTAGAAGTGAAATAAAAAGTTTGTACAGATTGAAACCGGGTTTCTATCCAGACATTTGGTTACCCAAATTTTTTGTCCATTGAGAGCATTTTACATTAAGTCTGTTAGAGTTGGAGAGCGCTTTCCTGCTACAACAATGGCAATATCATCAGCATCATCACCGCAAGCCTGGCATTCACTAATATCTTCCAAACGATCAAGCAAGCCAAGTTCCTCCAGTACCATGATCATGATGATGGATTTGATTGGATTTGATTGGCATGTTGGGATGTTTGAATTGATTTCAGGGCCTTTTCCATATCTATTTCAGTACCAATTAGCTTTCCTTATAACGTGATGCTATTTAGTCTACCGCTGAGGGATTGACAGCGGATCTAAAGTCTGACCGAAGAAAGCAATACAACTCGGTGCGTGAAGTGTTTAGAACTCCGATTAGATATCAATGTTTTATTCGGTTTTTAATATTACAATAATTTCGCTCAAAAATACAGGGTGGCGCACGAATCGTGCTACAAAAATAAAACGTAATAACTTTTTTTCAGTGCGAGTAATCGGCTTATTTTTTTTATTTTATAGGCTACTATTTAGATTTATCAAAATGAATGCTTGGGATAGTGAAAAAAGGATTTCGATAGTGCAGCGATACCATTCTTTGCAGTCCGTCATTTCCGTCCGAAGGGAATTTAGGCTGGAGTATTAATTTTTAATCCAATAAAAAAAATAACGAAATACATCGATTAAAATAAGTTATTTAAATTTCTTTTTATAGCACGATTCGTGCGGCACCTTGTACTTCAACAAAGTATTTCATATACTTTACAATAAGTTTCATTTAAAAAAACTAACACCCCCGGCCCTGTTCGAAAACAAAGGCAAAAATTTCGTGAGATAGGGTCCCCGGCTCTGGTCAAAACCCAAGACACAAAGTTCGTGGAATAGTGTCCCCAGCCCATTTTTTCAGGTAAACTCTGTCTTGACATATTGACTGAAATCCAACAAAATAATAAATTAAATTTTTTATATACTTAATAAGGCACAACCAAATTTTTGAAGGGCCTTCTTAGGAACATGAAAGACTTTTGTTTACAAAATTATAAACAAAAATCTAGCAAATATATATAACTGAAACTTGCAATAAATTAGTCTACAGTTAATATATTTAACGATAAAAATTAACAATTATATGTACTTGATTAAATTAGTCAAAAAATTAAACATTCGTGTAACTGTTTTTTTTATAAAAAGCATGTGCTCGTCAGTCGTCACCTCCAAATTTTTATTCGATTGCCAATTTCGACACGATCGAAGCATGGCGCTTACGAATACAAGGAACAAAAGTCCTGTTACTTTTTGGATATGTCTTCTTTTCATGAACTGAGCCTTATTAGGATCCAGGGCTTACTTGGTTCACCTTCCTTACTTCATATTATGTATGTTAGAAGCGTTAATTTTTTTAACGCGAATAAAATATTTTATACTACATAGGTACATTTATGCAGCACATTAAGTTTAATTATACCAATTCTTTATTGATAAATTTAGAGGCATCACAACGAAATTGTATACAGCTAGCAACAAAACAAAAATATTGCGCATCAAGGAAACAATTTTTATAACAGATCAAGGGAAATGCGATGTAAATCACGAAAACCGGAAAACCGAAATCCAGTTTTCTATGCTAGCTCAGAATTTACGTATTTTAAGACTATTTGTTCGCAATTTGCAAGAATGTCTTAAATAATGGTATTGACACTTAAAAGTCCTGAACCCTCACTTTTTAATACCAATAATAGGGCTCGTAAAAGCGTTGCCGGAAAAAATGTGTAAGTGCCAATGCTGGCAACAGAAAGTGCCATTTTAGGCCACTGGGCGCCACCAAGAAAATACAATAGAAATTCCGGAGATTTCATATGTAATTTTTAATTTTATTTATTGCATCCCAAAATTTGGGGAATACCTAGAATAAATAAACACAAAATTAATAAATTATAAATTAAAGATAAAATAAAAAAATATTAACAATATAAGTCCTTAGGTCGTATGAAGTGTTTCAGCCTTTATTATTTCATTAAACGACAAGAGGATTGTATAACTTTATAATGCCGGTCGTTGACTACGTAGTTTTCATTCAACTGCATCTTTGAATGAAAAAATTTACAACCTCTTACACTAGTGCATAAACGTGCGTTGATCACAACAAAACGTGCGCATAGCTGACAAATTGGTGAAATGTTTGATAACCTCGTTCACCTAGTTGATCAACTCGTTCAATTGGTGGAGAACTCCGTACACCTAGCTGATCAACGTATTCAATTGTCGAATAGCTTCGTACATAATATACTTGGCAAACTTACTCAAAAGTTCATAAACTTGTTCGATTTTGACAAAAAAAAAGACTTTTTCAAGTTGATCAACTGCGTTTTTGATATGCTTGTTCAACAAGTTGATGGAGGCACTCATCAAACGCAACGCACAACAAATATTTTCACATCAACGGCATCCAACACCAAACAAAATTAAAAAAGTTGATCAATGAGTTCAACAAATAATATGCAACAAATTATGTGAAAACGTTGCTCAACGCGGTAAACCAAAATTTTCAACGAGCAACACGAGTTCGTACACGAGCCCTACACTTTGCTGCGGTCACATGCATACAAAAAAAAAATAATATTATAGGTACATAGAGTACAATATAATAAATGAGGTTTTTTCTTACCCGCGTGGTGAGATCCTTTTGATTGCACATAGGTCCAGCCTGGGTTCCGTTCCGGGGAGGCGTCCATATTTAGCTGAAGGTGGAATATGCCCATTAGCATTTCCATTTAATATTTATATTGGCTGGATTCTATTTTTTTTTGAGAAATGATTTTTGGAGCAGTAGGGATGCGAAGCAACACTTTTTGAAGAATTTCAAGTTCATTATCATCCGGATCCAATACGCCAATATAGCTGATTGTTTCCGGTGTTATCCATGTGATATTCGGTCTAAAGGTGAAATTGAGCAAATAACAAATCATCTGATTACACATTCGGTGAATTTCGCAAAGCTGCACATTTTGACAATCGGCAACTGGTACAGAGTCCATGTTCAGTATCGTCATCTTCGGTTGTGAATATATCATTTTTTTTGCATAAAATTAAGACATTCCATCTCCTGCTTCGATTTGGAGGACGAGTCTCACCCGAATATATTACATTAACTCTTGATTCCATATCAACTCTGAAATCAAAATGAGATTTATCCTCCCCCGGATCAGCCCTCGTTGCACTACTTACTGAACTAACTATAATATCTGCTTCACTATGGGTAAGTTGAGAAGTCGAAGATTTCGTTTCTGGTTCAGAGAATTCACAGTTTATATCTTGTTCACAGCCATAACTGAATCCAGGTAAGTGGCACTCGAAGCTGTAATGATTTATTGTTGTCGCTGCAACGTAATGAAAATTAGCAAAATAGAATCCCAAAAAGAAAAAAACGCATTTGAAACTCTTAAATACAATGAATGCTTATTTCATTCTAAGTTCCGCTCAAGTGCTTTCAAATTGTAAATTATGAAGATTCTGTTTTGATATTTAATATGCTTCAAAATACTGAATAAAAACACACGACCGAAAAGCGATATTGGTAAAGTAGCCATATTTTGTTTGTGGCTGTCGTTGTTTTTCTCTTGATAATGATAATGAGTCTCGCATGGAGAACATTATAGCGAACGATATATGGATCGTAAAGTCAAGGCTGGATGTATTAGGTATTAAAGGTTTTGTAGTTTTACAGGATTGCTCTTCGGCACATTTGGGTGAAGGTTGTAAACGATAGGGGTATATATTTTTTTTATTGGTTTTCCTAAATGATACGATTAAGCCATTGAATGGGATATTGGTCCAATTCGCCGTATCAAATTTTTGTGGGTTTTGGATCTCTATACAGAGAGACCTAGTAGCAAATAACCGTAACTACTAGCCCGAGCCACAAGACAGCGCGTAGTTCAAAACTAAATTTGAATATAGTTTATAAGAAAAAAGTTTGAAAGAGTTTTTTTTTTGCATTATAATTATCGATTCAACGATAAACCTTGGTTAAAGAGAGAAAATAATTTTTAAAAGTATTTGCTAATAAAACATAAAAATTACCGCTGTGCATGTACTTAGCAAGAGGTGTCCTTTATATTTTTGGTATTACGACCAAATAAATTCGAGTAATTTTTTTCATATAATTTTTTTTTTTGTATATGATAGTAGGGTAATCCATACTCAATCAGTGTAAAGCCGTTCCCTGGAGGAGGAAAAAAAAGGAAAAAGTATAAAGAAACCGATTTTGGTGACATAATTCGATTTTCTTATAAAAGTATATAAGTTTAAATGAAACCACATATAAAACGACATGAATATATCTGGCCTGGCGATCATCGACGTTCACCTCGTGTCGTGATCGCCACCCCTTTTTTTATGTACTGAAAGTACGGATGTATCCCATACAGTGGAACGCAGCGCCTTAAAGTTTGACCCAAAAAGAAAGAATTACAAAAAAAATAAGGCAATGCGTATCTAAGATATATGATATTACGTCATATATATATATATATATATATATATTATATCCACAATCTGCAACTCGTGCTTACGTGCTCCATATATACTAGTATAGCACAAACATACTCAGTGCTAAGAAAGTAACGATATCTTGTAAAATTTGGTTTGAATTATAAGTAATATTAATATTATATTGACTTATTTGATTTTTAGTAGCGGGTTCTTAGATTACATAAATTAAATATTTAAATGTTAAAGCTCTATACCCAAGTGCGCATATCGTTGGTTAAGAGGAAATTACCAAGCTTAATTATTTTGTAACCGCGTGATTTAAGGAAGATTTTATTTCCCTATTTACGGTTCTTGTCAATTTAAGGAGTATTTGGGTTTGATATTACACTCGTCTAAATTGAGCTCATTTTTGATAGGGTGTCTGATCATCCCCATAGATTAATCTAAAACATACTAAAATATTAAACAAAAAAAAAATAAAGGAATAAGAGAAAGATAGAAAAAAAATATATAAGTACAAGACTAAATATTTCATATCCATGGAAATATTCCTCCCAGCTAGGCGGTATTTGTTTTTTTTGTTAACTACTATAATTCATTATTATTTATTCTAAAATAAAAAGAAAAAAAAAAACAAATTATACATTTGTTAAATACATTTTTATAACCCGCACTTAATTTTTATTTGTATGTATAGACAAATTATTTTCTTTCCAAGCACTTAGCTTGATAGCAGATTAGATTTTCTTTTTGTTTCAGGGGATGCGGATGATGACATCACGATACGGTGGATGAGCTGAGCTGAGGACATGGTGAGTTCACAAAAAAGGGGAAGTTCTAAAATTGGTCGCGAAATTCCAAAGTAGGGTGGGTTAGACCTCCGCTGATAACACCTCAGCGCCCTCTGGTGATGTGAATGTGAGTGAGAGAGTTAGTGAAGTACACGGTTTTCGCAAGTGCTCCAGTTGATTTTTAAAATTATTAAAAGAAATAAAAAAAAAAGTTTAAAACACTTATTAATTATTTAAAAAGTTAAAACGCCACAAACTCTGACTAAAAAAAATTAACGAAACAAAAATTTAAGGTAGGAAAATTTTAAATTAAAAATTCAATTGAGAACGCCGACATTTTTCACCTGGCCCGCTACATGCCACCAAAAAGAAAATCAACGGAAATATCCCCAATAAATACACCGAACAACAAAAAAACAATAACTCAAACAGAAATGGCTCTGAATGCGGATGACATCAAATCAATCGTTGATCAATGTTTAAATCATCATCTCAAAAACATTGCCACGAAAGAAAGATATCTCGTTAATTTTAAAAGACATGCAGCTACTCCGTTTGCAAAACACTCAGTTTGCAAGGCGAATCTCTACACTTGAAAGTTATTGTGTCACTTTGGAGAAACAACTCGAGGCTGTATCTAAGAAATCAAATGAAAATTCTGTCGTCATACATTTCCCATCAGATAAGATGGAAAACAAGCTTAGCTTTGCAACACACACTTGTCTAAGCCTTCTTAATCTCAACGAAAATACAGAGTTCTCACTACACAAAGCACAGGAATACACAAACCGGCAAACAAAAAAACAACAATGGTTCTTAAATTCGAAAGCGCCGACACCGTCACAAAAATTACGGACGCTGCTCCTAAGCTCCAGAATACCGGGGTGTACATACATCGTGAGCAATCACTAATTTACCGCACCAAGAGAAAGCAACTATTTGACATAAAAAATAAATTAAGCACAAAAAATCCGAACACCAAAATCTTTGTTAAAGGTGCTAAACTACAAATTGGCAATTTCACTTTTGCGTATGACAGCTTTCGAGGTATGCGAATATCCTCAAAACAAGAGCTTGATTACATCAAAACAAACTGTGGTGATGATTCAGCATGTTTCTTTGATGTAAACAACATAGACGTCAACTCCAACAAAACCAGGAATTATGTGACACCAGCGCCATCTGTGGGTGGTCACGTATATAATGAAGGTGCAGGCCCTAGCCTAAGATAGGATTACATCGCCGTCTGCCAAGATATTAATTCTTACACAAATAATTTTAAATTTAATATTTTTTGTTATAACATTACATTAAAAACAAATTAATTATGTCCGAATTTTTTAATCTTATAATTGAATATGACATTTTTATACTTTTGGAAACTTTTTTAGAAAACGAAAATAACCTGCATTATACTAAATATTTTAAAGATTTTAATATAAAATGTATACCAGCAATCAGAAACCATACACTAGGTAGAGCTAGTGGTGGTCTTATGTTTGGTATTAAAAACACTTATAAAAATATTAGTATAAAATTAAAAACTTTGAAAATTATACAACTCTTATAGAGATTATTCATCAAAAAAAACATTTACAAATACTTCCGGTGTACTTGAGTTATAATGATTGGAATACGAAATATAATGAGCTATACAATTTTCTTAATAGGAACAATTATGAAAATTTGATGATAATTGGCGATTTAAATGGTCTTATAAGTGACTACCAGAACCCAATTAATTTAAATAACGGCAATTTTCCAATTGAAAGAATATCTTTTGATACTTGTCTCAATCAGAATGGTAAATATCTAGTGGAAATGATTGAAGACTTCGGATTTCTTCTATTAAATGAAATAAGTTCTAACGACTCAAACGGTAACTTTACATTTATTTCTGCCCAAGGTTGCTCGGTGATAGATATATGTCTTACCAAAGGCGATTGGTTAAGCATAACACGAAACTTTGAAATTCTTCCCGAAAATTTCTCGCAACACCTCCCTATTCTCGTAACTTGTGGTTTAGATAGTAACTTTATAAACCTACAGTCGACAGAAAACACTCTCAGGTTGAAATGGAGTGATAAAAACTTAAACAATTATATTAGAAAGCTTAATCAACATATAGCAAGCTTACCATTCATAGAAGCGACCAATTTAGAAGAAATATCTACTTCGATACTTACTACGATTAGGCAATTCTCAAATTTCAACAATAAAAATAGTGTTAGGAACACTTTTTATTCTAAATGGTACGATAATGACTGCAAAAAAGCTAGGAAAAAATCTTTTGCATTTTAAAAACTTTTCCGAAAAACAAATAACCCTGGCACCAAATATTTGTATTTACAAGCAAACCAAGAATGCAAACGAATCTGTACTCTAAGAAAGAATAGATACCTACAAAACGTAGCTTCGAAACTGAGAGTCTGTAAAGATTCAAAATCTTTTTGGAATTCTGTTCGCTTTTTAAATGGTCAGAATAATAATAATACACTTTCGATTGATGTTAATGCTCTCGTGGCTTATTTTGAAAAACTTCTGTTGCCCAATCCAAATATTAGCATGTTACCATACCAGAATTATATTCCACATTTACAATGATGGAATTAAAATCATCTCTAATGAAAATGAAAAATAACAAAGCATCTGGCCCTGAATTCTATAAATATGCTACTCCAGAGTTCTTGGAATACATCTTAAGTTTCTTCAATAGGTCATAAATACAATGAGGAAATAGTTCCTGAAAACTTTAGGTGTTCCAAAATATCAGCTATCTTTAAGAAAGGCGATCGGGATCAGCCGGAAAACTATAGGGGTATTGCTGTGTTAAACACATTGAGAAAATTATTCTCACAATTACTTTACTTAAGGCTTATAAATTGGGTTCAGCAAAACAATATAATCAGTTGCTGCCAAGCTGTCTTTCGCGTAAACCTTTCGAATATAGATCAAATTTTTGTGTTAAACACAGTGGCTAGGCGATTTATTGATAAAAAGAAATGTTTGTATGCTTTTTTTGTCGATTTAAAGGCTGCATTCGACGCAGTCAATAGAAAGTCATTGATCTACAAGCTTTCGGTAATAGGTTTATCAATAAAGTTAATAAAATTCTATGAGAAATTGCTTAAGAACTCTAATGCTTTTGCCTAGGAAATCGAGAGACTTCAAATGTCAAACTGGTGATCCCCAAGGCTGTGTTTTAAGTCCTTTGTTATTCTCTCTATTTATAAATGATGTTGAAAATCACATCCCAGGAGGTATTGTAATAGGTGATGTAACTATTAAGGTTCTTTTTTATGCAGATGATCTTGTTATACTGTCAGATAGCCCGCTTACTTTACAACTTCAAATAAATAAGCTAAAACAATACTGTGATAGTTGGGATCTCTAAATCAACAGCTCGAAGTCGAAAATTATGATCTTCAGCTCACCCAACAGATCTATAGGTTATGGCCGCAACTGGACTCTAGGGAACGATATTATAGAAGTCGTGGATAAATTTAAATATCCGGTATATGTACTAACATATAATTAAATACGCACGCTCATGCTAAAGAAAAAATAAAAGCTGCTAAAGTTGCTTTAAACAGCATGTGGTCTAATTTTTTAGCAATATTTTTGTAGACTCAGTTTCAAAATTCAAAGTATTCAATGCTACAGTGAATAGCTGCCTCTGCTATGGAAGCGAAGTATATGGGTATGAACAGCTAGAAGAACTAGAAAATGTTCAAAGATATTTTTTTAAACGAATCTTCCGGTTACCTAAGAACACCCCAAATTATGCCATCAATGTGGAGTCTGGCTTACCTCAAATATTTCTGAAAAACTTAAAGGCAAATGCGGATTACATTGTAAAGGTAATTAATAGATCAGATCAAAGTTTACAGTCCAGTAAAAAATATTTAACCAAAATTAATTTATCTTTGTTTTGACTAAACTAAAAGTCACAGTTTGTTTATTTATTAATCCCAAATTAAATATATGTGTATAAAAATAAGTTATAATTGACTTTAAATGAGCACAACTTTGTTGAATCAAACTCTCTTATTATATTTTAAAATTTTTTATTGTATAAGTAATTTTTTTACGGCAGACGGCATATTTGCCATGCTTTGTAATTATTTCTTATATATAAAATTGTTTATGATTTGAAAAATAAAGAAAGAAAGAAAGAAAGAAAGAAGAAAGATATCGTCCGTCCGGTTTTAGATATTTGAATAGATACATAGATAGATAGATACAAATTTTTATTGCAATACATTTTAATTTACATTTACATAATTATATAAACAAAAAATTATTTTAACAGGGCATTTGCCGTCTGCCAGATTGACAATTCAGAACAATTTATGTATTAAGCCATTTAAAAATATTGTGAAATTAAACAATTTAATTTAAAAAAAATTAACAAAAGGGAATTCAAAAGTTTTTATTCATTATTGCAGTCCTATACCTTTTTGTTATTTTGCAGTAATTGTAGAATTTGACTTCATCCATTTCTTTCACCATACGAACAACTTGTTCCTCCGATAAAATGTCACTTCCAAATATGTCTCTTCTAATTTCCCTGAGAATTGGACATCTTCCAATAAATTGCATAACATCTTCTCTTTCCGCCAATTTGCACATATTACACTCGATTGGTAAGTCAGGTTTGTGTGGAATGTAGTTCAGATTGAGTTGTTCACTACGAAGTCTTACCATTGTAGCAATCACGTGTGCATTGTAGGAATCACAAAAGTAGTTGTTTTCAGCCAGGTTATGATTGAGCCTACTGTACGTTGTTCTGAATATTGAGCCAGAGGCTTCAGCTATATATTCAGCTATACATCTTTTATTAACCCTTGATATGGCGTCATAAAAGAGGGCCTTATTGGTTGATAAATCTTCTATATTTAAATTAAAATGTGTATGACATCCTTCTGCAAGACATAACAACTCTCTGTACCAGCTATTACGATCTTGTATAGCTTTAATAGCTACTTTTCTAACGAGCCGCGATTCATCCATTTTGAAGACGTTTAGTAAATAATCCGTCTGGAGCTTTAATGTTTTTATAAATTGAGGCGAGAGTCCAGTTTCAAGCATAATAACGTAGTTTGGCGTGTTCTGAGGTAAGTGAAAAACTCTCTTTACATAAAATTTTAACAGTTTTTCAACCGTGTTGAACTTTCTACATCCCTATACTTGCGCACTATACAAAAGTATACTCCCAGCTACTGCCTCAAGCACCTTGAGTTTAATGCTGTGCGATATATTTTTATTGTTAAATATTCGTTTCCAAGATATATTGATAGCAGTTTTCGCCTTTTGCTGTTTCTCCTTAAAATGATTCTCTTCATATTTAAGTTTTTTGTAATATTAATGCCAATATACCTGTATTCGTTTACGCATTCTATGTTTTCTCCATTGTAATTCCATTTTTCATTTACCGCCTTACGCCCACCACCCTTTTATTTTTCAATGTTAAATATGAGGTTACATAGCTTACAGTAATGGTATGCTTTGTTTATCATGAGCTGTAGTGTTTCTGAGGAATACGCAAAATTGACTACATCATCAGCAAACAACAGAGCTTTAATATGCACTCCAGCGAACTCAACTCCACTAGGAAGATAGTCTACAAGGTCATCTATGAAGAAAGCAAACAAGGTGGGGCTTAGTGTACAACCGTGCCTCACTCCTGTTGTGGTTGCGAACCAAGAATACATACAGTTTTTAACCTTGATTCAAAAAGTTGTCCGCTAGGCTGTTGAGTATGAAGATGTTGTCGTTAGTAGAGTATCCTGCTCTAAAACCAGCTTAGAATTCTTTAGCAGCTTTTGTGATTTTATGCAATTAAGAAGTCGATTATGCAACATCGTTGCAAACATCTTATAAGTTGCGTTTAGAAACGAGATTCCTCTGTAGTTAACTGCACCCAGTAGCGATCCTTTTTTGTGTATTGGGAATATAATGGCATCCCGAAATTCTTCTGGAGATATATCTCCTCTAGTATTCTATTTGAAAGTCTTAAAAAGTGATCTTTGAGTGTGACCGTTCCATATTTATAGCACTCAACTGGAATACCATTCGCACCGGCAGCTTTTCCATATTTAAGGGTCACGAGAGTTTCCTCTAACTCGGCCATAGAGAAAGCAGAATCCAGAATTTCGTTGGTAAAACCAGGTATCGCAAAGTACCTCTTAGTTGATGTTGGTTCCGGATTTAGCAGATTCTCGAAATGGGAGAGTAATACGTCCACGTTTCATTTTGTGTGGATAGTATATTGCTTCCCATTTAACTCCCATGCCAATTTCCAAAAGTCAGTAGCGTTTTTACAGGATGCCAATCTTCTTGCTTGCAGTTTCGCATAAATCTATTGTTTGGCTATACAAAGCTCTTTAAATTTTCTGTTGGCCTTAGCGTAGAAATCCTAAAAAAGTCCTTGGGTAGAATTGCAAAAAATTCTCAGGGATGCAAAAGATGTCTTGCGAGCTTTTTGACATTCTTCATCAAACCAATGTTTTTTTCCTGTTTGGCACCTTTTCAAGTTGTATACTTGTTGAGGGTCGGAAGTCTTTACAATCTGTCCCTAGCAAGGGAAAGCTTACAGTTTGGTGAGCTTGTAGTTACAAGGCAAGATTATGTCTTTACTCGTAGGTCTTTCCATTTTTCCAGTTGAGTTTGTGAAGTAGCCGCATACCTGTGACTTATCTTGCGATTGACCAAAAAGTTGATATTTGAATATTTTTTTGAAATACATTCGACCTTTGTTTTTGGCATGATAGATGTTTTGTGGTAGATGAGTTTTGAGTCGTGGTGGATAAGTTCCCACCCATTTCGGGCGAGCTCGAGCCAACCACAATGCCGGCATGCCAACCATTTCATCGCACTCGAAAACAGTAATATCGGATATATAATTCGCAAACTCAAACTCTTATTAAAACTAGTTCAACAATTAGTTGATCAATGATCTCCAACCGACATCGTACATACGAGTTGAATGTGTTGAACTTGAAATTAGTGCGTTGAACGCCTAGTAGAAGACCGACATTAAGAAAGTCGATTTTTATTATGTGCTTTAATGTTATTTAAGCGTGAAACAACTCAATTCAGCTGACTACCATGTGGTGAAACTAAGTTTGATCATGAACTTGGGTATTGAACAAATTTCCTGGCCGATTCCTAGAGTGGCGTTTGAAGCGTTTGAGTACCGTTTAAATTAAAAAGTGCCAAGGGTGCTGCTTCGGCAACGTCGGCAGGTAAAGAGACGAGACCAGGCGAGACTTTTGTTCGTTTCGTCTCGGTCTCGTCAAAATCGAAAAAATTCAGTCAAGTCTCGGTTTCGGTGTCGATCTCACCTAACGAAGTCCCGTATCGGTCTCGATCTCACTTTTTTCCTGAGGAAATTGTAATGTGCAGTCTCGTCTCGATCTCGGTATCGGTTTCGGTCTTGTTTTCATCCTTAGTTTTGTTTTTTTTCGTGTGCTTTGGTAGTAAAAAGATGTAAGATAAGACGCGTGCTCAGCTCAGATTGAAAAGATAGAGTACAGTATCTCAGCAATTTGTTGGTAAGAAAAATGCGGGCTGTTGAGTCTTGTGTGAAGCACGAAGAAAATGTATAAAACAGACTCGTGAGTCTGTTTTGTCTTTTGTTGTTGTTTCAAACAATGAAAATGTTGTTGTTTTTTCTTTCAATAAAAGCAGTTATCAGAATTGAACTGTATTGATCATAGAAAAATATACAACACGAGATCCTACTCAGCATCGGGATCACTTTTGTTGCGGGTGGGTAGTTAGATGGCTATTCGGCTTTGCAATTTAGCGAAATCAGAAGTGAAAAAACTTTTTTTTGCAATTTTATTAGTTTCGTATAAAAGCGCTCATTTTGTGCGAATTTAGTTTTTAAAAGTGTGTGATAACGTAAAAAATAGGCAGCAAAATAACGTTATCAGGTACCTTTGAAAAGCCGTATTTTCAAGATAGAATTTGAATTGTGTAGAGTTTTCTTAATCCTTTTAAATCGGAGTCATTCTTCAATAGATTTCTAATCCATGTTTTGTATTATTTTGCGTTAAATTATTTTTTGTATTGTGGACTGTAATGTATATGTTTTTTTTTTGTTAATTTGATTTAATGTCTTTGTTAAAAATTACAAGGGAAAGTAAACCCAAAAAAGTTCAATATTAAATGTATAAATGTAATCTAATTATATAATAAATGTTGTGCTGTACAATGTTTTCTTGTTACCAATTACAATGTGTTTATCGTGTGGTGTCCAAACAGCAAAGAGATCGAACTTTAGTTTTTACAATTTGAATAGCATTATATATAAGAAAGAAAACACAAAGGGAAAAGTAGGAGTAAAAACAGCAAGTTGCGTTAGATTAAACAGATCTTGCGAGAGAGATCTTTAAATTGTACAGCAATTAAATAAAATAAGGTATTATTTAAATGTTTGGCATTATTCTGCAGGAAAAAACAGTGTTATATTTTGAATCCAAAACATTCAGCCCCCCTGGAAGACTCCGGTCTTTCAGAAAACGGCAAAGTAGCGACCTTGACAATCGGTCGAACATAGTTACCATTATTGGTGCGAACTGTGACGACACGACATCTATCACCTTTCCCAGGATGTACGTCTATGACCCGACCTAAATCCATTTTGAAGGTTGTATATTTAGCTCCTTCAGTACCACCATGTCATCTTTTCGAATATCTCCCTTGATCTCCGCCATTTGGGTCGATTTTGTAGCGATGTTAAGTATTCCTTGTGCCATTGCTTCCATAAACCTTGCATTAGTGTCTGTAAAAGATACCAGTTACTTCTTATTGAAAAATTTGAAAAATCTTAATCAGCTTGAGGAATTGCATAATATGATTCTCCAATCATGAAAGGTGGTTCACAGTTGACTTCTTCTAGAAATTATAAAATATACTTTGCCAGTTATATAAATAGTGATATAATCTGAACCCCTTTCATGCCAGTCTAATTATGTAGCAAGTTCCGGAACAGAATTATTGATGTGCTTAAAAGATTCTAAATCTGGAAATTCAACTAAATTTTCTGATCCTACTTGACTATAAAAATTATGATTTCTCGCTAATCTTGTTGGCCTATTACACATCTTGAGAGAGAAGAAAACATATTAACTGGAAAAGACAAAATCAAAGGATACCTCGCAAAAATTATTTTGTGGTCAGAGTGTTTGCAAAAAAAAATATGATTCTTTTCATCAAATGAGTCCATATAAGTAAGCTCTCATATTCCTCTCATGACACGTAAATTGCATAATTTACAGGACAAACTATTAAGTTACTTTTCAGAACTGAATTCTGAAGGTGGAATTGGATAAAGATGGACACTAAATCCTTTTTTTAATATTTCAGTCCAACTCGCCGATCTACCATTGGTGAAGATGAAAGAAAATCTTATAGTTATATAGGTAGATTTAGCTCCAGTCGGTATGTTGAGAAAACCATTGATAATTTCTGGAGAAAGAGAAGAAATGAATATCCAGACCTGGCAAAAGAGGCTTTAAATTGTTAGTTCCATTCGCCACTTCATACCCATGCTATACAATTTAAACACAATTTTTTGAATATCTTGTTACCCATGCTTTTTGTTTCATATCAATTTGCTATTATTTTACGTGGGTATCAGTAGAATATCGTATGGCTTATAAATATTTAACTTAACTTTAAAAAAAAAGAGAGAAAATATAACAATGCCATATTTTTGGTGATAATTGTGATATGAAAGAAAACGTGCTGCCTACTTATGAAGATGCGGTAAAATACTATGAATGGACAGGACACCAACTTAATTTCGAATTGGAAACTGCAAAAGAGCCAACCATTCCAGAAGTAGCAGCTATAGCAACATCTCAATAAGAAAACATATGGCGATCTGCATCTATTCCAACTGTAGCAAGAACCAGAATCATGCAGATGCTGAAAGCATATCATTTATAATACAAAAATTTACTGAAATCTGACAGGAGACTCTCCCCAGAAAAATTAAAAAGTGTTCAGCAAAGTGGTAAGTTCCTTTCTGATATTACAGCATGCAAATGCAAAGAATTCAATCAGTGCACCTGCACCAAAGACTAAAAGGTTCCGAAACAAGAACAAGCATTTTTAATTGAACAAAGAAGCGTACGAATTATGGCAATCAGTGGAATTGATGTTATTAACACTAAAAGTTTGCGAAAAAGTTTTGGAAAGAAAACAGACTCGAGAGAAATTCCAAACTACAACTGCTGTAGTCCTACGCCTACTGTCTTAGACATTAGTACTTCTTCGATATCCTCTTCTACATCGTCCGTGTCTAAAAATTCCGAAAGTACTTATAACTTCATTCAGTCCAAGGAAAAACACATTCCTGAGAAGAAAAGAATAATTTCCTCAAGCTTTGATCTTCCGACATTATCGAAGACATGTGAAAGGTATGGAGTATCAGATAGGGAGCAGCAGCGATAGCATCGTCTGTTTTGTATGATATTGGGTCTGAAGTCGGGGTCATCGACAGACATAAAATACGAAGAGAGAAAGCCAAAGCCAGAGATAAGTTAATGAATGAAAAGGCAACTGCAGAATTATTTGCATTATACTTTGATTTCAGGAAAGATAGAACCATAAATTTGAGTAAGAAAAATGGGAAAATATACAAAACCACAATTGTTGAAGAGCACATATCTTTTCTGCAAAGGGCCAGGATCCATATACCTGGGATATGTAGTTCCTGAGAATGGTTCGGCCAAAGGAGTACAAATTGCTATAAGAGGCTTTCTATCAGATGAAGAGATTCCTCAACATCATCTTCTGGCTATCGGCTGTGACGGTACAAATGTTAACACAGCAAAAATTCGGTGGTATTATAAGACTACTGGAGAAAGAACTTCAAAAACCACTTCAATGGATAATATGTGTACTACACATGAATGAACTACTTTAAGACACGTATTTCAACATCTTTGTGGGTGTACTTCGGGACCAAAGTCTTACACTGGACCTTTGGGAAAAGCACTTGAGACCTGTGAACAATTACCTGTTAAAGCATTTCGACGTATTGAAGGGAATGTTCTACCAGAAATGGCTAAACAATTAAGTACAGATCAACAATACTTGCACCTGTCAGCGGTTTCATCAGGTAAGTTCCCACAAGCTCTGGCAAATAAATATCCTGGAAAAATGTCTCATGCGCGTTGGCAACAGCTCGGGGCATATTAAAAGCGCGTAGTGTGCCTCGGTCTTCAACACCCTGGCTGTTTGTAGTGCCGCACATAAATTTCAATACCACAACGCATATAGATTTAATAAATTTGTAAGAAAAGGTTTCTGATCCGCCGATTATACAAAACTTGTGTGACCAAGGAATTCGGAGCATCGTGGAATATGGTGGTGAATGTGAATTGTTCCTTATAAGGCTTTCGTGCCATACCCAATCTGTTGAGCGAGCTGTAAAGATGACGATGGAAACTGCAATTTCTCAGTATACACACTAGTCCCGACTAGGTGCAATAAAGTCCAAAAAAGAATCACGGAAGACAATGCCTAAATTTGAGACAAAACGAGATTTTCAAGTATGTTAATTATAAAATACGTGGCATATACTATTACGAGAATGACTTTATTTTTTGTTTAAATTGAGTTAAAATTATAATTATAAAAATTATATTTTGCGCACATTTTTCATTCTATTTACTTTTATTTTCAGCCATATCTATTTACTAAAATCTTGTATAAAATTTATTTTTTTAATTCAATGCGGAGGCAGAAGACCTTAACCAAATTATTTGAAAAACACTTTTTTTTTCTTTTAACATAAGGCACCGATTCCCCCCTATTAACATTCCGAATGACCAAAAAAATTTTTTTTCATACCACCCTAATGTACATATTTACTCACCTAGGTTCTATATATAAAGGTAGGTATATACATAGGGACATTAACCTCTTAATGTACTTAATTAATATTCATTTAAATATACATTTGTAAGTAGGTACTTATGTAAACATTCCTTGAATTATGCATTCGAAAATTCATTATAATGTACTAAGAATCAAGGTAATCTTACCTACATTGGCTTTAAACCTGCATAGGATAACTAGACTACCTATGTCTACCAACAGCGTCAGTGGTTAGCTCCACTAAAGTCGTTAGCTACAAGAGCAAGTCCGTACGATTCAGTGGTGCATTTGATTTTATATGTATACATATTTAGAAAACAGCTGCGTTGACGGCGGATATATAAGATAAATTCAAAGTTTCTTTGAATCCAGAATCTTGAAATGGATAAGAAACCTTGCATATATGATATACCCGCCGTAGCACCAACCTCAAAGTCCATAGTGTGCACTGGCAGGGTTGCAGGGTGGCAGCATGCCCCACCCATCCATGCCTTACTGTTTCGTTGATAAATTTTGAGTTTTAAGGTATATTTTTTTCAAAAACTCTTAACGCACATAACTAGGTTGAAATAAATAATAAGAAGACAAGTTTCTGGCTCTCAGAAAACCTACAATTTTTTGATTGTAAGTGTTGCCGTTGTTAATAAATATTTTTTTAAATTTTAATTAATATTTTAGAAAACTGCATCTCGCGCCTAAAAGGAGGGAGCTAGAACCCCTCTTCCGTAGGAAAAAATTACTGTATTAAGCCTGTCTGCAAAAATCCGTCAATATTTTGTCGCACCGAAGTAGTAATCACATAATTCTCAGTTTTTGATTAAGAATTAATCAGAGCAAAAAAAATAATTTATAATTTCACAGTTTTGAAATGGTACACTTTAAACTTTGATTTTTATCTTTTCCTTCCAAAAACTTGAGTTTAAACTATGCATAGATTTCACTTGATTTAAAAATTTCTTAATATAGCAAGGTATTGGCCTTATAAAAGGTTATTACACATATTTATAAGTATAACCGTTATTTTTTATTATTTTGTTTCCATTGTTAGTACTTTTTTTATGAAATTACCCTCTCTCCCACGCCGAAACGGGGAAGGTAGACTCCTCCCTCCCATAGTAAAAAATGCTTATTGTTTTTGACCCCTTTGAAAATCTCCGTTACCATTTTGCAGCGCCTGAAATATCGCACTCGTGCCGACTCTCTTGTTGACTGCCACACACCGAAACCGGAGCTGCTATGTATATCAACGATGACATATTTCACAGAAAATGTCATTGAAAGGGTTCTCTAATCTCGAGGCCGAGACTACTTTTAAAGTACCCGAGACGAGACGGTATTTTTGGTAATTCGTCGTGTCGCTGGTCTCGGTGTCATTGGCGGATCCAACTTTAGGCTTACCCATAGATTTTTCTTTAAAATTTCATTGGAATTGTTGCTGAAAAAAAATATTAAATAAAATAAAATTAAAGAAAAGGGTAAAATCCGGAATTAATATAATTTTCTATTATTTTTATTCATCAAAAGCAAAAAAAGGTCTTCTTGACTAAAAGAACTTCTACTTCTTGACTTAGAAACTTTAAAAGTAAATAATATATTTTTTTGCTGTAAGGTAAACATCCTGCTTGACTAAGAAATCTTAAAACTTAGTAAAAAAGTAAATAAATTTTTAATGGATAATTAATTACAAAAAAAAAATCCTTTTTGAATTATAAAAAACAACTTTGAAAATTAACAACCACTTGGACATTCGGAATTACTCGTCATCAGCCATTAATCCCACCAGTTCGTTATACCAAGCACTGCAAGCCTGGTTAGGTTAGGTAAGGTTAGAAGTTGCTGCCAGGAAAACAACCGACACACTCAGACCAGATAGGTCCACTGTGATACCACAAGGAGAGATGTGTCCTCTTTAATTAAACCAATTGGAGCATCTTATTAAGCAATGTAGCTGCTACATCTCAGCATTTCTTAGATCACTGGGGTCGTCAAAGAAGTATTCTCCCAGGTGTAATCTGCGTCCCTGGGAGAGAGCTGGACACGAGCTTTGAAGATAGGAAATAGTGTCCTCTTCCTCTTCAACCATACAACTTCTGGAGAAGTCGTTTGAGAAAGCGCAGAGTCTAATGGCATGTCTGCCAATTAGACAGTGTCCACTTAAGACACCTATTACTGAGCCAAGATGTTTCCTGCTTAAAGAGAGCATACCTTTTGAGCGTTTTGGTCTAAATTCTGGCCAGATCTGTCTGGTAGCCAGGCAAGAGATGTTTGACCATCTTATGTTTGTGTGTTTTATGGCATTTTGTTGTAACGTAAATCTACATGTAGCGATAGGCATACCAATTTCACCCCTTTTTGTGTTGATTTGGTAATTGGGTTCCATTTCTGGCGAGTTCATCGGCCTTGCAGTTTCCCAAAATATCCAGATAACCCGGCAGCCACATGAGGTGAATATTAAACTGTTCGGCCATCTCCCTGAGAGATGATCGACAGTTGCGGGCTATTATAGAGTTTGTGGAAACAGCGCCCAGGTATTTGATGGCTGCTTGACTGTCAGAGAAGATGCGAATATCCGATGTGGATATCACGTTTTCACTTAGCCAGGATAGAATCTCTTTAATCGCCAGAATTTCCGCTTGGAAAACGCTACAATGGTCAGGGAGACGGAAAGAGAGACAAAGATTTAGTCTCTCTGAGTACACACCGCCACCCACTCCTTCTTCGGTTTTTGAACCATCCGTAAAAAAGTCAGCTGATTCATCTTTTAAGAACCCCTTATCCTCCCAAGCGGATCTTGGTGGGATGGTAATTTGGAAGTTCTGTTTGAAGATTAGTTGGTGTGTGGTGTAATCGGATCGTCTTAGTTTTGATCCGATTGTATTTGGAATACTTAAATGACCTATCGAGTTGCTAGACCGTTGAGAAATGGCTGTTGAACGAATAGCTATACACGCAGCCACTAGTTTGCCAAGGATATCCAGGGGTGTAAGGTAAAGTAGTATATTTAGGGCAGCCAAGGGGGTTGAGTAGAGTGGTCCGCTGATACATAAGCTGAAGAGTGCAACTGTTGCTTTTCTTACTCTTTCTTGTATATTGGATTTCTAGCTGAGCTTTTTGTCTAGTATGAGACCTAGATGTTTGGCTTCGTCTGAGAAAGTCAGTGGCGTACCATTTGATGATGGCGGTATATGTTAGGGAATTTTATATTTCCTAGTGAAGAGGACAAGTTCTGTCGGATATTAAACTTGAACACGAGCGGTTGTGGTCTATTGTGATGTCTTAATAAATTAAAGTTTGAACAAATAAAAACCGATGTTAGAAGTGAAATAAAAAGTTTGTACAAATTGAAACCGGGTTTCTATCCAGACTACATTTGGTTACCCAAATTTTTTGTCGATTGAGAGCATTTTACATTAAGTCTGTTAGAGTTGGAGAGTGCTTTCCCGCTACAACAATGGCAACATCATCAGCATCATCACCGCAACCCTGGCATTCACTCATATCTTCCAAACGATCAAGCAAGCCAAGTTCCTCCAGTACCATGATCATGATGATGGATTTAATTGGATTTGATTGGCATGTTGGGATGTTTGAATTTATTTCAGGGCCTTTTCCATATCTACTTCAATACCAATTAGCTCTCCTTATAACGTGATGCTATTTAGTCTACCGCTGAGGGATTGACAGCGGACCTAAAGTCTGACCGAAGAAAGCAATACAACTCGGTGCGTGAAGTGTTCAGAACTCCGTTTAGATATCAATGTTTTATTCGGTTTTTAATATTACAATAATTTCGCTCAAAAATACAAGGTGGCGCACGAATCGTGCTACAAAAATAAAACGTAATAACTTTTTTTTAGTGCGAGTAATCGGCTTATTTTTTTTATTTTATAGGCTACTATTTAGTTTTATCAAAATGAATGCTTGGGATAGTGAAAAAAGGATTTCGATAGTGCAGCGATACCATTCTTTGCAGTCCGTCATTTCCGTCCAAAATGAATTTAGGCTGGAGTTTGGTGGTAGTCCCCCGAGTAAATGGACCATTTTAAAGCTGGTGAATATTTTTGCCGAATCTGGAAGCATCGAACGAAGACCGTATCATCGAGATACCAATGTTCGGGTTCAACATACAACCGTGGCTGTTGCATCGGCAATACAGGCAAATCCAAGGGTTTCGACTCGAAACTTATCGGGCCAAATTGGAGTTAGCAGACGGTCATTGCAACGGATACTTCATGATAACTTAAAATTGTTTCCGTACAAAGTCCAAATTACAATCAAGTTAAACCCTCAGGATTTGCCTATTCGCATGGAATTTTGCCGAAAAATGATTACAATGGCCAAAGAAGACAACGCATTGATAAATTGTTTGTTCAAGTCCGATGAGGCCCATTTTGACTTAAACGCCAATGTTAACAAGCAAAATTGGCGTATATGGAGTGAATCTAATCCAGAAATGCTCCAAGAGACGGAACTGCACCCAGAACGAGTCACTGTGTGGTGCGCAGTTTCATCAAGGTGTATTGTCGGGCCATACTTCTCGAAGAAAATGGTGAAACACAAACTTTGAATGGGGACCGTTACTTAAAGATATTGAAGGAGTTTTTTTACCCAGATTTTTGCCGAAGACGTATGCCTTTCAGCAGGATTTCGTTTCAACAAGATGGGGCAAGTGCGCACGTAGCCACACAAGTTATGGCGGAGCTCCAACGAAAATTCCCAAACAAATTGTTATCCAGAAACTGCCTTTTCTGGCCACCAAGTTCACCTGACCTGACTGCACCAGACTTTTTTATAGGGTTATGTCAAGTAGGAAGTGTACAAAACGAAACCGAAGAATTTGACTGAATTGAAGCAGTCCATTAAGACAGTAATTGAGTCGATCCCAATTTCAACCCTTCAGTCCGCAATAAGCAATTTCCTGATCTGGTTCCGCATATGCGTGGATGAGCGTGGAGGTCATTTGAGGTCTATCATCTTTAAAAACCATTAGTTATGTAAAATAAAATTTAATTTTTAATCCAATACAAAAAAATAATGAAATACATCGATTAAAATAAGTTATTTAAATTTCTTTTTATAGCACGATTCGTGCGCCACCCTGTACTTCAACAAAGTATATATAGTAAGTATATATCATATATTTTACAATAAGTTTCATTTAAATAAACTAACACCCTGGCCCTGGTTGAAAGCAAAGGCGCAAGGTTCGTGGGATAGGGTCCACGGCTCTGGTCAAAACCAAAGTCACAAAGTTCGTGGGATAGTGTCCCCAGCCCATTTTTTCAGGTAAACTCTGTCTTGACATATTGACTGAAATCCAATAAAATAATAAATTAAATTTTACATATACTTAATAAGGCACAACCAAATTTTTAAAGGGCCTTGTTAGGAACATGAAAGACTTTTGTTTACAAAATATCTACCAAATATATATAACCGAAACTTGCAATAAATTAGTCTACAGTTACTTGTTGGATATGTGTTTTTTTTTCATGAATTGGCCTTATTAGGATCCGGGGCTTATTTGGTTCACCTTCCTTACTTCTTATATATGTTAGAAGCGTTAATTTCTTAAACGCGAATAAAGTATTTTATACTACATAGGTACATTTATACAGCACATCGATAAATGTATAGGCATCACAACCAAATTGTATACAGTTAGCAAAACAAAACAAAAATATTGCGGATCAAGGACACAATTTTTATAGCGGATCAAGGGAAATGGGATGTAAATCACGAAAACCGGAAAACAGAAATCCAGTTTTCTATGATAGCTCAGAATTTACGTATTTAAGACTTTTTGTTCGCAATTTGCAAGAATTTCTTAAATGATGGTATTGACACTTAATAGTCCTGAATCCTCATTTCTCAATATCAATAATAGGGCTGGTAAAAGCGTTGCCGAAAAAAAAAATTGTAATTGCCAATGCTAACAACAGAAAGTGCCATATTAGGCCAGGGCGCCACCAAGAAAATACTATACAAATTCCGGAGATTTCATATGTAATTTTAATTTTTTTTTTTTTTTTTATAATCTACACGCGCTCAAGGCATTATGAATACCCTTCAAATGTTTCAACACAGCGTGGGCGTGAGGGTGAGGTTAAGGAAGAGAAAGAATTAAAGGAAAGATGTGTGGCGCGATATTCGGAGACGGTAGGTGGTTGTTGTCTCAGATTTTATCTCCAGGGATGGCGGCTGAACTAATGCGGAGAAATTTCCGTATCTTATTTATCGCTGTCCCTTATAATTCGCATTAATTTTTGTATTCTTTGTCATATTTTATCGGTATACTAGTTTTACTTGATCACATGTTGTTAGTTCTATGCCTAAACAGCATGTAATGAGTAAACCAGTAACTCATTGTATGACATTTATTTTTAGAATTGGTTTTTAATGGAAAAATAAGAAGACATAGACTACGGCAGGGATCGAACTTGTGACCACGAGGTTGACAGGCGAACACACAACTATCGCCCCACGGCCACCCCCAAAATTTGGGGAATAATAAGAATAAATAAACACAAAATTAATAAATTATAAATTAATAGATAAAATAACAGAAATTCATTAAACGAAACAACAAAAAATAAATAAAAGCATCAATTAACAATATAAGTCTTTAGGTGGTATGAATTGTTAGCAAGTTTCAGCCTTTATTATTTCATTAAACGACAAAAGGATTTTAAAACTTTATAAGGCTGGTGGTCGACTACGTAGTTTTCATTCAACTCCATCTTTGAATGAAAATATTTTCAACCTTTTACACCAGTGCACAAACGTGCGTTGATCACAACAAAACGTGCGCATAACTGACAAACTTAGTAAAATGTTTGATAACCTCGTTCACCTAGTTGATCAACTCGTTCAATTGTTGGAAAACTCCGTACACCTAGTTGATCAACGTATTCGATTGTCGAATACCTTCGTACTTATTATAGTTGGCAAACTTACTCAAAAGTTCATAAACTTGTTCGATTTTGACTGCGTTTTTGATATGCTTGTTCAACAAGTTGATGGACACTCATCAAACGCAACGCACAACAAATATTTTCACATCAACGGCAACCAACACCAAACATAATTAAAAAAGTCGATCAATGAGTTCAACAAATAATGTGCAACAAATTATGTGAAAAGTTTGCTCAACGCGTTAAACCAAAATTTTCAACGAGCAACACGAGCTCGTACACTAGCCGTACACTTTGCTGCGGTCACATGAGGTTTTTTCTTACCCGCGTATTGATATCCTTGTGATTGCACAAAGGTCCAGCCTGGGTTCTGTTCCAGTGTCTTTGACAATAGTAAAATCACTGGGAGGCGCCCATATTGTGCCATTTAATATTTATATTGGCTGGATTCTATTTTTTTTTAAAAATGATTTTTGGAGCAGTAGGGATGCGAAGCAACACTTTTTGAACAACTTCAATTTCATTATCATCGGGAACCAATAAACCAAGTTAGCTTATTGTTTCCGGTGTTATCCATGTGATATTCGGTTAAAAGGTGAAATTGAGCAAATAACAAAGTTCATCTGATTCCAGATTTGGTGAATTTCTCAAAGCTGCACATTTTGACAATCGGCAACTGGTACAGAGTCCATCCTGACCATGGATCGTCATCTTCGGTTGTGAATACCTCATTTTTTCATAAAATTAAGACATTCCATCTCCTGCTTCGATTTGGAGGACGAGTCTCACCCGAATACATTATAACTTTTGATTCCACGTCAACTCTGAAATCAGAATGAGCTTTATTCTCCCCCGGAGCAGCCCACGTTGCACTACTTACTGAACTAACTATAATATCTGCATCACTATGGACAAGTTGAGAAGTCGATGATTTCATTTCTGGTTAAGAGAATTCACAGTTTGCATCTTGTTCACAACCAGAACTGAATCCAGGTAAGTGGCACTCGAAGGTGTAATGATTTATTGATGGCGCTGCAACGTAATGAAAATTAACAAAATAGAATCCCAAAAAGAAAAAAGGCATTTGAAACTCTTAAATACAATGAATGCTTATTTCATTCTAAGTTCCGCTCAAGTGCTTTCAAATTGTAAATTATGAAGATTCTGTTTTGATATTTAATATGCTTCAAAATACTGAATAAAAACACACGACCGAAAAGCGATATTGGTAAAGTAGCCATATTTTGTTTGTGGCTGTCGTTGTTTTTCTCTTGATAATGATAATGAGTCTGGCATGGAGAACATTATAGCGAACGATATATGGATCGTAAAGTCAAGGCTAGATGTATTAGGTATTAAAGGTTTTGTAGTTTTACACGATTGCTCTACGGCACATTTGTGTGAGGGGTGTAAACGATAAGGGTATATATTTTTTTTATTGGTTTTCCTAAATGAAAAAAAGGAAAAAGTATAAAGAAACCGATTTGGGTGAGATAATTCAATTTTCTTATAAACGTATATAAGTTTAAATGAAACCATAAAAAGAAAGAATTACAAAAAAATACAGGATATTACACCACATATATATATATATATATATATACTTATGTTATATACAATCTGCAACTCGTATATATATCTATATATATAGCACATATATACTCAGTGCTAAGAAAGTAACGTTGTGTTGTAAAATTTGGTTTGAATTATAAGTAATATTAATATTATATTGGCTTATTAGATTTTTAGTAGCGGGTTCTTAGATTACATAATTTAAATATTTAAATGTTAAAGCTCTATACCCAAGTGCGCATATCGTTGGTTAAGAGGAAATTACCAAGCTTAATTATTTTGTAACCGCGTGATTTAAGGAAGATTTTATTTCCCTGTTTACGGTTCTTGTCAATTTAAGGAGTATTTGGGTTTGATATTACACTCGTCTAAATTGAGCTCATTTTTGATAGGGTGTCTGATCATCCCCATAGCTTAATCTAAAACATTCTAAAATATTAAACACAAAAAAAAAAACAAAAAAGGAATACGAGAAAGATAGAAAAATTATATAACTACAAGTCTAAATATTTCATATCCATGAAAATATTCCTCCCAGCTAGACGGTATTTGTTTTTTTTTTGCTAACCAATATAAGTCATTATTATTAATTCTAAAAAAAAAAAAACAAATTATACATTTGTTAAATACATTTTTATAACGCGCATTTAATTTTTTTTGTATGAATAAAAGAAAATTTGATTGATGAACCATCATGGTATAGAAAACTTGTTTTCTTTCCAAGTATTTAGATTGATGGAGGATTAGATTTTCTTTTCGTATCAGGGGATGCGGATAATGACGTCACGATACGATGGATGAGCTGAGCTGAGGGCATGGTGAGTTCACAAAAAAGGGGAAGTTCTAAAATTGGTCGCTAAATTCCAAGGTAGGGCGGGTTAGACCTCGCTGATAACACCGCAGCGCCCTCTGGTGATATCGTCCCCTGGTTTTAGATATTTGAATATTTTATTGAAATACATTCGACCTTTGTTCTTGGCATGATACGTGTAGATGATTTGTGGTAGATGAGTTTTGAGTCGTGGTTGACAAGTTCCCACCCATTTCCGGCGAGCTCGAGCCGTGTACAATGCCAGCATGCCAACCATTTCCTCGCCCTCGAAAACAGTACTATCGGATTTTATAATTCGCAAACTCAAACTCTTATTTTTCGACAAATCGTTGAGCAATGATATCCAGCCGATATCGTATATACGAGTTGAATGTGTTGAACTTGAAATTAGTGCGTTGAACGCCTAGTAGAAGACCGACATTAAGAAAGTCGATTTTTATCATGGGTTTTAATGTTATTTAAGCGTGAAACAACTCAATTCAGCTGATGCACTACCATGTGGTGAAACTAAGTTTGATCATGAACTTGGATATTGAAAAAATTTCCTGGTCGATTCCTAGAGTGCCATTTGAAGCGTTTGGGTGTCATTTAAATTAAAAAGTGCCAAAAGTGCGACTTCGGCAACGTCGGCAGGTAACGAGACGAGAACTGGCGAGACTTTTTTAGTTTCGTCTCGGTCTCGTCAAAATCGAAAAAATTCAGTCAAGTCTCGGTTTCGGTGTTGACCTCACCCAACGAAGTCCCGTATCGGTCTCGATCCCGCCTTTTTCCTGAGGAAATTGTAATGTGCAGTCTCGTCTCGATCTCGGTGTCGGTTTCGGTCTTGTTTTCATCCTTAGTTTTGTTTTTTATTGTGTGCTTTGGTAGTAAAAAGATGTAAGATAAGACACGTGCTCAGCTCAGATTGAAAAGGTAGAGAAAAATGCGGGGTGTTAAGTCTTGTGTGAAGCACGAAGAAAATGTATAAAACAGACTCGTGAGTCTGTTTTGTCTTTTGTTGTTGTTTCAAACAGTGAAAATGTAAAATTGTTGTTTTTTCTTTCAATAAAAGCAGTTATCAGAATTGATCCGTATTGATCATAGAAAAATATACAACACGAGATCCTACTCACCATCGGGATCACGTTTGTTGCGGGTGGATAGGTAGATGGCTATTTGGCTTTGCAATTTAGCGAAGTCAGAAGTGAAACAACTTTTTTTGCAATTTTATTAGTTTCGTATAAAAGCGTTCATTTTGTGCGAATTTAGTTTTTAAAAGTGTGTGATAACGTAAAAAATAGGCAGCAAAATAACGTTATCAGGTACCTTTGAAAAGCCGTATTTTGAAGATAGAATTTGAATTGTGTAGAGGTTTTTTAATCCATTAAAATCGGAGTCATCCTTCAATAGATTTCTAATCCATGTTTTGTATTATTTTGTGTTAAATTATTTTTTGTATTGTGGACTGTAATGTATATGTTTTTTTTTGTTAATTTGATTTAATGTCTTTGTTATAAGGGAAAGTAAACCCAAAGAAAGTTCAATATTAAATGTATAAATGTAATTTAATTATATAATAAATGTTGTGCTGTACAATGTTTTCTTGTTACCAATTACAATGTGTTTATCGTGTGGTGTCCAAACAGCAAAGAGATCGAACTTTAGTTTTTATAATTTGAATAGCATTATATATAAGAAAGAAAGCACAAAGGGAAAAGTAGGAGTAAAAAAAAGCAAGTTGCGTTAGAATTAACAGATCTTACGAGAGAGATCTTAATAATCTTTACAGCAATTAAATAAGTAAGGTATTATTTAAATGTTTGGCATTATGCTGCAGGAAAAAATATTGTTATGTTTTGAATCCAAAACATTCAGCCCCCCTGGAAGACTCCGGTCTTTCATGACGACACGACATCTATCATCTTTCCCAGGATGTACGGCTATGACTCCGCCCAAAGTCTATTTTGAAGGTGGTAGATTTGGCTCCTTCAGTACCACCATGTCATCTTTTCGCATACCTCGCTTGATCTCCGCCATTTGGGTCGATTTTGTAGCTAGGTTAAGTATTCCTTGTGCCACAGCTTCCAGAAACCTTGCATTAGTTTCTGTAAAAGATATCAGTTACTACTTATTGAAAAATTTGAAAAATCTAAATCAAGTTGAGGAATTGCCTAATATGATTCTCCTATCATGAAACGTGATGGTGTGAGTGCAATTGGCTCAGAATCTGAAGTTTGCCACGTATGGCCCGAATTAAGTAAGCATTCAATTTTGGATAGAAGAGCATACATCTCCTCATACGTAAGTATGTGTTCACCAATACCACGTTTTATATGCTGATTCACGGATTTCACACCCGCCTCCCATAGCCCACCAAAGTGGGGTGTAGAGGGTGGTATGAACTTCCAATCAATGGCACCTCTCAGGCCAAATGAAGGCGCTGGATGACAAATCACCAAAACGTTCAATATGAACTCCCTTTGTCACAAAACAAACAAATAGGGCGATGTAGCCCTTAACAAATTTAGGGTTCCTACCACGAGCCAAATGTAGGGACATTAGGACCAGCATAATCGCATCCAACCTTGCTAAATGATCTTGAAAATCGAACTCTTTCGATTGGAAGATTCCCCATCATCTGCTCGGAAGTGGATTTTCGCTGCTTAAAGCAATCAAAGCATTTATTGACCACCTTTCGTATAACGTTACGGCTGCCTAGAATGAAATAATTTTGTTTTCATATCGACATCATTAATGATACACCTGCATGTAAATAATGTTGATGTGTATAATCCACTATAAGTTTTGTAATTGGGTGTTATTTACAGAGAATTATTGGGTGTTTTTCATTGAACGAGTTTTGTATACGACCGCTTACGCGAAGCACATTTGACTTATCAAAGAAAGGAGCGATTGACGAGAGGTTGCTCTGTGAGGGCAAGGATTTTTTTTTTAGACATTCGATTTCCGCGGAAAATATAACTGTTTGAGCAGATCTTATGAGAAATGTTTTTGCATGATTAAGTTCTTGAGTTGAGAGGGCTTGTAGATTTCCTAATTCCGGAGCAATGCGACGATTTTTAAGAAACCGAAAAATGTATGATAGCACACACGTACCGATTTCATCCAGTTTGAAGATTTGTTTATAATTTCTCTTAAGATGTTATTTTCATTTATGTTTGATACGAATACCTGGACTATATTTACTTTTCTTTCCTCCAATTGATCATTTAAAATACCTTCTATATCATGCCGAGATTCAGGCCAATTGTTTCGTTCCATTCTAAGCCAAGCTGGACCGTTCCACAAAATATTATTCAAACCCAGTTGAGATTGCGAAATTCCTCTTGGGGGAACATCAGCAGGATTGTCAGCAGATCGAACATGATTCCATAATTTCACAGGGATAGTTGATATGATCTCCGATGTCCTGTTCCCAATGCAAACTGAACATTTTTTGAGCGGTGCGGAAAGCCAATGCAAGACAATGGACGAGCCTGTCCAAGCGAAAACTTTCATTTGTGTGATCTGTAACGAAATCTTTATTTTATTTATCAGTCGGGTTAGTAAAAGAGCTCCACATAGTTCAAGTCTGGGAGGTGAGAGCCCTTCGATAGGAGCAACCTTGCTCTTAGTAGCGACTAATGAAATTGAGACACTTTCCATCTGGTTTTTCACTTCTGCAGTAGATAACAGCTGCATAAGCATCCAACGAAGCACCACAAGACGCATAAAATTCATAGTTCACACTACTTGTCCACAAGATTGTCGGAATGTGAATCGATTCCGCTAGGTGAAATTCATCTCGAATAGTAACCCAGCGCTGAGAAACTTCCTGTGGCATTTCATCATCCCATCCTACAGTTCGTCTCCATAAATCCTGGAAGGAGATCTTACCAGCAACTACAACTGGTGAAATAAATCCAAGAGGATCGAAGATTCGAGATACTTCGGAGAGAATACGGCGTTTTGTACACGATGTAGAATAGTCAATATTTGCCTTGTACTAGAAGCAGTCCTTAGATGGACACCATTGCAGCCCGAGAATATTTACCGTCAGAGAGTTTTTGAAGTCGATAGGAGATAGCTCCCGTTGCTCTTCAGGTAAAGATAAAAGAAGTGGCCAGCAATAAGTTGTCCATTTGTGAATGTTGAAGCCAGCAGACGATAATGCGTGTTTTAATGCGCGTTTTGCAAGGAATGAAGCAGCTGAAGTTCCGTATGTTACTGTTAAAAGTCTATAGTGTTTAAGCGACGATTCAGGGTTTTCACGCCATATAATCCGTCGAAAATCTGTATGATCTGGCGCAACCCAGATTCGTCTGTACATTTTTTCTATGTCACCAGACATTGTATATAGATGACGACGAGACCGAAGACATATTGTAAAAATGTCACGTTGAATTTCAGGCCCAACGAAGAGCGATTCGTTTAAGGAATTTGAATGAGGTGATGAATTTGCGGAGCCATCAAATACAACTCTCACCTTGGTTGTGCTGCTATCAGCCTTAAACACGCTGTGATGAGGTAGAAAGTAAGCATTTGTATTATCTGTATCATTAAGGGATATTTCTTTCATGAGACCCAACGATATGTATTCATTTAAGAAACGAGTATATTGTGTTTTGAGCTCGGGTTCACGAAGGAATCTTTTTTCCATTGAATGAAGACTATTTAACACGATTCGAATTTGAATTTTCAAAGTTTGGATTGGAATTAGTTTTGAATGGTAAATTTACCATATATCTACCATCCGTATGAAAACTATGAGTTTGGATAAAATTATCTTCAGCCCTCTGCTCTTCAAGAGACAGAGGTGGTTCACAGTTGACTTCTTCTAGACGCCAAAAGCGCTCTAGGTCAAACTCTTGTGCATAGTCAAGTTGTGTGCAAAATGTCATTACTCCCAAGGCAGATTTACTGGATGGAAGTTGACTAAACGAACCGGCTATAACCCATCCAAAAATAGTTAATATTGAGTTAGGAACACCCGGTTCTGGTTTCGATGTTTCGAGAATAGTATTAAAAGTGTTGTCGGCTCCGATGAGCATGTCGATAGTACTGGGTTCATTGAATTTTGGATCTGCTAGATCCAACGAAAGGAAACGATTTGTATTCAATTTTAACGAAAGTGGCGGAAGCATAGATGTTAGCTTCGATATCACAGGAAAATCGATATCTATGTTGTTTGACTTGATTCGAGAGTATAATTTCAATGAAACCAAACCGTTGGCTGTGCCAGCAGAAGTCGATGTAATTCCAGAAATAGGAATACGAAATGCTTTCTTAGGGATGCCAAAACGTTGGAGAACTCTCTCCGTAATAAACGACATTTGGGACCCGGAGTTGAGTATCACGCGTATGTTTTGAAACGTGCCAAGCTTGTCGTGAACTGTGAGAACAGCGGTTGGAAGTATGGTCGATGAATGAACGGTTGATTAGAGCGAGCGTTGAGTAACGATAGAAGAGTTTGAAGGATTTTGTAACGAAGAAGATAACTGTTCAAATTTTGTTTGAATATGCGACGCGTTTTGTGGATTATGTACCAAGGAATAGTGTCGTGAATTGCATGATTTGTATCGAAATTTCGAATTCCATTTATCCGATGCATGTCCAACTCGAAGGCTGTTGAAACAGATTGAGGTTTCTTTTACGAATTCGCGGCGCGCTGTAGTATCAAGAGCGAGAAAAGTCTTACAAAAAGGAAGTATATGATCCTCTTTACACTTTGGGCAACTTGAATTTGTTTCGATGAAATGAGAACGAATAGTGTTTTGATTTTTAGTAACAGGTTTTTGATGACGAGTAAACGCACTACACGATTCGAGACAGCTACATCGATTTTCTAAAAAAATGAAAAATTCTTGGATGGTACAATCGTGCCGAGATTCAACCTTTTCCGACCAAGCTTGCCTTGTTTCACTATCTAACTTTTAAAGAAGAATATAGATCAACCAGTGATCCAGAGAGTTCATTATAAGCGCGGTTAAACCGCGTATAACTTCATCAGCTCCATTCGTAAGTTTTCGCAGAATATCAAGATTCCAGTTAGAGCCAGAAGATAATGGCAAGGACATGAAGCTTTTAACGAATGAATGAATGATCAAATTTTTCTTGTCGTAAAGAGATTCAAGTTTATCCCACGCTTCGAGACAATTTTCTTCGGTACACAAAATATGTTTCAAAAGATTGGAGGCTTCGCCGCCTTAGAATGATTTTAAATATTGAAATTTTTGCTTAGCGGTTAGGTTGGTATTACAATCAATTGTGCCCATGAAGAAATCCTTAAATACCGGCCAGGCTTTATAATCTCCATTAAAAACGTGAATCACGAGCTTAGGCAAAACGACGGATTTGCGCGAACTAGATTGTTCTAGTGAAAAATTTTGTCTTAATATTTCATCACTAGTCTTATCTGCATGTTTCCGAATGGCAGTAGAAAATGCTTGAAAATATTTCATTTGGTATTCCCCATACTCAGTTTCAGGGTCCACGAAATCTTCCTGGCCAGAGAATTCGAATAAATTATCTTGCTGTAAAACAAATCCTGACCATGCTTCCTGAAGTTTCTTTAATTGAATCTCTAGCATATCAAGAGGGGTGGAATCATCTACAGATTCCGAAAAAGTTAGAGCCCTAGTGATTGTACCATTTGCATGACCGCGTTCTTGTTTCACAATATTCATATTTACAAAATAGTTTTAATCGAAATAAGTTTTTTAAATGTTTTTACCGGCTGTAATATTGTATTTGTTATACTATAAATCTAGGTTATATGTACAACCGAAATATTTGCAAAATATTATATATTTATTATATATTAAAACGCGTGTTAATTGTACTTTCAATATTGTCAGTTTAAATTTTCATAAAAATTTAACACCAATATGGCAATGCATTTGTGCAAAAAAAAATAGTCATGGGTTATAATATTAATGCATGTCAATTCATGGCAAGATTACGTTATTATATATTATGTATATGTGTATGTGTGCTAATTAATAATCGATTCTTTTATATAAAAGTCATGCATTCCAAAAACTCTATAAAAACCAAAGCTCATGCGAATAAAATTTGCATGCCAAAAAATCATGCAACTATCATAATGCAGGCCCGTACAGGAGCACCTTTCATGAACGATGATACATAATCCAATCAATTATGCACAAGATTAATTGGTTACGAAATTAATCGAATTTTCGCGCAATGATCACAAGTTATCCGGCGAGCCAAAGGACCAAAATGTTTTGTATTATTTTGTGTTAAATTATTTTTTATACTGTGGGATGTAATGTATGTTTTTTTTTAATTTGATTTAATGTATTTGTTAAAAAATATAAGGGAAAGAAAACCCAAAGAAAGCTCAATATTAAATGTAATTTTATTATAAAATAAATGTTGTCTTGTCCAATGTTTTCCTGTTACCAATTACAAGGTGTTTATCGTGTGGTGTCCAAACAGCAAAGAGATCGAACTTTAGTTTTTAAAATTTAAATAGCATTATGTATAAGAAAGAAAGCACAAAGGGAAAGTAGGAGTAAAAAAAGCAATTTACGTTAGAGTTAACAGATCTTGCGAGAGAGATCTTTAAATTGTACAGCAATTAAATAAAGTAAGGTATTATTTAAGTGTTTGGCAGTATAAGCCATCCCTTAATCGATTTTGACAGTTAATTGCTCAACAAATAGGCAACAATCTATATTCCGACTTTTCGATAATATTTTTCCCCAAGTGTCCCTTAAAAGTCTTAAAGTCACTTTTTTCCGAAGTGGGAAACGAAGTCTGAAACGAATCGATTTCTATTCCAAATAAAGATATACGTAACTTTTTGTGGGCTGTAGGTCAATAAATTGAAGATGTTATTATTTAGTGTGCAACGTTTCGAGCATGTTTATGCTCTTCATCAGGCAAACAATTTTCAAGGAATTCAAGTAAGAGCAAGAAAATTACACATTATACACAAAAATCTCGAGCAACAAAATTGGTAGACAGAAGAAAACGTCCATTACTATACACAATCACCTATACCTAAACCTACTGTGTATAGGTGCCCGCCAAGATCAAAATGAGCTTCATCTGAAAAGATGATTTTTTTTTGGCAAAATCGGCATCTTTTCTAAGTCGATCGCAGGCCCACTTAGCGAAGCGAAAACGCATTGGATGGTCAGTTAGCTTCAACTCCTGAACCAATTGGACTTTGTATGGTGTCATACCAAGGTCTTTATGCAAAATTCGTCTCAATGATTTCTCCGAAATGTTCAATTGTTGAGAACGACGGTGAATTGATATTGATGGCGCTTCACACACACTTTCTGCCACAGCAGCAATATTCTCAGGTGAACGAACTATTTTTGGCTTTTCACGCTTTGGTTTATCGATGAGGATGCCAGTTTCTTTCAATTTTTTCACAAGATAACGAACATACGGAGCTGACGGTGCTTCTCTTCTTCCAAAATCCGTACGCAATTTTCGCACACATTCTGCAACATTACCATGATTTTGAAAGTAATGTCGCAATATTTCCCAGCGTTGTTCAAGCGTATACACAACCATATTCGTTCAGCGGAAGAATAAAACTAATTATCTGTCAAATCAGACATGAGCTAGGCGTTTCCAATCACGAAATAAGCACTAGTTAAAAAAAAACCTTAGATGGCGGAGCCTTTACATTATGAGGTTTGATATTTTAACGCTCATAGAATATACACAAAATAAACTTGTGTATTATTTAAAAATTGAACATGAGTACAAAAAAATAATTAAATATAAAAATATTTCTTCTAGTGAAAATCGATACTAAACCTCTGAGACCATACCGAGACCAGCGAGACTCTAGGCGAATTTTGGTACCAAAAATAAGTCTCGTCTAATCGGCCGAATCAATATTTTGAACGAAATAAAACAACATTGCCATCAACTAATCGCAATTTCATTATAACATTTTCCAATTTTATATTATTCTCGATTGGAAATTGCAATAAAACTAACTGCAAACTACTGATTTGCCATAAATGATAAAGCCTTTGTAAATTTGAATGCGTGGTGGTATCAATTTAATATTTTTTTGTCGTAAATTAAAATTTTTTTCAGTAAATTGCTACTACTTGCGTAGCTGATTTTCTTCATTCTGGATTTATATATAAATGTATCTTATAAAAAGTGAAGAGTAACTTAGTTGAATTCGCAAGCTACTGCATAACGATCGAATGTACAACCTCTTTGCCAAATACTCGCGTCAGAAATAAATAAGATGATCCTTTAGAATTTTAGATTTGCTTCTTTGAAGTATTGCTAATGTTATTCCGTGTTTTTAAACTGCCACCGATAGCTTAGACGTGTTTTATTATTGCTCATGATTCTTATATCTAGATCACACTAAAGGCATACGCCTTTAGAGGAATCATATTTGAGGTGGTAGGCACTATAAATTTGTAACTTCCGCTTAGATTTTTGTCGGTCATTTCCGAGACAAAAATGTATTAAATGTACTTTCTTATGCAAACCGGCCGTTCGTTTTAAACCATATTGAAATTTTTCCGTGGTTTCCGAATACGAAAGCTGTAACTTAATTTAATATAAAGAGGGAATTTTGAAAACAAAAATTAAAATGGTTGTTATTTTTGATTCAATTGAATAAATTTCATGCTTTAGCAATTAAATATTTAAGCGAACTTGTAATTAAATTTCCAGAAATTATTTTTTGTATGTAATTATAATTGTAAAATATGTGTTTTAAACAAGTCATAGCGAGGAATCTTGTCCCATTAAGCGCCTGGGGCCGAATTCCGCAAGCATGAATGAAAAAATATATTCACTTTCAAAATATGGGTGAATAAATTTGCCAATATCGGTATATACGTTATCTGTCAAAAAAAAGTGAATCGCACCCTTGAGGTAAAGCATATACTCGTATGTATATATATACACGACTTTTTGTATACACAGATAACGCTTGCGGAATTGAACCCAAGGCTGTGAGTCTAACATTGCATGTTCACTGAAATTTAATTTGGTGCGACTGGGCTGTTCGGCCCTATCGGGAATCTCCCAGGGGAATTTCCATTCCCACAGAATATTTTATTCCCTCGAAGTTTTTCCTGTGATCGTGAATCTTCAACGGAATACATTTCCCTCGAACAAAAAATCGTTTTCAATGACAGCAAAATTCCCTGGGATAGTTTATTACCCATAGTCCGATGCCGATAAAGTGAGTGTTGTTTTCAAATGAAGCGTTGGCAGTCTGCCTGCCGAGAAGTATTTTCGAAGAGCCGTTTATATTGCCAAATTGGATTCTGTCGTGACAGTCTGGAAACATCGTCATTTTTCAGATGGACTGGCAATATTTCAGCTAGGAGCATTTTTTCACACAACTACATGCTGACTTGGAATCTGTGCGCGAAATGACAAAAAACATTCAGCCAACTTTTATATGATCAACCTAGTTTCTATGGGTTTTCAAATATTTAGCTATGGATAGAAAAATGGAAAAAAGAAATTGAAGAAAGACTTAGTGTACCATCAGAAATGATAGACGCTTGTTAAGCACATTAAAGTTTAGTACGTTTTAAGTTTTTTCTTTTTCCAATTTTGGAGTGCATGTATTAATATACAAAAAAACAACAAAAACAACAAAAAAAAACAACCAACCTGTGTGTCCGACATTTTTGTCGATCACTTTTGTAGGCTTCTCTATGCTCATAATGGCATATTTGTTTGTTAGAATTTTGTTTTGTTACAAATAACTTGTCTTATAGTCCCTATAATCGCAAGTAAAAATTCTAGTTTCCAACCAAATTTTGTTTATTTAAGATCTACTTGTCCCTATGGGAAAACCTCTTATATTAGGATTGCTTATCTGCAAACTCTAGAATTTTTTTTAAATCATATCCTTAAAGCTTATATAGATACATTACATACATATGCAGAAAATTTAATAAATCCTTTTTTTTTCAGGGAAATCTACTTATAACTGATTTCGGTAACCTGCGAGAAAGTATTTAAAATATATGCTCAACACTTTAAGAATGTAGGAGCAAATGTATCACCCCTTCCTTTTTTATTTTGCAACAAATGAATATTGTTGAATATATTCCAACATCCCAAAAGAAGAATTACGCACATACTCATAGTGCAGGTCCAACCGAACCTGTCTTAGCCAAGGACTTATAGAAAGCAAATAAAAACTGGTATCTACTATTTTATATTCTTCAAGCAGCTAACGAAATTCTTGGAAGTCTGAGTGAATATAAACGTCTGGGCTGCTTTTTCGTCAGAAGCCTTAAAGTGAAGAAAACAACCCAAACAATTGAAATCGAAATATTAAAAAAAAAGATATCAAATTGACTCGCATAATTGACCGGTGTGTAACTTTAAATTATTGACACTATACATTTGATTGAACATATTTTTATCTGGTCATAACCTTCGGTGCTGCTAATAATGGCGGTGAAAAGCAAAGCGTTATTGACCAGTTCGATAATGATTGTGTTCTTGTTGGGAATGTGTTCGGTAAACGCTGTGATTGACCGTCTTGTGGTTCAAACTACGAGTGGTCCTGTACGAGGTAGGTCTATAACAGTACAAGGACGGGAAGTCCATATTTATACCGGCATACCATACGCGAAACCGCCCGTAGGAGATCTCCGATTTCGAAAACCCGTGCCGACTGAGCCATGGCATGGGGTTTTAGATGCCACAAGATTGCCAACAACGTGTGTTCAGGAGCGGTGAGTTTTGAAATTTATAAAACAATGGAGATTGGACAAAATAAAATCATCTTTAATAAAAATAATATGATCTCAGGTTAATGAAAATCAGCTTTGTCAATTTGTATTTCAAAGCAAATAAAACAAGGTTTATTCATCTTTTCCAATTATAAAGGACTTAGTATTTTTTTAAAAACAATAATGTTAAATGATGAATATTTTTTTAAATCAAAATGGAAATCTTAATTTTTTTTTTTAAATTTAAAATGCCTAATTTAATTACTGATTAATTATAAAACACAATATTTTATTAGTAAGTGACTCCATATATGCCAATTTATAGCAGTTCTGTTTATAAAAGCACTGCTTATGCGGCTCCGCAGAGTCAGAAAGTTAAGATTATTATAAATTAATATTTCTCTAGTCTCTTCCATTTTATTAATACATATATGCATATTTGGAACAAAACAAAATAAATAAACAACTACAAATTTAAAAAAAAATTTTTTAAACAAAAGAACAATCAAAAATGTTAATGGGTATTAAGGTAAGGTATGTTATTCGATTTATTAAATTTTACTATTGTATATTCTCTGCAGATACACTTTACCTTTTGTATTCAATATTTTGGTCAATTTTCGTTGAATTCTTAAACTCCGACGAAGTGTAAATATTCATACAAAAATAAACTTATAGAGCAGTGCCAAAAAGCAATGTTTCATTCTTCCGCAGCAACAATAATAATACCGTATGACTTACCCTAAGTTCATAAGGCAATTATAAATTACCGGTGTAACCGTTAGGAGTATGAAAAAATACTCCGGGCTTCGCGAATATATAACTAGTAGTACATTTTAATGATAATACACATGTATTGCAGTTAAAAATATTATTTTCTCGACTTCGAATTGGCTAGGCTACAGTAAATTTTATATTATTTTTCTTCTTTAAATTTAGTCAAGGAGAAAGTTTAAATTGCATAGTTGTTAAACTACAGTTTCAAGAAATTAAAAATGTGAGTCCACTCAACAAAGACCATTACTTACTTACTTATCCGGCTCCCGATCCATGGAAGGTCGCCGCCTGACATATTGCGGTCTTCCATCGGTTGCGGTCCCTCGCTTCCTCCAGTCGTCGAGACCAAACGCTCTTCCGTCTGTAACCGCCTGGTCCCTGTAGCGGAGGTTCCGTCTTCCTAGTCGTCTCGCACCTGGTGCTGGGATTACAAGATTTTCTTGGCTGGTGCGTTGTTGTCCATTCTTTGGACTACATCCACATCTTGGTACAGCTCGTACAATTCTAGATTAAATCTTCTCCTCAATTCGCCCTCTTCGCATATAGGACCAAATATCCTCCGAAGAATTGTTTCTCTCGAAAGTGCCTAGTATCAATTCTGCTTTTTTACTTATCGTCCAGCACTCGCTGCCGTAGAGTCGAACTGGTAAAATTAGCATTTTGTAAAGCGCGCAGTTGGAGTCTTGAACCCATTTGTTTGGCCACACCGAAAAAGCAGTGGTTCGCTAGTGTAATTCTTCGTCGGATTTCCACCAAAGTGTGGTTCGTGGAATTGATGTTTGTTCCGAATTAGGTGAACTCCTTGACTACTTTGAAATTACTGCTACGAACAGTGACGTTTTGTCCTAGGCGATGGATAGATGAGGCTTTGTTTGTTGATAGCATATACTTGGTTTTGTCCTCATTCACTTCAAGACCAACGCATTTCGCCTGTTCATCAATAGCTGTGAATGCTTCAAGTACATCTCGCTCAGATCGGCCGATGATATCGATGTCGTCCGCATAACCAAGCAGTTAGGAAGACCTATTGAAGATAGTGCCTTCCAGGTTAACACCACTCGTGCGTACTTTCTGCTCCAGGACTATGTTGAAGAAGATAAATGATAACGTATCTCCTTTTCTGAATCGTGTACAGGTCTGGAAAAGCTCAGATGATCTGTTTCTCATTTGCACGTTGCACCGCGTATTTTGTAACGTCATGAGGCATAGCTGGATCAGTTTTTTCGAGATCCCCAGTTCCGACATCGCCAATAGAAGATCTTGGCGACTTATGCTAACATATGCAGGTTGATGAAAAGATGGTGCGTCTCGACTTGAAATCCGAATAATGTCCATTAAGCAGTGGCTGGAAGTGCTGCGTAAACACGTCTAAAATTCACTGTGCTTCGGTGACTAGGTTCCCTTCGCTGTTTCGAAGACCTTGCGTGCCAGTCCTATAACCAAATGCCAGTTGCTTGGCTGCTTTGTAGAACCGGCGGGTGTTGGTGGCGGTGAATGATTCCTCGAGATACCTGAGCTGAGAGGCTGCGGATGCTCTTTTCTTTTTTCGCAGGATTTTTTTCTCGTTCCTTCTCTTTTCACGGTAGTCCTCCCTTGCTCCCTTATTTTCCGTTGCAGCATTTGCATTCGTGCATTTTCCGTCTCCTGCTTCAATACCGCGCTTTCATAATCATACCACGGGTTCTTTTTCATGGATGGTTATTAGCCTCTGGTGGTCTTGGGCGTCTCCTTAATGACGTCGCGATACTGGTTTCACTGGTAATTACGCTTGTGGGGGGGGGGGGGGGGGTTTACGGCAGAGAGTTTCCCGGTCAATTGATCACTGTTGTCTCACACTTTCGCAGATGTGATAAGGCAGGCGATGATGAATTTCTTCCTTTTTGCGGTCTTCGTTTTCTTTTCGTTTGACAGTCGGGGGCTCTAAATTTTGTCACATTAAGAAAGTGGTTAGAGTGCACGTTTACACCTCGGAAGTTTCGCATGTCCAAGATGTTTGATGCATGCATGTATGCGCCAATTAGCACATGGTCCATTTGGTTGGCGGTTCGACCATCACCGTATTACGAGCTGCAGCAAAGTCGATTAGTCGGAAGCCGTTATCCGTTGTCGTTTCTTGGAGGATGTGCTTTCCAACTAATCCCCCAAAGATATTTTCTTTTCCGACTTTAGCATTGAAGTCTCCGAGCATGACTTTGACATCTTACTCCGGACAGGCTCCGTAGGCCTGTCCAGGTGGTCGTAAAACAACTCCTTGTTAGACTCCTCAGCTTCATCGGTAGGGGTGTGTGCACATATTAGGCTGATGTTATGGAAGGTAGCTTTGAAGCGGATCACAGCCTTCAAATCGGTGATTTTCGACCTGAGTCGATTTCCCACAACGAATCCGCATCCCAACATGTGCATTCTTTGACGACAGGTTTAATAAATGTCGCAATCTTTTCTTTTCGTTATTCCTGATCCTATCCATTATATCTCCTGGATCGCAGTAATGTCTGCCTTGTACCGCGAGAGGACAGATTCAAGTTTTTGAGTAGCACCTGGCGTATAGAGTTTCCTTATATTCCAGGTACATTCTGGTAGGTCGTAGTCCATCTTCGTTTCGGGTATGGTTGCCATTTTTGGGGGGTCGTTATCCGAGGATACTCGCGTGTTTTTCATAATAATATTGTTCTTTTACTGTGGTCGGGTCGTTAGTCCAACGCACTAACCTCCAATCTGTAGGGCCATGGATTTAATGTTGCAATTTTTCTGTGACCCACATTCGCTCTTACAAGTTTAGCTCATGACATAAAATCAAGACCAGTATCCGGCGGCCACCAACTTGGAGGTAATGTAAGCACTTGATGTGTAGAAAAGATACAGCTCGAGGCCCAGTTCCTACAACATCCAACCGCGCAACAAAGACCATTACGATTTCAATAATAAAAAAACTAAAATAAGAACTTAAAACTAGGTGCGATAGAGAGAAACAGCGTCATCTGGTCTCTCTCGAAACACAAGAATGTGTGCCACTAGGAATCGGAATACATAAGCGTATGCACATCTTATCATTCGGCAGTTAGAGCGAGAGCTCAATACTTAACATCTTTTGTTTGAATGAGAGGGCGATATCTAGATGAATCTGTGATTCTAGTTATTGCATGTTGCGATGACCAGAACAATTGTTTCCAGATTATCGCTTCTGTCCGTTACGGTCTGCAACATATGCGATCCATAGGATGCTTCTAATTTCTGGGACGATGCGACGTCCCTATATATATGCTTGTCCATGTGCGCTAGCAAGGAAACTGGGAGTAGATGGAATTCGGATGGCTTCTATACACGTGGATGTCGTTCGTTTGACTCCCTCTCCAAGTAACAATTTCCCTCTGGTGTTATCGATTTGTACAGCATTTAAATTTAATAACTATTGCACAACTTAGTGCAATTTATTTATGTTACTTTAACACACTTTTAATTTAGTTAATTTAAGTAAATTATTTTTGTTATTTTGTTGTATCTTTTTTTTTACTTCTCCAGACGGAAAAACACGTACGTCTGCGATGAGAGCCAGAAGCCATTTCCTGCATATATAAGTATAATAGTCCTCGTTTGACACAACCGGCCCGCAAGAAGATTAATGTATAGTCAGAAATGTTAAAAATTAGTATATTTTAAGTCATTCTCTAAAAATAAATACCTATATTTTTTACTTTTATAACAATGAGTTTTTAGGGGAGAGTACGATAACTATGGCGCCAAGATATAATAACGGTTTTTGGTAGAGGGGCTTAATACAAGCATTTTTTACTATCGGAGGGGGGGTCTATCTCCCCTCGTTTAGGTGGGAGGGGCAATTTTATAAAAATTTACTTAAAATCTTTAAAAAAATATTAAAAAAGAACGGCAACACTTACCGTTATAAATTATACCATTTTCAAAAGTCAGAACTCTACAATTTATAATAAATTTTAAGTAAATTTCAGTCAATAGTTTTTGAAATAATTGACTTCAAAGTCAAAATTTATGAAAAAAAAGTTACGAAAATCACTTTGAATATAATTTTTCTCATGATTATGGATATCGATACAAAAATAATTGATGTAGTTAACTGCTCCATTTATTTTTTTATTAAACACAGAAAACTATTTCTTTTTATGTCTTCTAGTTTTTAAGATATGTAATTGAAAAATAGTAAAACTATACTTGTTCTTTAAACCCAAAAGATTCTTTAATTTTAAAGAAACTTTGCATACAATAAAATTTTCACCCTCCCCAAAGCCTATAGTGAGCCCAAGCAGGGGGGTTGCAGGGGGCAGCATGCCATCCCTTAGGCATCTCACTGTTTGCATCGTAAATTTCATATATACCTTTGTGATTTTATTACAGTTAATGCGGTTATTTACCAACCGAACTTTGCACTTTTTGAATTTTCCACGGTCATTAAAATATCACAACACAGAGGTGGAGTAGACGTTTTGGAGGGAATTAACCCGATTTCTTCTAAAAACGGGATACTTTTTTCGTTTGTTGACACCAAATCCCCAAACGAACAAAAAATCGGAAAATTATTTAATTTTGGGTGAAGAAGTGGATGCTTAGCCGCCATTCTTAAAAAGGAAACACTACTCTTTCAAACGTTAAATGAAGAATGGCTTTGGTAAACAATAACCTGCACCAAACCAGTATAAAAATAACGGTACAAACATCGAATGCTTGGTCTTGTTTTTTATGATCTAACTATATACATACTTTTTACTGTGGCTGCATTATATGTGTGTACATAGTTATATGCATATCTATGTATGACACAAACATATGTGCATATTAAGAAACTATGAGAATTTGCTGCCGTTGTGTTGTCGTAAAGGTAATGCAAATGTTTTTATAATGCAATAAATTGTCATGCTCAAATATTTAGAAAAAAGAGATTGAAATGGACATGACATATGTACATACGTTTATGTATATAATATCAATTATTTTTTTTAATCCAGATTCTTTACATGCAAAAGACACTTTACATGCACCCATCTGATACAAAATTATTTTTTCTTGTTTTTCAATTTTCTCAAAAACTAGAAAACATAGAAACGGATAGTTTTCAGTGTTTGATTAAAAAAATAATTAGAACAATTACTTCTTTATTGGTGTTTATAATCATGAGAAAAATAATACTCAAAGTGATTTTTTTAACTTTTTTTTCATAAATTTTGAGTTTGAAGTCAATTATTTCAAAAACTATTGACTGAAACAACTTTACTTAAAATTTATTATAAATTGTAGAGTTCTGACTTTTGAAAAAGGTATAATTTATAACGGTATGTGTTGCCGTTCTTTTTTAATATTTTTTTAAAGACTTTAAGTAAATTTTTATAAAATTGCCCCTCCCGCCTAAACGAGGGGAGATAGACCCCCCCTCCCATAGTAAAAAATGCTTGTATTAAGCCCCTCTACCAAAAACCGTTATTATATCTTGGCGCCAAAGTTATCGTACTCGTGCCAGTTTTTAAGACTTTCTATTTTATTATATTGTCAACAAAAAAATATTGTTTGTTTGTGAAATTTGTAATATATGCTTAGATGGTGTAAACTCAGTTCGCCTTCACCGTTCGCTATTAAGTGGCTCTTAAGTTTAAGAGGCTCATAACTTGAGAATTATTTGTTCTATTCACCAACCACTCATTTTCGGAGCCTGAAAATAAGAAAAATTCTCTCTTCACCACGCACACTCAAACTGCATAATAAAACTGTCTTGGAAAACGAGTGACGGCCAGCTGATTTGTTGATTTTGACCGGTATAGTTGTATTTGTTTTTCTTTTTTGTTCTTTTGATATTTTATTGCGAATTTGTGTACACTCAAGAAAACTAATTTATAGTCTTTAATAATAAATAGTGAAGATATGATGCCCTCAATATCGGGTATTTGTTTAAACATGTTTAATGAGAATTTCCTCAATAAAAAAGAACAATATTAAAACTCAGTTCTCGAAGAACTAGATAAAATTCAAAATTTACAAAAATTGTTCTCTATTGTTATAAGTTTCCTTGATTATTTGAAAACATAGATGTCCATATATTGAAAACAACAAGACCGTCATTCTATTCGATGAGCCTTGGAGTATCTACGGGTAATTATGTCAATCTCATAGGTCAATCTGATAGATGAAATCTTGAGATTGAAAGACTACATTCCTGAAATCTTCGTGTAGGTGTAATTTTTCCACAATTAAAATCTTTACCTTTCTTCCGGAACAGTATTACTGATTTACAAAACCGGCTCGCAATACTCTCCTAAGGCTGACCAACAAAAATACGTAGATATAATTTCAGATTTTATTTATCTCCGAGTTGCTTCAAAATAATAAAAAAAATTGAAAATAATCCAGTAAGTTGACGAATAATACCGAGATAACCACCTCGAACTGCTTACTCGATCTATTTGCCTTTCGAGAGTAACCGTCAATATGCCTTCATCGTGGATACTACTTAGAACAAACAGCAACAATTTTTTAAGCCTGTCCTATATGAAAAATTTTGTTAGAATTAAAAATGATTGCCATAGCCGTTACGAGGACTTAAATTAAGACTTACAGTTGTTTAATTCAGCCCAATGAAGCAATTGGTTTAGAAATGACAGCTTTTTATATTAACATTTTCAAGAATTTCAAAAGAAAATCGTATGAAATTCTTGTAAGGGTTACTTTTAAAATGCGCTCATTTTCAAACAATTAGCTTGGGATAAAATTAAACGGCTCTGAGTCTAATATAAGTCCTCATAGTTATTTTTTTTTTATAATTTTGCACGCGCTTAAGGGATTATGAATACCCTTTATATGTTCTTAACACAGCGCGGCATCAGGTGAAAGAAGAGAAAGAAGGAAAGAAAGATGTGTGGTGCGACGTATTGAGACGGTGGTTGTTGTCTCAGATCTTATCTCCAGGGATGGCGGCTGAACTAATGCGGCGAAAATTACCGTGTCTTATTTATTTATGTCTCTTATAATTCGCATTATTTTTATTTTATTTCGTTGTCATATTTATGAGTAGTTTACTCAATCACATGTTGCTAGTGTTATGCGTGAACAGCATATAATGAGTTAACCAGCAACTCATTTTATGACAATTTTTAGAATTGGGTTTTAATGGAATATAAGAAGACGTATAATGATTGCCACATTTTTAGTTTTGACAAATATTAGGAAAAATGTTCATATTAAAGTAATGTTGTGCACTTCATAACTTTTCAATTTTAACAGGGTTTCCGTATTTGATTAGCATGTACTTACTCGTACTTTGCAAATCTTGCGTTTAGGAATTAGGCTAAGTACTAATTTAGTCACAAAAGAAAGCTAAGTAATCGTAAGCCCTAACAAATATTAATCTGACCCTTTTGTCATAATAACTAACAAAAATGTAATTAAGTGCGGTGCAATTTATGGACATCATACTAGAAAAGAACGAAAATCGTGCAACCTTTAAAGTCAATATTATTGGCAACAAAATATATAAAAATAACAATTGGAACTTTTTTAATTTATTACTTTTTTATTTACAAATGTATTTACTTTCAAGCAATTTATTTACAAAATTATATTAGGACAATTTAAATTATAGAATACTTTTAATTAATGTTTATATTATAATATTTAAAACAAATCCGTTAAGTGTTGTTGCTCGTGAAATTGGCATCATAACGTATTCAATTGGATCTTGATTATTTTGTGCTTAATAGTTTAATGTTGTTTTTGGTATATCAATTTTAATTGAATGTCCTAATAAAAATAAAAGAATTTAGCACAATGTATATAATTTATTTGTTATTGCTTGCTCGTAAAAGATGTATAAGTATATGCATTAGTCGTAATCCAATCCAAAATTTATATTATCAACAAATTGAGTGGAAAATTAACAATGTAAGATACTTTAAGGATTGGTGGAACCTAGCAACAGAAATAAGAGTCCAAGACCAACAAATAAGCATTTTATTTATGAGTGGCATAGCAAACATCATGGTGGGTGTTTTGTATGAAAGGCTATGCACCTGGATCGAGGAAAATAACATTCTTGTTGAGCATCAGGCTGGACTTAGAAAGAAATATTCTACAACAAATAATATCTATAATTTGGCTTCGATTGTTCACATCAAATTGGCAGAAAAAAAAGAGGTGTATGCATTCTTCGTAGATTTAAAAGCTGCTTTCGATAAGATCTCGAGGCAATTGCTAATTTACAAAGTACGGAAAATAGGAGTATCTTCAAAATTTGTAAATCTGGTGGAGTGTATATATTCTTATACACAATCAGCCGTGTGGTCAGGAAAGGAACTGTCAGAATATTTTCAAACGCAGTTTGGTGTGAAGCAAGGATTCATATCATCGCCATTACTTTTTGCACTCTACGTAAACGATTTGTATGAGTACATAGATGGAGGGATTCATATCGAGCATTTAAATATCAGACTATTGCTTTATGCCGATGATATGGTCTTATTAGCAGATGATATGGAAATGTTGCAAGAGATGATAGTTCATTTTGAAAAGTACTGCGAAAAATGGAGCTTTGAAGTCAATCTTTTGAAATCTGAAATTATGGTTCTTCGAAATAGTGGTAGGTTATCACAAAGAGAAAAATGGACCTTCAAAGGAGAACAAATTCGAATTCCTACACATTATACTTCACTTGGCGCACTTCTCACACCAAAAATGAGTTTTGTTAAGCATGTAGAGAAAAACAACACAGCGAAGAGCAGCATCAACGCTACATTGTACTGTTTTCGAAGTAAAAACACCATAACCCTTAGTGCAAAGTAGAAACCATTGTTGGCAGTATGCAGAGCGATTCAAACTTTTAGTGCTCAAGTTTGGGAATTTGGATGTTTAGAAGAAGTGGATAAGCTGCAACGCTATTTTATCAAAAGAATTCTTAAATTACCGACAAACACACCAAACATTGCCTTAGCTATCGAGACTTAGGTACCTTAGGTACGTAAAAAAAAAACAGTTTTCGATTATAATGACAACAGGCTACCCCACCAGCTCACTAAAATCCTTTTGGAAGAACAACTTTTTTGTGTGAAGGAAATCTACAGTATCGTAAGCAAATTCGGTTTACACTGGGATCAGACCTTATTACTCGAAAGAGACAACTCAAAAAACTTGCAACTTCTCGACAGTCTCAAATTAGAGAGCAGAAATGCTACAGAAAGGAGAGCCAGAGGAAGCACCACACGAATATACAAATCCTTAGATTACTCGCAGGGTCAAAACTTTATTACTGATTACTCCAGGTGCAACACAATAACATGGATCCTTAAAGCTAGATGTGATCTAATATATCTCAATGGAAAGAGATTTGGAGGAAATGGGTCTACGTTATGCAACATATGTAAAATGAGAGAAGAAGAAAATATCCAACATTTCCTTGGTAAATGTCCCGTACTCAGAGAATTCAGAGTTCGACATTTTGAAAAAGCTTTTTTGAATGAAGGTGAAATCATAACAGTGCTCAATGGTGGAAACACCACAAACCGGCACAGACTTGCCAATTATATATCTGTATCAGTATTTTATAGAAAACAGCTCATAATGCAATTCAATTAGTTCAGAGACTAGAATCAATTTAATTAGATAATTTTTCTGTAATAAACGTTTAAAATTTAATACTTAAAACGTAAATATGTACATCAATAATAGTTTTCAATTGTCAATTACTCGACAGACGACACTATATGTCAATGTCTTTTTACTTTTCAATTAAAATGTACCTATTGTAAGAAATGTAATGAAAGAAAAAGCTGAAAAATAAAAAAACATTTACTACTACTTACTACTTATTCCATTATTGACTGCACTGCAGAGAAATTTCTGTAGTAAAATTTACAAAAGCTTGTAGAGAATTCTACAAAACTGAAAACTAGTAAAATTCGCTACATACTCGTAAACCACGAAAATGTAGTATTTCTCGTAAATTTCACTACAAATAAGCCAATCTGTTATGAAAATCTTTGTACTTGTAGTGATTTTAACAACACCGAATGCAGTAAAATTCACTACCCAAAAAAGATAAATTCACTACACTAATAATAAAATATGTGGTGAAATCAAGAACATACAGAAGTTAAAGTCACTATCACTGGTAATAATTATTTACCAGATTTCTTTTGAAAATAAACTTGTGAAAATCACTACAAATGCAGCTAAATTCACTATATATACAATAAATTTCACTACCTGTGTGGTGAAATCATGTAGTGAATTTTACTGCCAATATAGTGAATTTTTATCCACCTTTCCTTACAAAAACTCTTGGGAAATAACAACAATAGTGATATATTCACTATCAGTATACTGAAATGTATTTCATTATTTAACAAATTTCACTACCATTGTAGTCAATCATTTAACCGCCTTTTCAAGCAAACACTCTGGTGAAAAAAACCATGAAATTCACCAAAGAAACAAAAAAAACACCATTAATTTAGTCGTCATCAAAGCATTTGCATTGGAATTATCTTTCTCTCGCGCATTGTTTTTGTAATCTCTAGAATTTAGAAATACAATGCGGGGTGAAGCGTGCAGCTGCGCATTTTGATTTTACTATCTATGCAAATTAAAACGTGCCGGTGGTGTCGCGAAATATATATATTTTGTGTCAAAAAAATATTGTATTTGCTCTACCATTTTCTTGTAAAACAACTTTTGATTGTTTAATGATCATTGAAAACGCTTCCCACCATTGAAAAATCAAAAGTTTACTCGTATTTACAAGAAAGTGGAAGACCAAATGAAATATTTTTTTGCCAAATATATTATATATCTATCCAAAACGACATCAGTTTTATTTAATGCCTCAGAATAGATAGTCAAAGTTTTCAATGATGAGTTTAAATGAAAGATATAACTAGCGCCTACTAAAAGTGTTATATATTTATTATAAACAAGGATTTAACCAATCAGGTAAGTTGTTTATTAAATATTATTTGGTTGCAAAATATTTTGGTTAGTTTTTTTGGCATGTTATCTTTTGGCCAGGAATGTAAATGATGTACCAATCGATCAGAAATCACTTAAACAATTATTTTTTGCAAAAAAAATCGAATGCGTATTTATGGTTTTTAAAGCATGCATTTTTATATTTCATTGACGGAAATCCATTTTCTGAAGCAGATGGCCGTCATTGATATATAAAAATACGTACTTTGAAATGTGCATGTTTTTGTTGAAATATCAGGCAACCCTACACCACACAATATGAATTCAACTTTACATACCTACATGAACAATAATTTTTCTTTCTTACTTTCAATATGTAATTAGTTTAGTTCTTTTCTGAAACTCATTAAATAAAGTTGTTACTTGAATTTAATATAAGTTAAAGTTTCTTTTCATTTTAACCAACAAATGGTTATGGGCCCAGAGTTAGTTTTTTTTTTTCAATAAAATTTTAAAGTTGTATTAGAGATTATTAATTCAATTTGCGTATTGAGAAGATGAGTTCTTCACTCTACCAAATAGAGAAACTCGACAACGAGAACTATGAGGGGTGGAGAGTCCAGATGAAATCTGTGCTGATTCACAGCGAACTTTGGCAGTGCATAAGTTGCGCTAAGCCAACCGTGGCAGCCGAGATTCCACCATGGGAAAAGAAGGACGACAAGGCTTAGCATCAATTATTTTGAGTGTTAAATCTCCACAATTAACTCACGTAAAAAAATGTAACTCCTCAAAAGAAGCCTGCGACAAATTAGAAGGAATTCATAGACCTAGTGGGCCAGCCAGAAAGGTGACGCTGTTTAAACAACTTATGAGGCTGAAGATGCCTGAAAATTCCTCTATGGCAGACCATGTAAATAGTATGTCAGAAATTATCGAAAAGTTAGCTGAGATAGATATTAAACTGCAGGACGAACTCATAGTTATCATCATGCTTTCGAGTCTGTCACAGGAGTATGAAAGCTTTGTAGTTGCCATAGAGTCCCGTGATAAATTGCCTGAGATGAGTGCTCTTAAGACAAAATTAATAGAAGAAGCGCAAAGGCGGCAGAATGACTTGCCAAAAATTGAACAAAATGAAGCTGCGTTCTTCAACAAACAAAAAGCAAAACCGCAAGCACAAGTGCAAGTACATAAGCCTTTCAAAGGTAAATGTTACATATGCAAGAAGAGAGGCCATCTATCAAGTAGTTGTCGCTTTAGAAGAGATGGAAATAATTCGTCAACAGTAGCAAACAAACCAACCAGCTCATTTGCATTGCTTAATGCCAACCATCGAAAAAATTTACATTTAAATGATAGTACATGGGTACTTGATAGCGGCTCTACGTCTCACTTGTGTTGCTACCGCGAAATGTTCACAAACTTGCAAGTACATAAAGAAACAATAGAACTTGCTGGTGAGAATTTTATTTGGTCAACGGGAATCGGTGACGTAGAGATTGAAACCGAGTACAGTAAGATCTTATTGAAGAGAGTTCTTTATGTACCAGAATTAAAATGTAATTTTTTGTCACTAACCAAAGCAGCGCGAGAGTGTACGGTTCAAATGAAGAATAATTTCATTACCATATATGACAAAAAAGATGAAATTGTTATGCGGGGTGTTAGAGATGGTGATTTATTTTTATATGTGTCAAAAAGAGTTCAATTATTCAGTGCGTTGAACCAAAATGAAAATTTAATGTGGCACAATCGATTTGGACACATTAATAATGAAAGTTTGCAATTGCTTTTTAAAAATAATATGGTTGACGGATTAAAATTGCGAAACACCGCACCAATTGAATGTGAAATCTGTTTACAAGCTAAAATATGTCAAAAACGGTTTCCAACCAGAACCCCCGAGCAACAAAGTAAGGCTTTGCTTGAAGTCGTACATAGTGACATATGCGGCCCTATGAGGGTTATGTCGAATGGTGGCGCTAAATACTTTGCACTTTTCATAGATGATTGCTCCCGTATGTTTTTTGTTTATTTTTTAAAACAGAAAAGCGATGTTTTTAGTGCTTTCAAAACCTTTAAGGCCGAAGTAGAAACTCAAATGTCAACTCGCATCAAGACATTGAGGACTGATAATGGCCGTGAGTATTTAAGTGGCGAGTTTAAGAAACTTCTATCAGACTCTGGCATAAAACATCAGCTTACAGTGGAATACACTCCACAGCAGAATGGCGTGGCGGAGCGTGCCAACCGCACGCTTGTAGAGATGGCGCGATGTTTACTCCTTGGGTCAAATCTGCCTGAATCGCTCTGGGCAGAAGCTATAAATACAGCGGTTTATTTGAGAAACCGAGCGCCAACCAAAATCTTGCGGAACGTAACTCCCTTTGAGGTTTGGAATGGAAGGAAACCTTCTGTTTGTCATTTCAAAACCTTTGGATGTAAGGCGGTTATGTTAGACAAACGACCCGGCAAATCTAAATTCAAACCGAGAGGCATAACTTGCGTGATGGTCGGTTATTCGACAGAGTCAAAGGCATACCGCCTATACGATCCAAAAACTCGAAAAGTACATAAGAGTAGAGATGTCAGGTTTTTAGAGAAGGAACGCATTTCAGTTGACCGGTTTGTTGATTTTTCTTGTGATGAAATGGTCCAAAGTCGCGATGAAGCTCTATCTCAAAGCTGTGAGAAAGTCAAATATTTGATTTTTGACTTCAAGGAGGAGAAGAAACCTGACCTTGACGACAGAGACGAGGCAGACGATTATTATCAAGACGCTGAAGGAGACGTAGATGCTGATGAAGGTAACCACAAGGACGTTATTTCTACAGAAGTTGCTGCTGCTGCTGCTGTCGGTACTGCCGTTGGAGGGCGCTTTGCTGCAGAAGAGATCGATGATGGAAGTGTTGCTGGTGATGTTGCTTGTGATGGGCAAGTAGAAAATGGAAGTATTGTTCCTATAAGAACTTTAAGGTCAGGTCGTATATATACAAAAAAATTTATTTTCATGTCAAACAATGATAATTTTGAAGTTGAAAATCCGATGACTGTCGAAGAAGCACTGCAGAGGGAAGATGCAAATGAATGGCTCGAATCAATGAAGTCAGAGTATGATTCTCTTATGTCAAAACAGACTTGGGAATTGGTTGATTTACCCCTGAATCGTCGTGCTATCCGATCGAAGTGGGTTTTTAACCTGAAGCGAGACAAAAATGGTTCTTTAGAGCGCTATAAATCAAGACTTGTTGCCAAAGGTTGCAGCCAAAAACTCGGAGTCGATTATAGTGAAACATTTTCCCCAGTTGCGAGGTACTCGACTATACGTACTATTATCGCTTTAGCTGTCGAGTACGATCTTATTGTTCACCAGATGAATGTCACTGCTGCGTACTTAAACGGTGATCTACGAGAAGAAATTTTTATGCAACAACCGGAAGGGTTCGTGGATGCCAATTTTCCGAATAAAGTGTGCAAACTTAAGAAGGCATTATATGGCCTTAAGCAGGCAGGTCGCGAATGGAATGAGAAATTGCATTCTGTGCTTACGAAAATTGGATTCTTGCGGCTGCAAAGCGACAACTGCACATATATACTAAAGAAAGATGGCGAGATCAACATATTGTCAGTGTATGTCGATGACATTTTGATAGCTTGCTCTTGCACCGAAACTCTTAGGTGGATTAAGAGACAGATCGAACTAGAGTTCGATGTGATAGACAAGTTGAAGTAGATTTTTTTTGGGAATGGAAATTGAGCGTAATACTAGTTCAAAAACTATCAGCATTTCTCAAAAACAATTCATTATCGACCTTTTACAAAAATACGGGATGATGGAATCGAGAAAATGTAGCACTCCAATTGATCCAGGACTGAAGTTAAAAAAATGTACCAGCTGCGACAAGTGTGTAAAGGTAGATTCAAAGTCCTATCAATCTTTAATTGGGTCGTTGATGTATCTATCAATATCTACAAGACCAGATTTATTGCATAGTGTTTGCAAGCTTGCACAGTTCAACATGGATCCTCATATGGAACACCAGACAGCTGCAAAGCATATCCTAAAATACTTACGAAACACAATGGATCTAAAAATTGTTTATAAGAAGACGGGTAAGCCTCTGGAGGGATATGCAGACGCAGACTGGGCTGCTGGTTGTGATGACAGGCGTTCTTACACAGGGTATGTGTTTTACATTGCTGGAGCGGCGGTGGTTTGGGAATCGCGTAAGCAGACCTCGGTGGCTTTAAGCTCCACCGAAGCCGAGTATATGGCCCTATCTTCGGCAGCAAAGGAAGCTGTTTATCTTAGAAGTTTATTGGGTGAGCTTGGTCTTCATAAAACTATAGAGGGACCCACTCTTATTTGCGGCGACAACATAAGCTCTCATCAATTGGTAAAAAATCCGGTTTTCCACGCCAGAAGCAAACATATTGACATCAGAGTTCACTACGTTCGAGAAGTATTCCAGAAGCGGCAGATAGACTTGAAATATGTTTCAACTGATGATATGCCTGCTGACATTTTAACAAAAAATTTGCAAAAATGTAAACACACTAAATTTTCAAACATGTTAGGATTAACTTGATTACTCATTATATGTGGTATACGTTTGAGAGAAGGTGTTGAAATATCTGGCAACCCTACACCACACAATATGAATTCAACCTTACATACCTACATGAACAATAATTTTTGCTTTCTTACTTTCAATATGTAATTAGTTTAGTTCTTTTCTGAAACTCATTAAATAAAGTTGATACTTGAATTTAATATAAGTTAAAGTTTCTTTTCATTTTAACCAACAGTTTTTTTTGCAAAAAATAATTCTTTGAGTGATTTCTGTTCGATTGGTACATCATTTACGTTCCTGGCCAAAAGATAACATGCCAAAAAACTAACCGAAAAATTTCAAATCGAGCTATTGACTGATATTTAAAACCTGCCCCCATGTGTTAAAATAGCCAAGCATGCGCTTTCAATAGAGTTGAACCACCAGCTTATCCGCCGAATTCCATTAATGAAAAGAACACATCGAGATTCGAGAAGCTTTAGTTCTTAATTGAAGCCAGAAGACATTTTCGTAAATTTTAAAAACGCCTCCCCCTTTCCGCCAACTTTTTTTCTATTTTCTTTTTGCTCAAACTCAGTATTTGAATTCTGAGATTTTTTTGCATTATGTGTGAATTTATACCGCATTTAAAAATGTTTTTTTTGAAATGACATTACTAGTGCTCGGATTTCAGGCACTAAAAATATCAAAATATGCGCTTAAAAACAAAAGATGCGCATTTAAAATATGCACTTAAAATTAATTTAACTTACTTTCGGTTTAATTTAAAGCACATTTTCTTCAATCTTTAAGGACAGGTTAATTTTGTACAGTAACTATAGGGCAAAAAAAGTTTTCGAAAATTAAATTCGGCTATACATTCATTAATGTTTTTTTTTTGTTTTTCAATTTTCTCCAAAAATTAACTGACCGAAATGGATGATCAAAAATAGTTGCAGGTACGACAATTGTTTTAATGATTTTTGTCTCCAAAGTTTTTTATTTTTAGTGAAATTTTGAATTTTTTTTTAAATTGCATATCTAAAAAACGATGCATGGTTTCGTTACGACTCTTAAAATGCAAATTCATCTGTACAAGAACTACAAACTGGCATACTAAATTTAACTTAAAAATTGTGTTTATGATAACTTAAATAAAAATTAAAGATAAAACAAAAACGTTCTTGTCTGTAAATAGATATGGCTGACCTCAATAACGAGATCGACGAGGAAACAGAGGCTATGCTTGAAGAAATTTTGTTTGATAAAATCAGTGATCCAGATTTTAGCGAAAAGTCAATTTAATATGCCATGTTATGTGACGTCCAAAATGAAACAGTAGTCCATTTATTAAAAATGTGGGAGCTTTCAGAGCTTTATCAATTTTTTCGTGGTAAATTATAATCGATATATTTTCCCCTTCACATTTTTTCACATTATTTTATGTGATGATGTTTAGGAAAGAAAAATCGATAAAGATAACTTGGAACATAATATAACAGTATCAGAAGACCGCTTAATTCCCGAAGAGCTCATGGGATTGCGAATAAAATTTAAAGCAAGGCTGACGCAATGGAGATCTTTGAAGATAATTTCTTTATAAAACCACATTTACCTTAATTAAGAACTTACCACTGAGCTCACTATCCAGAAGTCTTAATTCGACGCTCTCTGTAACAAAACACAACATTTTTCAATCTGATTCAGAGAATAGTTCAGTTCATGAACGACAATACATGGTGAGTCATACTCGTAATTAATTTAATGATGAATAATCAAAGTAATCAGACCTATATGTTAATATATATATGTTTTTTAATATAGGAAAAGAAATTCTTCATTCTTTAAATATCAAAAGTATTAAGTCTTCAAAAGTTCAGCTCATAAAAGTGAGCAAACTTTAATTTTTTTTTATCAGATATAGCCGAAGAGAGCAAGTGTCTCATCACTTAGTGCGTTGTAAGTTGTTAGTAGACTAATCTAAAATAAACAAGCACTTCCACAATAACATAACATTACAAAAATTAATTTACAATAACAAACAAATTACAAAAAAACATTTAAGAGCGTTGCTCACTGGTTTCATTTCGCCGACTAGCTTTCAAAGCGATAAGATCGATTAGTAGCTATTCTTTGGTTGTAAGGTGCTTTTTGGCAACATTGGTTGGCACTATTTAACTCGTTGATTTCTCGCACCATTGTTTAAATCACACTCGTGTGTAAAAGTCAATTAATTAGTTCTTTTTTTGTTTAATCTTGAGTGTGGCATGGGCCCGGGGACGGGCTAGACCTAATACAAAACATCCAAAGTTCATAGTCATCGTTCCAAAAACCCAGAAATTAAGCTCTCATCTGTGAGTATTTTTATGCTTAAGAAATCTATTGACTCTATTAGTTCGTATTATGAAAGCATTTCCATGTTGAGACGAAACTATACTTATCCTTGTGAAAAACTAACAAATTGCCGGTGGATTCCTTAAGATTACAAATCTCGCTAATCAAAATCCAGTAACGACAACTCTTCACAAACAACTCAATTCATCCAAGGGTATAGTTTATGCTCCATGGCTGAACAATGTATCCGAATCCGAAATCGTTGCAGAAATGAAAAGCCAATCAGTGTCTGAAGTCTTCAAATTCTCCAAAAAAACTGATGGTACAACACAGCCTACAGGTTTAATGCTTTTCACTTTTGACCTTTACCAAATTCCTCAAACTGTTGAGATTGGGAGGTACAAGGCAAAAGTAAAGGAATACATTCCATCTCCAATGAGATGTAAAAATTGCCAATTATAGGGCCACACAACTAAACGTTGCAACAATAATAAGACCAGCGAACACTGCAATTTTCCACCTCACGAACCATTAGAGTGTCCCCGCTTAAGTACGCTAACTGTCTTGATAAACATTCGCCATCATCTAAGGAATGCCCAAAGTACATTCAAAGTAATAAGATTCTTGTTATCAAAGCTAAAAATAAATGTAGCATGGCTGATGTTAGGCAGAAATGTAACCTACAAAATCCCGAGCAAAAGTATTCACCTAATGTGCCTTGCGCAGAAAGAGCGAGACAATCTATTCTTTACACTCAAAGTTCCACAACCATCACCCCTCCTTCAACTCAATATTATTCAGCAATCATTGAAAGCCAAAACAATACTCTGGGTACCAAAAACCAAATGGTTACCCCAGCTCCCCCTTCCCAACAATCATAAACTAAAACGGATTTAAATACAACATCTCTCTCCAACATTTCCTCCTCGTGTAAAATTATAACTCAATCATCTAATTCTCTCCCTACATCTCCCTCTAACGCAACAGCAACCTCTCAAACTGCACCTTATTCATCTCCCTCATCAATCACTGCAATAACACGTCTTTCTAACACACAGCCTTTCCCTCAAAACACGACTCTTTCCTCCACGTCACCATTACCATCATCATGTACTTATAAGCACAGTCAACAAAACTACATAAAACTACACAAAACAACTTCAAAAACTCAGCCGGTGCTTACGCCTATCGGCGGGAGGACAACCCCAGCCGCCCAAAGCTGGGATTGTACTTTCCTCCGCAGACGCAAGCATCGGCACATACACCCTAACAACATTAACAACAATCACTCTACACAAATATCCTCTTATCTTAAAATTATGCAATGGAACATTCAAGGGCTCGTAAGCAATTACGATGAATTGTCCCTACTCAATTTGTAATTTCTCTTCAAGAGACACACTGCCCCTTCCAAATCCACCCTATCGTACCTAAATCATATGTTGGATACTTTAATAATATCCCTTACAACATCACATCTAAGCAAGGTGTTGGTATTCTTATAAAAAAGAATATCCCCCATAAGCTTATACAAATCCATTCAAATATTATCTGCATAGCAATTAAACTTAATTACAGTACTAAACTATCAATTATCGGTATCTACATTTTACCAGATCAAGTTTTCACATACAGGGAACTAGTCAACTTAATTGAACAAATCAACACCCCTTTATATTAACTGGTGACGTGAATTCGTGGAGTGAGCTTTGGGGTTCACCCACAACTAATAAACGTGGTTTAGTTTTAGATGATTTTATTACTAAAACTCATCTTTGTTTACTGAATGATGGATCTCCCATACATTTTTCTACCCATAATACACTAACACACGTCGACATAACATGTTGTACGCCAGAATTGTTATTAAAAACAAATTGGCTCGCACTTTCACAACAATAGAACTTAGCTGTCACCAGTATACAAAGTCACACATTCCAAGATATAAGACAGAAGGCGCAAACTGCGACAAATTCAAAACAATATTGCAATTGTGCTACCAAAAGACAAATCTTTGTGCATAAACAAAGAAGCAGCAAAAATAATTAAATGCATTCGTGATGCTGCCAAGAATTCTATTTCCCATACTTCACCAACATCCCTTAGAAGAGTTGTGCCATGGTGGAACAAAGAGCTAGCTGGGCTAAGAGCCGTAAAGGTTAGCAATTGGCGTTCTTTTAAAAAAAGACCCACCCAGGTCAATCTATTAGCCTATAAAAAAGCGAATGCTATGTTCAAAAGACTCATGAAAATAAGTAAAAGAAAATGTTTCGAAGAGTTTACGGGTAGTATAAACCCTAATTTGCCTATTAGCAACATCTGGCACAATATTAAGCCATTAACTGGTAGTTCCAAAAGCGATTTTACAAGATCTATTAAAACAACCTCTGGCTCCTTTACCTCCACCCAAGAAATATCGCATGTTTTCGCTGTAAACCTGGTCTCTCCAGTCAAAAAGCTCTAATTTATCACCTTCCTTCAATTCAAATAAGAGCGAATGTCTAGCCACAGGCACACAGCCTGCACAAAATTCAGCTGCTAGGCGTATTGAGCACAGCATATCAATGCTAGATCTAGAAAGTAATTTAAGTAGGGTCAAAGGTAAGACCCCCGGACGGGATAGTGTCTCTTATCCAATGCTCAAGAATATTCCATATAAAGCGGAACTAAAATTACTCGATTTGTATAATGACATCTTTCAAAAGGAACCATTCCTCATAGCTGGAAAACAGCAGTCATTATTCCCATTGAAAGCCAAAAAAAGATATTGATCTCATAGACAGCTACCGTCCCATCTCCCTACTACCATATATATCCAAGGCCACAAAATCGCATTTTATGGTTCACTGAGTCCAAAAACTTTCAAGTATTCACCAAGTAGCTCTTAAACAAAAAAAAGGATGTATTGATGTCCTTCTCCACCTAGACTTATATCCAATGCCTTGTCTGCTCGAAACCACGTCTCTATTTTGGCACTGGATTTTGAAAAGGCATTCGACCGAATAGGTATCAATCTCATCCTTAGGAAACTGAAAGAATGGGGAACTGGACCCATAATCTTTCAATACATAGAAGCCTTTTTCACAAACAGAAAATTGTCTGTCAGAATAAAAACAACCTTCTCAAAAATTTTCCATTTTGAAAACGGAATCCTTCAAGGATCACCGCTTTCTGTAATTTTGTTTTCAATCGCATTTGAAGAATTAAATACAATAATATTAAAATACAAGGACCTAGATTACTGTGTCTATGCAGACGATGCATACATACTTTGTTAACAGAATGCCCTAGAGAAAACCAAAATAATGTTTTTGAATTTGCTCAAGGAAATAAACGACTGGTCCATCATCTCTATGTCAAAACTTTCATTAAGCAAATGCAAAATTCTCCATATTTGCAGAAAAAAAACTGTACTAAAATTGACCCAGAATTTAATAATATCAAAATTGAAAATGTTGTTAATCTTAATATACTTCGACTACTTTTTAACAAAACTGGAAAAATCACTGTACTAATTTAAAGAACTCACTAGTAGCAAGGCTCAGTATAATTAAGTATCTTTCATCTAATAAAAGTAAGGTTCACATTAGTTCTCTTTGCCATATAACTTAAATGCTTATTCTAAGTAAAATCGATTATGGAGTAGCTATATACGGATCTTGTCCAAAATCGACCAAAAACATATTGAAACCAACTAATCACCAAGCTGAAAGGAGGAGTATAAACGCTTTTCCAACTACTCCAATTATAAATATACTCGCCGAGGCCGGACTACCGACAATAGAGGAGAGATATTTAAAAGTTAGCGCGTGACTTCTTTCTAAGCTAACTTATCAAACCGGATCGGTAATCGACAAAGACATAACGCAAGCTCTATCTCATAAACGAACCAGGCACTTTCTTTCCATAATTCGCACTATTTTGGATCTAGGTAAAAATCTAGATATACCTTTTAAGCATCAACCCATATATTCACCTTCACATCCACCCTGGTTGATGGACATCAGCTCTGTTATACTCGACTTATGTGACCTCAAAAAAGAAAATACCAACTCAGGTATGTATAAACAAGTCTTCCTCGAAACATCAGCAAAACTATGCATCAATGGTTGGAACCTCCTATTCACTGACGGCTCCTAGAATCAACACAATGCCACGTTCGCAGTCGTTTCAAAAGTTGGCAGCACACTTATACAAGGTGCGGTGGGAATATTTGAAGCCATAAAAAATGTTCCACCACATCAGGCCAATGGGCAATCTGTTTCGATAGCCTCTCAGTCCTGCATGCCATTCTTCACCCAATGCATGGATCCGTTATTATATCCAAAAAAAGAAACATCATAATAACAAAAACATCAAAACTAAATCTTATTTGGACCCCAAGACATGTGGGAATACAGGGTAACGAATTGGCAGATAGAGCTGCTAAAAACCTTCGTATTACGCCGGTCTACACATTTGATCATTACTCCCAACGTGACCTGCAAAGATTGATACATTACAAGATTCATGAAAAAGAATTTATAGAGGAGTGGAAGGAATACAACCACCGCTGCACAGCATTCAACCCAAATAAAATACAACCAACTTATCCGACAATGAATTCTAAGGAAATGATAACAAACTTTGTCCGGCTCCGACTAGCCAATACCCGTGTAACGCACCAATATCTCCTTAAAAACGAACCTCCACCGTCCTGTCCAACATGTTAAAACAACATCACCAGCAGCCACCTCCTCGGGCCCTGCATCCTCTCATCAAACTCAACTTTAAGCAAAGTCAACAGAAATTTAAAAACCATTGAATTATTAAAAGAACCTACTAAACTTAACATTTTAATTATTATCCAAATATTATGCTTATTTAAAATTTAGTTATAATTCTTTTTTCTTTCATCAAAGAGCCGATAGTATAACGCTGCTAGTGCTCTTGTTAAACATTAATTAGTAGTATATTTTATATATATTATTGATAAGAATAAATAAATAAATAAATAAATAACATAAAATACTTTTTTCTTAAAATAATCATTGTGGAGAGTTTCTACTTATCTTACTTTTACTTTAAAAAACTTTTGAAGAATCCAACATGAAATATTCGACTGTTAGTAATATAATAAAATAATTACTTCGCATGATTAACGTTCAATATGATTACAATATGATTAAATATGATAACAAATTAAGAAATTTGTTAACCATTTTGAAGAATCAATATTATATTACGGTCGACCCTTGTTAATTTAATCCTACCATTTTCAATTGCGTTAAAAAATAAAAAAATTGCAACCCAAAAGTAATTCAGTGTTTTGAAAAATCACCAAATGCATTTCAGATGATTTTTTTTAATTTTACTTTTTTCTTAAAATAGGTTTTGGGAATACTCATAGGACTTTAATTAGAACTGATCAACGTTCCAACAATCCAAATATGTGAAGTAGTATGGAAATGGCACATCCGTTTAAACGGATCACTTTTTTTATATAAGCATGGATTTTCTTCCAAATCTTTCATGTTTATGTTCATTTTTTGCCTTCATATACATAAATGCTTTGATTTTTTTCGTCGCGCAGTTAAATTCACTTAAGCAATGAGTGAATGAAACCTCAATTTTAAAAATTGCCCATAGGGTTCGTGTGTATTCGCTATTTCGCTTAGGTGTGCATAAGTAAGCATTAAAAATGGGCGTTTACTCTTTTGTAAATTTCGACCCATTTGATATTTCAAATTCTCGAAAATTCGTAATATTTTACAGGTCCCTCGAGTTTAGAATTAACGAGAGTCGACTGTATTTTAAAATTGCTATTGTCAAACAATATTGAGTATATACAATAAATAATTATATTTATTGTGGAATCACTATTATGCTCTTTTTCATTAGAACGTTCTGGAGATATTAAAATCAAACTCAAGAGGGAAAGTATTGCTATCTAAAACAAAACCTTTCAATTCTTCGGAGAGAAAAGATCTCCTATGTTTGATAGTAGACTTCGCTTTATTTAACGAAATTTCGCTTGGTACAAAATATATAAATTCATTTACAGATCAAGTATTGAAAAACTTTCCGTTTGAGGCTAAGGTCTTAAACGAAATGTGAATTAAGAGAGTTAACTAATGGACATTTCTTATAGACTTCTTATTTCGTAGCTAGGGGGGGTGGTTTTAGAGCTAGAGATCAGCTTTATCCAGTTTATAATAATAAAATTAAAACTCTGAGACAAAAAATGCAAGACGCTCAAAACAACAGGTTTCTTCAATGTCTGGAAATTCATCTTCATCATCCATTCTGGTCTGGCTTAAAAACAAAATTTTTGTTTACAATATTTAAATTCCGGCAGAAAAAAATTGCAATTATTTTAAAATCGTTTAGGCTTAAACGCAAAAGATTGGCTGAAATACAATACACAGCCCTCGGAATTGGAATTCATGAAGTGAAAAGACTGCTTTATTATCAGAAGGTCTGAAATTTTGGAGAATACCGCAGACATTTTTGACTGGCCACTTTTCACTCAATCCTTTGGACTTCATTGGTAGGAAAAACTATTTTATTTAGAGAAAGAAATTATTTCACAAAAATTGTCCATACACGTAGATTGATTTGGACTTCATTTCGCTTTTTGATGAACAAAAATTGTTAAGTTTATAGAAATAGTGGTTGGATTTTCTTTTTGGAAAATTGCATTCGACCAGCTTTTACTAAATCAAATTGATGTTGCTGATAAGCAAGGTGAGAATTTAATAAAAAAGTTTGCTATTATAAAAATATTTACCTGGCAGACGGTATGCTGTGACTGAGTTATCACCATCCGACACCTACCTGTGGAACATACATTAACCTGTTCCCACTGAGTCAGCAGTTCATTAGCCTAGTCACTTGCTGGTTACCCGACACCTTCCCATTGGATGCATTTACCTGTTCACACTGAGTCAGCAGTTCATTGGCCCAGTCACTTGCTGGTCACCCGACACCTTCCCGTTGGTCAATATGCTGCTAGCCTATAATTGGTGGGAACCTATGATTGCTCCTTAGACTTAGCTGAAGTTGGTCAGGCAGTCTTAAGTTGGACTTCAGATTGTGTGGTGGATCTTGAGCAATAAAATATATTATATTAATTAAAGCTTTGGTATTTTAAATTGAACTACTCTCAGTCGAACTGTTAGGCAAACCCCTTAGGGGTTAGCGTTCGCGTTTTTTTAGGATCCCTAAGAGGAATTCCTTTAACTGGCGCCCGAGCAGGGACAGGCCTGAAAATCCTATCTTTTCTAAATGTGCGAATTGTCGTGTGTTTTAATACAGGACTGGAGTTCAGTACACTCTGACGAGTGAGTATTGTGGTACACATGGGAACACAGCAATCATACTGATCATCCAGCGACAAATACTATATACCCATAGGAACATGTAGTCATCGTCTAGCTGAAAGGAGTGGATGTGAAGATATTCGTGCCATTAGTAGGTTGCTTGCAATTATAACGCTTACGACTATACGGGACAAACACGACCCTTCCGAAGGCCTGTGCCTAACAAAGAAAGATAAACGGTTATTTAAAATTAAAATATTTTTTCTCTCCTTTGACCTTGCAGAATCGAATCCCCAACCGAATCAATAAAAAAGTGAACAAATAAAAGAAAAAAATATGAGAACCGTTTTGATGTGTTATTAAATTAACTAATTTAAAATTAAATTAATTAAAAATAAAAGTGTGCGGTGCTGTGCAAAAATAAGTGTGCAAGAGAATTGTTATACTAAATAAAATTTAGTGTGCAAAAGAATCATTATACTAAATAAAATTTGTTCAAAGTGATTGAAATAAATTAGAAAAATTTTGAAGAGCTCAAAAAATAGAAAAAAACTATAATTACAAGAAAAAGAAAAAAAAGTTGTATCAAAAAAAAAAACAAAAAAACGAGTGCTCAAGAGTTGATAAGAGAAAGAAGCTTAATTAAGCTAAAAAGGGGTAAGAAAATTTTATTTTTGCTTTTTGATTTAAATTGGTCTGAGATCAAAAAATGCTTGAGTCTGCATTATGCAGACAAAAGGGACATGCGAACCCTAGAACACCAATTGAGTCAGCTGACTCAGAAAGGGAGTCAACTCGATGAATTTTATGCTTCGGTTAACCACCAATTATCCCTTATGGTGAATAAAATAAAAACGGAAACCTACACGGATGAAACCGTTAAGGCTTTTGTTGAAGCTTATAGAAACAGGGCATTAGATGTGTTTGTACGTGGTGTCGGCGGCGACATTTCACGGATGCTTATCATCCAAAGACCAAAGACCTTGCCTGAGGCATATTCGTCATGCCTAGAGATGCAGAATCTCAATTACAGGAGTCACAATATCCACTCGTCAACAGGATCAAACACGATCACTGCCCCTATTAATCAAAGTTTCCAAAACGAATTGCGACCCAATCTACCGATGAGGCGCTTCAATCCAAACTTCAAGCCTATCCAATATCCCAATCGAAATTTTCAACCTCACCTTCAATCTCATGTTCAACCGCGTAACCAAACTGCTTCCCCTAGGCCAGGGCCAAAACCATTACCAAAGATGGATGTTAACCGGTCAATGCAGACCCGTCAAATAAATTACATGAATCGCCCTCCTAATAATCCCTTTAAGAGGAATGCTAAATCGGAAAACTTTCCGAGTAAGCATCAACGCCTCTTCCATTTGCAGGACGATGAAAATACAAGGCAAGAAGTAGAACCCTATTTAGAAACGGCGGAGGATGCTCTCGAAGACCAGGTAAATTTTATGAAGGACGCCCATCCAGCGTACCATATATAGAGTATATAACAAAGAACGGGGAAGTTCTTGAATTTCTTGTTGACACCGGGGCAAACAAGAACTTCCTGAACGCAAAACTTAATTTACCCACGGTTACTATTGAACAACCTTTTAAAGTAAAATCTGCCGCTGGTAGGGTAGAAATTAGTGAGTACGTATCTGGTAGATTCTTTGCGGATATGGGAGACCAAACCCTTTTCAAATTTTATATGTTACCCGGCCTCGAGTCTTTTGATGGTATCATAGGTGACGATACCTTGAAGGAAATGGAAGCAATTATAGATAGAAAAAATAACCTTTTAATATTAAAACATGATATCAAATTTAAACTCAAGGAAAAGCTCTCCAGGGAAGCTAATGTGATCCTTGAGGACGACCTTTCAGCCGAATTAATCGAGAATGTGGAAACACTAGTCCAAAAGTCAATATCAGCGAACTCATAGATACCTCTATTCGAACCAATCTATACGAAAAGTTACCCGTACCCAGCTTGTCTAAGGGGTGAGGTGGAAAGTGAGATCGAAAAACTTTTGGAAGAAGGTATAATAAGATCCTCCAGGAGTCCATACAATTCTCCAATTTGGGTGGTTCCCAAAAAACCAAAGGCCAACGGAGAGAGACAGTATAGGATGGTAATCGATTATAAAAGATTAAACGCTGTCACTATTGCAGATACATACCCTATCCCTGATATTAGCTCAACCCATGCGAGTCTTGGGGAGGCTAAATATCTTACGACACTTGACTTAAGCTCAAAGTTTCATCAGATACCAATGAAACCTTCCGACATGCCCAAAACCGCATTCTCAACCATAAATGGGAAGTTCGAATTCCTTAGGTTGCCTTTCGGACGGAAGAATGCTCCTGCAATCTTCCAGAGAATGATTGCTGATGTTCTCAAGCCTTACATAGGCAAAACATATTACGTATACATCGATGACATTATCGTCTTTGGTGACAGCGTAGAAACGCATCTCACCAATCTCGAAACTGTACTCAAGAAATTGGATCAAGCCAATCTAAAGGTCAACGTAGAGAAAACCCACTTCTTAAAAACGCAAGTGGAGTTTCTCGGCTGTCATCACATCCGAAGGCATTCTTCCTGACAAGAAAAAGGTTGAAACGTTTCAAAATATCGAACCACCAGAGAACTTAAAGGAACTAAAATCATTCCTTGGGATGACTTCCTATTACAGGTTATGCGAAGGTCGCAAAGCCACTGACAAACCTTACTCGCGGAGATAATGCTCAGGTCAAGGCTAATCAATCAAAGAAAATCCCCAATCACCATGATGAAACGGAAATGAAAGCCTTCGAGGATCTTAAAACCCTACTAACTTCGGCCGAAATTTTAGCCTTCCCAAATTTCACCAGGCTCTTCAACTTGACGACGGATGCCTCAAACATGGCAATAGGAGCCGTGTTGTCTTAGGGCGAAATAGCCAAAGATAAACCAATTGCCTTCATCTCCCGCGTCCTTAACAGAACAGAGGAAAACTATGCAACGAACGAGAAAGAGATGTTAGCGATTGTGTGGGCCCTAGACAACTTGCGCTCTTACGTTTATGGAGCGAAGAAAATCTTTATTTTTACAGATCATCAACCCTTAACTTTCACTCTAAGTAACCGTAACTATAACGCAAAACTAGAACGTTGGAAATCTAGATTAGAAGAGTATAATTATGAGCTCATCTATAGACCCGGGAAATCTAACCTCGTTGCCGATGCATTGTCAAGATTAAGAACCAAGACACCACACTTAACCTCCTCAGTACATGCTGAGTTGGACTATCAAGTGGACACTTTACAGGGTAATTCAAGTACAGAATCTGCTTCTGAAATGAGTGGCAAAATAAAACCCTGACACTCGAGTACAGAAACAGCAGCCTAACACGGATCCTGCACGGATTCTGATTCAGTCTCTACGCAATCTGCCTGCGAGACTATGCACAGTGCCGAACAAGATTCCTCTAATCTTATTCCTCATGTGGAAGTCCCCATCAACGTTTTCCGTAACCAAAGCTTTATAAGAGTGGATAATTGATGTGATGCCTTCGAAAACCCACATCCAGGTTACACAAGGCATTACATTTCAGTGGAATGTTTACAGCTCCTAGAGAAGTATTACTTCCCAAAGATGAACTCTTTAATCACTACATATACTAAATCCTGTGATGTTTGCCTGGCTAACAAATATGACAGGCACCCTGCAACTCCTGAACTTCAACCAACACCGGTCCCATCATACCCATGTGAAATTTTGCACATGGACATAATGGAAGTACGAGTACAAGGTGAAAGGTTTATTTCTTGTATCGATAAATTCTCAAAGTTTGCCAAGCTCTTTCATATTAAAAATAAGTCGTACATACACTTGAGAGATAAACTGGTAAAAATCTTACACTACTTCACCGTCCCAAAAATGTTGGTCACTGATAATGAAAGAGGTTTCCTTAGTCCGCTGATGGTTAACTTCATCAAAATGCTGGACATAAAAATGTATCAGACACCAGTTAACAGAAATGAAGTCAACGGCCAGGTTGAAAGATTCCACTCTACAATCCTTGAAATCTTCCGCTGCCTTAAAGCACAATATAAGGATTTAAAGCTAAAAGACCTGTTAAGTATTTCCGTTGACCATTACAACAACACGATTCACTCAGTCACGAAACGAAACCTGTCTGACATCTTCTTTAACAGAAGCGCGATATTCAATTTTCAACAGATATCAAACTTTCGTATAAGAGTTAACCGAGACCTAAGAGAGCGTATACAAATAAAGCAAGGGAAGGGAATCTTTGGAGAAACAAAAAGAAGACCACTCCAAAGACATTCAAAAAAGGAGATATTATCTATACTCGTTTTAAAAAATCCAAGGCAAGCATAGACCATTGTTCCGAAACGAAATTGTTGCAAGGAATAATAAAGTAACAGTAACAACCGACAAAAATCGGAAAATTCACAAATAAAAAATTCTAGATAGATATAAGTCTGTTAAATTTGCACTAAAACTTGAACGCACTTAGTAAAAATATGTAACAAAAAATATATATTCTTAAAGCAAAAAATAACTTAAAGCACAAAAATGTAATATTATAAAAAATTGCACCAAAAGCACAGTACCCCAAAGCACCGAACTCGAAGTTAATGAAAAAAATAAAAATATCACATCAACAGTATCTTACGACAAGCACAATACCAGTCAAGAAAAGGGAAATGTATTCCACTCCCACACGTTACATAAGTTCATTGCATGTTACATGTTAATTTTTTTTAATTACATGCTTTACCTATCCAACAAGTGTATATACAAGACAACTCAAGCTCTTGCATTGCAAAGAAGTGACAGTCAAGACAATAAGGTCACAATTTTGTCAAGCATTAGATGTAATGTTCATAAGACACAAATCAAGAATTGATAAGTTAAAATACATAAAAGCAAAAGCAGAATGTATAACAAAAAAAAAATAAATGACACCCCTTATCAATTCTTTATACAATTCTTACAATTATTTACAATTCTTTAAAATTTTCCACATAATTAACTTAGAATATAAGTTACTCTTAAGCAACATAGTTATAAGTTCAAAAAAAAAAATTAATTAAAAACGAAGTTATAACGTTAAAAAGAATAATTCTTGTTTTACTTCTATGAGTTCCACCCCCTACATCACAGAATACCGTAATGATTGTTTATATTTTTCTAATCAAGTACAAGCATTTTTTTTTCTTTATCATTATTAAAATGTCCCGCAGATTAATCTCCTTAGTTGTTACTGAAGGGTTCCAGATCTTCAACTATAAAGCTCCCATAGTCTCCCTGAAAGAAGGGAAGGGATGGATCGTTGACAGAAGTTTCAAGCTGGTACACACCATCGACCTGATGCAGTTCGAAATACTGTAAGAAGGAGTGTCAAGCGCGATCTGTAACAATACAAAAGATGAAGACAGAAAGCGTACAGTAGAATTCCATGTTCGACAAGCAAAAGAACTCCTTAATCTTTTGAAAAGAAAGTCGTCAAGGAAAACCAGATCCATCAATTGGATAGGGTCCGCATGGAAGTGGGTAGCAGGAAACCCAGATGCTGCGGACTGGAACGAAATCCTCCGAAGCGAAACGACAATAATCCAAAATAATAACCAGCAGTACAAAATCAACGCAAAACTTTTGAGAATAACACAGGAGATAACGAAGAAAATCAACGCCATTATTTCAAGATATGAGGGCGGAATAAACGATGTCATCTCCTGAAGATTTAAGCAAGATGCCCTTGACGAAATCATGCTAATCAAAGAAGAAATAAAATGGCAAAAAGCTAACCTATTAGACACAGAAGAAATCACACAAGTTATTAACGAATTAGAAACATTACCATACGTTAATGAAATCGAAGCCATCAAATATGGAACTCCATCAATCTTCACCAATGGTTCAATGTTGCTTTATGTGATTTCGATGCCCAAAGTTGGAAAAGAGGAATTCAACTTAAACCAAGACTTTAAAATATCTATACTTACAGAAGCTGCAACCATTACACTGGTGGCATATGTCGACTACCTAATTTGGCGCAAGCTTCATGCTAAACCCAGCATCCCGCCAATCCTAATATATAACTTACCTTCTGTAACGGCTTGACCTAGTGGTCAACTTAAGATCTACGAGACGTAGAATTTTAGAGCGGGAGGAGTTATCAACATCCGACACCTACCTGTGGAACATACATTAACCTGTTCTTACTGAGTCAGCAGTTCATTAGCCTAGTCACTTGCTTGTTACCCGACACCTTCCCATTGGATGCATTTACCTGTTCACACTGAGTCAGCAGTTCATTGGCCCAGTCACTTGCTGGTCACCCGACACCTTCGCGTTGGTCAATATGCTGCTACCCTACTAGACGCGCGCAAACATCATTTATGCAATGCCAGCAATAATTGGTGGGAACCTATGATTGCTTCTTAGACTTAGCTGGAGTTGGTCAGGCAGTCTTAAGTTGGACTTCAGATTGTGCGGTGGATCTTGAGCAATAAAATATATTATATTAATTAAAGCTTTGGTATTTTAAATTAAACTACTGTAAGTCGAACTGTTAGGCTAACCCCTTAGGGGTTGGCGTTCGCGTTTTTTTTAGGATCCCTCGGAGGGATTCCTATAACTGACTGATATACAGAACAGATTATTAACTAAAATATGCGTGTTATTATTATTATTCTCTTTATTTCTTATAATTAATAGTATACTTCTCTATCCGTTTGTTTTTTTACTATCTCAACTAACTCTGCATCAAATAATTATATTTTCAGATTTTCAGAAATACATTTTAACATTCAAATTGCTTCATTATAAACGACCTCCAAGTCAAAAAATACCACTACAGAACGGCAAAAAATGGCACGTGTCTGTTCAAAAATCCATTAAAAGTACCATCTTAGAGGTTGAAAACCAAGCCGACACGCTTTGGTAAAATACCGCCTTACAAAAGACTCCCACCAGGACCTTCAACTCACTCTACAGCCCATGGTGGTGGCAAGTGACAATTTTTTGTATTTAATATCAGATAATATCCTACATAAGGCATATAGGTTTTTAAGTGCTTTGATTTTGTTTTAAAACTTTTTTATGTATTTAATCTTAAGTATTCTTACAAAGTCAAAATGTTTATTGAGCAGTTTTTTATATAGAGTCAAGTGTTCCTAATTCAACAACAAAAGCCCTTATAAATGAGCTTAAAGCTTTATAAAATTTATGTCAATTTATTTTTTTGTATAGAGTTCCCATATTTTTTACCTTAACAAAATTGTAAATCTTATCTTCCTGCGGTTTTAAGGACATACTTAAATTTGTAATATTTTTAGTGCGGATTAAGCTTATAAACTAGTTATTCATCCTAAGCTTTTTGAATTTGTTAATTCCTTTGAAATAAATTTTCATTCCTCACTTTTCCTTGTTTTATCGTCTAAACTGCATCTTTTGAAACAAGACGTTCTTTGTTTTGCAGTAGACGTAAAATTGTATCAGTTATGTTCAGTTGCATTGCTTGTAAGCTAATTTCTTTAAATTTATAAGGTTACTTTGCTCATTTAAAACTTAAACATACATATGAAAATGAAATAAAGAAATATACTGCAGCCAAGGCGAATGCCCACAAGCCTTTTCCTATTAATACGATTTAAAATGACATTTAATTTATTTATTATTTATTTCTGATTGCTTTAATCTAAAAAATGAGAGTTTTGAAGAATCAGTTTCAAAAGAAAAGGATATTGATCTTTCCAAATGTGCATTAAGGTTTGTTTTAAGATTGATGAATTACCAATTACCAATCCGTTCCATGGAACTTAGTATTTAAGATCGTACCAGAAATTCAAAAACTCTTATTTGAGCCTATCAAATGTGTTATTGTTATTAAACTTAAAACTAAAACAAATGATTCAGCAATTGCAATTAGAAAAATAAGTACATTTTGTGAAACATTGTCTTCTCCAATAAATACCGAACATAAACTTATAAAGCATTTGACAAAACTAAATTTTAGTCGAATTGCCAACTATTTCTACAGTTTCATCTGAAATTCAAAATACAATAGAAGGAGTTAAACAAATTTTAAAATATAAAGAAATAAAAGGAACTATTCTATCAATTTTTTCAAAAAAATTTTTGTGAACTGAAAATTTCTTCAAAATACTGTTGACAGAAATGGAAGACCTCATGACGCATTCCGATGATATTAGGAATCTTGTGTGTGGTTCTGTTTGGCGTGAAATTCATGCAAGATTATCAAGCGAAAACAAAACTGCTGTCCTGTATTTTTTTCTCTAACGATGACTTAGATCCAGATAATGTTTTAGGCTCCCAGTCCTGAGTAAACTCAATTTCTGCATTTTATATCAATTTTCCAACTTTACCACAGCATAAGCGTTCTTCTTTGGCCAACATATTACCTGCTATGCTTATTAAGGCAAGTATCTTAAAAAATATAAACTTCTCGATGTTCTTCGTAACCTTCTGAAAATTCTATCACAATTAGAACACAAAGGCTTGGTTATTAAGACGGAAGGCATTGGAAAAAGAATTTATTTTGTCTTAGGTTAAGTTACTGGTGATAATCTGGGATTCAGATCTTCATTTTCGGCTCTGCAATACTTTTCATGCTGTAGTTAATATTTCAGTTAATATTATGCATGATCTTTTTGAAGGTGTTTTGAAAAACGATATGTGCGCTATTATTTTATATTTTATTAAGAAAAGGAAGTATTTTTCGCTCGAAGATTTGAATGATCGACAACAGCTTTTTGATTATGCTAGTATAGACTCGAAAAACTACTCCCTTCCTATCAGACTTGAAGCCTTACAAAACAAAAACTTAAATATTCAAGCGAGCGAAAGACATTGCTTTGTACATTTTTTTTGTTGATGGTTTGGGATCTTGTACCTAAGGATGATGAATATTGGATTTTTTTTAAATCTTCAGGAACTGGTAGAATTATATTTATTAAGTTCATTTAACCTTTTTTTTTAATGAAAAAGATATTAAAATAAAAAATTTTAAAAGTAAAAATCTTTGTATATTTGAAAACCCATATTTCAAAGATCTTCCAGCACTAGGACTTCATTGCATGCACACATTTTTACAAAACATACATTTTATGGGAACTGCATATATATCTGGTTTTTATTTGTTTCGTAAACAAAGTAACTTTATCTATAAGATTTCCGAAATAGTTGTTAGCCAAAAATGTGTATACATTGTTTCCACTAAATATATGTTTAACTATGATTTAAATATCTATGCGTTTATCTTTCTTCTCTTATATATAAAGATCAATCCAAAATATGTTTGTGCGCTATCTTCTTGTTTTCGGCTCGATCGATTTGAATGAATTTTTTAGGAGATCTTAGGACATGTTTGCAGAGTCCATATAAGAAATTTGTGTGCAGTCCGATGTCTAGAACCGGAGTTATGACCAAAAATGCACTCACATGTTTTTATTGCTTTATTAGTATAAATAATTTGTTTTGTATACACAGAAACACACTTTATTTTGGGTTCTCTTTGTTGCCGCGTGCATGCACACAACTACAGGCCCCAATTACAGCATTTGAATGGAATCAAAAGTAAATAGATTTTATATATTTTAGTTATCGAACTTTCTGGGATGTTCTATGGATTTCCTCTGATTTTGGGGACATTCCTCACAAAGAATGGATTTTTTGGACGATTTAAAGGTGGAAGCTTCGAAAATTTCGGATATTTGTGAAATCGATTGTGCTAAAAGACGTTTTGCGTGCATTTTAGGTTGAGAAGTTAACGAGATATATAATAGATGATGCAGCAAATGTGCTATTTTTCTAGCTGCAATTGATTCGAGTTTTGCGTATTATTACACTGATTCCGATTTAACCTTGGTCGACGTACCTACACGTCTTGCCATAATTAATCAGAATATCCGTGATACTTAAACACAAGAGGTACGTGCTGAAGAAATAAATGGAGACGTCTCCACATTGCACAGCTTCAAACTGCACAATCACCACCACAAATTCGGCAAAATGTTACTAAAAGAAAAAAAAGTGGTAAAAGTAGATTTCAGCCGCTCTCCTTTGGAATACGATTGCACAATCGCGTTTACTTTCTCGATGCTCCCGGTGGGACATGCAAGATATTCGTCATTTAGTTGATTCTAGCAACAATTCGGCCAAGATCTCTTACGTTGGCTCTTGCAACCTATGGCATCTATGGCATGGCTGCCACACTTCATCAATGACATTGCTGTCGACTGAAGGCGGTCGAACTGCACATTCCGCTTTGAAACTGGCGATGAATTTTCTCACGGTTGACAAGCCAACAACGTGCACAACGACCAATAATTCGGCGACAGCGGAATTGATGCGTGAATGTAAAATCATAATTTGTGATGAATGCACGATGGCGCATAAACGAGCTTTGGAGGCAGTTGACCTATTAATGAAGGATTTACAAGGTGATTCGAGATGATTTGGTGGGGATATGATATTGTTCGGCGGAGATTTTGGTTAAACGCTTCCCGTCATCCCGAAATCTACTGATGCCGATGAATTTATTGCATGCTTGAAATCGTCGTCTTTGTGCCCGCATGTCAAGAAATTGATATTGACGACAAATATAAGAGTTAAATTGCAGAACAACGCATCGGCTGTTGAATTTTCGAGACAACTGCTGGCGCGTGGCAATGCCCACATTTCTGTTGATGTCTCGATTGGATTGATATCATTCTCGGCAAATTTTTGCAAGTTAATGTCGAAGGAGAAACTCACCACCAATGTTAAGTGTTCCTCGATTTGTAAACGGGCACATAAATAAATCAGCGAAGAAAAAGGACGTCGTCGATAGCTGGAATTTCATTATTCAAAGTCAAATGGCTGGAAAACTGCATTCATACAAATAGTTGACAGCGTAACCGACTATCCGACGAAACTTTTGAACTCGATTGATGTGCCAGGAACCCAGATGTATATTTTACAGCTGAATATGGGATCGATCAAAATCATGTTGCGATGATTCTAGCCAATATCATCAAGGACAAAGTCAAATGAGAGGAAGTCCTTATCCTATGAATTCCGTTTATTCCAACTGATATTCCATTCCAATTCAAGCGGATTCAGTTCCACGTTCGATTGCCTTTTGCGATGACAATTAGGAAACCGGAAGGCCAATTGTTGTTAGTCTGTGAAATAAATTTCGAATTTCTCTGTACATTGCCTGTTCGCGTGTTAGAAAACTGCCTTCGTTATTTGTTTTTGCGGCGGAAAACAAATCGAAAAACATTGTGTATCATATCAGTCGCTTATTTTGATTCAAATTAATCACATTGACATTTGTCTGAAATTTGTCCTTTCTCTGTTTCATTATAGCTTATAGTTCATTTGAAGGCTTTAAATTGGGACGAGACGAAGTTCGCCTGGTCCGCTAGTTATAACATATAATACAAATGTTTGAAGTATTAAATTAATAACAGAATTTGAATTTTATCCTGCATTACCACACAATAAAAGAATTAATTCAGAGAAATAAAATTTTAAACTATAGATTTACAAGTTATTTATTATTTCAGAGGTTGATTTTATATCAGGATTTGGCCTCGAAAATATATTACAATTTTTATAGGTATATTATTCATATAACAATGAAATCTAATAATAAATTTTTAAAATCTATTGCAGATGAAGTGAAAAGAATTCTTGAAACGGTGGAGTCTTCTGCAATCAAAATTGACTTCAAATGCAGTCAAATTACCTCAACTAAAAGTGAAATCTAGTAATATATATTACGGCGTTCCTTGTTTTTGGGATACAATTGTAAGATTAATTGTATCCATAAACAACAAATACTGTAATATAAGTTAACAATAGCAACATTCCAAGATCAAATATCTGTGAAACTTCTCACGATATTTTAAAATTAGATCAACATATTTTCCACTTCACAGTTTCTCACGGCGGACACCCGAGATACACGCGCATGCAGCGAGCAACGTCGTGGGAAATGCAATCTTGCATTTTTTAGTAGTAAAGCAAAAGTAAAGTTTAATCAAATCGTTCAGATTTCAGTTAGTTCTAAGTTATCAGTCGAATTGATAGGTTCAAAAAATTAAATAAAAATAATTTATTTTAACAAAAGTAATCACCCTTGCATAATTGGCGCCCGAGCACCAGGGCGGTAGTGTGTTAAAAGTAAACGGAAAAAGAAATACTTAATTTAAATTTAAAAAAAGTGTCGTTATTGTGAGTAAAGAAATTCGATAAAAGGAAACGGAAAGTAACATTAAAATTAAATTACAAGTATGTAATAATAAATACGTTAAAAGGCAATACGAGTAAAAGAAAAGAAAGTAACATTAATTGAAATTAAAAAAAGTAGAAGAATAAGTGAACGCAACGAAGTTAAACAAAAAAAGTAACATTTAAATCAAATAATAATAATAGCAAATTAACAAAGAGTGACAAAATAACAAAATGAACAACAGTAAAGGAGTTTTGGAGATATTTAACGAAGAACAACACAACCAAGAGGAAGAGTACCCGAGTCACCGTGGGAACCAAGAATCCCCACCGGAAAAAAGGATAATACTCGACCGCACAATACCGGAAAATGAAAGGAATTTTATTGAAAGCGTTCAAATTTATAATTTTATCTAAAGATTTTAAAGAATATTAAATTGTTTTAAAAAATTTAATAACATAAGAAAATCAATTCACTATTAAAATAGAAAAGGTAATATCTAAATGTATTCTAAAATAAAAAAGGGAAAAATAAATTCCTTCCTAATTTTTTTTATATAAAGACCTGATGACTTAGAACTCCCAAATCTCTTTAATTTACCCAACATCCTTTCCTCATAATATCTGTGTTTTAAATTTTATACGAATTCTAAATGGTGAACCCAGAGAGAAGTAGTCAACAAGCCCCTTCAAATCCCTTACCTCCTCCACCCCCACGTAATCCAAACACGCAACAAGATCTAACCGAGTATGTCAATCAAGTTGTTGCAGGAGCTTTTGCCCAAATGGGAACAGCTTCAAAAGAGTTCGGCAGCTTGGGCTTAGATCTACCCATTGACGTAGGTCAGGCTAGAAAGTTAGAATGCCTAGAGAAAATTTCAGATGTTGTGAAAATCTTACGCAGTTTTCAGGGGAACCGGATGAGTTTAGCTCATGGAAGAAGAGCGTAGATAGGATACTCAGAATGTATGAACCTGTCCGTGGCTCACCCAAATAGTACGACATCCTAAGTGTGATCCGAAATAAAATAATTGTACATGCCGACATTGTCCTGGAATCTTACAATACTCCGCTCAACTGGATAAAAAATTTTAAATGTTTAATGCTGCACTATGCAGACAAAAGGGATTCCGGTACTTTTGAGTACAAAATGCTGGTCCTCGTTCAAGGGAATCAAACGATTCCCGAATTTTAGCAATAGGTTTACCAACACCTTTCTCTAAATCTTAATAAGCTATCCTCCATGGAATTAAGTGTGGAATCACTTACTGCCATGACGAGTGCTTACAGAGACAAGGCATTAGACACGTTTATACGTGGTCTAAAGAGAGATCTTCCGCGACTCTTGAGTATAAGGGAACCAACAGATCTTCCTGAAGCCCTACACTTGTGTTTGAAATTAGACAATATTAATTTCAGGACGAACTATGCTTTTAGTAACCAAAATATTTTGAGGAAACCTACTGTTCAACCTCCTCCGCTTCCAGCACGCCGCCAAATCCATCCCTCTAATACATCAACTCCAGTCAATAGATTTATTCCTGATTTTTATCACAATCCACAACCAAGGCCATATTTTCATCCACATCAACCTACTAACCGATCCTTCGTTCCTTCCCAAAGGAACACATTCCAATACAATCAAACCCCGAACCACCAAAACAACTCCCATTATCCTAGAAACCTCCCACCGAACCTACAACCCAGACCTACACCAATGTCAGTAGACATGTCAGTCCGGTCACAAAGGATCAATTATCAGAATCGACCTAGATACAACCCTCCAAAACAAACAAAAGTCCAAATTCTCAACAAATTCATCACCCAGGAAAATTCCAAAGATTGTTCCACACCACCTCCAAGAATGTTCAAGACAACGAAGAACCAAGGGAACAAGGATTGCAGCATTGCGAGGAATTTGAAGGACCCCCTCCTCCAGAAGAATACGACTACGATGAAGAATACATGGAACTGATACCCAACCTGAAGAAGTCAATTTTTTAGACTAAATAGCTCTTCGCTTCCGCATTTCGAGTTCACTGCGAAGAGCGGGAAAATATTTAAATTTTTACTTGATACCGGATCAAATAAAAATTACATTATATTATGTTTCCCCCCTTTCCCATCCCTAACGAAAATATATTTTTTGCGAATTCCATTAGTTTCAAGACTCAAATAACTCATGCAAATTTATGAATTTTCGGTCCATCTGTCCCAAAAATTAAGTTCTTTATTCTTCCTGGTTTAAAATCCTTTGACGGGATTCTTGGTAATGACAGCTTGAAGGAATTGAATGCTGTCATCCACACCAAGGACAACTTCTTCGTAATAAATAATGACATTAAGATTACTCTGAAATAACAAGTTTCACAAGCAGTCAATTCGATTAATGCTAAACTATCCCACCGGCCTGATATTCAAGTTCATCAACTTACTCAGATATTTAATAAATGCCCAAACCTTTTCGCTGATCCTGATGTTAAGCTCACCTATACCTCAAGAGTTAAAGGAGAAATCAAAACAACATCCAACGAGCCAGTTTATTCCAGATCGTATCCATACCCAATGGTTTTGAAAGGAGAAGTCGAGTCTCAACTCAAAGAGCTTCTAAAAAATGGAAAAATAAGACCTTCACGGTCCGCATACAACTCCCTGCTTGTATAGTTTCCAAAAAACCAGATTCCGAAGGAAAGAAAAAAATACGGTTAGTAATTGATTACAGGAAACTGAATCTCGTAACTACAGCTGAAAAATATCCAAAATTTGAATTCCTTCGACTCCCTTTTGGCCTGCAAAATGCGCCACCCATGTTTCAAAGAACACTTGACGACATTTTATGGGAGCACATAGGTATCCGATGTTACGTTTACAACGATGACATCATTATCTTCAACAAAACTGACGAAGACGATTGCAGAGATGTCGGACTTGTTTTTAAAACTCTAGAGGCCGCAAATATGAAGGTTGAACTAGAGAAATCAAAATTCTTATAATCCCAAGTCGAATTTTTAGGTTTTGTCGTTTCGGAAGATGGCATCAAAACTAATCCCGAAAAAGTAAAAACAATAGCAAATTTTCCTCCCCCTAAAACATTGAAAGATCTTCGTTCGTTTCTTGGTATGTCAGGATATTACCGCAGGTTTGTCAAGGATTATGCTAAAATTGTGAAACCCTTGACATCCCTTTTGAGAGGAGAAGATAGACGAGTGTCCAAAACCCAGTCAAAACATAAAATAATATGCTTAGATCAACAAGCAGTAGAATCATTCAATAAAATAAAAAACATCCTGATTTCTAATGAAATTATGCTTTGATCCAGATTTCTCAAAAGAATTTCACCTTACCACAGATGCATCGAATTTTTACATCGGTGCAGTACTTTCACAGGATGACCGACCAATCACTTACCTGTCTAGATCATTGAACGAGAAAGAGGAATCCTATGCCACCAACGAAAAAGAGATGCTTGCACATATGGGCACATGGATCCCTTCGTAATTTTCAAAGTTCAAAGAAAGTAAAAACATTCACATAAGAACTCCAACACCAAAATGAAACGTTGGAAAGCAAAAACAAAGTTAGAAGAGTATAACTACGAACTGAATTACAAACCAGGTAGGGAAAACGTGGTGGCAGATGGTTTGTCAAGACCACCACGAACTGAATTAAACTCTATGACCGCAAGCATTCATAGTGATGAGAGTTCATCACGCAATCTAATTCCGTCTGTAGTAGTACCTATAAATGTTTTGTGGAACCAATTGATATTAACAATTGGCCCAGACACTAGTTATCAACTGAAGCAACCCTTTCCTAATTTTAATCGTCACATTTTTGTAGAACCTAGTTATACCAGAGTAATGATAATAGGTATTTTTAAGCGATATTTGAATCCCCATATAATCAATGGTCTTAAAGCTGATGAGCCAACTATGGCTATCATCCAAAATCTTTATCCACAGCATTTTATAAACTATAGGATGCGTTTCACGCAGCTAGAAGTTGTAGACGTTCCTATCGAGACCTAATAGGTTGATCCACAACACACACAGAATAGGCTTCAAATCTAGCAAAAATACTATTTTCCAAGAATGAACGCAAGAATACAGAATTTCCTCAAGCGCTGTACAATCTTTAAGGAAAATAAGTACGAACGACAACCAAATAGAATTTACATACACGAAACACCCCTACCTTCCTATCCAGGTCACATTATCCACATAGATATTTTCTCCATTTCTTCAATCCTTTTTAGTCCTCACTGCTATAGATACATTTTCGAAACTAGCTCATGCAAACATCATAAATTCTCGGTCAGTAGAAGACATACGACAACTCTTATGGGACACGCTGTTCCGCTTCGGTGTCCCTGAACACGTAGTCATTGGTAACGAGAAGTCCCTAAATTCAGTATCTCTTAGAGCCATGATGGAAGAACTCAACATAACGGTTTATCAAACTCCACCACACAAGAGCGAGGTTAATGGTCAGGTAGAACGATTTCATTCTACCTTATCAGAAATCATGCGATGTATTAGTTCTGAATTCCAGATTACCGAATTCAACGATCTGCTTGGAAGATCTGTCTATGAATATAATTCTACCATTCATTCCACCACGAGAATGAAACCAATAGAATTATTTTTCGGTCGTGATCAGAGAGTTTCCCCCGATGTATACAAAAAGACAAGAAAGAGTAATATTGAAAGGATAAGGGAAAAACAGTTAAAAGACATGCCAGTTCATAACAAATCCCGGAAACCCCCTAAAGCTTACTAAGTAGGAGAAGAAATTATTGTACGACATAATAAAAGGATAGGCTCGAAATTAACTGTTCGCTATAAAATCGAAATTGTTAAGGAAGATAGAAACACTACCGTTCTTACTGAATCAGGAAAAATAATTCATAAAAAGCAACATTAGAAACTAAATTTTCCATAATATTTCAGGTTTTTCCTTGCAATAGCTTGTGCCAAGGTACAAATATTGGACTACTCAAATTCCCAAATTGTTGCCATAAATAATGGGTTGGGAAAAATTCAACCGATCCATACCATTGATCTGGACAAATACGAAGAATTCATAAGCCAAGCCAACACTACCCTCCTCTCAACTAACATCAAGTCCCATATCCTATTTCCTCTCCTTCAATTTGAACTTACACAGATAAAGGACATATTGGCTTATATTAAGCACAAGAGAAATAAGAGGTCGTCAAATTTTGTAGTATCAGCAAGGAAATGGCTCGCAGGCATCCCTGACCACGAGGACCTTGTTTTAATTGAAAATAAAATAAATAATTTAGTCGAAAGTAATGAAAATAAAATTGTTATAAATGAATTGTATAATAATAAAATAAACAATATAGCAACTGTCAGTAATAAGATTTTAAAAGAAATAAGAGAAAATAAATATTTAGATAATTAACTGTTTGAAACAGTGAAATATAAAATAAAAATTACTAAGGTAGAGCTTTTAAATATTAAGTACGCCATTCACTGGGCGAAAGAAAAGATTTTAAATTCAATTATTTTGTCAAACGAAGAAATAAATATTGCCATAACTTAATAAAGAAAAATTCCCCTTTAATACGGTGGAAGAAGCTCTAGAATTCTCAAATGTTAAAATGTTTACTAATAATTCAATATTGATTTATACTGTTAATGTTCCGCTCACAGAATCACTTATTTGTGAAAAACTTTCTCTCAAACCAATAAAGAGAAATAATAAAGTAATTAGGTTACAAAATGAAAATAATTTCAAATATTAATAATTGAAAATAAATTTTATATTATTGAAAAACCATGTAGAACTTTGAACAGTTTATCAGTTTGTCATTCAGAAACTATTTAAGAAATAACTAATTTAGATTGCATTCCCAATTTGCTCACAAGTCAGGACTTATCATGCCACGTAACAAATTCCCAACACATTCCAAGCATCGAGGTGATCGAACCAGGAGTTATTTTTCTTAATCAATTTCAAGATAACATTACAATAGATGGAATCGGACATTCCCTGAATGGAAGCTTTCTTATTATATTCCTCAACGCAACAATCAGAATCAAGGACAAGACCTATAGCTCCAGAGAAATATCATCGGTCCAAATCCTACCTGCTGTTATGCAACCTCCCTTATGAAAAGGAGATAAACGAAGTGCTTTCCTTAGCAATGATGCATGAACTTCACATTAAGAACAGAGCATATTAAGAAGCTTGAAGTAACGAACCTCATTCATCGATCCATCTCTCACGGCTCCGTATTCATTATCTTTGGCATCATAGGGGTAGTGATTTTCATGAAAAGGAATCAAACTAAAATCACAATCAAACATGAGGAAACCCATCAGGAAGTAGCATCCGAAGTTCCAGACACCCCAACACCTTCAAACCAATTTTCATTCCTACATTTAACCACTTGAGAAGTCCCAGCATCCCTAAGATTTATGATGCTCTACTCTTTTAATTGCTGGATGACGACATCCATATTAAAGCAGGGAGGAGTTTACAACAGCAACATTCCAAGATCAAATATCTGTGAAACTTCTTACGATATTTCGAAATTAGATCAACATATTTTCCGCTGCACAATCTCTCACGACGGACACCCGAGATACACGCGCATGCAGCGAGCAACGTAGTGGGAAATACAATCTTGCATTTTTAGTTGTAAAGCAAAAGTAAAGTTTAATCAAATCGTTCAGAGTTCAATTAGTTCTAAGTTATCATTTGAATTGTTAGGTTCAAAAAGTTTAAATAAAAATAATTTTTTTTAACAAAAGTAATCACCCTTGAATAATTTATATATATAGTACATTTCACTTTTTGTTGCAATAATTTGACTACATTTGAAGTGGATTTTACTACGCTGCATTAAATTTCACTATTTTATGTAATACAATTCACTACATCTGCATTGGATTTCACATCTTATGTAGTGAAGTTTACTACATTTCTAGTGGATTGTACTATATTTATAGTAAATTTCAATAACTTCGATAGCTATTTTCACTATCATTGCAGTGAATTTCACTACAACTGTAGTAGATTCAACTACATCTGCATTGGATTTCAAACATAATGAATTTCAATACCATCGTAGTGAATTTAACTAAAACTGCAGTAAGTTTTACTACAACTGTAGTAGATTCAACCACATCTGCACTGAATTTCACATTCAAATACTGTGAATTTCATTACCATTGGAGTGAATTTAACTACAACTGCAGTAAGTTTTACTACATCTGTAGTAGATTCAACTACTTCTGCGTTCGATTCACAATCGAGCGGAATTAATTTTATTACCACCGTAGTGAATTTAACTGTCACGTGAAATTAACTTCACTAAATTTTCATTAAATTTCACAGCCCTATGTAACAAATTTTATTACAGTTGCAATATATTGCACTATATCTGTAATAGATTTTACAATCAAAATTAGAAAATCTGTAGTAACTTTCACTATATTGGCAAAAGGTTTCACTATTTCGTGAAATAAAATTTACTACCCCTGTAGTAAATTATATATAACATTTGAATTACTGCAGATTTAATGATTTGAACTACTGCTGTAGCGGGTTGAAAAATCACTTCAGTTTTATTGAATTCCACTACCGTTTTTTGGCGAATTTCACTGCAAATTTTTCTGTGTGCGTTTATTGTTCCAAAAGTGGCAATATTATAATTGCTTTCGTTTACGGGCCAGCTGGAAAAACAAGAAATATTGTGCATCCCACAGGACTTCAATAAATATCGAACTGAAACGAAACGCTGCAATGTCAAAATTTCGAATTGAACGAAATCAATAAAATGCCTCAAAATGAATTGAATATTTGCGTAATGTTCATTGTCTATTCAATACATTTTGAGTCATTTTATTGATTTTGTTCATTTCATAGCAACGAACTTTTGCTCATAGCAACAACAGTGAATTCATAGCACCAAGCTTTCGCTCGTGGCAATCAGAACAATTTCATTTGTTTTTCTACATATTGTTTTCGATTGACTCTGCAGAAAAAACACAGCCATTGTCTGTTCAATGTGAGCCGGACATGAATTTCAAAATTTACATTGGAATGACAGTGACGGTATCTGTAGAAAATTGATCGTACTAACTGAGAAACCTTCTTTGGCTCATGCACAACAACTTTGCTAAAGATCATCCCATGATCAAATGCATAGTGTTTACGATTCTATAAAGGACATTCAGACATACATTCATTTTTATATATATCGATATTACTTTATAGGTGTATATTATATTTGGTATCTGGGTGTAGTTCTGGTTATATTTGTATGCATCCCTTCTCGTAAATGATCATCGGTCTAAAACATACTAACTTTCTCGGGTGTCAGTTGTTTGCCTTTCATTTCGTAACTCGCAATAGGGATCAGAACAATATTATCTTAAGGGCTTTTGGGACCTGTGTCTGTGAGATTACGAAGCAGAAACACTACAATGGAAGTACTTATTTTCACATCTTTCATAGGTGCAATTTAAAATCCGTTTCAATCAATGTCGCCCTCAATCTTTATTTAACAGTTCGCTTTCAAATAATTATCCTTACCTGAGCTTCCTTAACTTTATCTCTGCGAGCACCCGATTCAATTTCCCTCTGCAATTCATGAAGTTTGGCAATGTTGCATATATAAGCCATCGGTGAATATGACTTTGTCTGGATTTTTCGACAAATATAACTTACTTACCTAGGTGGCGCTAACGTTCGGGACGAACCTGGACCTCAACCAACATGCCCCTCCACCTAGCTCGGTTTTTGCCTAGCTGCCTCCACTTGAGCGCACCACGTTAGGCGAGGTCTCCCTTGACTGCGTCTTCCCTCTGGGTTGGAATCGAAGATCCTGCGAGCCGGAGCATTGTTGTCCATACTCTCTACATGACCTAGCCATCTTAAACGTGATATACGTATTTTTTGTACCATGTCAATGTCGCTGTTCAGCACGTATAGTTCGTGGTTGAACCTTCTCCTCCAAAGCTCGTTAACGCAGATAGTGCGGAAGATCTTGCGAAGAACCATACGCTCGAAACGACTAAGGATATCTTCATCCGCTTTCGATATCGTTCATGTCTCCGGGCAATAGAGCATGACTGGGATGAACAGAGTCTTATAAAGAGTCTCCTTTGTTTTTCTAGAGAGGGGTTTACTACTCATTTGCCTCCCTAATCCATAGGAAAATTGATTGGCAAGAGTTATTCTTGGCTTTACTTCTAACGAGATGTTATAGCTGACCCGAGGTAGACAAAGACCCTAACTACCTCAAAGTTGTACCTGTCTATTGTGACGTTTTGTCCAATCCGCCGGTGTTGTGTGTCCCTTTTTGTGTACAGCAGGTACTTCGTTTTGGCCTCATTGACTGCTAGTCCCATCATAGCCGCTTCAACTTCAATGTTAGCAAACACTCCAGTGACAGCTCGCGGTGTTCTGCCAATGATGTTTATGTCATCAGCGTATGCGTACAATTGAACGGACTTGAAAAAATTGTACCAGTATAGTTAACTTGGGAATTTTTTTTCACGTATTAAATTGAAGAAATCGCACGATAGCGCATCACCTTGTAGGAATCCTTTGACGAGAGTTCTCCATCGTCATCCTACACAGTCGGACGAGCTTTGTGGGGATGCTAAAACCAGACATGGCTTTGTATAGCTCGTCTCTATAAATGCTATTGTACGCGACCTTAAATCGATAAATAGATGGTGAGTATCGATTTGGAGTTCTTGGGTAGTTTCCAGGATCTGCCGTAGCCTGACCTTTTGATCGACTGTGGACTTTCCTTGCCTAAAACCGCACTGATAAGCTCCAATCAGGTTGCTGACAAATGATCTCAGACGTTCACATAATAAGGCAGAAAGGATCATGTACGCGATATTCAGGAGACTTATTCCACTATATTTGGCGCAGTTTAGAGGGTCCCTTTTCTTGTGAATAGGGCAAATGATGCTGAGGTTCCATTCATCAGGCATACTTTCGGGTTGGGGTCAAAATTCTACCGGGGTCAAAATTCGTTTAACAAAATTCTGCTTCCAAAATTTTGCTTAAAACTCTGCTTTCAAAATTCTGCTCGCCAAAGTTCTGGTTTTTAAAAGTCTGCTAAAAAAAAGCGCGCGCTTTTTAACATTTTCCAAAACTTTGTTTTCTTTGTTATTTGCAGAGTTTTGATAAACGCAAAGCATACTCTTACTTTGTCAAGAGCTTAATAAAAAAAAATGTGTGTCGTCAGCTTCTTAAGGCAATTATTCAGTAAGTGCCTATTAAAGAAAAAAGAAAACGTTTTTCCAGAAACAAACAAATAAAAAGAATTATAAATAAGAGAAAAGGATTGTTAATTCACCTGATTTACAAATTAAACCTGACTTACAAATTAAACCTGACTTAAGCAATCAACTTATTTTACAAAACTCACGTCAAAATTACCATGTTACTATTTTAAATAGACCAAGTACTCAAGTACCGCACGAGCTCCAATTTTCAAAGAACTTTCGAGAAATGTACGCTAGCTTAGAGATATGTTTAAATAGAGAAGAACCGTATATTAAGCCATTTGCGCAACAAATATTTTCCGCAGCAATGTCCCGAGACTATATGCGAGCGTTTCCATCTTCGGCAAAAGAATGCTTGGACTGCTAGATAGTTGTGGTAGCATCAGCTGCTTAGAGTCGGGATGTCTAGAAGTAGTCAATAAAATGGGCATCAGATATAAAATCTTCAGATCTATAGTCAAGACTACCAGTGGCGATCCACAATCAATTATGGGGAATTGGTAAAAAAAGTAATGTACAAAGGGACCACGCAAGACAGGTCCTTCTTTTTAGTTCCCTCATTGGAACAGCCCCTGTATATAGTTGCGAGTTTTTGGAATATTTTTGGAATTGGGAGTCATCGTAGAAAGCGAAAGCGTTTGGAGCTCTCCTATTGTCCTAGTTCAGAACCCCGGGAATAACTGCATGCACCTGGATTCCAGGAAATTGAACAAAGCGACGAAAAATGATGCCTATCCACTTCGCCATGTTGTTGCTCTACTAAGTCGTCAGTAAGAGACTCACTTCATTTCAAGTGTGGACCTGAAGGACGCCTTTTCGCAGTTACCGCTGGAATAGGCGTCAAGGGAAAAGATGGCGTTTGCTGTGCTGGGCAGAAACCCTTATTAATTCACAGCTATGCCTTTTGGCCTATGCGATGCGGATCAACGGATGTGCAGGCTAATGGACGATCTGTTGGTAGTTTCGGTAACATTTTGGGAACATTTAACGATCCTGTCAAAACTAGCAACGCTTCTTTGCAACGCTGGGCTACCCATAAACCTGGAAAAATCTAAATTTTGTTTAAGAGAACTCAAGTTTTTGGGTTATATTGTAGGTGGTGGGTGTATCAGGGCAGATCCTGATAAGATACCAGCAATAAGAGATTTACCTGTACCGAAAACAGCAAGATAGGTGAGAAGATTCCTAGGGATATCTGCATTGGTATCGACGATTCGTCAATAAATATTCTACGTTAGCCACTCCATTGACGGAAACCCACACGAAGTGTAAAACCTTCAAATTCACGCCTGAAGCTTTCGAAGCTTTAAGACTTGCCTTGACTCCGACACCCACTTTAGTTAACCCAGATTTCAGAAAACTATTTTTTGGGGCGTACTAGGCGTACAAAAATTCACATCCTACGTTGAAGGACAGGAGTTTAAAGTGGTGACCTATCATGCGAGCCTGCGGTTGCTTATGAGTCAAAAGACTAAAACGGACGGATAGCTCCTTGGAGTATCAGGCTTCAACGACTCTCCTTCGAGATAGAACATAGGAAGCGTACACAGAAAGTTGTTCCTGCTGCCCTCTCTCGAGATCACGCCGGCCTTTGACGAGATCACATATGAGAAAGATGGTTCCATGAATCCTTTAGATGTTGTGTCTATTGATCTTACTGATCCGGCATTTAAGTTGGATGAATATGTGGGATTGATAAAAATGATAGAGGAAAATAAAAATCAGCTACCTGACCTTCGTGTATCGTATGGTTTCGAACACAAGATCTGCATCTTCTGCACAGGGGATCCCAGAAAGATGACTGCGTTTTGAAACTCTGGATCCCAGCTTTACTAACTTAAAGTTAATTCTGATTGGCTCATAACCGTTCGCGTGCATCGCATGGTGGGGTCACTAAAAATTTGTACCGCCTACGAAAACGTTCTTACTGGCCTAATATGGCGGCGCAAGTAAAACCGTTTGTCGGGAACTGCGATGTTTTCAAGACATACAAAATCCCCAAATTTTACCATAAGGCCCCGATGGGGAAGGCCTTTATCGTCGAAAGGCCTTACCAACACATATATGTCTTAGGGCCCTATCCCAGATCTGAAAGGGTAATTGTTATATGATCGTATGTTTGGATAAGCTCACTAAAATTGTTTCGGTTAAGCCCTTACGAAAAGCTACTAGTAAAACGGCAATCGGTTTCTTAGAGGAGGAAGTCTTCTCACTGTTTGGTGTAGCTGAGTCGCTCCTTTCCGATAATGGTAAACAATACGTGAGCAAAGAATTTTCAAATTACGGTACAAAACATATTAAAACTGCTTCATACTAACCTCAGCCTAATGTGAGCGAGCGCGTCAACCATTCAATATTGGCAGCAATTCGCTCATATGTTGGTCATGGCCAATCCTATTTGGATAAATACATGTTGTCCATAGTAAGCACATTGCGACCGTGACTATTCCGTGTTAAGGAAACTCAATGGATTGAACAACTCCGAAATTCAGATATTGCCAAACACACTAAAGATGAATATGGTTCACAATCGAATCAAAGGATATCTGGAGAAAACCCATAAAGTCTATGCGAAAACAAACAATACCAGAAGTAAGGATATTATATATTATGCTACACAGAATGTCTTTAACATCGTTTTGGAGAAAGTAAGATTATTGCGCTTGATATTTCAAAAGCATTTGATAGAGTTTGGCATCGAGCTCTCTTATCGAAAATGCGTGCATTTGGTATCGATCAATCTCTTCTTCGTTGGATTAGAAATTACCTTTCGGACCGTTCAATACAAGTTGTATTGGACGGTTTCAAGTCTGATATTCACAAAATAAATGCTGGTGTGCCCCAGGGCTCCGTAATATCTCCGACCCTATTTTTTCATTTTTATTAATGATCTCTCATCTGGAACTTCTAATCCACTTAATTGTTTTGCTAACGATAGTACTCTCAGCTTTTCATGTTCGTTTTCAGATGCACCTCCTTGTTCTTCGGATGTGCAACTGGAACTGCAGCGTATGATAAGCTCATTAAATTCTGATCTTGACAGCATTGTCCAATGGGGAATAAAAAACCGCGTAGAATATAATGCTTCAAAAACTCAGTGCTATCTTCTGTCGTTAAAGCAGAACCCACCCTCCACGCCGCTATCCATGAGCGGAACTTGCATTGAAGAAACCGATCAGCTTTCAGTGCTCGGCATGTGCATCACAGACCACCTCTTGTGGAACGAACACATATTTGATGTCGTTTGGACTTTCTTGGAAGGTGCAAGAAATTCTTCTCCCCGTCTAATCTGGCTGTAATCTATAAGGTCTTCATTCCACTTTGCTGGTAGCTTTTCCTAAGGGCTTAACCGAAACAAATTTAGTGAGCTGATCCAAATATACAACCATATAGCAATTACCCTTCTTAGATCTGGGATGGGGCCCTAAGAAGTCAACATATATGTGTTTGTAAGACCTTTCGATGATAAAGGCTTCCCCGTCGGAGGTCCAAGGATAGAATTTGGGGGATCTGAATTTTTGTACGCCTAGTACGTCTCTAAGGCAAGGTTTTCTGAAATCTGCGTTAACTAAAATGGGTCCCGAAGTCAAGGCAATCTTTAATGCTTCGAAAGCTTCTAAAGAGGACACTCGACTGAACCAAAACTATTCTCCATTGTATCGACAAAACTCGATTGTATCAAATTACTTGCTGGAGCCCCAGAGCAATTTCATTTCTTTTTCTATATATTTTTTGGATTGAGTCATTTGATATTCTTTTAGACTCAATTTACACTCGATGTGCACTGGATGCAGAAAAAACACAGCCATTGTATGTTCAGTTAGAGCCGGGCATGTATTTCACAATTTACATTGGAATGACAGTGGCGCCGACTGTCGAAAATTGGTCGTACCAACCAAGAAACCTTCTTTGGCTCATGCACAACAACTTTGCTAAAGATCATCACATGATCAAATGCATAGCTCAGATTCTAAAAAGGGCATACAGACAAACATTCATTTTATATAGATTTTGTATAGTTCATATAAAAACGCGGTTTTGGTTTTCTAACCTCGAAACTTGCAAGCAGTGTGACCAATGAAATATTTCAAATCCTGCTAAAATAGTGGTCATAGCAGGATTTTTTTACTACAAAAACTTCTAAAAAAAAATAGGAAAAAAAACTGCCAAAAATCCTGCCAACTCTGGAAATCATGTAATAAGACCGCAAAAAACGTAAATATATGCCTGAAACAATCGAACTTGTTTTAGGAGACTTTTAAAATACCGAGTGTATATTTTTTTGTATTTTTTTTTTACTTTCGTATGTTGAATTTTAAATAACAAATCAAAACCAAAAAAAAGTCGTTTATTTTGTTACGTTTATTTAAAAGAGACGAAACAACCTCACAAATAGTTATTAATCCATTTCGCAACAAAAAGAAACACAAAAATCAGGTATCAGAGTATGTTAATCTAATCAAATAAATGGTATTTATATAGATGTTTTACTGCAAAAGTTGTCTGCTTCATTTAAAGACGGTAAAATTAAATTTTGATGAAGCAGCTTGTTTGATTATATTAGGAGGAATAATGAGGGCATCACAGCATTTTTTCACATAAGTTATTTTGGATAAAAAGTATAGTATTTAACATATCAATTTTCATTCGATTTCTTCATTGATACAAAAACTAAACACACTTTCAACTGCAGCGTTTGAGATGGGCAAAACTTAAATCGAATTTACAACTATTTGTAAGGTTTTCATTTGATGAATCAGTGAACCTATACCTCGCACCAAAATTCAACAGTATTTTCAATATCCTCCCATTTATTTAGATTTATGTTGTTCCATTGCGATTCAATTTTGGAAATAAGTTAAGAATTCATGTTTTTATCTTTATAAAAATCGTTTAATCGTTACTTATGAATCCGCAAACATTTTTTAACAGAAAAGAAGTTTACTTGCTGCAAAATTCGGAGATTTTGTGGAGTTCGCGATTGAAGCTCTGTAATAAGCGATATGTATTTATGTTTGATTAAGTTTTAATTTTATAAAGTAATATTTTGTTTTAGTTTGAAGAAATATGAAAACCGGCTAGATTTCCTGCTAGAACAAAATTTCCTGCTAAAAAAACTGCCGGCAGGATTTGAAAAAATAAAATGTTAAAAGCAAACTTTTCCGGCTAAATTTAGCAGGAAAAATGCTAAATTGGCCACACTGCTTGCAAGACATAACCGATCGCGAGAAAGAAGAAAAACTAATGAGATTTTACCAAATTTATTGTTCAATGCAATAAATAACGAGATCAGTAAATTTGGGGTTTATATGTTTTATTACATAGGTCTTACCTCTACGAAGGAGTGTATGAAAGTGATCGATTTTAGTAAGTGTATAAAGGAAATGAATTCTGTGGGAAATTGTATGGGATTTTGTTTTCTTACTATCAATAGAAGTTGACTTGAATGCCATCTAGCATTTGTTGAGTAAATCTTACTTAAACAATATGTGTATTGATATATATAAAAATGAATGTTTGTATGTATGTCCCTTATACAATCGTAAACAATGCATTTGAGCATAGGATGATCCTTAGCAAAGTTGTTGTGCATGAGCCAGCGAATGTTCTTGACTTGGTACGGCCAATTTTCGACAGATAGCGCCACTGTAATCATCAAAATCAATAAAATGACTCAATATGAATTGAATATTTGTGTAATGGCTTTCCTTCAAATTTATTTTAGTTAGTTGCGTAGCAACCAAGAGCGGAGGAAGGGGTACAGTTGCCCACCCCCTTAAGTTTTTTAATAAATTAAAAAAAAAGTGGAAAATTTCTGAATTTAAACATATTATTTCAAGAAGAGTTTCTTCTTCAATTTAAAATCCATTCGAATTAAAAATAAACTATTTTATTAGATATAGAAATTTCTATTAATATTGAAAATGGGCAATGTGCATATCATATGGAATTGAACATCATATGATAGCTCCAGTAATAAGCCGGACAAATGGCCAAGTAGAATGCTATGCTGATTTTGACACAGCTGCAAATCTTTTAAGAACCAATTTTGATACAAACTTAGATTGGATAACTTATATTAGTCGAATACAGATGACATTGCACAACAACAAATACGACAACTATATTATAAGTATTATATGCACGTAAGTATGTATTTTTTATATGTACTGGAATTAAGGGCAGGACTCCACAAGTTGGACTTTTATTTTCTCAATTAAATTAAGAGCAATTGATGATGATATAATTTCAAGTAGAGAATTAACTGATAAAAATATTAAGGGAAGTGCAACTAAAATGAAAGTTAATTGCTCGTAATGAAACTAAAAATACACGACTGGAAACAGGTACAAAAGTTGAATATAAAAGCAATCAGATTCTGAGGTCCAAGCTAGATGTTCAATACCAATGAGTATTTGAAGTAATATGAATCTTACCTTTTGACCGATAAAAGCTTCACACAGTTATTTCTGCAACACGAAGTTCACTTAAGCCGATTATTCAGCCCTATCACAGATTCCATCGTGAAAAATCTCCGAACGGATTGTTACGCTACGAACCCCGAAAATTGTGTTTACAGAATACGAATGGAATCGAAAAAAGCTTTTCAAACCTCATTGAACGCTCTCACTCTCAATTTCGAAATCAGCTGTGTTACGTCAAGTCACCAATTATAAAGAAACAAATTACATGAGAAGTTTTTTTTAATAATACAAATTCTATATACTACTGAAATACATCAGCCAAGTAGAAGACTTAGCACTATAATATTTGGACTTGTTGAATTATTGATTCAAAATAGCTTTTAACGGCCTTTAGTCCAACAAAAATTGTATTATTAAAAAAAACTTCTCATATAAATAATGCCAGGCCACGGGCAAAAAACAAAATTTTCCAATTTAATGATTAGGAATTCTAGTCTTGTTGGATATAATTCAGACTAGATGTTCTTCACGAAATCTATGTAAGATGAACTGAACTTGGCAAAAATTGCGTATTGACAAAGGTCCTCACTAGTCAACTGATGAGTCCATGTGAGATCGCCGGGACGAAACGCCAATTTTTGTTGGACTAAAGACCGTTAAAAGCTATTTTGAATCGAAACAAATTACAGTTCATATCAATTATTGTTAATCTTAATTAGTTAGTTCATATATTTTTGTTAATATTATAAAAATTAATGTTTGTCTCTATGAGAATAAATATTATAGAATCGTAAACTATGCATATTTGATCATGTGATGATCTGTAGCAAAGTTGTTATGCATGAGCCTAAGAAGGTTTCTGAGTTGGTAAATTTAAGGCAGATGACTGTCATTCGAATGTAAATTGTGAATTTCATGTCCGGCTCACATTGAACAGACAATGGCTGCATCCAGTGCACACTGTGTCTAAATGAATATCATCTGACTCAATCCAAAAATACATATAGAAAAACAAATGAAATTGTTCTGATTGCCACGAGGGAAAGATTGTTGCTATGAATTCACTGTAGCTGCTACGAACAAAAGTTTGATGCTATGAAATTATTCTACCATTGTCCCATTTTTTGCGAAATGAACAAAATCAATAAAATGACTCAAAATTAATTAAATATTTGTGAAATATCTTTCCTTCAAATTTATTTTAGTTTGTGTAGCAACGCGCGCAGGGTACAGCTGGTAGTGTGTATAATTATTCTTTCCCATGTTTACTTACAATCTATCAGGAATAGCCATTAGGCCTGATGCATCCCCCACTGATCTTGAAATTGAATTTTCCCTGTTTTCCGAATCTTCGGAATCATTGTCACAATAGTATGTAGCAATCAAAATATAAACCATTTTCTTTAAATTTAGAAACTAATTACACTTTCTTAACTTTATTAATATAGTTCTTCTATTTTTGAAAGAAATATTGAAGGAATTAAGTTGGATGCGCTTAAAATATAGAATTTTTGATTGTATCTGGGAAAATTTTCATGCATCTATTATCGTAAACAATCCTAATCGGTCTATGTCATGGCTATCGTTTTCTTGGGTATCGTTTTTATGCGTTTAGTGTCGTAATTTATATATGCATGTACATGCAATCACTAGTGACTTGTAGAAGGCAAACCCCTATCCTTCTTCTACATGCACACTTATACATATATATGTAATTATTTACCCCAATCAGCCACTTTCATGTTCCATCCACCTGAGTATACTGTCGACAAAATCGACCCGTCCAGGCATGATAGAGTAAGAGCCCAAGGCCGGCAGACATACCTCATTTTATCATAGCTGATTCTTTTCCTTGTGAATATATACCAAAGTAGATAAGAACGAATGGATATTCCGAGTTTGCAAAGCTGGGGCTTTTCGGAGATATGCAGTTTTAACAGTGCATTCTCAACTACATTATTTTATCAAAGTGGGGCGTTTCATCTGGCAGACACCTTTAAGGGGACATCTTAAAGGTGTTTGACAAGTGTCAAACTAATTTTGAGACACTATCCCCTTAAACATATCAAAAAATCAGCTTTGATAAAATAACGTAGTTGAGAATGCACTGTTGAAACCGCATATCTCCGAAAAACCCCAGCTTTTAAAATTCGGAATATCCATTCATTCTTTTCTACTTTGGTATCTATTCGCTGAAAAAAATCAGCTATGACAAAATGACGTATGTCTGTCGGCCATGGGATCTTGGTCTATGAGTTTGTAGATTTAATATTGTAGTTCTGTTCACTCGATTTGGACATAGGATTCTGTCAATCAATTTCCGAAATACTGTCACAACCCGTAACGAAGAATGGAAAATGATGCATAAGTTTGAGGAGGTATTGTGAAAATCCCTAAATTTTTTCACCGATACCAAAAAAACTAAGACCAAAAAACAAGGACAAGGATACGTCCATTATATCCCTTGGTGGCATGGCGGTTGGTTAATCCAATTTTTGTCTCTCGGATTAATTTTCGTTTTCATCCGGTTTGAGACCAGGCTTGTGTCACTACCAAAAGGGTAGTTTATACACAAGTATTGAACAGAATAGAACACCGTTTCGTGTCCGGTGTTTAATATTGCAAACAACATGTTGGTGGCACTTGAATAGAACATGCATTTAGTTTGATCCTTATCTTTGACACGTTCACTCATATTTTTCGTTGATCAAACTTTTTTGTTAATTTCGACAATACGTTGAAAAAAAAACCTAAAATGTGTCAAGGAAAAGCATTAACTGAGGCAGAAGACAATTCAAATAGCTAAAAAAAAAAATTAATAAGAACTTAAATTTAACATATTTCAAATTTTTAATTATTAAATGACATAACTTGCTGTTCTGCAACATGAAATTAATGGCCCTCGGGTTTTTTTCAGAACCGCAAAACCTAGTTTTTTTTGACAACTCATGGGGTTATCAAGAAAACCTAGGTCGGCCATTGGTAAAGTTCAACGCACGAACCTACTATTTTCACGAACTCCGCAAAGCAACTCATTAGATAGATATAATTTTATTTATGTTATTAAACAATTTTTACATGATATTATTACAATAATAAAATAAAATATGTGTGCAATGACATTGCAGTCTGCCTGATTGGCGCACTAAAATGTATATGTATAATGTATTTTAATATTAAAGAAAAAAGCTAAGTTTGATTTAAAAACATGATATTTTGTTTGTACTATATGAACTCCTTAAAGATATTATTGCGATATGTAAATGCAATTTCAGTATAATTTGTTTTTTCCATTTACAATGAACCATTTCCGAAGTAAATAAGCTTTAAATCATTGTACACTGGGCAGTCAGTCTACGAGCTGATCAATTGAAATGTTATTCTTTAGACAAAAAAGATTCTGATTTGACAAAACTTAAATTTATTACTTTTAAACTGAGTGTACCGGCTTCTAAATATTCTGTTATCATGGGCTCGTCTGTATGGCCAGCTCCTGCCGCTCTAAATAAAGGGTTATCTATTTTGCGGTTTCAAAAGTATAGGGCTGGAATTCGACATCTGTAAAACTAAGTTGTTAAACCAATTTTTTTTTCATTTGAAAGTCTGACATTTACGAAAATGGATCTCTTAACTATCGCACAACGCATACAAATTGTTAAGACATACTACCTAATGGTGATTCTGCCACAGCCATATATCGTGCTTTAAGATTAGATTATGGTTTACATAATCGTCCAACTACGCAAGCAATTGGCAAAATTGTGAAGAAATTTGAAGAGACTGGATTGGTTGCAGATATTGTAAGGCCTGTGCATCATCGTTTCGCTCTTACCACTGAAAATATCGCTGCTGTAAGTGAAAGTGTTGCCGAAGACCCGAATGTGTCGATTCCTCGTCGTTCTCAGGATTTAAGACTGTCTTACGGCACATTATGGCGTATTTTGCATTTGCATATACACCTTCATCCATATAAAGTCCAGCTCACACAACAACTGAAGCCAGCTGACCATTCACAACGTCGTAGATACGTCGAATGGGTGCTTGAACCATAGGCGGTGGACGTCGCTTTTTCGAACAAACTTTTCTTCAGCGACGAAGTACATTTCTCACTCGGTGGGTATGTTAATAAACAAAATTGTGGTATTTGGGGTTCTGAGAATCCTCAAGTAATTGAAGAGTGGCCATTACACCACAAAAAGTCACTGTTTGGGGCGCTCTTTGGTCCGGAGGTGTGATTGGACCTTACTTCTTCGAAACAACGATGGAACGACTATTACAGTCAATTCGGAGCGTTAGGTCATATGATAACCGACTTTTTTTTGCCTGCTATTGAAGAATACGACTTGGAGAATACGTGGTTTCAACAAGGCGGTGCCACATGCCACACAACTCGAGTGAATATGGCTTTATTGCAAGAGACATTTCGTGGCCGCGTAATTTCTCGTCGTGGCGATATTAACTGGCCACCAAGATCATGCGATTTGAAACCGCTTGACTTTTTTTTGTGGGGCTACGCGCAGGACCGTGTTTATGCAGATATACCTTTAACTCTTGAGTACTTGGGGACCAACATTCGTCATATTATGGCTGAGATACCGCCAAATATGTGTCAAAAAGTGGTCGAAAATTACCTCAAAAGAAAAGATGCTTGAAACAATTCGTGTGGTGCTCATTTAAATGATGTAGTGTTTCATAATGTCAACGTTCTAGCTTTATAATAAAAAAGAAATATCATGAAAAAATATATTTTATATGTGTTTTATTTACGTTTACTTTTGAAACCGCAAAATGGATAACCCATGCGCAACTCGTACCCCCTTGCCTTATACACCAGCAATTTTTTTCTTAGGTGAGTAAGAGAAAACTCTCTTAAATTACTCATTTTTTCCTATCCGTGAATACATGTGAGTGGTGGATTAAAAACTCCCTTTGCTCAAACTGACATATCATTTTTTTTTGTTGATTTTTCAAAAGACAATCTGACAGTTCTCAAATAGATAGCGAGAATTAAATCATTTGATCGTGTTTTCACAGTTTTAATTTATTTATTATTTCATTATTTTTTATTTATTTTACTCAAAAAATATATTGTGTGTAAGCAATGAGTTACACTTTATTCGTCACTAGCTTTATCGTCTGTATGTTCGGACTAACCGACACGCTTTGGACATCGAAAATCAAATGTGAAGAATGAAACTAAAGAGATTCAAGTAAGTTCGTTTTAAATTATATTATTTTGATTTTAATTTATATTGCTCTTTCTAGCAAACAATTCCGCCAAAAGTGTTCCAATTTAACGCGAAACTCGATCATAAAAATAAATAACATCAGTCTCACAATACTGTGTAGTTAGGCGGTGCTCGGAAGCCGAGAACACATTCGTCCCATATAAGTATCCTTATGAGAATTTGGGCAAATTATCTTGTGCTAGGATATGGTGATTTGGAAATCAAAATTCAAGTAGTGTTAATTTCCTATGTGCCCCGACTCCGAACAAGATTAACTTGGAACAGATTAAACCACCATACCATAGGCCGAGAAGTATTAGATCTCTACATTATATAACTCATTGTGTGTCGACAACGGAGATTTGGGCTCGCCTTTTTGGCAAGAAATATAGCGTGAGTTTGGCAATCTCTTAAACGAGATAGATATGCACATGTTGACCGAAAAACCTCTGCCTGATCTGTAGCTAGTAAACAGATTTTTGGTTTATCTGTGGATCAGCATTCAGTCAAGCAGAAATATGGTAGGGTAATAAAAAAAACCTTATTTGAAATATTTTTGAGTGTTTGTTTTTCTTTTAATTTTGTAGGACAAACAGCGCCTGCCATTCATCTTAAAATCATGACGAACAAAAAGTCAGACTACACAATCAATGGTTATACACAAATAAGAAATGCCCGAAATAGACCATGAAGCCCAGCACGAAGTCATTATTGCCGGGTTATAAAATCATATACTTAAGGATCAATATTTTAAAGTGTTTCTTCTATGTATACAATAGGCTTAAGAATTTTGATTTTTGATTTTGAATTTTCCTTTTAAGTTTGTTGGTCAAAAAAATTATGTCCGTTTCGAGCGCTATGTAGTGTTGTGTGTCTCATAGGTGAGTATTTTTTGAATCATCCAAATAAAGTAAATTGTTTCGAAATGGCAATATTTTCCATCTACTTATGTAGTTTATTAAAAAAATTAAAAATTAAGTTTTCAAAAACACGAAAAAACTACTTTTAGATAGCAATTTTTCGAAATGATTGTTTGGTTATAAAATGATTTTAGGGATTTATAAGCTGACGTAAGTCAACACTCAGAACAGTTACAATCATCGAAATCAAGCAAGTGGTTTGGAAATTAGACCTTTGCGTAGGTTCTGATTTCAAGATTTTCCTTGATATTAGTAGAAACTTCTTTAAATTGCTAAATTGGACAAGTTATCGTTTCTAAAGTACTGGCTTAATCTCGATGATTTAAACTGTTGTGAGTTTTAATGTATGTCAGCTTGTAAATTCTTGAAACCGTTTTCATTTCGAGCAACTATTTCAAAAAAAAATTGCCTCTGAAAGTAATTTTTCAAAAACACGAAAAAACTACTTTTAGATAGCAATTTTTCGAAATAATTGTTTGGTTATAAAATGATTTTAAGGATTTAGAAGCTGAGGTAAATTAACACTCAGAACAGTTACAATTATCGCAATCAAGCAAGTAGTTTGGAAATGAGAGCTTTGCGAAGGTTCTTTATTCAAGATTTTCTTTGATATTAGTAGAAATTTCTTGGAATTGCTAATTTGGACAAACTGTCGTTTCCAAGGTACATGCTTGATCTCGATGGTTTTAATTTAAAATTGCTTTTTTTTATTACATCAAATGGCACTTATTAACGGTACTTCAAAAGAATAATAAGTGTGTCAGTGTCGTTTTCGTTGCCAGCCACTTCAACCTTTGATTAAGGATCATACTTTTTATTATTTTTGTTTAAATTTAATAATAATTTTAAATATATGCCTGTAGGGACTAAGGTCTTTATAAATGCAACCAGAATTATCCGGCACTTGTTAGAAGGAATAGAAAGATAGGATAAGATAAGAATTTTTGTTGGCACGATGGAATTGAGAAATATGTCTTTACTATCTCATACTAATCCACGGGCGGCATCCAATTAAAATAGGAGATATAGAAAAGAATGCTGCCTAGTATGGGAAAGAACCCACTCGTCTAAGTTAGAAGTAAATCACTCACTGCGCCATTGCCACCTCCATTCTTCACATACATATATTTTATCTTAAACTGTAGTTTAGAAAAATCCCGAATTCGGACAAATCTCTGCAATGAGTTGCCCAAATTTGGAACCCAATTAAAGATCGTTCCCAAAATAATATTAATACTCCTAAGCCTACTACAAACGAATATATATTTATATATAATAAAATTGACGACGAAAATAAATGATGATTAGGAAAAGACGAATATAATTTTCTTGAAGATTGGGTCGAGTTAAAATTGATGAACGTTAATATTCCTAGCAGATCGGTTTGAGTTTTAGTTTGCTTTCAGTCACATTTGAAAATTAGTTTAATTCTGGTTGAATTTTTGTCGCTTAATCCTACACTATTGCTCGTTGAAAGTCAATTGCTCGTTGCCATAGAAATTCAAGTGTAAGCTCTTCATAATAGTTTTCCGATTCGAAATCTTCAAGTGATCGTTTGTCTCGTTTGTGGTAGAACCAACGCTAGCGGCGTCGTCGGTTAACGTCGTTGGAGATTCATCGATTTTAGCTGATGATGTTCGACTAATCTTCTCTGATATAGATTCGATCGATATTGGGCGCACTGTCATTGTCATTGCTGCTGCTGCTCGAAATAGTACTAGTGATGTCTTCTTAAGCAGCTGGAATTGGTTTTTCTCCATTGCGTTCACTGTTGCGGACATCATTAAAACTAACTGATTCTGGATAATCATTGTGACTTTTATGTCCATGGTTGTTGGATGAGCTGACAAATAGAGTGGATCAATTTTCAGCCCTGTTAAGATACTAATAGATATCTTGTTGATGGAGAGTGTGATGCTGAGGAGGAGGCTGATAATTGAGACTGCTGCTATCTCACAGAGACGACGATCCATACGATCGTCTGCTTTTATGGTCTTTTAACGAAGTGTATTTGTTTTGGGAATTTGGAATGTAATAATGCTTTTGTAGCTAATAGCGCTTTGGTGGCTGAACCGATGGTTTCTTCACTAAGAAGCCAGGTTTTATACACATGATTCTGAACACACAGATGCCGGGAACACTGGCATAGGTTAGTTGGACATGAGCCATTGCTCCCTCTGTAAGAACAAACAATACAAAATATAGTTTTTTAATTTACCCATTATGAAGTTATCGGGACATCTGCAAATAACCAAATAATGTGACATTCCAGTGAGAGTGTATTTTTTTTAAATTATAATCTACACGCGCTCAAGGGATTATGAATACCATTTAAATGTTTCAACACAGCGCGGGCGTGAGGGTGAGATTAATAAAGAGAAAGAATGATAGGAAAGATCTGTGCCCCGATATTCGGAGACTGTAGGTGGTAGTTGTCTCAGATTTTATCTCCAGGGATGGCGGCTGAACTAATGCGGAGAAATTTCCGTGTCTTATTTATCTATGTCCCTTATAATTCGCATTCATTTTTTATTCTTTGTCATATTTTATTGGTATACTTGTTTTACTCAATCACATGTTGTTAGTTCTATGCCTAAACAGCATGTAATGAGTAAACCAGCAACTCATTGTATGGCATTTATTTTTAGAATTGGTTTCTAATGGAAAAATAAGAAGACATAGACTACGGCAGGGATCGAACCTGTGACCATGAGGTTGACAGGTGAACACACAACTATCGCGCCGCCGCGGCCACGCAAGAAGCGACCAGTCCTTAGGTGAACGACATTCCCGCATCTCGGTTATGGTTTCGCATGTTTTGGCCAGTGTGATTGCCTGAAAGAGAGTCCACAAGACAAATGCAGATAGATACCATGAATCCTCACAGAATTTCTCCCTCAAAACTCAATTGCATTGATCGAAGTCAGTTGCCAGGATACTGCTGTATTTAAGCCTCATTTCATCATTAGTGGAAGTGATAATCCTTCAGCCTCCTACGGTGTCCGATAATGCCACTCGGGTCGACAAGAACAACTAAGCCCTTCGGACGCTTCCGCACTGGCTTGCTGGTGCCAAATACAAATTATGAAATCGTATTCCTTTTCGCGAAGCTGTTCATATTCCGCGTCGTCGTCATCTGCGCCACGTTCCATACTCTGTCCTGCAGTTTGCTTGAAGTCTTTTTGTTTACTGGCAAAACCCCACATTTGTTTGAGTTGTCGTTGTTTTGCCCTTGTTTCGCGGCATTTTACTCAGCCTTCATTTCTTTTTGGTAGACCAAGCAAATTTGAGCAAATTTCTCAGCGCTGTAGTTTTCTTAAAAACATACCATTGCTTCGGGAAAAAAGAATAAAATATAAAATATGAATAAAATATAAAATTAACAAAATATAACTCACTTCCCATATTTGTTTTGCCTTTTAATAATCTTGTTTTTTATTGTTTTGTCATCTGTGAAAATACTCGCCTCGAATTGAGTAAACTGATCTTTTCTTGTGGTGGAATTTATGCACGTACGCATTAATATGCTAGAATTTGCTTCTATTTTTTGATTGGATTTCTTTTCATTTTGAACATAAAACTAATAAATATTACTCAATTTGTAAACCAGAATCAACAAAACAGCTTTTATTAATAACTTTTTTGACTGTTAAACGCCTCTAAAAATACAATTTAACTAAAAAGGATTTCTTTTTTCAAATTTTGAATTTAACAGATTTGCCTTTTGAATATCTGAGCGCACGTATCCACCAAATTTGAGCAATGGGCATATGCCCGAATTTTTGATACAATGTTGGTGATGTGTCCCATTTAAAATGCACAAGTTACTAACCCATGTTTTTCAAAACGGGCATTTTGCTCTCAATTTTGCTTGTAGGGTGAAAGATAGGCAACCCCCGAAGTCGTGCCTCTATATAGTATAGTTTCTCTATGCTTTACATCAAGTGCCACAAAATTGACGATTAACTTTGCCATCTCTTAAATCTCTTCCTTCTCTCTATTATCAAAATACTGGAGGACTTCACACTAAAATGCAACAAGTACTTCTCTTTTCATCATCACTTCGATTCGATATAATTGCATTCTCTGAAACTTGGCTTCATAACTATCATCAAGATGTTGATTAATAAGCAATTTATTGTTTTTCGTAAAGATCATAATTATGATCTTGATTTTGAGAAAGGAGTTGGGGTGCTCGCTGCAGTGCGAACTACACTACAATGTTCTAAAATTGACATGCGGCCAACAGATTATGCTCTCAACGTGGATCAACTTGCTCTTATCATCAAAATCGATAGTGTTAATGAAATTATTCTTATTGTCTTACATTCCACCAATTAGTTTATTTGTTTTGTATAATGCTCATATCAGGTAGATAAATAATTTTTTTTCATAATACTTTTAATAATATTCTTGATTTGACTTTTGTTGATTCTGAATTGTGCGTGAGTGTTGATAACTCAATGGTTTCTCTTTTTCACAACACGATTCTTCGTGTTTCTTTTTGTTTATATTTAGAACCTTATTCGTATTTTGCACCTCCAATTTCTAAATCTAATTTAAAATATAATTTTAATAAAACAAATTTTAATTTATTTACTATTTATACCAATGGTACCGACTGGCATGCGTTGTATGATAATAATAATAATTTGAATGAGCGATACGTTTCATTTTTCTTATACAGGCAGTATATAGTATCTGTTGAATGTGATTTGAAATCGTACAGTAAAATATTTTGGCAGTTTATTAACGCTAGAAAGCAATCGAATTTTTTTCCTAATCTAATGAGCCGTGAAGGTATATAATCTTCTGATCTCTTAGCTGTTTCTAACATTTTTGCTAAACATTTTCAACCTGTTTATACAGACGGAAATTCTAATTTAATTTTTGGTGATCGATTTAATAACTCAGAAAGCTTTTTAAATATTGGTAGATTAAATCTTTCAACTTCTGAAATTGAACAAGTTCTATCAGATATTAAAGTAGACACTTGTCTTGATACGGATGGAATTGTTCCAGTTATTTTAAAAAGATGTTCAAAAGAATTTGCGATACATTTAACAATTATCTTCAACCATTCCCTGCAAAATGGTTCCGTCACTTTTCCGTCACGAACCGAATCGAAAGCACTTTTAAATTTATTTAATTATTATTAAAATCCCGACGCGCGAATTGGACAACGATCGACGACAAAACAAAATACGACTTATGCATGAGCAACGAATGACAGTCAAAAGAAATTCGAGTTCGAAGTGCAACAGGTAGATAGTACTTGGATGCTTTCTGAATTGACTAGCACATCTTAATGGGGTGGGTTCACCAGTCGAATTTATTGTACGGATTATGTCTTATTAATAGATTAATTAAAATCGATCGAAATGTTTTTATTGCCACACGGCGTACACTGAAAAAAAAATAAAAGGGCGCCAGTGATTTTTTTTGGTGAGTAAGGAAATCACAAACCTTCAGAGCAGAACCGACGGTGGTATCTTAAAATAAAAACAAACGAAGAAATTATCTTTAAAAGTATGTAAGTTATTTTTAGTGCAAATTTAAGGTGTTTGGGAAACCTTGCAAATAGGAGTAAAACCCAAGATATTTAAGAACAAAGAGAACAAGATTGAAGGCTTAAAATGAGTATAGACCATTAACGCTCGGTCCCGAAAGAACAAAAGTACGTTAATTTAGGGTCGCGAGTTCCGCTTTACCGCAAAATTTTCGAAACAATGAAACGAAATAAATAATTTTGAATAAAAAAAAAATAAATTAATTAATTTGAAGAGAATAAAAACAAATAATTATAACTATATATATATATCTTTCGACAAAGAAAAACATTAAAAAAAAACTAACACTATACTTAGCTTTTCGTGCTGCTCCTCTCCTTCCTAGGAAACTATTTTTCAACCTTAGCTTGCTCGACTCAATATCCTTTTCCAAATTTCCTTTCTTATTTTCAATTCGCCAAAGTTTTAATTTCTTTACGTTTTTATTTTCAGAACTTTCCTTTTCGTTTTCTATTTTTCCTTTTTTTTCAAGAACCTCCTGTTCGCTATCTAAACGGGTAAGAAGTGATTTTCCAGCCTTTTACTTTCTCTGGATGACCTCTTCTCTTTTCTAATGCCCAAGTGCTTTCGGCACCTCAGTGAGCGTGGATTTCGATCGCATTCTCATTCAGCTACTCTCCGTATATTTGCGGGAGGGAGCAAACGCAGTTGAGATCCAGTAGCCCTTCCTACTCGCAATTTAAACCCCAGCTTCATGCTTAGTCATCTTCGAATTTGTCGAACTCTTGCAGGACTTCCAGTGGGCGGCAATTCAAAGAGTGCATTCAGCCACCTAATTTCACCCACAAAGCTGTTTTAAAAGAAAGTTTTGAAAAACGGAATTTTTTATCACGCACATTTTTCCCCTTTCGCTTATAACTAGTAAGGAAAACAAATGGTACCAAACTATTTCATTTATACGTTTTAAAGGAACGAGAGTTTAACTAATTTTGTTTCGCGAATTTATTCTAAATCGTTGGGCGTTTGCCCAGATTTGGGGAAAACGGACTAGCAGTTAACGTTCCATCTTTTACATTGAACATATAAATAATTGATTTAGGTTGGGAGAGCAGCCATTCTCACAACGAGTAACTTTGGCATCGGAGACCAACTGTCATGCGTGCTTCTTTTGTACAGTCGAACAACCGTCAATCGAATGAGATGAAGTTGATCACCCATCCACTTAAGTGTCAACCTTGGCAATCTCGGTAAAATGGAAAAACAAGAAAAAAGGGAACGTAAAGAATAGTTTTTGTTGCGGTAATTTTTACCGTGACAAACTCCACTCTTTCCTCCTTGGAAATGTACTTTTTTTTAAGAAAAACAAGTAATTTCCTACGGATTGATCAGGTACACAACCAGCAAAGGTAAGAGAACCATCAGACCAAATATGGTAGTCCATTTCAAATTTAAAAAAAACGAAAGAAAGAAAAAAAAATAAAACAACCAATATTATACAAGAGTTACAAAAAAACGTATTACTCTTTACTCTACTAGGGACTTATGGACTCAATCATTTTCCGATAGCGAAGTGAACGACTTCAAATCTTTCGTGTGCCAAGTGCCACGATCTTTACCATTTTCGTCATCAAAGACATAAGTCCAAGGAGAAAATCTCTTTTTGATTTTAAAAGAGCCCACAAGCTTTGGTGCCAACTTAGCCGCATAATAATTTGCAGCATGCGAAAGGACACAATTTCGAAGATATTGTAAATCTCGCCTTCTGAGGTTGTATGCACATATTGAGATCTTTGATGCTATCTGTAACTTGGCAGCAATATCCGCCCTAAGTCTCCTAAACCTTTCTCCTACATCTATTTCTTTCCTTTCTCCTACATCTATCTCTGATTTGTATCTATACCCTGATCACTAAGTGTTATTTCTTCCCTACCGCTAGTTGACATGTCTTTGCCGAAATTGGCATAGTATGGCGAAACTTCTAAAACCTCATGTTGAGAGGTGCGTATAGTACAAGCTACTTTAGCCAATTGAGAATCCCAACCTCAACGTTGTTTTTATTATTTGATTTATTCTCTCCGCGGGTTGCGCCTGAGGATGGCAGTGTGGGGTAAGCCTAATCTTGGATGAATACTCGTCACAAAGTGACCTAAGTTCCCTACTCTTAAGCTGCGGACCGTTGTCGCAGATGACAACCTTCGGAACTCCAAACAACAACAACACATTATCCTCCAACTCCTTGCACACTGCCCTTGCGGTGGCAGACCTCAATGCAAATAACAAAGGAAACTTAGTAAGATAATCTACAACTGTTAAAATATACATATAACCCTTACTAGACTTGGGCAGAGGACCAACTAAATCCACACTTATCATCTCCTACGGGGAAGATGCTCCTATTCTTTCAGTCATAAGACCGGCTGGCTTATCATTAAAAGGTTTCACCTGTTGACAAATACTACATTTCCTAACATATTTAGTTACATCTAATCTCATCTTAGGCCAATAATATTTTGGAAACTACTCTCGCAAACGTTTTCCTAACCCCAATATATCCATCTAATGGACTATCATGACATTCTTTTAAAATCTTTAATCTATCTTTCTTACCTACTACAAACTTCCACTCATTATTGCTTTCATGTACTACCACGTGATTCGACTTTAAAAACTTGTACAACCGGCCACTATCTACTCTCCAAGCCGGAAAAGCTAACGGGTTTGACTCGACTCCCAAACTCATTTTGCTCAGAATCCTCATTCGAGATACCACCCAAATGTGGCACTCCTCGAGAAAGCATATCAGGAACTACATGATCTTTGCCCTTCTGGTGAATGATTTGAAAATCAAACTGCTGGAGGCTAACTGCCCGCATGCAAGTGTACCCTGCGGTTCTTTGAGATTACTCAACCAAACCAATAAGTAATGATCCCATACGACTGTGAACCGAACTCCTTCGATATACGGCCGCAACTTCTCAACCGCCCACAAAACTGCTAAGCACTCCTTCTCCGTAGTAGAGTTGTTCCGCTCATTCCTGTTAAGAGACCTACTTAAGTAACAAATTACTTTTTCCTCTTCCGCAAAAGTCTGTGTAAGTGCGGCCCCGATACCGTAGTCGGACGCGTCTGTTTGGACCACAAATGGGTGATTAAAGTCGGGAGATGTCAAAATTGGAGCCGGAATTTAGCATTCTTTGTTCCTAAAACAATCTTCTCATTCTTGTGTCCAGACGAACTTTTTGCTTTTCTTGAGCAAATCTGTTAAGGGCCTAACCAATGTCGCAAAATTTGGTACGAAGCGCCTGTACCACGAAACAGTGCCTACAAAACTCCTAACCTCTTTAACATTTTTAAGTGCAGGTATTTTTATCATACTATTTACTTTTTCCGGGTCAACATGTAACACGTTCCGATCAACCACATACCCTAAGAATGTAAGAGTGGGTCTGCAAAAGTTGCATTTCTGTTGTCCTACTTTTAACCCTGCCTGCTGCAATCTCCTAAAAACTTCATTTAAAATTTCGAGATGTTTCCCGAATGTATCTGTAACGATAATAATATCGTCCAGATAAACGTATAAATGTATGACTCTAATTCTGGTCCTAACACACTGTCTATAAGCCTCTGCCACGTAGCAGGGGCATTATGTAACCCGAAAGGCATTCGCCTGAAATGAAAAAGTACCCTACCCGGTACCGTAAAGGCATTAGACTTGCGAGGTTCCGCCGCCATCGGAATCTGCCAAGACGCTGATTTTATGCCAAGCGATGTTAAAAATTTCGCGTTCCTAAGTTTATCTTAAATGGCTGTAATGATCGGAAGTGGATAAGCATCCCTTTCTGTAACACTGTTAAAGTTCATATAGTCGACACAAAACCTAAAGGTACCATCTTTCTTTTTGACTAAAACTATTGCAGAAGCCCAAGGACTATTGGACTTTTCAATCACCCCCCTTCTAACATATCGTTAAGAGCCTTATCAATGTGCACCTGCATAGCTGGTGACATCGGATAGTACCGCTACTTTATAGGTTCGGTCGACGTTCTAATTGTGTCCTCTACCATTGTTGTCACTGCTAGCCCTTCTGGCATGTCCCTAAAAAGATTTTCAATAAGAGAATCAAGTTTCTCCCTTTGATCCTCATCTAGCTCAGATTCCTCCGTTATGGATGAAGTTTCTATCGAAGCCACCATTTCCTGGCTCGAAAAACTCCACATGCCTGAACGAAGATCCGGGACAATTACCGACAGTGTCCAAAAATCTGCACCAAGTATCAACGCATGTGGTAAGGAGGGTATAACAAACATGGTTTATTCTGGACAACAATTGGTAAATCAACAACTCCTAAGACTCCGAAACCTGCACCATCTGCTAACTGAACTTGCCTAACATTAGAATTGCCTATATGTAACCCTAAATCTATCAAGACCCTGCAAACATCCCTACAAATAATCATTCGCGATGCACCCCAATCTAACAGTCCTAAAAATTTAATGCCGTATATATTTACTCCTAAAAATGGCCTTCTATCATTTCCACTACTATCCAAAGTGAAACCTAACCTAACCTGATTTACCAACTGGTCGTCAGCAGGCGACCTAACTAATTGCGACGGTGCTCTTGACCTGCTGGCCGAAGAGTCCGTTGCCCGTTTCCCGAACATTGTCTATAATTCCGTTGTAATATACCTAAAGTACCACATATAAAACAGCGAATAGGAGCGGAACAGTTACTTGAAAAATGACCTTCCCTACCGCAGTTGAAACAACGAATGGGCCAATTTCTTTTGTGGGTGGATTACGTTTAACTGCATCCGTTGCTTCCTGAACTGAAGCAACGTACGCAACATCAGGCTCCAAAGCCTGCCTGTTACGACCTGTAGGAGGAGGAACAAAAGAATCCACACTAGACTAATTGTCTCCAGCTTCCTACCCAATGCAACCAGTTCATTGACTTATTTAATATCAGCCAATCCCAATTGCGTCTGGTAAAAAGGAGCTATATTCTTCATGAGAATAGATAATTTCCTATTCTCACTTAGAGGCTCAGAGAATCTTTTAAATAGGGTTTGCATGTGAGCACTGTACATACCCACTGTCTCATCCCTACCCTGGGTTCGCCGCCTGACCTCATCCAACAAAAGATCATCATAATTGGAGGGTAAAAACTCCAATTTCAACTCCCTAACCAATTCTTTCCATGTTGTAATCGAATCCCTAACCGCCCTTAACCAAAGAAGAGCCTTCCCAGTAAAAAGATCTACTGCCGACCTAAAAATCCTTTCCTCCGAAACTCCTCGCGATTCCCTAAGTTCTCCTACCCTTTCAATAAAGCAATTCACAGATGAGCCGCACTGCTCACCTGAGAATTTAACATTCCATTTTCCAATACGCTCAGGAAACCGGTCACAGGGTTCGACATGTAGCTGGAATCCTCAGCTCGCTCATTGGCCACCTTGCGCAGGTGGCAACGCATCCATACCTGTTATCGACTTGTTGTTGTTAATGTTGGTTTTATATTGGGATGCATGGTCACCCCCTTCAGTTAATGCTACCATAAGTAATAATAATTCCCCCCTAATTTCGGCCACTTCATTGACCTCCTCTGAGGATTCGGCTTTCGCCCTAGCAATCCTACCTAACGACCATTCTATTTTAGTTTGAATTTTTAAAAACTCTGACGAGTTAGAATTTTTCGGAGGTGTTTTCAAGAGATCACTGACATCTAAAATCTTTTCTCTAACTGCTTTCGCATCATCCTGAAAATGTAATGCTACAATGCAAATAAATGCAACCTGAATTGCACGGCACTAGTTTGGCACGGTGGATTTGAGAACCAGGTATTGACTGTCTCATTTTAACCCATGGGCGGCATCCAATTAAAATTGCAGGTATAGAAAAGAATGCGTCTAGCGTGGGGATCGAACCCACACGTCTAAGTTAGCAATCAAGCACTTTATCCACTGCGCCATCACCACCCACATTTTATTTTGATAAAATTTATATTTTTTTCAATGAAACCCCACGTTAGGTGCCAATTGTTGCACTTTTCCGTCACGAACCAAATCGAAAACACTATTTTAAATTTATTTAATTATTATTAAAATCCCGATGACCCAATTTGACAACGATCGACGACTAAACAAAATACGACTTATGTGCTTTTGTGCACGAGCAACGAATGACAGTCAAAAGAAATTCGAATTCGACTTCGAAGTGCAACAGGTAGATAGCACTTGGATGCTTTCTGAATTGATTAGCTCAGCTTAAGGGGGTGGGTTCACCAGTCGAATTTATTGTACGGATTATGTTTTATTAATAGATTAATTAAAATCGATCGAAATGTTTTTATTGCCACACGGCGTACACTGAAAAGAAAGGGCGCCGGTGATTTTTTTGTGAGTAAGGAAAACACAAACCTTCGGAGCGGAACCGACGGTGGTATTTTAAAATAAAAGCAAACGAAGAAATTATGTTTAAAAGTATGCAAGTTATGTTTTATGCAAATTTAAGGTGCTTGGGAAACCTTGCAAGTAGGAGTAAAACCCAAGATCTTTTAAAACAAAGAGAATAAGATTGAAGGCTTAAAATGAAGATGGACCGTTAACGCTCGGTCCCGAAAGAACAAAGGTACGTTAATTACGGGTCGCGAGTTCCGCTTTACCGGAAAATTTTCGAAACCAAAGCCAAACGAAATAATGAAACGAAATAAATAATTTTGAATTAAAAAAAAAACGAATTAATTAATTTGAAGAGCATAAAAACGAATAATTATATCTATATATATATATATCTTTCGACAAAGATTAAAAAATTAACACTAAGCTCAGCTTTGCCTGCTGCTACCTCTCCTTCCTAGGAAACTATTTTTCCACCTTAGCTTGCTCGACTCAATATCCTTTTCCAAATTTCCTTTCTTATTTTCAAATCGCCAAAGTTTTAATTTCTTTACGTTTTTATTTTCAGAATATAACATTCCATTTTCCAATACGCTCAGGAAACCGGTCACAGGGATCGACCTGTAGTTGGAGTCCTGAGATCACCCGTTGGCCGACTTGTGCAGGTGGCAACGCATCCATGCCTGCTATCGACTTGTTGTTGTTAATGTTGGTTTTATCTTGGGGTGTATCCTCAGCCCCTTCAGTTAATACTCCCATAAGTAATAATAATTCCCCCTAATTTTGGTCACTTCATGGACCTCCTCTGAACACTCGGCTTTCGCCCTAGCAATCCTACCTAACGACCATTCTATTTTAGTTTGAATTTTTAAAAACTCAGACTTAGGATTTTTCGGAGGTTCTTTCAAGAGATCCATGATATCTAAAATGTTTCCTCGAACTACTTTCGCATCATCCTGAAAAGGAAATGGGTAATGAGGGCTTTCGCTAGAAATTGAGCCAGCGCGCTCCAGAGTCCGCGTTGCTCGCAGTGTCATCCTCATATTCTCGACTGTGCCCTCTTTCAGGCCACGGGACTCCAACTCATAAAGAAGTTCTTCTTTAAAAAAAACAGTAAGTAAATTCTCCACCGAAATCTGAAGAAAAAAAAATATTTGCACAAAATCAACACCCAGTTAATTGCTTTATTTAAATTTAAAAATCAAAATAAAAAAACGCGTAAATTAGTTTTATTTTTTTTGTATAAAACCGTATGCAGATTCATTTACGTTAAAAGAAATATATCGAGTAATCAACACCCAATAATTAGCTTTATTTAAATTTAAAAATCAAAATTTAAAAAAAAAATGGGTAAATTATTTTTAATTTTTTTTTCGTATGCAACCGTATGCAGGTATATTTACGTTAATATAAATATATCAAGTAATCAACACCCAGTAATAAGATTACGCACCTTTATGAAAACAAACCTTACTGTTTCTAATATTTCTTTGATTACAACACTGCTTCTCTTACCTTCAGATTAATAGACATATATGTATGTATATAAGTGAATAAAAAGATGTTTATTCTTGTGTGTTGAGTTTATAACTGAATCTTTATTGAATAATTTACAAATTTGCAAAGCAAATAATTGATTTCCTTGCATTTAAAATAGCTTGGAATGCAAATAATGGATTTGCTTGCATGGTTATACAAATTATTAACTTAATAATATTGTGCTGACTAATATAGAAGTGGGCAGGAAATAAAGTGTAAGGTGCTGGGTATAGGAATGTGAGTGTGGGAATGGGAAATTAGGTTCATATATGAATACCTAATGTAATTTTTTTTTTTTTAATTTTGAACGACCTCGTTCATCATATTTAAAACTTGCATTTTTATAAGGTCTTTATCGAATGGTGGTTCCACATGATCTAAGTTGCTTCTAAATGTAACTATTCTTGGTTTAATTTTTGTATATAGTAGAACAAAAATGACCATGGTGAGTATTCCTGTGATGGCGTACCACATCCACTTACTCGTCTCTAAGGTAACGTTAACTTCCTTAATTTTTTGGTTGTTGATAAAATGTAACTTGTGCAAGTAGGGTAGGGACATCTTTTCGTTGTAAGCGACTTCATTCAAAACTGTCTTCTTCGGGGCTGGAAGGTGAATCACATCGGATGGCTGGTTTGTTCGATATTCATTTCCGTTTATTGTAATTTTGGAATCGAAGGTTATCAGGAAGGTACCATTTAGTATAATGGGCTGGTCTTTGTCATCAATTGTTATATTTTAGTCTCTGGCGATAATAATTCCATCAGCGACCGCTTCAATTTTTAAGAGGTGATCGGCTTGAGTAGTTGGACATTGTGCCGTGTGATTATTAAGGAGCTGGGAAAGGCAAGGATTTTGGTGATCTATTTTACAGTAAGAATATAATAGAGCTTTTCTACATGAACTTATGGGATATTCTATTTTATTACAACTTGCGGATATATTAGAACTTAAATCTAAAATTTTGTTATTGTGAACAACTGTAGCAATTTTGAATAATTTACAAATTTTTTGAACTTTAGGAATTTTAATTAAGTAAACTAAGGTTTCATTTTGATAGTGCATATTAACATCAGCGACATTTAATAGGTCGATTAATTCAGTAATAACCTTTTCTCTTATTTTAATGTATTATATTTCTTCTATATTTAAAATGAGAGGATGAACAATATTATTTTTTGCTAATAGTAAAGAGTAAACATCCGTGCTTAAACTATTTATTACAATTCTGTTTCTTCTAGACATGATAGAAGTCAATTTTTCGTAGTCATCAGCCGCGTCGTGATTATTGATATCATTTATTTTAAAATTATTAATTCTATCTGTTATTTCATCTAATCTATTCTGAATAAGGGTGCTTATATCAATCTGTCTGTTATTGGATCTAGTCAACTCATCTTCTTGCATTTTTAATATTTCCATATATTGGTGATCGGGAGTACCTGCGATAAACTTTATTGCAGAACCTATTAAATCTATGGATCGCCTTGTTCTAATAGGGGATTTCAGCAGTTGGAGCAAACGCTCTATTTCGTGTACATCCTGCAGCAGTACTTCCTTACATCTTTCATCGTTTAGTTTATTTAACACATTGCTATTATCAGATATGATGGTTTCGATGAGCGAAAAATTTGTTACATGCTTCAAATAAAACTATTCTTCATAAATAGCAATGTCGCCTGCTGGTATTGGAATAAATAGGGCAGAAGAATAGTCAGTTATCCTCGTAGATCCTAGCGATATTAGGGTAAATCTGAAAGTGGAGTATTATCTCAAATTATTTTTGTGAGCTTGCCTTCCGTCAATTACAACGGCTGTGCCTAAATCTGTCTGAACAGTTTTTTGATTATGTAATTTGGATAATTTATTTCCTATTCTCTTATTCGTTTTTAAATATACCTTTTCTCCTGGTTTGAATTCTTTGGGCTTGGTATTATTATTGTGAAATTCAATGTCTTTATCCTGTTTGGTTTTGAGTTTCGAAGTTATTTCATTCTTCATTTCCCTAGAAATGTCATGAAAAGTGTCTGAGGGCTTACAACCTGTAACTGAATGTATTGAGTTATTATATTTGAAGGTTGGTAGGAGCATTAGTTCAACAATATCTGTTGTAGTTTCTTTAGTACACCTAGCTATTTCGGCAAGAGTAGAATGAAATCTTTCATCCTGTCCATTGCTTTGACTGTGGAGAGCTTGTACAGAATGTGTTGAAATATTAAATTAATTTTTTAGCAATGCTTGTGTTGCAATCGATGTAAAATAACCTTCATTATCAATAACTATTATTTTCGTGTTTCGAAATTGGGAGATAATTTCAATCAATGATTTTTTTATGTCAATAGAGTTTCTAGACGGAATGTGTTTTATAATAGCAAATTTGGAAAATTTGTCTAAATATGTTATGAAATATTTTTGGCTGGTATTGTAAATATCTAAGTGCAGAATCTCTCCTACATACGTGGGAATTGGTGTTGCACCGATTGGATGTTGTGCTGGTCTGCGCTGATATTTATTTTCCTTGCAAATTATACATTTGGAAACGTATATGTTACATAGCTTCATAAGATTTGGGAAATAGTATTCAGATATTATTTGTCTGTAATTTTCGTGTGGTCCTCTATGAGCTCTGTTATTCTCGGTTATAATAAGTTCTTCTTGATCGTGTTCGTTGAATACATCTTGAACAAGCTTTTTTGCACATTTCATTTTTACCTTGGGGAAAGCTATCATGAGAAAATTTTGTACTTTTCCTAAAGTTTCAAGGTCGCAATAGATGACATTGACTGCGTTCGTATTAAGAACATCACGCATTATTGCAATAAGTTCATCGACTGATCTGAATGTTATTATATGCCTAACCTGTTTTGGAAAAGAATTTTAACTTTTTTGCTTTTCTCAGAACCTTGACTAAAAAAGATTTGGTTCTTAAAGAAATTTATGGGATTTTCTACTTTCGTAAGGACTCCTGACTATGCACGGTTTGTCCGGAAGAAGAGTGAGTGTTAATATGTTGACGAGATAATGCGTCTGCTACCTTGTTTTCTTTACCAGGTTTATAATGAAAGGTTGGAGAATATTCCTCAATAAATGATCTCCATCTCTTTAGTTTAGTATTAGGATTTTTTTCGGAAATCGCAAACGTGAGTGGTTGGTGATCTGTATAAATATGAATATCAGGAGCACCATTTAAATAATTTCTCAAATATTGCAATGCCCAGACTATCGCTACCATTTCTAGTTCATTTGTAGCAAAATCCTCTTCAGATTTACTCAAAGTTCGAGATATCATTGTGATAGGTCTACCACTTTGAGAGAGAACTGCGCCTATTGCTTGTGATGAAGCATCGGTAGTCAAATCTAAGGGCTTACGAAAGTCGGGATAGAATAGTAATACGTCTTCGGAGGCTAAAATGTTCTTTATTGTATTAAAGGCACATATAGCCTCAGCATCAAGAGTAATTTTGATGTTCTTAGACTTGTTCGTTCCTACATTTCCGTTTTCTCCTTTTGAGATATTTTTTTAATGGTTTGGTTATTTGAGCATAGTATTTTACAAATCGACGGTAATAACCAGAAAGACCAAGAAAAGATCTTAGTGCTCGAAGTGTTTTTGGCACTTCAAAGTCAATAATGTCTTTGACTTTATTGGGGCAGGTTTTAATACAGTCTCCAGATACGAGAAATCCTAAAAATTCAACCTCATGCCTGAAAAATTTACATTTTTCTGGGGATATACGCATTTTGACGTTGAAAAGCTTAGAAAATATGGTTTTTGTATCTTTCAAATGCTCTTCCTCTGTTTGAGAAAAAATGATTACGTCATCGATATATACATGACACATTTTGCCTATATCGCTCCGTAGTATGTTATCAATTGTTCGCTGAAATATACTTGGAGCGTTTTTCAAGCCGAAAGGCAATCCGCAAAACCCATACTTTCCATTATTTATAGAAAACGCCGTTTTTTCTCGGTCCTTTTCTTCTAGGAGAATTTGATTGAAGCCGGATTTTAAATCGATCGTTGTATAATATTTTGCTTGCCCTAAATTGGATAAAATAACGGAAGCTTCAGGAATCGGATACCGATCTGGTATAGTGCGTTCATTTAATTTCCTATAGTCAGACACTAATCCAGATTTCGGAGTACCGTCTTCATTAATTCCTTTTTTCCCTACCACTAATATAGGGGTGTTATAAGGGGAATGTGATGGCCGAATTATACCATCATTAACCAATGTCTTAATTTCTTTGCTTACAAAAGGAATTGCTGCCATATTGTATGGTCTTGGTTTAGAATAGATTGGTTCGGAATCTAATGTTCTAATGGGAACTTTTATGTCTGTATTAAAAGGTAATCTTTTATCTGGTTGAGCGAATAATTCTGAAAAGTCTTCTATCAATTTTTTAAATTAATTTCTGATGGTCTCAGGAATTGTTTTTATATCGATTTCTAAATTATTTACCTGCTCGCTTTCTAAAAATTTAATTTGCATTTCGCCATTTTCATAAGTTAACAAAGAGCGTCTTGTATCGATTTGTGTTTTTATTTCCATGAGAAAATCATATCCTACGATCGCATAGAAGGTTGATACAAAAATCTGTAATCTTATCACAAAACTGCATTTTACATTTGTGAGTTATTTTATTTTCACCGCTAATGGTCTTTACCTTAAAATTTGTATTATTAGGAATTGTTTTCAAATAGGGTATTTGTCTAATATAGTTGTTGGCTGTACCAGTGTCTACTAGGATTCTAATTGGAGCTTTACCATTTAGTTTATACCTTGTTCTAAAAAATTAATCTTATCTTCGAATTCTTCATCATATTCATCTACGTCTTCATATTCTGTTTTGTACTCGGGACTTTTCTTCAGTTCCTGGTCGGTATTTTTGGATTTAACGAAATTAATTCGTTGAGCTTTCGCAAATGGCACTCTATCGGACTCGCGTGAGCGTTTTGGTGTCCTGTCTTCATAAGTTTGCGGCTGTTGTCTGGGGGTCTGTTTATTACTAGCCTCGGGCACCGCTGCTTGAATAATTGACCTTTTGCTGCGTCGATAAATTGACGGGTTATCAACGCTCATATGATCATATGGTTCTGCTTGGTGACTTTGCTTCTGTTGGTTATTTATGGTTGAGGAAACTTGTGCTTGGGGTTGGGTTTGGGCCTGCTCTACTCTCTTAAATTGAGTGTTACTTCTTGACAGACCATTAGGACTAGCATATGATCAAATGCTGTGGCAAATTTATACCTGTATTGGTTTGCTTCGAGTTCCTGTGCCTTCGCCAATGCAGAAGGTAAATCTTCACAGCCAGCAGAAAATGATATGTTACAAATAGGCTTATTAAGACCAGAAATGAATACACGTAGTGCATCTGCTCGGTATTTTGAGGCTAAAGAATTAATTAGTTCATTATTGCCTGAAAAATCCATTGATATCTTATTCGTTATTGAAGTGAGATGTTTTTCTATTTTGTCGTAAAAGTGGTGGATGGACAAATTTCCCTGGCATAAAATGCTCATTTGATTTTCTAATACGTGAAGTGGTCGTTTGTCTGCGTATGAATTGTCGAGACGCGCAATGATTGCGTCGAAATTAAGGACCGTATTATAAGAAGAAAGTATTAAATCGACGGAACCGACAATTTTATTTCTTATAATGGCAACAAACTGATAGTACCTTTCCGATCCCTTATATGGGTCGAAGAACTTGATTGCGGTCTTAGCCGCTTGACGCCACGAAATGTATTTCACGCATTCACCTGCAAAATCCGGTATGGATTTTACGACATCAAGTGTAATTTGACACGATATGTCAGGTGCTACAGAAATAGGTTCGAATAAAATTGGGGTTGGGGATAAATGTACGGAATTTAATTTATCGGATAGCTCTGCGATTCTTGAATTTACACTACTCGTATCTACTGCCTGTCTACTTTCTGTTATCTGATCCTCAATTCTCCTGACTATTGTCTCACATGCTGCTTCCACAGCTACCCGCACGGCTGACGCTATTGTCTGTGAAAGTTCAGACTTTTTTTTTGATTTTAAAAGAATTATAATTTTGTAATCGATAGTATAATTGCAATAATATTTGATAATGATTAATGCTTAAGGACACAATATAAATTTACAAATACGTTACAAAATTAATAATAATTTAATAATCGATAGTATAGAAATAGATAATAGTAATAATAATTAATAATGAAATGACAATATATCTTTACACATACATTACATAAATTAGCCGCATCATTTTTCTTCGTTTCAAGGTTGACTCACATCTGCAGCAGAAGATTTTTTTTTTTATTATTTTAATGTTCCTTAAGTTTCTTTTTACAGAAAAACACTGTGTCGAAATGCAGTTGGGTTGATGAGCCGACGAACGATGGATTTTATTAAAGTATTTTCTTAATTCGCGTGGTTTTATTTTAGCTGACTTAATATTTTTACACAAAAATGTTTTTAAAGTACAACGCGATAGAGTTAATTGTGGATGAGAGGGGTGAAATCAACAATAACACTATAAAAGTGATCTCAGGCAACTATGAGTAATTTAGTGTTCTTAAGGTTTCTTTTTACATAAAAATTCGCTGTCGAGATACACTTAGATTGATGTGCTCATGGTGGATCTTGTTGTTAAGTAGTTGTTGTTTATTTCTTTATTGAAATATTTTGAAGCCACATAGTACTAATAGAATAAAAAGATTTGGTTGTGGGTTTTAATTTTCGCGTTTTCTGTGATTTGTTTGCTTGCTATTTCTTTACCGAAATATTTTAAAGCTACAGATACTAATAGAACAAAAAGATTTGGTTGTGGGTTTTAATTTTTGCGTTTTCTGTAATTTGTTTGCTTGCTATTTCTTTACCGAAATATTTTGAAGCTACAGATACTAATCGAAAAAAAAAGTTGGTCGCCAGGGATTAAAAAGATGTTTATTCTTGTGTGTTGAGTTTATAACTGAACCTTTATTGAATAATTTACAAATTTGCAAAGCAAATAATTGATTTGCTTGCATTTAAAATAGCTTGCAATGCAAGTAATGGATTTGCTTGCATGGTTATACAAATTATTAACTTAATAATATTATGCTGACTAATATAGAAGTGGGCAGGAAATAAAGTGTAAGGTGCTGGGTATAGGAATGTGAGTGTGGGAATGGGAAATTAGGTTCATACTCGTATATGAATACATAATGTAATTGTTATTAACTCAAAAATTAAATCAAAAATTGTGGTATATACAATTTTTGATTTAATTTTATCCAACCAGATATTTTTCAGCACACTTTATTTACCTGGGGGAGTATAAACAAACAAAAGTAAAACGAACTTAAAAGCAATAATTAAAAAAAACTTCACTAAATGCAATGTATGTATGTAATTTTCTTTAAAGTAGGCAGGTATAAAAATTTCCGCCGCGGTAAAGAATTTTTTTTTTTAATTTTAACTTTATGCCTGTAATACCTAAGGTCTTTTAAATGCAACCTGAATTGCACGGCACTAGTTTGGCACAGTGGATTTGAGAACCAGGTATTGACTGTCTCATTTTAACCCATGGGCGGCATCCAATTAAAATTCGATGTATAGAAAAGAATGCGCCTAGCGTGGGGATCGAACCCACACGTCTAAGTTAGCAATCAAGCACTTTATCCACTGCGCCATTGCCACCCACATTTTGTTTTGATAAAATTTATATTTTTTTTCAAAGAACCCCATGGTAGGTGCCAATTGTTGCACTTTTCCACCACGAACCGAATCGAAAACACTATTTTAAATTTATTTAATTATTATTAAAATCCCGACGCCCGAATTGGACAACGATCGACGACAAAACAAAATACGACTCATGTGCTTTTATGCACGTGTAACGAATGACAGTGAAAAGAAATTCGATTTCGAGTTCGAAGTGCAACAGGTAGATAGCACTTGGATGCTTTCTGAATTGACTAGCTCAGCATAATGGGAATTTATTGTACGGATTATGTTTTATTAATAGATTAATTAAAATCGATCGAAATGTTTTTACTGCCACACGGCGCACTGTGGTCCGAAAAGGAAAATTTCGTGGCAAAAATACTAATTTCGATGTTTTATTTTTAAAGTTTTGTTTTTTATTTCTAATAGAGATATAAACGGAGCTTCAAAAACAGCAAACAAAAAAAATTTCCGCTAACTAGTTTGACTTATAGAGCTTTTCAAAGTTGGTCAATTTCGTTCTAGAGCTAAAAAAAAAACAGAAAAAACTAACTTCTTCGTTTTCGTATTTGAAATTTTGGCATATTAAATGTAAAATATTAATTTTCTATAGTTTATTCTAGTTGTATTATTTGTGCGAAAATCAAAATTTTAATTAAAAAAAAAAAAAAAATATTTAATATTTTTAATAAATAAAACAAAAAAAAACCTTTTTTAGCAGTTTTTTTCGGTTTGAATAGAGCTACAAAAAAATACTCGCGACTTCGCGCGGAAAATTGACCATGATAGTTTACCCTAACTATTTCTTAAACCATATGCAAAATTGTAGCTGCAACTATTTGCAACCTTCAGAGAAATTGTAATTTGTTTAAAAAAAGTCGTGTTCCCAGTGCTGAACTTTTGGTCTTAAAAGCAAATTCCCTTATGGAAAATTTCAATTATTTTATTAATTAAAATAGTCGAGAACGTGAAATTTTCTTTTTAATTAAAAGTCGTTTTATTACTATCTTGATTCTGACAAAAAAAACTGCCCACTTCTACGCCCCTTTTTATACAAATGCCAAGTATTATTTAAAAAAAAAATAAAATATTGTACACAAACTATTGATTACTTTATTGAACATTAAATTTTTTAATCCGCCCACTTTAACGACCCTCTTTGAATAAATTCCCCTTAACTTAAATTATTGTAAATATTTATTGGTCTTATTCTAATAGTAACTAAACATAGATTAACTTGCCAAAAGAAAAGGATTAATAGCTTTATTGCCTACTCCGTATACAAAGTTGAAAGAATTATTTAATTTTGGATTATTATTTTATGATCTAATAAAACAGGTAGGAATAATAATTTCCTTCCGATACCCCATATTGTTAAGCTTAAATTTCACAGGTAAAATAACCCTTGTGCATACTCATTATGGAGGTATATATAAACTATGACAATGGATATATATTGTTAGTTTTCAAGAGTCATTAAGAGTGGAGTTTGCAAATTAAATACCAATATGAATATTTCAAACAGAACAATTTTTGAACATTTTATCAATGTTTCGAATTCTGAAGAATTTTTAATTCTGATCCAAAACCAATACGAAGATATAAGTGACAACGATGAAACGAAAAAGAATCTCCAAAGATTATACGCATCATTTAAAAAAAAATGGATTGACTGTTTTAGAGTTAAAACAAGATTTCTCTCAAAATATGAAGAATTTTTGAATGGAACATTTACAATCCAATGTAATGAAATTGAAGACAGTGACGTGCCAAGTACATCAAGAGGAAGGCCTTCGAAATCCTTAGATACATGTTCAGTATATACCAAAAGGAGGAAACTATTGGAAACTACGGGCCATATTTCGACTGAAAATGTTTCCACGGCTCTGAGTATAAAATATAAAAAGGAACACGAAAAGATAAAAGCGGATATCACAAAAGCAGTTTTTAATGCAAGCCCATTGCGAGTACAACGGATAAAGGAGAGTATTCCCACACCTCAAAGGGATCCAATAAAATACAATGGTCCCACTGCGCTAGCCTTGTTCTTGGATATGGGGCTTTCTAAAGAAAAATATAATTTGATGAGAAAATCCTTAAGAAGCCATAACGTTGATGTGTTTCCGAGCTACAATTTATTAATGGAAGCTAAAATACAAGCAACTCCATCAAATTTGATAGTAACAGAAACTTCTGTTGAAGTGAATCTCCAAGATTTGGTGGACCATACAGCAAAGAGGATTTTAAATAACCTAGTCAATCAGGATCTTCTTTTACTTCCAACAAATCTTACTTTGATGAGCAAATGGGGATGCGATGGATCTTCCGGACAAAGTGCATATAAGCAAACAATAGTTTCAGAAGATGGCCAGGTAATATCTGATGCGAACATGTTCATGGCATCACTAGTTCCACTTCGTATAAAAGGTGAATCAACCGAATATTGGAAAAATCCAAGCCCGTCATCAGTTCACTTTTGCAGACCGATTCTTTTTAAATATGCAAAGGAGTCAAGTGATATTATTCAGACAATTGTCAGAAATATAAGGAACCAAATAGAAAATTTGAGGCCAACTGTAGTGACTGTTGCTGAAGAAAAAAATGTGATGGTTCGACATGAGTTTTTTCTAACCATGATAGACGGGAAAGTGTTAAATGAACTAACAAATACAAAATCAACATTGTCATGTCCAATTTGCAAAAGGACACACAAAAATTTTCGAAAAGAAGACGAGTCAGCCGAAGCAGATGAGAGGAACTACGAATTTGGAATTTCACCATTACACGCTAGAATAAGATGTATGGAGTTCGTTCTTAAACTAGCTTATGGACTATACCAAGAAGATGAGACAACCGACAAGAAGGAAGCCGAAAGAAGAAGAAAAGCGGATATTCAAAAGGAATTTAGGGAACAACTCGGGTTAATCATTGATACGCCAAAACAAGGATTCGGTAACACAAATGATGGAAACACTTCACGAAGATTTTTTGAAAATCCAGAAATTACGTCAGCTATAACCCGAGTAGACAAGGATCTTATAAAGAAACTGCAAGTTATTTTAAATGCGCTGTCATCTAAAGAATCTATTAATGTAAATAAATTCAACGAGTATACCAAAATCACTTCGGATCTTTTAAAAGCCAAATACAGCTACAAACTCCTGACACCAACTCTGCACAAAATTTTGGACCATGGAGGGGAACTTATAAGACATCAAATTTTGCCAATCGGGGAGCTTTCAGAAGAAGCACAGGAATCAAGGAATAAAGACTACAAGCGATATCGATACTCAAATACATGCAAAGTCTCAAGGAAACGACAAAATGAAGATTTATTTAATATGCTAGCTATATCATCAGATCCATTTGTTTCATCTTTAAGATACGTTAGATCAAAAAAAGAGCTGAAAAAGAGTTACTGCCCAGAACTAATAGGTCTATTAATTGTTGAAAATGATAACGATGCCGATGAATTTTTTTCTGAAAATTAGATCTATAGTAGTTAATTGTAAATAAATATTTATAATGTATTCTATTTTATTTTGTTAATATAAATTTTATATTCTATTGATTTTTTTTATTTTTTTTTTCGTCCGTTTACTTTTTTCCTACACTGTTTCATATAAAATATATCAGTCAAACAGTTTATGGAATAAACTGATGCCCCACAACATGAAAAAAATACTGTTTTATAATACTCCTTAAAAAATATTTCTGAAATTGGTGCGTTAACTTTAAGCATCCACTGTTGTTATGAATTCACTTGAATAGTCAAAAACTTTTTTTTTACAAAGTTTTAAAAATTTAGGACTGTTTTAAAAGGTTTACTTTCAGACTTTATTCTGTTAACTTCTTTTTCTAAGAAAATCTTACATCAACCAATTATTCTGAAACACCTAGTAAAGTAATTTTCTTAAAATTCACAATTTGTATAGCCTTGGAAATTACCTTTAAGGAAAAAAAAATTGTTGCGATAGCTTCACGTGTTCAAAAGTTATGATTTTTGCAACGAAAAAAGTCATTTTGTACCACAGTGCGGCGTTCACTGAAAAAAAAGGGCGCCAGCGATTTTTTTGTGAGTAAGGAAATCACAAACCTTCGGAGCGGAACCGACGGTGGTATTTTAAAATAAAAACAAACGAAGAAATTATGTTTAAAAGTATGCAAGTTATTTTTAATGCAAATTTAAGGTGCGTGGGAAACCTTGCAAGTAGGAGTAAAACCCAAGATCTCTTAAAGCAAAGAGAACAAGATTGAAGGCTTAAAATGAAGATGGACCGTTAACGCTCGGTCCCGAAAAAACAAAGGTACGTTAATTACGGGTCGCGAGTTCCGCTTTACCGGAAAATTTACGAAACCAAAGCCAAACGAAATAAATAATTTTGAATTTAAAAAAAAAACGAATTAATTAATTTGAAGAGAATAAAAACGGCATTCAGCCACCTAATTTCACCAACTGTTTTAAAAGAAAGTTTTGAAAAACGGAAAAGAAACTGAAAACTGAAACGAAAGGGGAAAAATGTGCGTGATAAAAAAAAGTATCACGCACATTTTTCCCCTTTCGTTTATAACTAGTAAGGAAAAAAAATGGTACCAAACTATTTCATTTATACGTTTTAAAGGAACGAGAGTTTAACTAATTTTATTTCGCGAATTTACTCTAAATCGTTGGGCGTTTGCGCAGATTTGGGGAATACGGACTAGCAGTTAACGTTCCATCTTTTACATTGAACATATAAATAATTGATTTAGGTTGGGCAAGCAGCCATTCTCGCAACGAGTAACTTCGGCATCGGAGACCAACTGGCATGCGTGCTTCTTTTGTACAGTCGAACAACCGTCAATCGAATGAGATGAAGTTGATCACCCATCCACTTAAGTGTCAACCTTGGCAATCTCGATATTTTGTTTCTTCACTTTACCGAGAGAAAGAACCGATGGCTGATGGACAATGGCTGCCCTCTTTTGCTCTCAATAAGATGAAAGAAACACCTGTAAAAATAATATGGAAAAGCAAGAAAAAAGGGAACGTAAAGAATAGTTTTTGTTGCGGTAATTTTTACCGTTTTTAACAAAATGGAAGAGTTTTATAATTACACCAATTTATAAATCTGGAAATAGACATACAGTTTCTTTTCTATAGAACAATTTGTAAGATTACTACAATCCCAAAAATGTTGAGTAGTTGACTTATGATAGATTAACTCCGATTTTAAAAAGCATTATTTCTCCATATCAACATGGTTTTGTTACTAGTAGATTGACCAGCACAAATCTTGTAATGTGTTCTAATTATGATTTGAATAGCTTTCAGAAAGGACATCAATTTGATATTGTCTATACAGATTTCTCAAAAGCATTCGATCGGGTTAATTATAATAGTTTAGTTATGAAATTTAATAAAATTGACTTCCACTCTAAATCCTTAAAATGGATAAGTGCATATTTAAAGGATCGAACTCAGTTTGTAAGGATAAATAACATTCTTTCCTCACCTATCAATGTTACCTCGGGTGTGCAGGCAAGGTAGTCATCTTGACCTCCTTTTCTTCTTGTTGCTTGTTAATGACATTCCCAATGTATTTTTAAATTTTAAATGCCTTACGTATGCGGACGATTTGAAGCTCTTCCGGTGTATAAAAATAGAACATGATTGCCTTTTATTGCAAGATGATCTTGAGAAATTATCTAATTGGTGTGTTCTTAACTCTTTGCAATTAAATATTTCCAAATGTCAAAGTATAACTTTTTGTCGAAATCGTTCACCAATTTTCTTCTCTTATCAAATAAACCAGTCCTTTCTTTCAAGAGTTAGCTTCAAAGGCCTAAAACTTGATTTTGTTAAACATATAGGTTTTACTTGCGATTATAGGTACTATATAAGCAAGTTATGCATTCGTCGAAAAAAAAAGTTTTGAGATAACAATCAAACATGACTTTACGACGATAGCGAAGACGAAAAAAGGTGGTCTAAAAATTCTGTCCGTCTGTATGTCTGTCAGTCTGTCAGTCTGTCAGTCTGTCAGTCTGTCAGTCTGTCAGTCTGTCAGTCTGTCAGTCTGTCAGTCTGTCAGTCTGTCAGTCTGTCAGTCTGTCAGTCTGTCAGTCTGTCAGTCTGTCAGTCTGTCAGTCTGTCAGTCTGTCAGTCTGTCAGTCTGTCAGTCTGTCAGTCTGTCAGTCTGTCAGTCTGTCAGTCTGTCAGTCTGTCAGTCTGTCAGTCTGTCAGTCTGTCAGTCTGTCAGTCTGTCAGTCTGTCAGTCTGTCAGTCTGTCAGTCTGTCAGTCTGTCAGTCCGTCAGTCTGTCAGTCTGTCAGTCTTTCAGTCTTTCAGTCTGTCAGTCTGTCAGTCTGTCAGTCTGTCAGTCTGTCAGTCTGTCAGTCTGTCAGTCTGTCAGTCTGTCAGTCTGTCAGTCTGTCAGTCTGTCAGTCTGTCAGTCTGTCAGTCTGTCAGTCTGTCAGTCTGTCAGTCTGTCAGTCTGTCAGTCTGTCAGTCTGTCAGTCTGTCAGTCTGTCAGTCTGTCAGTCTGTCAGTCTGTCAGTCTGTCAGTCTGTCAGTCTGTCAGTCTGTCAGTCTGTCAGTCTGTCGGTCTGTCAGTCTGTCAGTCTGTCAGTCTGTGAGCCTGTCAGTCTGTCAGTCTGTCAGTCTGTCAGTCTGTCAGTCTGTCAGTCTGTCAGTCTGTCAGTCTGTCAGTCTGTCAGTCTGTCAGTCTGTCAGTCTGTCAGTCTGTCAGTCTGTCAGTCTGTCAGTCTGTCAGTCTGTTTAAATTCATAATGTCCATTAGCTGTACTGAAAACTGTTTTTTCCCGATCTTTTGGGCATACCAAAACTTGCTGATATCCACTAGCTAAATCTAGGGTAGTGAAATATCTAGCGTGACCTAATTGGTCGAGAATATCTTCAAGCGGGGTAGTTGAAAAGCGTCTCCTACTGTACATTCGTTTCGTGATAGTAGTTCTGTGTGTCCTTGTTGTAGTGTTTGGCCATTTTGTTGTTGTTTTTCGGGGGTACATGGCAGGGGTGAGTGCATGTGTTATGAGCTCGTGCTGTCACTCTAGGGAGTGACTCCTTGTGTTGGGTATAGAACGGGTTAGGTAGTACATGCCTGGGTCCAATTTCGTGAGTTGTTCAGGTACTTTTTCGTTGTGCTTATGAGGGGTAGGAAGGTAGGTTGTCGGGCCTCGAGTTTTAAGGGACTCATCCGGAAGTGACCTTTACGGTTGCGAAGTTCCACCGGAAGCTATATTCTGATACCACGGGAAACAGGAGCCCCGGGTCATGTTCGTTTTTCTCTGGTGCTGGTACGCGCCAGACGTCTTGACGCCGGCCTGTCTGAGAGGTAGGCCCCCTAGTGGGAGTATCGTGGTGGCTGTGGTTGCCCCCAACATGCGGGAACGTTTAAAATTCCAAATTGGGGGTGGCCGTGGCGCGATAGTTGTGTGCTCGCCTGTCAACCTCGTGGTCGCAGGTTCGATTCCTGCCGTTGTCTATGTCTTCTTATATTCCATTAAAAAAACAATTCTAAAAAATTGTCACAAAATGAGTTGCTGGTTTTCTCATTACATGCTGTTCAGGCATAACTCTAACAACATGTGATTGAGTAAACTACTCATAAATATGAAAACGCAATAAAATAAAAATAATGCGAATTATAAGAGACATAAATAAATACGGTAATTTTCTCCGCATTAGTTATGCCGCCATCCCTGGAGATAAATCGGAGTCAACAACCACCGTCTCAATACGTCGCGCCACACATCTTTCTATCTCCTTCTTTCTCTTATTTCACCGGATGCCGCGCTGTGTTAAAAACATATTAAGGTTATTCATAATCCCTTGAGCGCGGGCAAAGTTATAAAAAAAAAAAAGAAAAAAAAAGGACTCTGTTTTACACCTATGAGCCTTGGATGGTAGAGGTGCTAGGTAGGCCGCGCCCTTAGCAAGGGGAGATGGATAGGCCTTAACATTCCATTGAAGTTGAACTGGGGCACAACTTTTTTTGGCCTGGGGCGCTAGTCAACGCTTTTTTTTTACCCCGACACTGTGGGCAGGCCTACAGTGGGATACAAGCGTTAATTCGCAGACGCCCACGTTAAGCCTTTATTCATTTCTGTAAATTCGTTTACTTTGCAAAAGTCAACGACAACTCTCCATCGTACTTAACGAAAGAAAAGGCGAAGGCAGAAAATTGGAAATATGTGTGGGAGAGTGTAGGAAAAATTTTAGCACTTAGAAATGATAACACACAGTCAATTATGACAATATATACAGAAAAAGACGTAGGTAATATAACGCGATCGCAATAGTGTTGTGAGAGCGGGAGAACTAAATAAATAGAAATTTAAAACTATACTTACAAAATGACCAGCACAAAAGAATGCAACGAAAATGAAGACAACATAGAAGTATGCAACGAAATATCGATGAACATAAATTGTAAAGTGATGTATGGTTTTAAAGACATTGATTTAAATGAATTAAAAAAATACAATAATGTCTATTTGTGTTTCAATATAAGATCCATGCGTTTACATTGGAAAACTTTTTGTACAAATATAAACCATTTTATCAACGAACTAAAAATAATTATACTGGTAGAAACAAACTTATATGACGAAGAAAAAGAATTTTATCAAATAGAAGGATTCGAACAGGAGGTGTTAAATCGAAATCAAAATAGAGGTGGAGGTATTATGATGTTTATAAAAAGTAACTTATCTCATAAGATTATACATTCAACAACAACATCGTACAAAAATATTCAAATACAGTATCTAGAAGATAACATAACTACATCCGTTATTGGAATTTATAGACCACCAGGTTTCAGCAAGGCGACATTTTGTAAAGAGTTATCAGATCAAATTGGGCAAATTAAAAAAAGCGAATATGTAATTGTTATGGGAGATATGAATATTAACTTAAGGGACAACAACTCGAATTGTGTGAAGGACTATTTGGACATGATGGCATCAAAAGGCTTAATGAACGTAATAACTAAATACACACGAATTGACCCTAGAAATGGGACCAAAACTTTTATCGACCATATTCTACTTAACAAAGTTAACAGCGTAATAAATGCAGCTGTAATTGATAATGGTATCACCGATCACCGAGCAATTATCTTTTATGATTAACAAAATTCCAATTTCTTCATGCATCTCGAGCTCAAGAGTTAACCAGCTTATTAGGGAAGAAAATTGGAGAGAGGTTTTGTATGAAGAAGATGCAGAGAGTATGTACAATAGACTACTTCAAAAATTTGACAATATATACAAAAAATCAACTTACCAGCGAAAGACAGTTAAAAGAAGACAAAACAACCCATGGATAACGACAACATTAATAGATGAATGCAAAAAAAGGGATCTTCTATACAGAAGATGGAAAAATAATAGAAGAAATTTGGCGTATGAAAAAGAGTATAAAACCCTTCGTAACGAAATCAATAAACACATAGCAGTACAAAAATCAAACTATTACAAGAACAAGTTTATACAATTTAAGACTGATTCCAGGAAAACATGGGGTCTCATTAACAAAATACTAGGACGAAAGAAAACAAATATCGACGAAACATTGGAATAAAAATTTAAAACAGATATGACAACACTATCAATGGAATTGTCGGAGTTTTTCTCTTCTCAGACAGAAAAAATAATTCATAAGTGCAATATGAAAACGTCTTACAACATCAATTACACAATGGAAAATTCAATATTTTCATTTGCAACTAACGTCACTGAGATTGAAAGTATTCTCAATATACTTGGAGAAAATAAAGCCCCAGGATTTGATGGAATCAGAGCAATTGACATAAAAAGCTATAAAGATGTCTTTGCTCCTATTCTATGCAAATTAATTAATTTGAGTATAACTCAATCAAAAATTCCATCTACCTTGAAAACAGCAGTTGTACGGCCGATTTACAAAGGAGGAGCAAAGGACCAACTAAACAACTATAGGCCTATATCAATTCTTCCAGTTATTGAAAAATGTTTGGAAGGTGTGATTGCCAACAGGTTGCAAGGTTTTGTTGACAAATATGCACTAATTCATAGAAGCCAGTACGGTTTTCAGAAGGGTACAAATAAAAAAAAAAAAAAGACATCACGTATTAGTAATCTTCATGGACTTCAGTAAGGCGTTCGATACATTAAATCACTCAAATCTTATTGAAGCTCTAAGAAGAATTGGAATTCGGGGCTCTATGGCTGATTGGCTGACAGAATATCTTCAAAACAGAACATTTTATGTTAAAATCAAAGATGATGTGAGTGAGAAAAAAATGATGAGACATGGAGTCCCGCAGGGATCTAAACTGGGTCCAATTTTGTTTGTCTTATACACTAACGAACTGCTACGACTTTTCAAACAGTATTCCATTCGCTTTTGCTGATGATACTGCTATTGTCGTCCGCCATAGTTCTCTTGATACGGCAACAAAGATAATTCAAGAAGAATTAAACATGGCAGTTATGGTGTCACGACAACGGCTTGGTAATGAATGCAATAAAAACAAAAATGATGCATATCAGAAGTCCGCAGTTCAAACCAACAAATCAAAGGATATTTACAGAATGATGACTGCCCTAAAACACAAAAAGAATGCATCGAATTAGTAAGCAACTACAAGTATCTGGGAGTAGTAATAGACAGTCACTTTTTATGGGAAAAACACATAGACAAATTGAGGATGGACCTAAAGAAAGCGATGTTTGCACTATCTCATCTAAAATACCACACTAACCACGATGTTTTAAAACAAGTTTATTACTCATTGATGGAATCCAGGATACGGTATGGTATACTAGCTTGGGGCAATGCAGCTAAAACCCACATTATCAAAATTCAAAAACTCCAAAATGCAGCTATAGGACTAATTAACAACAACTATCGACAATCATATGATACACTTTTTAAGCCACTACAAGTTGAAAATATTTTTAAGATGACTACCATAATAGAATACTTTGATGACAACCGATTTAAGCAACCAATCCAACACCAACTCAACACGAGAAACGAGCACAAGGAATGTTACAGATACCAAGAAACTACAACAACTACGGAAGACGTAAACTTGAACACATTGTACCAAGTATAATCAACGGACTACCGAGAGAAATTATCACTATTCAAAACTTTAAAAAAAGAAAAAAAGAACTAAAAAATTTTTTTTCATTTATTCTACAAATTAAAATTTTATATATAATTTATTATAATCCAGACTTATTTAAAAAAAATTGGAACTTTAAAATTGAACTTTATATAAAATCGTAAACTTTGCTTACTTTTATTTTTATATAATTGAAAAATATTCTTCTGCAGACAGGCTTCGGCTTCGCAGATACTATTGTAAAACCATATTAAGAAAAAAAAACTTCGCCATCCGGACCTGCCTTTATGGGTATAACTAAAACTTGCGAATTTCAGGGACTTTTACTTGATTGAACGATATCATTTTCGAGCATTTCGGCAAGTTGTTCGTTGATTATGCATCTTTGCTTTTCAGGCAATCTGTACATCTTTGTGTTAATGGGTGCCTGGTCTTGTTTGATAGGAATTTCATGACACATGGTCATAGTATGAGAGAGTTTGTCTCCAGGCAGGAAAAAAATGTCATTGTATTGTATACAAAGGCCAGTTAGAGCATGCCGTTCCTCATCAATAAGAGTATTTTCTTTGTTAAGTAGTGTTTCTAACATTTGGATTCTTTCATTTTTACGCTCAAGGCCCCGCCTAGTGCAATAACATGATACTTGTTTATTATTAGATTTCTCGTCCTCAAGATCTATTATTTCATATTCACTTAACTTTACAATTTCTAAACTAATTTGTTTTAAACTAATGGGATGTTGTTTATTATGGGTACTATAATCCTATCTTGGTCACTTGATAATAAGCAATTGCCTACAAATAAACCGTCTTCTAATTGTTTATATAAACATATAATCGGTTCTTCGAGTTTAATAGGAAGTTCTACTATTGTTTTTGACCTAGGTATTATTTGTATTGCTTGATTTAATGTTACACTAATTGTTTTTGTACTCTTATTACTACTGCTTTTAAATGAGTCCAAAGTAAAATCTTTCTTATCTGTGTCAATTAATATGAGTGTGTGTACTAATGTAAAGAGTAATGTAATTATTGCCTTATATATAACGGGTTATCCATTTTGCGGTTACATATAACATATTTTTTTCATGATTTTTATTATAAGGTTTTAACGTTGACATCTTTAAAGTGGATAATTTAAAAGAAAAGTGAGCAAGCGAAATATTTTTACAATTCGGACAATTCCAATATGCTATATTCGAAGAATTAATTTTATCCATCAATGAATTATTCGAACTAAATTTCTGCAAGGTCCATAGCACTTAAAAAGGGGGGCTGTGCCGAAACGGCCACACAATTAGTGTTAGCGCAAGCCATTATTAATTAATAAGGACAGGCAGAAAAAAGAATTTATTAAAAAAAGGAAAAAATTAATCACAAAAAAAATATAAGTTACCGAATTAAATTAGAAAAAAAATTCGGTTACTAGCTGGATTTGAACCTTTAACCTACTATTTAATGTGAAATTTAGACTAGGGCACAGACGCCCACCACCTCCGATGTTTAAATTTGCCCCTTTCTAAATTAGTATCAAGAGTGTGTGAGATACTTAATTATGGGCTAAAAGTAATAAACAACTGACAAAAACTGAAAGCTTTACGAGAAAGCTTGTTAATTAAGCAATTGTTCTTTCTACTAAAAGAAGGGTAAGAGGGAGTAAAATCAAAAATCAAAAATCAACAATGCAGGTCAATCAATAACAAAACCAGTGTTACCACTGATATGAAGAATCACAGTAGTAAAGAACCTTACACCTGTAAATCAAGTTTCTTATGCTTGCAAATGTGACCCGTGACATATAAGCTATCCATGCATGTATGAGTAAAAAAAAACCATACCCGCTTTCGACCAACATCGGTTTCTAGCTACGTTTTGCTATCCATTTTCAATTGGTTAATTTAAAAAAAATGTGAAACTGAATTACGCAAACAAAAAGACTACACATACTTAATTGCTCATATACCACAGTCAAGAAAGTAACGGGTTATCCATTTTGCGGTTTCAAAATTAAACGTAAATAAAACACATATAAAATATTTTTTTACGATATTTCTTTTTATTATAAAGTTTGAACGTTGACATTATGTGTGAAACACTACACCATTTAAATGACCACCACGCGAATTGTTGCAAGCATCGATTCTTTTGAGGTAATTTTCGACCACTTTTTGACACATATTAGGCGGTATCTCAGCCATAACCTGACTAATGTTGGTTTTCAAGTGCTCAAGAGTTAAAGGTTTATCTGCATAAACACGGTCTTTCGCGTAGCCTCACAAAAAAAGTGCAGCGGTGTCAAAACGCATGATCTTGGTGGCCAGTTGATATCGCCACGGCGAGAAATTACACGGCCAGAAAATGTCTCTTGCAATAAAGCCATATTCACTCGAGTTGTGTGGCACGTGGCACCGTCTTGTTGGAACCACATATGCTCTAAGTAGTATTCTTCAATAGCGGGCAAAAAAAGTCGGTTATCATATGACCATAAAGCTCCGCATTGACGGTGACTGTCGTTCAATTGTCGTTTTCGAAGAAGTAAGGTCTAATCACACCTCCGAACAAAAGAGCGGCCCAAACAGTCACTTTTTGTGGATGTAATGACCTCTCTTCAATTACTTGAGGATTCTCAGAACCCCAAATATGACAATTTTGTTTATTAACATAGCCACCCAGTGAGAAATGTGCTTCGTCGCTGAAGAAAATTTTGTTCGAAAAATCGCCGTCCACCGGCTAATGTTCAAGCACCCATTCGACATATCTACGATGTTGTGAATGGTCAGCTGGCTTTTGTTGTTGTGTGAGCTGGACTTTATATGGATGTAGGTATAGACCCAAATTCAAAATACGCCATAATGTGCGTAAGACAGTTCTAATTCCTCAGAAGAATGATTAATCGACATATTCGGGTCTTCGGCAACACTTTCACTTACAGCAGCGATATTTTCAGTGGTACGAGCGAAACGATGAAGCACTGGCCTTACAATATCTTTAACCAATCCAGTTTCTTCAAATTTCTTCACAATTTTGCCAATTGCTTGCGTAGTTGGACGATTATGTAAACCATAATCTCCTCTTGAAGCACGATATGTGGCTGTGGCAGAATCACCATTTTTGAAGTAGGTTTTAACACTTTTTATACGTTGTGCGATAGTTAAGCTATCCATTTTCGTAAAGGTCAGACTTTCAACTGACAAAAAATTGGTTTAACAACTTAGTTTGACAGATGTCGAATTCCAGCCCTATACTTTTGAAACCGCTAAATGGATTACCCTTTATCTTGTGTTGTGTATGTGATTGTATGTAATATTTGTGATTTTTCCAAGTCTATTAATTTTTCTTTTTGAATTTGTTCATTTTGTTTGTATGTTTCTGTATTCTGGTGAGAACCGTGTGTTTCGTCCGCAGGGTGCAGTACTATTTGATTATTTGTTTTCTTTAACATGTTCTCTGCGACCGCAGTATATATTTTTCGATTTTTATAATCATTATTTTCATTCAAAGGCACATTTGTATTCATTATTTCTTAAATCTCTTTTTCCACTTTGTATAAATTATTGCTATTGTTGGGCATTCAAAGTCATTAAATGATACGAAAAAGTGTTTTAAAAGCAATTATGTAATCATACAATAACTGAATATAATACAAATAATAATGACCTGTGTTAAAATATTTCACATAAAAAATCTCACTCCTAATATGAACAATACGAATGTTGGCTTATAAACGAGTAAGGAGAAAATCAGAAGGAACGCTAATAAACAACAACAAACTTGTGTGGCTAATAAAAGCGCTAGGCGTTTGAATGCAATTGATAAACAGAAAAAACCTACATTAAGTTGGATCTCATCATGTGGGCTCGGTGGCGTGATGCGAAGTGCGTTGGCTACTAAGCGGCTGGTCATGGTTCAATACACGATGAAGGCACAAAGAGTTTTTCAATTAAAATGAAAAATTAGAGCAGCACCACTAGAGCAGAGGAATCTAATGATCGAATTTGGCAAGTCGTGAAATAGTTATAATTCCAGCCAAAAATAATTAAGAAAAAACTTGGTAGTAGCATACTCAAGTTGCTGTTGTGCATTCAAATTGATTAAATGATCCGAAAAAGTGCTTTAAAAGTAAGTATGTAATCATACAAAAACTGATTATTGCTATTAGCGGGGGGAAGTTATAATCATTAATATTTTCTAATTTTGAAAAGTCATAACCATTTTGTGGAGTACATTTTTACAGCTTTTTGCTTGTTTCTTCGTCTGAGATTTTGTTTTTTGTGCGTATCATTACCATGATATAATGGTAATTTTTTCAACTCAACATTTTCTTTAGTCGAAACGTTTTGTTGCCCAAATTCTCTCTGATCCACTTTTCGAGGTGGATCTTGATAAATTGGTGATGGCAAAGTCTCGGTTGTGTTCAAAGAATCTAAAAACTCTAAACTTTTCGATACTGCACTTTCAGGTGTTTTGTCTAGGCCGGTCCCATTGTCGCGCCGCAAAGTACATTCACCGTTCAGTCCCTTTTCTTAAAAACTTAGTCTAGTTTCTACCAATTTGTGATCATTGCAGCTATTTTGAGTCGTTTGTTGCATTGTATTTGAACTATTCACTTGCGAGTGAGCCCTCGTGAAACAACTTCCATTGTGCGAAATGGACAACCCTTTTGCTTTGATTACCTCGAATTCTATTAAGGGAATAATGTATACCTTTACTACCTGAATACCTGTGTTATTTTCATGTACTTGTGAAAATGTTAATAATTTCTTGGGACCATCTACATTATAGTATTTTCACATGAAATGATACCCTAAAATTCTATCACCAGGGATGGCTAGGTCATTTTCTACGACTTGAAACTCACAAGCAGGATGTGTGGGTATTTCAATTGTCCCTATGCAATCTCCTAATGTATACCGGAACCACAAGGTGTATTAATGATTAACTTCTTGTTATTGTTTATATAAGCTTTATTCCCTAATGCATTTTTTTATTAGACTAACCTCTGAACGGGTGTCTACTAATAAACGAGTTGTGTTATGTTTCCCTATATTTATTCATATATCTATTGAAGGTAATTTTATCTTTATGTCTAATTTAAGTAAGTCTGAGTCCTGGACAGGATCAGTTTCAGTTTGCACTTGGTGCTTTATTTGGGTTTGCCGTAGCTTTTCCTTAATATTATTTGGAGTCGAACCTGGGAGCTTTCGTTCGACTACTGTGAGTTTCCCGACTGTGAACTCTCCCACCTGTTCTTAAATGAACATTCATTAATGGTGCGGTTATTTCTACCGCACCATCGATTCCAAATGGAATACCCTACTTTCGTTATTTGCTCTAGGTTTAATTTGTGAAATTGAATTCTCGTTTCTAAGCGGATTAGATCTACTTGGTTCTTGATGTTTCTGAAGATGGGATGTATTGGGTCTTTCCCTACCATAATTGTTTTTGGGGTTCCCTCTACCGTAGGATGGGTCACATCTATTTATGTTTTGGTAACAGTTAATTACTTGGGGGTTTCTTCTATCGCTCGATGGGTAACTATTTTTGTGGAAATTTTGGGAGTTTCCCCGTTGAAGTTGAAGTTTTGGGAGTTCCGCCTGTAGAAGTGTTGACTATTGTTGGTTGAGCGTTTATTGTAGCTCACAGCCTCATGCCCATAATTCTTACATATTTGGCAGATCGGTGTGTTTATCCTTTTGAGACTCTCAATATATTTGTGTCCCTTAATGTTGCAAAAACTGCAAATTATTTTTGAATAAGGATTTGAGGGAAGGGAAAGGTTGTTTGGTGTCCCGTTATAGGCAAGATTTCCTGAATGGTTAAAATTACAGGAATTCTGAGGAAGTGATGGGGTTGTTTCAACCCTTTGTACATGTTTTTCCATGCTAAATGCAGTCCTCACCAGTTGTTCAGAGCTCTGTGTACCGTGTTAGGTACTGACCAAATTGTTTATTTGAAACTCCGGAGGCCAGAGATGACTTGACGAAATCTTCAAGTTGGATTTTAACCACATTGGACTTGTTCCCATACTTAATGTCCGCTGCCTCTCGACATTGGGTTAGAGAATGTCGAATCCGGCGTACAAAAGTGTTCAATGTTTTGAATTGGCTCTGACGACTGGTTATGAGGTTATTTACTAAATCGGTATAATACTCTATTGGAAGATATGATCGGTTGAGTAACTCTTCGAATCTTTTGAATGTGGTTGGTTTCGCTGTTTCCAGTAAATCTAGCGCGACTTTACGTAATTTAGTGTAGAGTATTCTTATGAAGAGCCCTTCGTACTCTTTTTGAATGAATTCAATTATTGGACGGATGCATGTGAGGAAGATCTGTAGCTTTTAAGCTTCTTTTGGGTCCGTCCCTCCTGAAAATTCAGGGATGCCATGCAATAGCTTTAGCAGATTTTCAAAGCCTAACGACATTTTGGGAGATTTTGTTTCCGGGGGTCGGGTTTCGAAATTTGGTAGAGATAACCGTTTAGGTGTATTTGCCTCTGAGATTTCAACCGAGAGTGGTTAATAGGGGTTTGTGTTTGGATTGGTTAGCTGTGTTGTTCATGATAAAAAGTTCTCACGTTATCAACACGAGACTTCAAGGGATTTCCCGGCGTTTTGGTTTCAAGCATTTTTTTAATGTGACTCTGTATTTATTGCGTTAAAAAATAGTGAATTTTTGAATCATTAATGGTGTTTTCGATTGGTAAATTCAGATTAAATTTTTTGTCTGGCGAATGGAATACAATAGCAATAGATTTTTTTTGACTTTGTACTAGTGTAAGTTCGTGTCTGTGAAACTAGCCAGTTTCAGTTCGTTTAAAACTGCTTCCCTTTTTGTATTTGGATTGAATTTCTTTAATATTTTGTTTAACTTTCCACAATCGAAACAAATTACAAATTTAAAACCACATATTTCGAGATGATATCTGAAAATTGCATTTGTATTGTTCCAAGGGGGGGTACATTTGTTGAAAAATCGAGATTTGCAAAAATGATCTAGATTCAAAAACTAAATAAATTTATTATGCCCAATTGTGTACACAAAAAGGGGAAAATCGGTGTTTTGACACATCAAATAAATTGATTTATTTTACCAATGGAATATCACATAAGTAACTTGTTTGCTTATTTGTCAATTTCGTAAGTTAAACTAATTAAGTAAATTAAATATAGAGAAAGAAAAGAACCTCATTGACCACAAAAAATTTAAAAAAGTTAAAAAGAAAAAACAAAATAAAAAACGTTTTTTAATTTAAAATTATTATTTAACTTTTTATTTAAATTGAATGCATTTCGTCTGATGTGACTCATCTTCAGCAATACACTAATTGGTATGGGAATTACAACAAAATTACATAAGACAATAGAATAAAAAAAATGTAAACAAAATAGCTTTACAAAATTAACAAATCATAGAAAGTTAAAGAGTGAGAGAGAGGGTTATATTAAGTTGAAGAGCGGTGAAATTATATTCCCGTCGTCACTGTTCATCAAGTTGTTGTTGATGTGTATGTGTAAGCTTTCATACGCATCAAGTCGTCTGGGGTTTGTGACATGTTTAAGAAGCTTTACGTCTTCGAACTTAACATTGAAATGATTGTTGGTGAGGGCGTGCGAGGCAACGGAGGATTTTTCGGGGCGATTGAATTTTATGTGGCTAGAATGTTCTTTGAGACGTACTTCGATGCTCCTCTTCGTTTGACCGATGTACCTAGCTTCACAGTTTCCACATTTAACCTCGTAAATTCCCGATTTATCATTTGTTTTGGTTCTGTCTTTCGTTGTACCAAGCATGTTCTTTATTTTCCCATTCTAGATATGCGATTAGCCGGAATTGCTCCGGTTTCTTCAGATACTTTATTTTGCATAGTAAAAAGATTTTTTAAATTCTGCTCTTTATTTATGGAGTTAAGGTAACTTATTTGGCTCTCGAAAGATTTATGAGCATAAACAATTCTATAAATAAGTGAAAAAATTACACTTCAAAAAGTGTAGAATAGAATAAAATACCGGTAGAAAACCGATAAAGATTAATGGAGACTCAAAAAAATTCAAAAACTCAAATTAATGGCACATGTTCTGTATTTCACTTTTTGAGAATTTGAGGAACAAAAGTGAATTTAGATGTTCTGTATTCCACATAAGCTAAAGTTTGTAAATAGCTCATCCCGAATGTGGAATTTAATGGTTCTGAAAATGAAAATTCGTGTTCTACATTCCCAATATAAACCGTTTTTATACGAATTGTCTGTAACTGGTGATTTCGACAGTTCCAAAATCAATTCGAAGTGAATTGGAAGGAGTTGAATCCGCTCGAAATGCAGAACACGTTATTTCCTTTTAAGTGAAATTTAAATTCGTTTTGAATTCATTTTCACACGGAATGCAGAAGCGGCGTGAATTTAAAATTTTGTGGTTCGGATGATGCTACTTGAGTTAGAGGATACTCCAGCTTTTGACGTTATTTAGCCTCTTCATCAGCACCATCCTACCGACTGCGCCAATGTTGAATAATATTTTTTTTACATACTATGGAAGGGAGAGGTGCCTGCCTAGGTAAGAAATTCCAGTTTATTTAATTGGTCCTGGCGGCCCCCTTGGGTGGCCTTAGAAAGCCTAGTATGTTTTTCCAGTTTATTTTTTTAAAGCCACTGGCGGTGAATCGAAATAAAAGACTTGGTACTATTAGTTTTTAGATTAACTGGTGCTTAACGGAGTACAATTGTGTTACTGAGACCTTAATTATTAAGTTCTTATTTTATTTATACAAAAAATATTCTGAACCTACCATCCATAACAATTTACATTTTCTTTCCCTAGTTCTACAAATTGCTATATTAGCATTATTTTATTAAACTTTTTCCTACTTAATTGCCCTACTATGGATACGCTAAATAAGCATTCCTTAATAATTATTATTAATAAAAATTTAAATGCTAAATGCAATTTTTATTAATTGCTTTGTACGAAAGTACAAGTACAAATAGTATCAAATTTACGGAGAGAGAATAATTCAACACATGAAGGAAATAAACCTAAACAAATATCAAATACAGTCCACAAATGAGCTACAAAATCTTCATGTCAAATAATTAATGAAATGATTGTACGATCGAGTATACATCAACTCTTATGACTAAAATACATTTTTTAATTTTTCTCGAAATTTCATACAAAGTGGTTGCGTTTTTTTTGCTATTTTTTTATAATAAAAAACTTAGACGTTAACATTTGGTCCTTCGAGTCTCTTATGAACATTAAACAATTTAGGAACAATAAACTTTATAAGAAGTGTGTGCAGTGATTGCTATTACCTTCTACGGACAAAAAAAAATTAACTAAAATATCCAATCAACGATTGATCGAAAAATATTCACGTGTATTAAATTTGCATTGACAATAATCAGTTTAATCAAGTGATTTATAAACATAATCTTAAATAATTAACTTAATTTAACTTAAAAACTAAATTAAAACTAATTTTCTCTACTGAGGACATCAGCGGGGTCTCCAAAAATGCACCCTATCTTCTCAACTACAGCAGCAGTAATACATAAAGCAGTAAGTTTGCCTTTTTACGTATCGTAAGCTTGTCTCCATTTTAAAATTGTTGTATTCCGTTAAATTAAAAGCAAAATAAATTATTAAAACGGCTGAAACTAAAAATAATAAATATGGTGAGCTGCAAAAAAGGGATTCTAAGTAAGATTTTTAAGGATCTTACCAACTTTAAAAAAGCTCCAAGAGAACGTCGTCTCATTATTTTGGAAGATGATTTGTCCACGTCAAAATCCTACCACGAAGCCATCATTGGGGCAGGTATGCTGGAAGATAATTTAAAAATTGAAGAGTTGATGGTGGTATATTAACAAATAAATAATATATAACTTGAATATCGTGCAGAGTTGGTGGAGGCAATCGACAAATCTTTGCGGCTCCGTCAGACACGGGTGCACCAACATCGCATACGGGGATTCGACTATCTCGAATCGATCTGCCAAAATTCGACGGTTCATATACCACCTGGCGTACCTTTCAGGCTCTAGTCCACAATAATAAGAGTATAGACGACATTGACAAACTGCATTTTTTACAATCATGTTTGGTTAGTGATGCAAACCGATTTTTGCAAAATTTGTCAGTGGAGGCAGCGAATTATGAAAAAGCTTGGGAGCTTTTGAAGGAGAGGTATGATCATAAGCGCATTCTGGTCCACATTCAAATGCAGAAACCTTTTGGCCAACCATCCGTGCCTCGGGAAACTGCTGCTGGTCTTCGAGATCTCCTCTACATAACCAGAGAATGTTGTCTGGCGTTGGAAAACATGGATGTTCCGATATCTAAGTGGGATATGTTCCTCATTTGGTTTTTTAACCAAAAACTTCCTGGTACGAGCCAAAAACTATGGGAAGAGAGGTTAGGCCACAAAAAGGATTTACCATATTTCAAAGAATTTACAGTTTTTTTGGAAAATCGTTTACGTTACCCGTTGGCCAGCAAGAAACTGGAGCCGCAGGCAGAAACAAGGCCTCGTTTCCAGCCAGCCAAGGCAAAGGTTTTGCATGCTAAGCAGGTCGTTAAGCAGCCTGTCAAACCAACAGCGAAGACAGTTCCCGTTAAGCAGCTGTCATGCAAATTGTGCAACCAAGGCAAGCACGCAATAAGAAGATGTCAATGATTCCTCAACATGGACGTCATGGGACCGAATGTATGCGAAAACTGTCTGTCAGTAGTTGCTACTTTTGCCAACAAAGGCATCATTCGCTGTTGCATATACAACAATAATATCAACACCAACAACAACAATATCAACAACAACAGCAACCAGCAGCACAAATACATCTGTGCAGGCGAGGAACAACCGAACAACTACTCTTCAGGCATCCATGAACCCGCACGCTCCTGAATTCCAGCCGATAGCGGAACAACAAATTCACTCAAATAGATATACTTTGAATTTCCACACGTCGCGTGGTGATAGTCGACAAACACACCAGGTGCCTTTAGCGACATCAGTTGTGAAGGCGCGAGCAGCAGTGTGAAGCTATGCCTGCTACGTACTCTGATCGACACAGGGAGGGTCAGCAACGTCCTTCATCATAGAAGCTGCCGCAGAACTGCTGAAGTTAGAAAAGCGACGTACCATTTTCGAGTTATCTGGGTTAGGGTTAGTCAGTAGCGGCACAACGAAACACTTCGCCGAAGTACGTTTTGCGTCCCGACACCCGACGTTTGAGACAGTCGTACAGACTTTGGTATTCAAGTCGCTGACTGGGCATCTCCCGACCCAACGAGAGATACCCGGCAATTGGGACCACCTCAAAGGTCTTTCCGGCACCAATCGATCTTTAACTCGGAAGTGACGTTTGCGCCCAGATTCTCCTTCCTGAGATAAGACGTCCAGAAGATGGCATCGGACCGCTGGCACAAAAGACCGAATTGGGGTGGAGTGTTTTTGGACAAGTTTCATCAGAATCCCCTCGGCAAGTTCGCAGCTTCGTCCAAGTGGCTGACTTGAGCTCACAACTCGAGAAATTTTGGGACATTGAAGAAACGCCGTTCCCGCCACATCAGACTGAAGATGACATTGCCTGTGACAAACATTTTTTGATGCACACAAAGCGCTTACCTGACGGGCGTTATGAGGTCAAGCTGCCCTTCAAAGGGAATACTGTCCAGCGTTGGGGTCCACTCGACAGAATGCTTATCGACGATTTCTCCATCTCGAAATGAAGCTTGAGAACAATTCGAAGCTTCGTGCAGCCTATATCATATGTTTAAGCGAGTATGAGGAACTCCATCACATGGAGGTAATTGGTGTGAATGATACGGTTTTACGAACCCCATTTCACTACTTTTTGCAACATCATGCGGTTTTTAAGGAACCTAGCTCCACTACGAAGCTGAGAGAAGTGTTTGACGCAGCGGCGAAGGCTTCGGCCGGGAAATCCCTGAACGACCATTTACTTATGGGTTCAAAATTGCAGTCGAGCATCATAGATCTCGTACTAAATTGGCGGCCTCACCGTGTCACATTTACGACCGGCGTCGAAAAAATGTACCGTCAAATTTTGGTAAGTTTCCCAGACCGATACTATCAGCTGATCATGTGGACAGAGCAGAAGAGGTCACCTGTGCGGATCTTCAAGATGAACTCCGTCACCTTTGGAACAGAAAGGGCGCCTTATCTTGCTATCAAAGTCCTCAAAAGGGTAACCGATGATGAAAGCCATAGTTTTCCGGAGGGCACCAAGGTTGCCCGTGAGGACATGTATGTCGATGACCTTATTAGTGGAGCAGATTCCATCCAAGAGACATGAATAAAATGCGAAGAAGCAAGAAAACTCTTGGCATCTGCTGGGCTTTATTTTCGAAAATGGACAAGCAACACGAAGGAACTAGTCGCAGATATACCAGTTCAATATCGAGAGCTTGAGTTTGAACTTCCGTTCAATTTGTCGAACCACGTTAAGACTCTCGGCATAAAATGGTTTTCTGTGGACGACTACTTTTCATACCAGAAACGACAACCTACAACTGAGGCTACCACCAAAAGATCCATGCTATCGTCTATAGCCAAACTTCTGGACCCTATTGGATGGATCTCGCCGTGCATCTTCACCGCAGAAATCATAATGCAGCGATTGTGGGAGCTCGGTTGTGTTCATTTAGCTCCAGAGAATTAGAAGCAGCGCTACTGATCGTCGTCAAAGCAGCACAAAACGATATGTTCAAGAACGAGATTAAACAAGTCTTAGAAAGAAAGATTCCCAAAAACCTCCGTTCGTTAAACACATTCATCGAAGTTAATGGGATCTTCCTGTAGGAGGACGTTTGGAGAACTCCCTCCTTTGCTATGATGCTCAACATCCGATTTTATTGCAAAACAATCATCATTTTACAACTTTAGTTGTCATAGGTGCCCACAAAAACACCCTTCATGGTACCATCCAACAAATGATAACGTACATTCGTTAAAAACACTGGATTAGCCAAATACGAAGAAGTGTCAAGCATCAGCTACATAGATATTCTTCTTCCTTCCGGCAAAAGGCATCTTTAATGCAACAGCTAATGGCAAATTTGCCCGCTCCTGGAATTAGGATGTCTCGACCATTCAGCCATTCGTGTGTCGATTACGCCGGACCAATCGAGTTAATAACCTGGAAGGCACGCGGAGCAAAAATTCTAAAAGGTTACTTTGCAGTATTTATTTGTTTAGCTACGAAGGGTATTCATTTGGGAGTTTTGGGAGTCAGATCTGACAACTCAAACATTTTTAGCAGCATTCAAACGCTTTATTGCACGAAGAGGAAGGTGCAAGAAAATATATAACGATTACGGAACTAATTTCGTTGGCGCGAATAAAGAACTAGCCAAGATGTTAAAGGAAGCAAGCCATGACTGGATGGAAATCGCGGAAACCTTAGCAAATCACGATACCGATTTGCATTTTATTTCCCCTGCTTCTCCACACTTTGGGGGATTATGGGAAGCAGGTGTGAAATCGGTCAAGTACCATGTAAAAAGAGTAGTCGGAACTCAAAGGTTAACTTTTTAGGAGCTCGCGACGCTTCTAGCACAAATAGAAGCGTGTCTGAATTCGAGGCCCTATGTCCGCTCTCTGACAGTCTTGACGACTTGAACGCGCTCATTCCTGCGCACTTCTTGGTCAGCGAATCACTATACGCAGTACCTCAAGGCGAAACTAACGAAAACGTAGCACACATCGACCGGCGGAAACGTGTTCAAGCGCTAGTGGAAGTATTTTGGCGGAAATTGAACTCTGAATACCTAGCAAGGCTTCAACAGTGCCCAAAATGGATGAAAACCCAAGCAATGCTGAAGTTCGGAGATTTAGTTTTGTTAAAAGACGAACGACTTCCACCGACCTACTGGAATCTCGCGAGAATTGAAGCTACCCATGCAGGATCGGACGGACTAGGACGTGGAGTTACCGTCAAGACACAAACTGGACACATGAAACGGCCGATCGCGAAAATTTGTCTACTACCGTCAAACGAATCTCTCGAACAAATAGCCATCGCTTAACTTCGCTTAAATAACAACAAAAAATTATAATACAACACATCAAATGAAAAAAGAAAAAAAAACAATCAATTTTGTATAACACAAAAATCATTAAATAAAAAATTATAATCATTTTTTCATTACATATTTATTTAATACATTCTTCAAAATCATTACACTGAAATTTGCAGACAACAAATAATTTTATCGATTTAGATTATTCTACGATAAGATAAAACGCATCCAATTTATTAAAAATTTTATTTATTTATTAAAACAATATTCACACAAAACAAAATTTGCAGAAATTCGAAATATATTCATCCAAAAACTGCAATGCCACACAGCATAAAGGAAAACTTAGAATATTAACAAAATAACATCGCGATAAAGCATGAGAAAAACAATTTATAAAAATCGAATTATTAAAACGTACCTACTTATTATTTTTGACAGATTTATTGTTTAGCTTATAACTGAGCTACAAAACACAATCCACAAACTTATCGAAAGTTTACATCATTGAGATGAAATTCAAAACAAACACTAATCACTATAGAACGAAAATCAAAATAATTCCCCCCAAAGCCAATTCACGAATTTAACTACAAAAAAAATATTCAATTAAGACACCGGACCGGTTTAATTGAAACTATAATTCATAAAAATCACAGCAACAAATAATTATATTAATTTACCTACGTGGCGCCGATTTCATTATTTAATAATTATTTCATCAACATAATCACAAACTAAAAGGCAATAAAACCATTGAAATCCACTTTGAATAACTTCAAATTAAAATACCTACTCGAACTTTTTTTTTGTTTTGAATATTATTGACACTTTTCACTTTCACTCAAAATAAAGTAATCAAACGTCCAGATAAATTTCAATTGGAAACGAACACATTCCAACTGGAAACTTCACTTCTCGGCTATAGATATATAACTTGTATATAACGCCAAGGGATTAAAATCACGCCATATACTTCCTATATACCATAAGGAAATTTAACTTAATATATATATTAATAAAATAGACATCGACACGGCGTTAAATTATAAATGAAAATTTATTTTTAATAAATCAAAAAATAATAATAATAATGCACTCACACAACTCATGCACACACCGCAATCGCGAAAGTTAATGATCGAATGCGCGCGCACTCACTCCATCGCGTTTTAAATGCATTCAACAAAACCTTACCTGGAGTTCACCAACCGAATTTAATGTATTAATTAAAATACAATAAACCGCATCACCGCAACGAAGGCAAATAACACGAACCGAACACGAATCTACGACAACAAAACTAGCAACAAGTACACAGCATACAGCAATAACTACATACCTATATTAATAATAGACTGTACTTCCTATTATTTTACTAGCATCTGGTCATTGATACAACTAGCAGGAACGAGAGATACATAAAACATAGTTATGGGAAATTCATCCACCATTCTCATGTTTTCCGTCCAATTTATTGTCGACATTGTCTGTTGTGTTTGTCTTATATGTCAAATAACATTTATTAATGGTTTGTCTCTTTTCATGTACACTGAGAATGAGATCAGTAGAAGTTGACGACATAAACAGGTGGCGAGCCTTTAGTCGAACATGCCGGTAATGCAGTGTCCAAAGCTGTATACTGCAACAGTGATGCCAAGCTGCGTTTCTTCGTATCGTCATATGTAAACCTACGAAGCCAAACTTTAAGGATGAAGATTAGCATTTTGTTGCGAGGCGGGAAAATGTACGAAAGTACAAGTACAAATAGTATCAAATTTACGGAAAGAGAACAATTCAACACATGAAGGTAACAAACCTAACAAGTATCAAATACAGTCCACAAATGAGCCTCAAAATCTTCATATCAAATAATTAATGAAATGATTGTTCGATCGAGTATACATAATTCTTATGACTAAAATACATTTTTTTAATTTTTCCCGAAATTTCTTACAAAGTGGTTGCATTTTTTATTGCTATTTTTTTTATAATTAAAACTTAGATGTTAACAGCTTAGTGAGCACTACTCAATTGTTGCTTTTACAAATATATTTCCTACACATACGTTTAGTTTCATCCAATTTAATTGCTCACATTGCTTGACCCATTTAGGTTTATTTTCATAATTTAATTATTAGTCATTGACCAGTGCATTTTTTGTCATTCAAACGATCGCTTATGGTTTCAGTGCATTGTTTGTATACACTACCTGGTCGCGTATCGTTTGGCTGATTCACACCATTCTGCTGTTGGTGTCGACCTTGATAATAATTTGATATTTATTATTTTTTCTGTTTATTAGGGAAGGTCGTGGGCAGATTATTATTTTCATTATTCGTTTTACGGAGGTGTGGGAGCTTAACACTTTTGTTTATTACAACACTACACAATAACTTTTTGTCCACCCTCCCTCATAGAATGTGCAACCATCAAACTTGGAGAAAGTTGAACCAAAGAACAAATTCTGCTATATACGCTTGACTACGTCACACTCTAATCACGATTCCATGACATTGCATCATATGGCATAATCACAGAAAAAGTTTTTTTTTATATTTTCTCTTATAATATACGCTAGCCCACAAAACAAGGAATACAAAACTACATGAGCCAAGACACCAACAACAACAAAAAAATATCAAACAATTAACTCCGACAGAGGATGGGCGGCGTAATTCTTTTGCAAAGAATTCTCTTCCTAACCGCACGCCGCCGCCGCTCATATTGCATTGGAATGCTTGGGAACTGCAAGCTGCTTTGTGTGCGTTTGTAAGCAAATTTGTTGTTGAAATTAGCAAAAAATACCTCTTTCCTAAAATTCAAATTAGGATACCCATGGTTCCAAATAATTTTTTGTAAATAGAATCTGATTTAAGAAACATCAAATAAATATAAAATGATTAAATAAATATTTAAAAGGCTTTTCCGATTTCAAAAATCGTGTGCTTATTTGATTATTTTGAATTAATATTCCAAGTGACAAAAAATAAAAAAAAATAAAATAATAGGACACAAGCCAATGAAGTAAACTATATACTTAAACAAACAAAAAATATATAAAAATAAAAACTAGTAGTTTTGTAAAAAGTTGAAATATGTGATCTATATATCTTTTAAATTGTTAAAGTTTGTTCAAAATTGAAGGAACTCACCTTGTTTTAACACGTTCGAAAACGATAAATAACCTCAGAATGAACTATTTTGTTTTTGCATGACTAAAAATTTTAAAACAATCTCGCTCTTCATTTGTTCTCTCTTGTTTACAAATAGAAATAAAAAAAGTAAAAATTTGCGTAAGTTAAATCACACTCCCAAAGAAAGTCAGTCTAGGTCTACGAAAATTTAGGCGGTATTTTTATTTGCATGGCCAATACAAATAATCAAATAAAATGTTTGAAATATCATGTCTTACCTGTATTCATCACCTAAATAACTTATTTTATTTCAATTAATTATCCCTTGAACCGTAGAAGTTATTTAACAACTTGTAAGCGCCCGACCATTATTTGTATAGGCAACCCAGCCTTAAGCGCAAGATTTTTAGTAGAATCAGTTCAATATGTTTTTAGTATTTTTTACTTAATTTATTAATTACAAAAGTTCGTACATTTTTTTCTAAAAATTTTTTTAGTATGTATTAACATTTCATGTATTTAATAACATAAATTTAAAAACTGAATTTAAAAAAAATCGACCGTCCATTTTTGAAATATCGAATTTTCAATACGCCCGACAGAAGTGATAACCTAAACTAATCTAAGTTGAAAAATGTAATATTGAAATTCTTTAACGTAAAAAAAGGTTTAAAAGTTATTCGTTAATTTGATTAATTTCAAAAGTGCTCCGTATGCGTGAGAGAAAGGAAATGCTAGCACTTTTGTAAATGATGTCTGGGGAAATAACTTTGTGGAATACTGTTTTTAAAAATATTTAAATTTTCAATAAACTTTTGCATTTAGGCCCGTTTGCTGATACGAATCATAAATATTTATGTTCAACTTAAAACGCATATGAGCTACTTTTCCCTATGCGTTAGCTTTCAAATAAGTGCTTAAGTAGAACTTAAAAGCTGAAGGTGTGTATCAACAAACGGGCCTTAGAATGTCAAAAAACCCTATTAAGCTATACATATAGTAAGACACATTCTTATTATTTTTATACCGGCATACAACCTCAGACCTTAACCTTAAACATTGAACTATTAGAACAGATGATAAAATAACATTTTGTTGATTTTGTTTCGTTTCCAAGTTGTGTGTTTAATTAAATATAATGGCGCAAGATTTTAATCAGCGTGATGTTAAGAGCTTGGCATTATACTACTTAATATTTAATAATACTAAAGCACTTTACTTATATTTTCCTCATTTTAAACACTTTTTAACTGATGGTTGGGTGTTGTAGAATGAGGGTAGACTCTGATTGGCGTTAACCTGGCAATGCCCAGTGTTGCAACTCTGACTACACATCAAATGTGCTTATTTTTACCTCCAAGTGGTAACCATCGGGTACTGGTCTCATCCAACCGGATTTGACTTGCTAAACGATAAGTGCGAGTGTTGATAACACGACGAAAAACAGCAACACTATAAACACCCTGGTGAGAACGGCACGGATGAATACCCGGCCTGCTGTCCCAGGCGAACCTAGATGAGCTGCTCTGACATATTCGGACAACAGGTTGTCTAGGAATTTCAAGGGTTAGTCAGGCCCCTTGAACAGAGATGGTGGCGGATGAACCGAAAGGCCAACGGCAGCGCTCAATCCCGTAGTGGATACTGATGGCCCCGTGTCCTAGGGGTATCTAATAAATTGGAACTGGCCCTCCAGGTTGGGGGTTGTGCTTTGGGTTAACTACCCACCCACAGAAAAAAAATATTGTTACGAAGCAACCAATAGCCTCGGAAAGGACTGATTTTATTGTTGACGACCCTGCTAAACGAAAAAAGGACAACGACGTTCGTATCTGCACCTGGAATGTGAGAACATTAAACAGGAGAGGTGCAGGCGAACAACTAGCGGAAGCCCTAAACTGCTACAAAGCAGACATTACTGCCATCCAGGAAATACGATGGGATGGGCCGGGCAAAAAGAGGATGAAAAACTGTGACATCTACTACGGACCGTGTTATAGTGAGCAGAAACAGCGACTATTCGGATGCGGATTTGTTATAAGTGCCAGACTTACGCAAGAAGTCTTATGTTTCCAAGACATTAGCGAACGCATAGTAACAATCCGCATCAAGGCCAAATTCGCCAACATAAGCCTTATATGCGCTCACGCTCCGACGGAAGAAAAAGATGATATAGCTAAGGATTGCTTCTACGAGCTCCTTGACAAAACCTATGAGCGACTACCGAAGTACGATGTTAAAATCGTGCTGGGAGATTTTAACGCAAAGGTAGGAAGAGAAGACATCTTTAGAAGTATTGTCGGAAAACATAGCCTACATGACAACACGTCTGGTAACGGACTTAGGCTAATTGATTTCGCTACGGAACGAAATGCCACTATAGCCAGCACACGGTTTCCTCACCTCGATATCCATAAGGGGACATGGCGGTCTCCAGATCAACGAACGGTCAACCAAATTGATCACATTGCGATAGATAAGAGGCACGCATCCAGTATTTTGGATGTCCGAACATTCCGAGGAGCTAACATCGACTCGGATCACTACCTTGTAGCAGCCAAGGTAAGAATGCGGATATCCACCACACCACAACAATCCAGAAATACTGTGAAAAAATTTAATGTCGGAAGACTGAAATCGCAAGAGACCGCCAAGACCTTCGCACAACGCGTATCCCTTAACCTCTCGATTAACACCATACCACCATCATCGAATGTCGAAGAGCAATGGCAACGATGCCAACAGGCCATTAGATCAGCCGCAACTGATGTGCTAGGTTTCTCGCGCCCACCAGCAAGAAACCCCTGGTTTGATGAGGAATGCCGACAGATGCTCGCAGCCAAGAACGAGGCCTACAAGGCTGAGCTGCAGGTGAAGACGAGAGCTGCCATTGAGTTCTATAGGCAAAGAAGAAGGGAAGAACATCGGCTTTTCAACAAGAAGAAAAAAGAGCAAGAAAAGCGCGCGATCGAGGATATAGAGAGGTGGCACTCCAGGAACGATGTTCGCAAGTTTTACCAGAGTGTAAAACGTCAAAGCCAAGGATACAAGGCTCGAACAGAATCCTGTCGAGATGAACAAGGAAATATTGTAGTTGAGACACAGTCGATGCTGAGGATATGGAAAAACCACTTCTGCAGACTGTTAAACGGCGATGACGAACAACATTCCGCTGTCAGGCAGAACGAACCATTCAATATTGGCAACGACAGCGAAAACTGCCAACCACCCGACCTGAGTGAAGTGAGGATAGCAATATCTAAACTAAAGCTTAATAAGGCTGCCGGAAATGACGGCCTTCCCGCTGAGCTTTATAAGGCCGGCGGAGATGACTTGGTAAGTAACATCCACCAACTCATAAACCAAATCTGGTCAGATGAAAATATGCCTGAAGAATGGAACCTCAGCATCGTTTGCCCGATCCACAAAAAAGGAGATCCTCTGAACTGCGCCAACTACAGAGGCATAAGTCTCCTCAACATCGCCTACAAGATCCTATCTGCCGTAATATGTGAACGCCTGAAACCGTTTACCAACAACCTGATTGGCCCTTATCAGTGTGGTTTTAGGCCAGGAAAGTCCACAACCGATCAAATTTTCACACTCCGGCAGATCCTGGAAAAAACCCAAGAAGTCCAAATCGATACCCACCACCTAGTCATCGATTTCAAAGCCGCATATGACAGCATTTATAGAGACGAACTGTACAGAGCCATGTCTAGTTTTGGTATACCGCCCAAACTCGTCCGTTTGTGTAGGATGACGATAGAAAATTCTCGCTGCTCCATCAGGGTCGGAAACGACCTCACCGACACATTCGATACCAAAAAAGGATTTAGGCAAGGCGATGCGCTGTCATGTGACTTCTTTAATCTGATTCTTGAGAGGATTGTGCAAAACTCCAAAGCCAACACCAGAGGCACAATTTTCCAAAAGTCGGTGCAACTACTAGCATACGCTGACGATATTGACATCATTGGTAGGACTCAACGTGATGTCATAGCCACGTTTGCTAGAATAGAGAAGGAAGCGGCGAAAATGGGTTTAGCAGTAAATGAGGGTAAGACTAAGTATATGCTGTCATCACGAAAGGACTCACAACATCGACGAATTGGACAGAACGTCACCATTGACAGATATAACTTTGAGGTAGTGCGGGACTTTGTCTACCTCGGCTCCGCTATTAACTCTGACAACAACATCTCGTCAGAAATTAAACGAAGAATTACTCTTGCCAACCGCTGTTTCTTCGGGCTAAGAAGGCAATTTAGTAGTAAAGCCCTCACTCGAACTACTAAGGAGATCCTATATAAGACCCTGATCATCCCAGTCCTGCTCTACGGCGCTGAAACCTGGACTGTATCAAAAGCGGATGAAGAAATCCTTGGTAGATTCGAGAGGAAAATTCTTCGAAAAATCTTCGGTCCCGTTTGCGTTGACGGGTTATGGAGACGAAGATTCAACCAAGAACTATACGAGCTGTACAGCGACATGCCCCTGGTCAAAAAACTCCGCATTGGACGTTTAAGATGGCTAGGACATGTAGAACGAATGGACACCAATACTCCGGCTCGCAGAGTCTTCGATCACCGGCCAGACGTCGGACGCAGTAGAGGAAGACCTCGCCTTAAGTGGCGCGCACAAGTAGAAACCGACCTCACCAACTTGGAGTGCGCAACTGGAGGCAGTTAGCTAAGGACCGGGCTAATTGGAGAGGCATGTTGGTTGAGGCCCAGGTTCATTCCGGACTGTAGCGCCACTTAAGTAAGTAAGTAAGTAAGTAAACACTTTTTAACTAGCACCATACTTAATCTATTTTCTTAATGAACTACAACTAAACAGGCCTAAAATAGTGCAAAAAAGTAAGCGAACATAACTTTTTGACTTTTGTAAATGTCAAAGTGGCATATGGATTTAGTACGATACTAAAAAAAAAGTAGCAATTTTGTGATTTGAACTTTAGTAAAATGTTAAGAAAATAGTACGATACTTAACTGGTTTAAAATTAGGAAAATCCTCTTTTTAGACTAGTATCATACTAAAAATGATTTAACATATTACTAAATCGACTAAAATTTTGCGCCAATATGTTTTAAATAAAACAAAATCAAAACTAATAAAGAAATAAAGAAATTTTTAATTTGTTTGTTCGCAATTTGCAAGAATGTATTAAATAAAGAAATTGACACTTAAAAGTGCTGAATCATGATCTTTAATATCAATAATGTGAACGAAATAAAACAACATTGACATCAACGAATCGCAATTTAATCGATATATTTACCAATTTTATATTATTCTCGATTGCAAATTGGATAATTACGATTAACAATAAATAATATTATATATTAATATGAACGCGTGGTAAATTCAATTTGGTATTTTCTGGTCGTAAATTAAAACTTTTTTTTTACTAAATTGCTCATTTTTTTTTTGACAATATCACACAAAGTGACTGCGATTTTTGAGAACTTTAGAAAGGGGAATTCGTTTACATTTCGTCATTATAGCGTAGGTGATTTCCTTTATTCTGAAATGTATATAAGCAAGCTACTGCATAACGATCGAAGTTGCAACCTGAGCCTTGTACCAAATGTTTGTGTCAGAAATAAATAAGATGATGGTTTAGAATTTTTCATTTACATTTTTGAAGTATTTCTAATGTTATTAGGTGTTTCTACACTGCTACAGGAAAGCTTAGGCGTGTTTTATTATTACTCATAATTCTTATATGATCATCTGATAGAATTAGGCTTGTCTCACGTAAACAAGATTTATACAAAAAAAAATTAAAATTGTTGTTCTTTTTGATTCAATTGAATAAGTTTCGTGCTTTAGCAATTAAATATTTTAGCGAAGTTGTAATTTTAATTCCAGAAATTGTGTTGAATAATTTGTATAATTATAATTACAAAATAGCAGTACCTATACAACACGGATATAAGATACTCTGAAAATCCAAAAAATGTCTTTTTTATATCGGAGTTTTTCTTTATCCATACATCGGATATAAGGAAGAAAAATTTTTTATATAAGAAATACGGATATAAGAATGAAAATTTCTTTTAAAAAACTATGGACAAAGGAAAATATTTTGTAGGTTTGTGTTCAAAATTTCATGAAAACGAAGTAGGCCATACAAATTTTATATGCATAATGACTGTATGTTCATATAAAAACTTCATCAATAATATTTTTTAAGATAAAGCTTTAAGGCGGCTTAACATGGATCTGCATCTGCAGATTTGAAGAAAAGTAGAGCGGGCCAATAATATAAAACAAACATAAAAGTAAGACAGGGTACACACTAATAACTTACTCGAACTCTGCTATAACTTTCTTGACACATCTCACAATCACATGTTCTTAGCGTTCAGGTATGTAGTTTTGAGAAGAAAATTTTCCCTATTTTCGTTGTTTTTAAGCAAACTGAGGTGAAATGGTAAAAAAACTTTCAAATTTGTTATCTGAACGGAAAAAATTATGGTGCAGATGAAAATGCTATAATGAAGATGAACATGTTCATCTTCACTATAATCTGCAATCTTCAGGTTCGTACTTCCTATAATCTTCATACATGAAGATGATCTCCATTTTGGTTTTCGCTCTCTATCGCACAAGTATGAATTTTTTATTTTGTTTCCTCTTTTTTTGCAGATGTCAATGCAGATGAAGATGAAGATACATGTAAAGCCTCCTTTAACGTAACAAAAATATACTATATAAATACTCATCATCAACAAGTAAAAAAAATTAAATAAATAATCTTCTCTTCAAATAAAAAAAAATTAAGCAACCTATTGTGAGCCTACACGAAATTTAAGACTTCAAAAATTAGTTGATACATATGTACATATTTGCAAGCGTACAGGAACTATTTTCTCCGAATCATTATTTTGCTAGACAAATTGTAATGTTTTATGTAAATCGTGCCTTTTATCACCTCATATCGTATCCCCTAGCTTTTGCAATATTAAAAGATATTAGGAAGTATATATATGACCAGAAACAATTATTGGAAAAAGTGTGTAGGTAAATTAGTTGCAAGAATTAAATCAATTCAACATCTGATTTCAGTTAGGCAGTAACGTAGCTATAATGAGAATTAGTAGATACAATGCGGACGTACTTTGAATAAAATTATGAAAATATTTCTGAGATGAGCGAACTTGCGTTATTTTTGTTAAATGTTGTTTAATCTTTAGAGTTATTTTTCTCATTCATTGTACCTAAATGCTTTGAAATGGATATATACTATTATATATCATATTATCTACATTATAATTCTGTTTTTTTTTAAACACATAACTCAATGTTATGTCAGAATCACATTTGTTTACATTGTTGTATTTGTAAATTTAACTTTCTCTCGACGAATATATGTGAAATCTAGCAAAAATATGTGGTCTAGTGAATCTACATACAAATACACGGTAATAGCTTGTAGGTAAACCCAAATAGCTGCCGAAATTTCCTTCCTCTGTATTCCTCATCTGTGGTCAGAATATTCGCAGCCTTTCCAATTTTCCGCTGTCATTTCTTGGAAAAGATACATATTTAAAAGGTTTTGGCACAGGTTTGTATGACAAAGTAAATTTCTTATAAGCGTACTTTTTTTGCTCCAAGAATTGATTGTGGTCTGTAAGAAACTCTTTCTTATAACACTGTTTTTCTTATATGCGAGTTTCTTATAAACGATTACTTTCCAAAGAAATATAAAGAAAAAGGTACGGTGTTTCTCATTTCGTTTCTTAGAAGCGAGTTGTTATTATACGAGCGTTTCTTTTATCCATAAAATACTGTATGAGTTTTTTTCAATTCAGCGGGAAATCTAGTCCAATTAAGGGATCCAGCGGGCGAATGCCACAAGCATGAATGAATTTTTGTGAAGAAAAAATATTCAAAATAAAATATGGGTGATTTGCTGTCAATAAAATAGAATCACACCCTTGCGGTATCGCAAATATGTATGTGTACACGCCTCTCTGCGTATACAGATAAAACTCACGCTGGCGGAATTGGACCCCAGGTTGTGAATCTGAGAACGCAAATCTCACTGAGATTTTATTTATCAGGAATAAATTTCCCTCGAAAAAAAATCGTATGAAATGACAGCAAAATTCTCTAAGAAAGTTTATTACCGATACCAATTAATTCCGGAGTAAAATTTATATTTGATTCGAATTGGAGAACATTTTCCAGGAAATTTTTATGCACAACAACACCCAATGAAATGATACCGTTTTATCTGCTCATTTATTTTTAGGTATTTATCATTGACATACATATACACCTTGATACGGATATTATACACTGACTGAAAAAAAATAAATTTTGGATCCTTAAAATAACTGGATTCTGTCGTACATTCTGTACATAATGTTTTTTGATTAACCTCTTTATCAATTTATTTTGTGTATGGGTCCAATAAAACTCTTTTTTACCAACTATTGTCAAGAATGTAATTTTTTTTTCAAATTACTGATATATACTAACAAATGATAAAAAAAAACAAAAATCTGCTAATTTTTAATTTCCATCGGAAATAAACTCAATATTTTGGTATTTTTCTTAGGATACATTTATTTTGAACAGAAATAATTAACAAAAACCAAATGAGTTCAATTAAATAACGGTGTGGAGCAGTCTTACAAAATAAAATAACGATTGAAACATTTTTTTAAATGCAAAATAGTTGGCCTACGGGTCTTAACTTTCATTTCCTTTGCCCTCGATAACTAATTTTTGACATTCTTCGGTACCGAAAGATTCCCAAATATTTATGATTTTAGCTTTTAGGTCTTGAAGAGTATGACATGGTTCTATTCGCAGTTTTTACTTCATTTTATACCAGACATTTTCAATTGGTGAAAGTTTAGAGCGGCTGGAAGGCCATTCAGGAATTGCTTCAGCAGATTACCACGCAATTGTAGACCTTGCTGTATGGCAAGAAGCACCATCATGTTGTAAAATATAGTCTCCATCACAAGCTTGAAGTCGTGGTATTTATGGGAGTAGTTCATTTTGCAGAATATCCCTGTACTTGGCAGCATTGACAACTCCATTTACAAAATGTAAATTGCTCAAAACTCACCAAGAAATGCGTCCCCATATCACTAGAGATGCTGGAAACTTGATCGTTTCTTTAATGCAATACTTGTGAAGCGTTTTTTGAATTTCTAATTACTCGTTTTCGTTCGTAGCAGACGCAAACTTCCAACCTGGACTCATCACTCTAAATAACGCACCGCCAGTTTTTACTTTTTTTGGCCCACTCTAGCCGATTTTGCTTTTGTTAAGGTGTTAAAAGTGGTTTTTCTTTGGCCTAAGTTTTTAACGAATTAAAATGGATCTAATTTAAATAATTCTAAAACCAACCTTATAAAATGTGTATCCAATTTTTTTCATAATCCGCTTACAAGTATCGATTGAAACACTTTTTTAGATTCTTTCTCTCTATTGAACAGGTATTCCAACCGCAGTTTGACGTCGGTTTTCTTGTATTATTTTCTTTAAGACTCGCCAATCTCGACGATTCGTAATTTTTTTTATCAATCTCCACATTTCCACTATTTTTGAACTTTGAGATAATGTTTCGAATTGACGAGCGCGGTAAGCTAAATTGTTTTGCCATTTTATAGCTCGATAATAGCGTTTTGAATTCTTTAATTATGGATTTCCTAATGTCTCCTGATAATGCAACGCCACACACCATGGTTGACATTAAACTGTTGATGGCTTGCATAAAACAAGAGATCAATAAACAACAAAACAAGTGCATGTGATTTTTTTAATAACGATTAACTTAAAATATATTTAAATCGTTATAGTGCAACTAATTTGCATCACAGAGAGAGTAGTCCAACTATTATGCTCTATCTTTGTTTAAGAGAATGCGACCTCGAGCCATATTTTTTTTCTCAAATTTAGTTCTGTTTGCTCTTATTTACTTATTAAATGTAATTTATTACATTGACAAAAAAAATTATTATAATTATAATGATTATCTCAAGTATAGGTACCTTTATCTAATAAAATATTATTTTTCGGTATTCTGTCTTCCACCAACTTGACCCCCCAAACTTAAATCCTGGATCCGCCCTTGTATGTACACTTATGTACACGCGCTAGTAGTAATACTTCCCTAATTTGAAACAATTTTTTCTTTCATAATTCTATGTCAGCTAAAACATATTTCAATTTCATGGAAATTGGTCAAAGAACAATAAGGTTGACTTCTTTTGATACTAGCCCCGAATTTGCATTAATACATCGCGCATATCGACCCTATATTCCACTTATACAAAAGTCACCGTCGCGTCGTTCGTACTTTGAGTCATGGTTTAGTAATTTTACATTACATACATTGTACTACACCGTATACCTATATAAATCTACGAAATACCTACTGAAGCTTTGGCAACGAGACCATCGACACATAAACTAATAACATACGGACCCGAAACCTCTGCTGTCTTTTGACATTTGCCTACAACCTGAAACACGCACACAAGTAACTTTTCCGTTCATCTTCCTATAGGCACGTAGATAACCCAGCCCTAGTAATTTGGTTTTGTTTTGTTTTTCGCTTTCACATCTATACATGGATAGGGTGCCAAATGTACAAATACAACAATGTAAACAAATGGGTTTTGGGGGGTGAAACGTACGAAGGTTTCCAATCTTAGTATGGCTTATTTGTGCCATCCACTAATGTCGATTTCGTTTCAATAATTAGGATTCGCTACTAAAACCAATACTTTTTTGATTTGAAACGAACGATTACGGACCGAATCTCTGTTTGGGACTGTGTGTGTTGCTTGGCAGCTCAAAAAAATAAATACAAATCTTCAATTCGTTAAAACATCATTAACTCGTTTTAATTTTCCGATTCCGACGCGCGGGAGTTCCTAAACCCACTTGTACTTTTTTAATATTTGTTTTCAAGAAGTTTTTAACAATTTTTTTTAGTTTTTGATATATTAATTTACTTTTTCTGTACACTGCCACAAAATAAAAATTAATTCACAACACAACAATTGAGAAACTTCAAAACAAATATTGTAGTGTGTGTAAGAATCTGTGCACAAATCCGTTTTGAATCCGTCTCCAAAAAGAGATTCAATACGGATCGATTTTTCCAGAAAAAAAACTGGTTTTAATTTGAAACGAATTTGATTTTCAGAAAAAAATTGACGGCGGATCGACGCAGATCGATGTTTTTGTTGAAACGAAATCGACATAAAACATTACACATATTAATACAACACAATATATGTGCACTAATGTTAAATGCATATGAACATCAGTGTTGCCATAAAACAGTTTTGTAAATTGGGAGATTTCCACATAAGAAATCGGTAAAATCGGGGAATTAAAAGCAGAAATAATTTCACCTACTTTAAAAAAAATTGTTTGTTCATCATTTTATTTTATTTAAATTCATTTTTAAAATTTATATTTTTTGAACAGGGTAGATAAGATAATAGATTCTTAAAATTAAAAATAAATATTTCTCCTCTAAAATAAACATTCTTGCATATGGGTAGCTTATAAGAAACTTACAAATTAAAAATATGACATAAGGGTTCAAGTTGAACTTATGTATACATACATATGTACATATATGCATATATTTAGAAACATGCGTTTCGCACTCACAAACGATTTTAGTGTTTCAATTTTTAGTTAAATAAAATATATTTGTTTTGATTGAATTTTCTGAATAAGTCATCAGAAACCTTAAGGTTCAAACAATTACACTCCTTATATTTCAAGAAGTCTTTAGATAGTAAGATTCCTTGTAAAATTCCAACAACAAGACGATTTCTGAGTTTTGTTTTATTTAAAATTATTTGAGAAAAAGTTCTCTCAACATTAGCTGAAGAGTTTGGTAATGTTAATATCGATGAAATAAAGTTAGCCATCACTGGAAAGGTCAACCATTGATTGCTCCTTTTGATTGAGCAAAGAATTTTCCAAAATATTTCAATTTTAATAGTTTCAAAGCTTTCAGATATTAAGCTTTTAAGGTCAAGATTTCTTATTTCTCTATATTCAATCGATTGCTGGGTATCAGAAGAATGAATAATATTAGGATATTAGCTAAAAACATTATTTGAATCAATTTGTTTATTTACAGTTTGTTTTGCTTCTAACAAGGTCAAAGCCTGACAAAATTTTTAGATCAAACCTTTTGAATATTTGATTGCAAAGTTCAATGTAAAAGATAATACATTTGTTTTTAAATCGTTCAACTTAACAGTTTGAAATAAGATTTCTGTCCAATTCTAACTTAACATCGCTCCCGAGGTACAAATTATCATTGCTTATTATTTGAAATTAATATTTTCAATAACCGTTTCCTTTAAATAAGCTGGCTTAATGAAATAATCTAAAATCGTTAGTACCAATGATTTAATTTCAGTGTATAATCTGTGAAGCTGTGGTTCTTCGTCGGTTCAATTTATTTATTTGAGGAAGAATAAACCTCTAACATTTAAGATATAATTCATTAAGAGGATCGTTTAAGATTGGCTACATTACCTTGAAACACCAAAAATGATAAATTATGCTCAACAACAAAAGCAGCTATTTCCAACTCTGCTTCAATAGGTTATTTTTTCTGGCAATTCAGAGCAAATGATATATCAGCTGCTGGCAGTTCCATAAGTTTTTTAAACGTTTTTGTATCTACCTTGGGACTAGACACATCGGAGTCTATGTTCCTTGTGTTTAAATTGTCACTCGCCCCGCCGCCGTCACTGCCGCCGGGATATTTTGTTCGTGAATATAGAATCTGAGATATTTCTTTCGACATGTTCTGCGACATCTACTTTATTGTTAAAATTGTGGGGGGGGTCTGATTTTGACATTTCGTCCAAAGATAAAAAAATGGATCTACATTTATATTATTAGTCAACAGAAAATTATAAACTTACTTAGTCGTTGAAATTGCTTTTCCAATTTAACAAAAACTAAACTACCGACACGCGCCGCCAAACCAAATACCAAATCAAAAAAGATGAAGAAAACAAAGGCAATGACAACGCAGGCAATCACGAGTAAACAAAAATTGTAAGGAATAGGTTTTCATACTAAAGTTAAAAAGAAAAAACGAATTTCATGAAAATGACAACGGGAAATTACAAATGGGATATTTTAAGTCAGTCAGTTCCAAGTTAAGATATTACAGGTTACGGATAATATATGAAAATGTTTATAAATATGAAAAGTGCCCTATTAATATAGAAAATCAGTGTATCTGAAATACAAAAAAAAAAAAACAAACAAAGCAACAAAAAAAAAGAATTTCTCAATATTCTCGGAATAACCCTCTCATATAAAAGTAAAAACATGACAGCAGCCAAAGACGAAAACCTAGTAACTAAACAAAATGGATGAGCAAGCATTTTTCTTATTTTAAGTTTCAAATAAATAATATTAATCAAATGCGAGTTTTTATTAATTAATAAATCAATAATATTTTATTTTTACTATTTTTCATAGAAATACCTGTTTCTTTGTCATCATCACAACACTTTCAAACGGCTGATTGATGCCATCTTTTTAATTTCTATTCCGTACAGCACTTTTGTGTCCTTTATTCATTCCATTCTGGATATTCTGAATAAACAATCCGCCTTTTCCATCCATTCTATTCCTTGTCCGGAATAAATAAAGAAACACTCTCGTCATGAATCAATCTTAACAAGATTACGACACTTCTTCTTTTGACTTATTTTATTGACGTCACCAGAGATCAAAATCCATTAATCCATATCGGACCAACAACAACAGTTATTGAGGCAAAAAAAGGAGTGTCGTAATATTACGCCAGATGGCGGTGCATAGAAATTGTTTTACCCGCAATGTACGTAGTAAGGTTTCAAGATTTCAAATTGGTGTTCACACCAACAAATCCATGTTTTCGTCTTCAAAAGCACAAGCAAAAACAATTTTTGTTTATTTAATACATCAACCCAAGCAACGTTTTCCAATAAAAATTCATAGTATTTTCTTATCTCCTTATCGTTGACTGCGCTCACATCATATAATTTCAGTTTGCGATTTTTAACTCGTATGCGGTGGCGGGGTAGACAAAATTTCTTTTTCCCAATACAAATAAAATTGATGCCGAATGAATAATTTTGTAAATACATAAAACAACTTTTGTCGGCATGGCTCCGAAGCCTGCCCACAAATTGGGGATCCGATTGGGTACTCTCGACGAGTGCCATCTTTCCGACCCTCCAGACCCCCCACTAATCCACGAAATAAGAGATTTAAACCTTCCAGTATTATATTTCCCGACTTCCCAGAATTACCCACGAAAACAATTTATAAAAAACCCACGATTTTTCCACATAACCTGCAAAGACAAGCCACTTTCTTCTGTAAGTGTGTTCGTATTAAAAAAAAACATTGATTCAATCAGCACACAATATGAAAAGATCTCGCAGCTTAGAGATGGCTCTTTATTAATTCTTACTTAAGACCAAATTATAGTTGATAGGTTCTTTAATTCTAAGGCTCTCGACAGTATTTGTCCAGTTGATATTAAGCTCCACGCCAACCTCAACCATTCAAAAGGCACTGCATATGCACCATGTCTAATAAACATACCGGAATCAGAAATCATAAGTGAACTCAAATCACAAAATATAACCGATGTATATAAATTGAAAAAAAAAATAATTCGGACGGAAAACAAGCTCCTACCGCACTTACGATATTCACATTCGATATGTTCCAAGTGCCCAACACAATCCAGATGGGCTGGTATAAAACCAAGGTCACGGAATATTTCCCCAATCCGATGCTATGTCGTCAATGTCAACTTCTCGGGTACACCACAAAAATGGTGCAAAAAACAAGCTACTTGTGAAACTTGTAATCTCCCTCTCCATGAAAACAATAGTGCAAACTGTGCTGGGGCCCACCCCGCTTCATCTAAAAATTGTCCAAAATATATTCGAAGCAAACAAATTATTGAAATAAAAACAAAAAATAAATGCACCTTAACAGAAGCTAGACGCATTAATTCAGAACGGAACCCGAACCCATCTCCCTTATCATCCGAACCTTATTCAGCTAACCTTCAAAATCAAACCCATGAAAGAATAAGTAATCCCATCATATCCACTTCTTCCAGTCAATTCATTATTGATAAAGAAAAAACAATTCCCGCCAAAACCGGTTTATTATCACAAGAAAAAATGCTAGCACATAACCCACATACTCATTTAACAACACAAACTACAAAACATTCAAAAAGAAATGGGTTAATTAACTTCTCTCACATGAGAAAAATCCCCACCAGTCTCTGATTCAACCTCCTTCGGAATTAAACCTAGATCCTCTCTATAAACACAACAAGCATATCTCACAAAAAATGCCCAAGCATCAGCAACTATATTAAATAGTACCAATAACACTTAAAATAAAATTTCTTTTCAAGAACACTCTCTAACACAAAGTTCAATGATTATAGATCAAGATGACAGCTCTTAAGACTATAAACTATGCCCCATCAAGCCGCGCGGCCGTTGACGACGACTAGCCTTATTGGATGGGGCAGCTGTCGCCAGTGGCGGCGCGGAAATAATTTATCATCAGGCGGCAGGGCGCCTTCTACGGGTACATTTAACTGTACTGGTAACAAGATACCTTCCACCGCCTGAAATTATCTAATGGAACATGAATGGTTATTTTAATAACTATCATGAGCTCCAATTGCTTATCAAAAAATAAAACCATTTATACTTTCCATTCAAGAGACAATTAAACATAATTTCGAACCGCTTCACCCAAAAGAATATTCATCAGGTTTCCACAATTTAGCCACTAATACAAGTTCCAAACAAGGTACTGGACTTCTAGTACACAAAACAATACTCCACAAGTTTATCTCGATTGATTCCACTATATCTGCGCTGTGGAAATTGAATTAAAATTCAAATTTACCATCATCACAATTTACATACCACCCGACCAAAAATTTAACACCAATGACCTTGAAAACATTGTTAGGAACATTACAACCCCAATTGTTTTAACCGGGGATTTCAATTCATGGTCTCCCGCAGGGTGTTCTGCTAGTATAAATTCTCGCGGGAATCTAATTGACAATTTTATCACAAACTCCGGACTTGCATTTTTAAATGACCCACCCATCTCGCGACCCACGGTACGTACTCCCACATCGATCTATCCCTCATATCCCCTCAGCTTACCCAAATATCATCTTGGGAGGTCTCCGATGACTTAAATGGTAGTGAACATTTCCCGATTCTAACCAAAATATCTTTAGGCAACAATTCAGCTTTACCGAAGCCACTACCGAAATTCCTGACAGACTTTGCCAACTTTGATCTGTTCCAAACCGAACTCTCCACCCGAATTGCTGATCAACCAACCTCATCCAACATCAACACGAATAAAGGATCCGCTCTTTTAACCAAGGCAATCCGCTCTTCAGCAAATTGGGCAAACCACAAATAAATTCCACCACAAAACAGTTCCGTGGTGGGACCATAATCTTAGCACCCTTCAAATGATATCCAAATGACACCAATTTAATCTTTTACCGCAAATCCAATGTCCAATTAAAAGAGCAGCTAAGACAGCGAAATTGTCTTGTTTCACCAAATTTACTGAGGGAATAAACTATAACTCAACCCCAAAAAAAATGTGGGCTGACATTAAAAGCCTTACAGGAAATTTTGTCCCACACACAATTAAACTTATGAAAACTGATTCAGAAAACATTACATGTCCTTTTAAAATCAATGATTTTTTTGCCAAATTTTGGTAGCATACTCAAAACGACACTAATTGTCACCCAAAATATGTTGCAGAGAAATTAAAATGCCTATACGAAGTCCATCCAATGCACAATATCTCTCCTTCAACAAAATTTATAGAATGTCGCATTAATATTATAGAGGTGGAAAGCAGCCTGCGCTCAGCTAAATCGAGTACCCCTGGTTTCGATCGAAGTACTTACTCAATGCTCAAAAACAGTTCACCTTGTTTCAAAGCCAGGTTACTGTCTTTGTACAATGACATACTTGATAGTGGAGTTATTCCACAAACATGGAATATAGCAACCATTATGCCCATCCCGAAAACGAACAACGACCATCTAATATCGACGGATAACGTCCGATTTCACTTCTGCCCTGCCTTTCAAAAACCTTAGAAAAAATCATTTCCAAACGCTTATCCTGGTGGCTGGAAAAAAAATTTAATAGATACCAACCAAACTGCTTTCAAACCTGGTTGCGGGGCTCAAGATTCCCTTCTCCATTTAGACACATCCATCTCTTCATCGCTCTCAGAAAATAACCACATTTCAATTTTATCTGTTGATTTTGAACGAGCATTTGACAGAATAGGACTTCATGTAATTTTAAGCCAGTTAAAACAATGAAATAATTGGTCCAAAAATCTTCAATTATATAAAAGCCTCCAACCGGAAGTTCAGCATTAAAACTAATAATACAATTTACTCACATATTCATAATTTTAAAAATGGAATTCCTCAAAGTTCTCCCCTTTCAGTTACCCTATTCAAAATAGCTTCAATGAAATAAGTAAAATAACTCATGCATATCCCCAAACAATCCACGTCCTTTATGCGGACGACCTTATTTTGTTTACTAAATTAAAAGATTTATCTGAAGTTTCACATCTTTTTTCAAGAATAATCAAAGGTTTGCCTGATTGGGGAGAAACATCAGGGTCGAAAATATCCTTTTCCAAATGTGAGCTATTACATGTTTGTAAAAAGCACAAGTGTTCAAAACTTATTCAAAATGTAAAATTTAACTATAATTGTATAAAAAGTGTAAGTTATTCAAAAATACTTGGCATTATTTTCGAATCTAATTATAGTTTTAAGCAACATTGTATTAGTTTAAGAAAGAGCCTTACTACCAGGGTAAATATTATCAAGTATATTTCATCCAAGAAAAGTAATTGTAATGTGAATACTATTGTTAATGTTGTTCAATCTATAATTTTATCAAAAATTGATTATGGTCTACCAATTTATGGGAAGTGTTCCAAATCATTTCTACAATTAATTTGTACGCCTTAACACGCTGCTGTTAGAACCTGCCTAGGTGCCTTCCATTCTACGCCCATCAGAACATACTTGCCGAGTCGGGACTTCTAAACCTAAAAGATTTGAGAATTGAGTTCTTAACCTGGAAAATCACACTAAAAATAAACTCATCAATCAAAACACCTATACATGATGATATGAAAAAGCTACTAAAGCGACAAAAAACCCAAAAATACCCTTCCGTTTTGTACAAGTCCTTGGAATCATTTAAAATTCCAATTGAGATAGGAAAGAAAACTCTAAACTTTCCTCCACGGCATCTCCCAAACAATCCATTTCAACCATCTATCCATTATAAAAAATCACACACCAATAATGATATTTACAAATCATTGTTCGAGGAATTAAAGGAATACCATAAAAGGCTCGGATGGAATTTTCTGTTTACTGGCGCTTCCAGAACAAACTAAGGAGCATCGTTCGCTGTAGTTACAGAAGAAGGATACGTTATAAGTAAAGGTCTGCTCCATTTTACAACTTCAACATTTACTGCTGAGGCTTTTGCTTTACTACAAGCTATTAAATCTACAAAAAATAAAACGATTATAATATTCACCGATAGCCTCGCATCTTTAGAAGCAATCAAAAATATCAATAACTCCTCTGACATAGTAGCCGATATCTGAAACAAACTAAATACGGAAAAAAGAAATACAAAGTTGGTCTTGGTTCCCGGGCATGTAGGCATAGTTGCAAATGAAACTGCCGATGCAGAGGCCAAACTAGCACTCAAACAACCAATGATATCTTTCATACAATTTAACAAAAGGGACATCTTGAACTACCAAAAAATCTGTATGAAAAACAAAACCAAGAATGATTGGCTTGAATACTCTCACCACTATTCAACAATTAACCCCAAAGGTACAAGGCAACTTTTCCTGCTCACCTACCTAGATCTAGGGTAGTTAAATACATAAGACTAAGAATGGGAAACACAAACTCTACTCACAAACACCTAATGACCAAAGAACCCGCACCTCATTGCAATTTCTGCGATCGAAGACCAATTTTAAATACAGAACATATTCTTCAATGTCAACATATCAACTCAACCTCCTTATTAATTTCCATCAAAAGCTTAAAGGAACTTTTAATTGTAATCTCACCAAATAACATAAAATTGGTTAATGAAATATTTTTAAGACTTAACATTCATATTTAAAAATAAAAGTTTATTGCAATGAGCAAAGGGCACTGGATAGCTAGAGCTCTATATATTATTATTGATTTGTAATTATATTATTTGTCAATAAAGTTTAATAATAATAATAATATTTAACCTTTTCAGCAAAAGTATAATGTTTGTAAATTTGTCTCAAAGTCTGTGTAATTGTGGTTATTGCTGATTAAATGTTGAGCATATGTGGATCTGGTGTTGGGTTTAGGTTTATTTTCGTTGAATCTGTCCTTGAAAGTTCGACCAGTTTGACCTGTGTCGAACATGTTGCGATCGTTGCACTTCAATTTATAAGCTTCAGAGCTTGATTTTGTATCATTTTTTGATTTTTGTCTTAAAATACTGTGTATGTTATTATTAGTTTTAGATCAGATTTTAATTTTTTGAATTCATGTAATAAGATTTGTCATATTATATTGGTGTAATTTACTAAAGTATATTTTATGTTTTCTATTGTTGTGTTTGTATTGTATTTGTTGTTGTGAATTTTCATTTTTTTTTTGAGTAATTTTCAATTATTGTTGTTTCATATCCATTTGTGTGTGCTATGTATTTTATGGCATTGGGTTCTTGTTCATAATCTTTTTTGCACATATGAATTTTTATTAATCTGTTAATAAATGCATTAAATGAAGTCATTTTTTGGGAATATGGGTGGTGGAATCTTTATGTATAGTTGTATCTAAAAAGTTTATTGAATTATTGTCTTCGATTTCTGTTGTTATTTTTATGTTTGTGTTTATATTATTTATGTATTTTGAGATTATGTCCATTTGTCTAGGAGTACCATCGAAAATTGCAAAAGTGTCGTCGACATATCTCGAATATGATATAATTTTATGTTTTTGTGGACTGATTGTAGATAATATATATTTAATTTCGTAGTGGTTAAGATATATGTATGTCTGCTAGCAATCCGCAGAGAGGTGATCCCATGGCCAGTCCTTCTGTTTATATGTAGAATTTATTGTTAAGCGTAAAGTAGTTTTGTTTTAGTGTGATTTCTAATAAAATTATTAGTTCATTGATTTGTTGTGGGTTTATTTGTGCTGTGGTGATATTATCTTTGAGTATTTTTATTATTCGTGACGTCAAAAGAAATCATTTTGTAATTTGTGGGTATGTTGATGTTATTAAGTTTGTCTATTAAATCTGCTCTGTTTATTAATTTTTAACAGTTAATCAACTGCTTTCATACGAAACGGCTGTGCTTATTTTTTCTTATAATGAATTCTAAATGTTTAAATTGTTTAAAAATTATTTCTGATTCATTTTTTATACAGTGTGAATTATGTGGACTTAATTCGCATTTAGACTGTTGCAATATCAACAAAAAAGACAGTAAAATAATAAAGTTTTACAAAAATGTATTTTATAAATGTGAAAAGTGCACACATATTCCCCTGCAGAACTGTTTAAAAAAAATGAGAGAACTCTCAACGTACTTCAAAGTAAGCTCTTCTAATAATTTAACTTCTCAGAACACAAATGCAATACCATCAAATTTTAATACATCAAAATTAAATGCAAGTCGTAATATTCGTGGTTCTACTCGTGCACAAAGAATCACCACTAATGATGATAAAAAACGGCTTTCTACCTCTGTTGATAGGAGAGTTGCACTTGCGGGGTCATCTACTCCTCAAGATCGCGTCTCGTTGAAACAACGAAGAGTTTCTTTAACTGAATCTCTCCCAGTTTGTCTTGCCGCTCAGACTAAATCATCTTCTCCTACCAATATGAAAAATATAACTGCCGATGCTTGCAATAAAACAGACGTTGTGTCTCTTTTTCCCTCATTGGAGAGGTATGATGTTGCTGCTGCTGTAATTTTGAATGTTGACAATACCGTTGATGCTGTTGCTGATGTTGCTGTTGCTGATGCTGCTATTGCTGTTGCTGGTGCTGTTGACGTTGCCGATGCGACTGGTGCTGATGTTGATAAAACTTGTGTTGCTAGTCAAAATGTTGTCGTTGGTTGTCCAACTAATGTTTCTGTGGAACTTCCCTGGTCTGGTGTTCGCAACAAAAAGACAAAGGCCCGCTGTCTTGCTGCTGGGCTGCGACCTTGTTTGTTTGAATGTCCTATTAACTCTGACTCTTCAACCATTCTTTAAAACACGAAGAGTCTTCACCCATAATGGTTCTCCCCGCCACAAAACACATATTTCTGCCCTGCGGTGCAGGTCATTCGTATTTTAACACACACCGCATTTATTTCCAATGACAATTACTATTTCGTCACTTCCATACCTCGTAAGTCTGCCCTCAATATGGTGCAGTGTACCTCCGTCTTTCATTCATTCATTTATTCATTCGGTTCGTGATATTTGACACTTCACTCTGCTTAGTGCTGTGCTGACCCATATTAGCGGTGTTTACCCTTGGTAGTGGATATCAGATATCCACTGCCAAGAACACTTGAACTACATATGCATATTGTATGTTAGTCAGCTATCAGGCAGAATGAGTGTACCTACCGATGAAATGTTTATATGGAGATACACATACGATTCGTCAGTATTGTTGGTGGGCAAAATCTTACGAAATAAATAAATGAGAAACGATCGTCATTATGGGATGCAGATGTGGTTCGTGTGAAGAGAGACTACCGTGGATAAATATGAGGTAGGATGATCTGTAGTGCGGTCACTACATCCCTCCCCCCTTCGAAAAAGAAAATTCAATGTGAATTTTCTGCAAATGAATGATATGGTTGGTTGAAAAGCCATTTATGTACATATACTAATAGTTAACATTTTAAATTTTATTTAAATTTATTTTTAATACATATTATTTAGAAAAAAATTTTTTTTTTTTTTACATATATACTTTTCCTTTTTTTTTAATACATAGAGTTAACATTTTTTTTTTTTTATTATTTTTGCTTTTTCATACATAATTTATTTTTTTAAATTTGTTTTTTTTTTGTTTGGTAATTTAATATTTTTTGGAAACGTAAAAATTATTTTTTTTAACATAAATTTAAACATAAAATTTTGATTTGCAGTTCAATATTTTCATAAGTAGTTAATACATTTTTTTTTTATAGAAAATTTTATATACATTTTTTTTATAGTTTAGGTTTTTGAAGATTAAATGTAGCTTATTATAGCTTTTTGTTCTTAATTTTAACGTTGTGTTGGAAAAAGATAGAAATTTATAAAAAAAACTCTTACATTTTATACATTTCTTTTTAAACACCAGTTGTTAACACTAATTTCGGTGCTGTAGACGGGAGGGGTTCGGTTTTTATAGGGACTTGTTCTACGGTTAGGGAAGGTTTGTTCGTTTCCTGGATTTCGTTACTATTCTTTACAGGTTTTTGTTTCCTTTTCATACATCGAACTAGGCAGTAAAAACAAAATGCTAAGATCAAGACTAATATTGTATAGATCAATGTATATTGATGTATATCATGAGAGCTAATTGGCAAAAGTGGAGTATTTTCTTCAGACTTAAGATCTATTATTCGCTTTGATATAAGTTTAAGTTCATCCTGGCTTGAGAATTTTACAAGCGCTATCTCATTTTTATTTTTACTGATTACTGGAAGAGTAATATTGGTTAAACACGTTGAAATGTTCATGGATGGTATATAAGAAGAGTGGGAAATTGTATCTATTTCACTGTACGAACGTATTATTAAATCCTTAGATTTGATATAGCAATTTCCCGTGATCTCAAGCTTAGCCGTTCCTTGAAGGGTGTAAGTTGTTAAGTCGTCCTTGCAAATTTCATCTATTTCATAACTGTGTGTGGTAGAGAATAACCATTTGTTATGGGTAGAAAGTTGTAACCATATGGTTGAAATATTTTCCTCTTTCACTTCGCATGAGGGTGGTAAAACTTCCGACTTTCGTAATAATTCTACCTCGCAGTTGAATAGTTTTGAATTTAAATTGAACAAAGGATGCAGCATTGGGTATAAGAATGTGTTCTTCTGGTTTTTACAATTCTTTAAGTCGTTGTCATTGATAGGACTGTAGTACTCTTTATTATAAGATATTCTGTTGCACGTTGTATGAATATAAAATGGTTTTTAAAATTTGTAGGTAGAGGGATAATTTTATAGAGGTGAAAATTTTCGGTATATGGGAGTGGAATCCTGAATTCATAAATTACTTTCTGTTGACGTATAGTTGCACTGATAGTACTAATTTGGTAAAGAGATAAGATGTTATTTGACACAATTGATGAAATTCTTGTACCACTAGGGATGTCTTGTTTGATTTTTAGTAGCGCTGTTCTTAGCTGATTTGGAGTAACTATGGTTGGATGTGGTTTGCCATGGTTAACATTACTAACCAGGTCAATAATTTCATCTATAGTGTTTTGGTAACGCATAATTATCAAAGTAATTAAAGTGGTTAGGGATTCAATTTCGGAAAATAATTGCTGTTCCTGATTTGCATTATTTATTTTATTTGTTAATTCCCTGATTGTTTCAAATTTTGAATTTATTGCAAAAAGCTGGGACTCTATGGCTATTTCGGATTTATTGAAAACATTAGATGTAGTTTCCAGAAGTATAGTTTGGTTCTTCACTAGTGACAACAGATGTTTTTCGTTTGATTCTAGTTTTTCTATTTGCCTATCGTAGTACTCGGCGTCCTCCTCACTTAAGGTTCCAAATAAGGTTTTACTTACAATCCCTACTGCATTTAGTAGTGCTCGTTTTCCTCTGTTATTATTTACTGTTAGGAGACTATATTTCTGCGAAACATCGATAAGTAGATGGTTTAATTCGCTAGTCGCGCTATTACATAAGATGTCGCAACTCACTTTGCCTTGTAATTGCACACATAAATTGTTTATTTCTGCAACATAGAGGTGGGCATGTTTTAAAGCTTCGGTTAGTTTTTCTAAGTCGTAGTACACTATCAGCTTCCATTCGTTGGAATACAATTCCGCTTTTCCCCATTGATCAAAGTATATGCCAGGGTTATTATTTATAGGAGAAATTAGTAAATTTCCGTTTGCACGCAGAAATATTCCTATGCACATGAACAAAATCCTTGGATCCATTTCTGTAAAACGAAAATTTTTTTTTTTACTTGACTTGCTTTGGTGTGTGTGTGTGTTGTGTGTGTTTGAAGGATTTATAGAATTTTGTATTATTCGTCAAAGAATTTTAAATTGTTATTGTGAATTACTTTTGTTTTTTTTCCTACTCGAATTATAGTGTTTTCTGTGGAGAGTATTTTGACAACTTCGTAAGGTCCGACCCACAAGGAGGTTAGCTTATTCTGCCTAGCGTTGTTTTTTAGGAGAACTTTGTCACCAATGTTAAAACTTTTATAGTGTGATTTCTTGTCAAAATGTTTTTTTGATGATTCTTTTTTGTGTATAAGGATTTCCCTTGCAGCTTCATACCCATGTTGCAAGCGTAACCTTAACTCATTAGCATAGTTATCGTAGTTGTAGCACATTTTAGGTGATTGAGTTAGTGAACTAGGGATGTTAGGTGGAAATCCGTAAAGGAGCTCATAGGGTGTAAACCCTGTACTAGAGTGTGGTGTGGTGTTGTAAACGAAAGTTGCATAGGGCGTCCATGTGTCCCATGTAAGTGGATATTTATTAACGTAATGCCGTAAATACTCGATCAATGTCTTATGGCTTCGTTCTAGAGCTCCATTAGTTTGTGGGTGATATGGTGAGGTGTTTAATTTTTTTATTTTCAGTAGTGAACACATCTCTTTGAACATGACGCTGAGAAAGTTTGCGCCTTGATCTGTTAAAAATGAGGACGGAATGCCGTGCTGGCATACAATTTTTTCAGTAAATACTCTTGCTACTGTCTGAGCTTCTGCATTAGGAAGAGCGAATGCTTCCGAAAATTTTGTCAAGTCGTCTTGAAAGGTAAGTAAATACTTCTGTTCATTATGACTTACGGGAAGGGGGCCAACTATGTCTAAAGCAATTCTTTCAAATGGCCTTGAACTGGTTGTTGTGATCTTCATTGGTAAGGGAGGATTTTTCCTACTTTTATTAAGTTGACATGAAGCGCATTTGCGGATATAGTTCGTAATATCCTGTGTCATTGTAGGCCAGTAGTATTTGTATTTCATTCTTTTTAAAGTTCGTGACACACCTTGATGGCCTCCGAAAGGTGAATCATGATATTCAAAAATAGTTTCTCGTATAATTTCCGGATCGCTTAGAGTATATAAAAAGATCGTTAAGTGTTCTTTCTCGAAGACTTTTTCTATTAACATTTTGAAATTATTTTTGGTGTTGTTACCTAAGTTTGGCAACAAGAAATAATAATAATTAATATTTTTGTTTTCTATTGTATCTCTTAAGTATGCCAGGAATTTTTCTGCCACCACTTCATCCTTGGAACTTTTAATGGGTACTGGTAACGTGACTACATGACATGACTCGGTTTCAAGACTCTTACCTATGTCTGGTTTCACAAAGTTTGGTATTAAATCCCAGAGCACTTTCTCGTCTGGCGAATCTACTAAAGGCAATATTATTACTTTGAGAGGAAGCTTTTTGTCTTGATGGATTTCACCTTCCTTTTCTATTAAAGAAAAACTAGAAACTATCTTTTTTTCTTCTTGAGATGGTTCGACTGATTTTGCATGTTTACTTGTTTTTTCCATTTCCACTTTATTCTTTTGGTTCCGTGTTATTACCATGACATTATCTTTTTGCTCGCTAGGTATACGACTTAGTGCGTCTGCATTTGAATTCGTTTTACCCGGTTTGTATTGTATCGTGTATTCACATTCTGAAAGTAAAATTCTCCATCTAGCTAATCTAGACATTGGGTTTTTTAATTTCATAAGCCATTCTAAGGGCTTATGGTCTGTTCATATTATGAATTCTTTACCATAAAGGTACGGTCGGAATTGATTAACAGCGAAGACAATGGCTAATAATTCTTTCTCAGTGGTAGTATATCGCGTCTCAGGATCGTTTAGTGTTCGACTGGCGAAACAGATTGGTTTGTCTTGTCCAATTTCACCCTGCGAAAGTACAGCGCCTATGCCTACGTCACTGGCATCTGTTGTGACTACAAACACTTTTTCGAAATCCGGATATATTAGAATTGGAGGATTAATAATTTGTTCCTTTAAGATCTTAAATGCTTCGTCGCAAAAGACGTCCCATTTGAAAGTGATGTTCTTCTTGAGCAATTTCGTCAAGGGTTTGGCTATACTGGAAAAGTTATTAATGAATCGTCTATAATAACCCACAAAACCCAAAAATGATTTAATTCCCTTTTGATTTTTCGGTGTAGGATAAGTTTGAACCACTTTGATTTTGTCTGGATCGGGTTTAATACCTTCTTTGGAAATAATGTGTCCTAAATAAATCAATTCCCTTTTAACAAAATTGCATTTATCAGGTTGTAGTTTTAGGTTGTGCTCACGTAGCCGGTCGAAAATTGTTTTTAACCTTGTATTGTGATCGTTTAGATCATATCCATATACAACTATATCATCGACGTAGACAAAACAATGTATTCCTTGTAATCCCATTAGTACGTTATTCATCGTTCTTTGAAATGTAGCGGGAGCATTTCTCAGACCAAACGGCATACGATTGTATTCGTAATGTCCGTAGTGTGTACTAAAAGCAGTTTTTGACTTGTCTTCCTCGCTAACCAGAATTTGATGAAACCCCTTAGCGAGATCAAGTGTGCTAAAATACTTTGCTCTGCCTAGTTGGTCCAAAATGTCAGAAATATTTGGTATAGGATATGCGTCTCCGACTGTAAGTTCATTTAATTTTCGGAAATCTACTACAACTCGCCATCGTTTGGCACCCTGGCTATCAGGTTTCTTAGGGACAATTAAGAGTGGGGAGTTCCAAGGGCTAGAACTTGGTCTAATAATATCATCTTCTAGCATTTCACTTACTTGTTTTTGAATTTCCTGTTTTTGACTTTCAGGGAGTCTATATGGTCTAACAAATAGTGGTGGTTTACCTGCATCCGTTTTTATTTCGTGACGCATTATATCTGTATACGTGAGGTGGTCTCCCTCAAAGTGGAAAAGATCATTGTATTCCCTACATAGTCCTTATATTGCAGTTTTCTCTTCCTCATTACAGTGTTCAAGTTTTATGGAGGAAGTTATTTTTTGCAGTCTATTTTTAACGGGATCTTTCTCTGGCCTAAGGCTTACGACATTGAAATTTGAAATGTCATCCCATTCGTAATCAATATTGTTTACATTAATTTTTTCTTCGTTTTCTGACGTATTCAGAATCAAAACTTTGACCATTTTTTGTTCAGGTCTTACGACAGTTTCGGCAAGATATATATCTGGACTTATTTCTTTTTTATATATAATCGCATCTTTATTATGCTTGAATGGAATTTTAATTATCTGCTCACAACGTGGTTTTAGAGTAATATAATTTTCGAACAGATTTTCCTTTTTTATTTTAGAATCTGGGTTGGTAGATCGTGATTCACATAGCGACTCGTCACGGCTCTGGCTATAGGCCCCGTGCATAGAATTGCATGTTTCTCCTAGATGCTTACCCCCATTATCCGTAGATAATGGCTCCCTTTCCTCGTTTGGTTTTAGACCTTTTGGGTGGATAGTCTTACTTTCTGCTGATTCTTTTATATGATCAGTCTTACTTTCTGCTATACCTTTATTATTTTTTATATTTTTATTATACCTGTCTTTTTTTCGAAAGTTTGAAGAGATTCTGGGTCTGTGGAGAGTGTTTCGCATGACAATTCGTTACGGCTATGGCCATAGGCCCCGTTCATAGAGCTGCATGTCTTTCTTTGATACTCACCCCATTATCCGTAGATAATGGCTCCCACTCTTCTACATCATTATTATTTGACATTGGAATTATTAGAGATCTTCTTTAAAATTTACTATGCACTTATATTTTGATAGAAAGTCGTTTCCTATTATACCGTCATAGGGTAGATTTATATGATCGGTAAGTATGTGGAAATGATGTTGCAAGATCATCGTGTGATCTGCAGTTTCAAATTCCAAGTTACCATATATCATCCCCAGGGTTTGTAATGACTCCCCGGCTATGGTTGATATTGTGTAGGATTCATTACTGCTTTCTAAAGAACAAGTATTTTTTAAAAGGGATATCTCTGCTCCCGTGTCAATAAGCAACGTGGTATATTTTTTTCGCGATGGACTAAATGGTAGACGTATCGTTGGCTCTCTGAATTCAGGACAGAACGATACGTGGAACTTAAGATTTAGTTCTTGTTCTGGTGGATATCGGCTGAAGTAATTATTCGAGAGGGGTAGCCGCTTGTCTCCTCCCGAACGCATTCGTTTCCCTGATTTTGTTGCTGAGGATAAAAGTCTTCGCCCGAGTGCCAATTACTATATCCTGGTGATATGTTATAGTGTCGGACATTATTTTTAAATGGGTTTTTTCTAATATTCCCTTCTTGATTATTGCTATACGAGGGTGTTCGATTTGCGTTGGCTCTACAATTGCTTATCGAGTGATTGGGTTTTTTACAATAATCGCAGGTCAAAAAGTGTGTTTCCTTTTTCACAGGTTTATCCTTAGAGAAACTGGGAAACTGCGTGTTTTTGTAGCAGGTATCTTGTGTATGTCCCTGCTTTCCACAGATATTGCAAAACCTTGCCATTTGGTTATTAACGGGATTCGTGTAGTTAGAAAAGGAAGAGCTGTGGTTTATACGAGCGGCATGACCTTCGGCGTGTGCTATGGTTTTTTTTTAGATCAACCCCCACATAAGCTTTCGCTATAAGCTTAACCTGCTCGTTCTTCAAGCCATCCTCAAAAACTTGGATTGCTAGCTTCCGATTTTCTGCTACAAGGAATGCTCTTACAGTGTCATCGCTGGTTGTGGCAAAAGTAGCGGAGTTAAGACAATTAAGGGCTGCTAGAACATGCTCCCCAAATTCTTTAACAGTTTCTTTGAAACGTTGCTTTATGGTAACAAGTTCATTGTGAGCCGATGACCGAGTTTTCAACTCTTTGAATTCAGCCTCTAATTTTTCTTTTAGGCTCTTCCAAGTAAGGATAGTGTGGTGTTGTGTCAACTCAAAGGCAGAACCATGTAGCCTAGTTTTCACAATTTCCAAAAATGTCGGTTGGTCAGATTCTTTGATTGAACAGAAGAGGATATCTCCACATGATAGGAACTTAGCCAATTCTTTTGGTTGTCCATCAAAAACAGGAACGATGTTGAAAACATCAGTTATCCCTATTTTAATGTCCATTTCTGTATTCTTTCTTACAATCTGTTCAGAAGAATGAAAAGGTAAATTTGTAAAGAGATCAGCAATAGTGTTGGCCTCTTTAATTGCCTTTCTCGTAATTTGTAAACGAGGAATTTTCGTAACAAACGAATTATAGGAGAAAAAAGGTTAAGGGAAAGGACTGACGAAATATACAGGTACAGCAAGAAATGTGTATATAATATTAAAAATAATAATAAATGTTACTAAAAGTACATATATATATTTTTTTTTAAAGTTTACTTGTGTTGTTGTTGTGGTTGATGCCGCTGTTGTTGTTGTTGTTGTTGTTATTATTGCTGTTGTGGTTGATGCCGCTGTTGTTGCTATTATTGCTCCAGATGCTGTGGTTGTTGTTGTTGCTGCTTTTGTTCTTTTGTTGCCAGGCAGGCTTCACGCCCTAAAGTTGAGGATTACGGCCTGGTCTTTTATCACTACCTACTGTCTGCCAAATGCTTAAGCTCTAAAGCTAGCAAGGTCTTACGCTCGTAGGATTTCTAACACTAATCACAACAAAAAACTTTACTTTTACTTCACTTTTTCTGGTGTGTAGCCCCAGAACGCATCAAGAGAGAGGTCTCTTGTATTGGCAAGGCTAATAACTATGGTAGAGGAGATCTTTATTTCGTAGATATCCCACCGCTGCCACCAAATGTTACGATTCGCTACCTAAATATATTCTTTTATTTTATTTTATTTTATTTTATTTTATTTAAAGACAAAGGCCCGCTGTCTTGCTGCTGGGCTGCGACCTTGTTTGTTTGAATGTCCTATTAACTCTGACTCTTCAACCATTCTTTAAAACACGAAGAGTCTTCACCCATAATGGTTCTCCCCGCCACAAAACACATATTTCTGCCCTGCGGTGCAGGTCATTCGTATTTTAACACACACCGTATTTATTTCCAATGACAATTACTATTTCGTCACTTCCATACCTCGTAAGTCTGCCCTCAATATGGTGCAGTGTACCTCCGTCTTTCATTCATTCATTTATTCATTCGGTTCGTGATATTTGACACTTCACTCTGCGTAGTGCTGTGCTGACCCATATTTGCGGTGTTTGCCCTTGGTAGTGGATATCAGATATCCACTGCCAAGAACACTTGAACTACATATGCATATTGTATGTTAGTCAGCTATCAGGCAGAATGAGTGTACCTACCGATGAAATGTTTATATGGAGATACACATACGATTCGTCAGTATTGTTGGTGGGCAAAATCTTACGAAATAAATAAATGAGAAACGATCGTCATTATGGGATGCAGATGTGGTTCGTGTGAAGAGAGACCACCGTGGATGAATATGAGGTAGGATGATCTGTAGTGCGGTCACTACACCAGCACTCCCGGAGTGCAACCCGTTGTTTTTTTTTCTCGCACATAATTGAAGTGTAGCTACTTGATGAAACACAATGCATTATGAATATGCAGCCGTAGCGGTCTAGAGGCCTTTAAAATTCAGTTGTTCCTACGATTTTGATAAACTGCGAAAATGTTCTTATTTTCGGAGTATTTTATGGTTTTAACTAACTTATGTACATATATGAGGACAGAAAATTGCGAAGTTTGTTAATTTATTTTGTTTAAGTTTGTAAGATTATTTAAACTTTTTTTATAATAATTTACTTTATCGTGGTCTAATAATGAATTCTGTGTAGCTTTCATGTTTTTTTCTATTAAATAAGCCTAAATGAAGCTGAAAAAAGTTTGATTTATTTTCAAAATAGATTGAATCAAAAGACAACAATATTTCAAAACACTTCTCTTCCAAATTATATTGATTTTTAATTAGTTTAAGGTGCAACATATAATATATAAATCAGAAGAAATAATAATGATATTACGAAACTTACATATATACAAAACAAAAGCTAATGTCATTTTAGCAGCTATTAACTCTTATACCTTGGAACTTTTTAGAAGTAGAATAAACAACAACTTATTAAATTTAAATCGAACACATATAGTATACAATTCAAATAAAATAAATAATAATGGCATTTTTGTTTCTTTTAGATATGAATACTTTCCTGGATTTTCTGGAGAAGAAATTTGGAATCCAAACACAAACGTGTCTGAAGATTGCTTGTATATAAATGTGTGGGCGCCAGCAATAGCTCGATTACGACATGGAGGAGGTGTGAATGGCGGTGAGGTAAATATGTTTTATATTTTATGAGACTTTTTCATAAAAATGCGCTAAACGTATGCTTAGCTATGCAGTACAAAAGGAATTATGTAGCCGCTATGCAAATTCATATAGAATTAGCATTTTTATACTCATTATAGTTATAATGGGCTAATGTCAAAATAAAGTAATCATGTATCACAGTACACATATGTATTGCAAAGTATGCTCTTGACAATGCTGTCAAAATTATCCACAAACAAATAGCGATGTGTCAATATGTAAGTAAGAGGTATTCAATAATATGTAGCAGCAAATAGCAGATCCAAAATACCTGTTATTCAAATAATGTTTATTTGAAATTTTGTGACGGTTGGGAGTTGGCTATAATATCCCTTTCTAACGGTGGCCCGCTTGTCAGAGCTCGGCTAGTCTCGACGGATAGGGGGTATATTGCTACATAAACTCTGCCAAAATAAAATAAAAATTATTCGTGCCAAATATTTATACTAACCAAAAAATAAAAATAAAATGTACGACTGCATCTCACGTACTTGCTCTTATACTCGATCAAATCGTAAGCACAATATTCTTAGTAGAAACGGATTAATAGAATTTTAAAGACGTTTTTTAATTAATTTTCATTCAATTATTTTAATTTTGTTCGAAAAAAAATTGGCATGACAATTTTAAGTATTTAATAATGTAAACATAATTTCAAAAAAAAATCTTTCATCCGTTTTCGAAAAATATTGAATTTTCAAAAAAAACTATCGACCCAGCTCTCAAAATTCGAGTGCCAATTTATTTATTTAATTCATTATCATTCAATAAGACAGAATTCATTATTTTGTTAAATTGTTGAATGCAATGAGAAATACTTACTAAGCACTCAATCCTGGAGTCGAAAGGAAAACAGTTAATGATACACAAACTTTCAAACCGAAAAATGATTGCAATGGCCGAGGAACACAACACATTGATAAATTTTTTGTTTATGTCTGATGAGGCCCAATTTAACTTAAACGGCAATGTTAACAAGCAAAATTGCCGTATATGGAGTGAATCTAATCCAGAAATGCACTATGAGACGGAACTGCACCCAGAACGAGTCCTCAAGGTGTATTGTCGAGCCTTACTTCTTGGAAGAAAACGGTGTAACACAAACTGTCAATGGGCACCGTTATTTAAAGGTGTTGAAGAATTTTTTTTTACCCAGAACTTTGCCGAAGACGTATCGCTTTCAGCAGGATTATGTTTCACACGTAGCCACACAAGTTATGGCGGAGCTCCAACGAAAATTCCCAAACAAATTGATACCCAGAAACTGCACTTTCCGCTGGCCTCCAAGTTCACCTGTTTTGACTGCACCAGACTTTTTTTTATAGGGTTATGTCAAGCAGGCAGTGTGCAAAACGAAACCCAGGAATTTGTCTGAATTAAAGCAGACCATTAAGACAATAATTGAGACGATCCCAATTTCAACCATTCAGGCCGCAATGAACAGTTTTCTGATCAGGTGCCGCATATGCGTGGGTGAGCGTGGAGATCATTTGCGGTCTATCATCTTTAAAAACCATTAGATATTTAAAATAAAATTTAATTTTTAGTCCAATAAAAACAATTAATGAAAAACATCGATTAAAATAAAAGTAATTTAAATTTCTTATTGTACCACGATTCGTGGGCCAACCTGTAGATATTTAAAAGTGATACCAAATGCCATTACACAGTTAAGATTTGTTAATTGAAAAAATTGTTTAAAAAATATATACCTATATGCGTGGGTGAGCGTGGAGATCATTTGCGATCTATCATCTTTAAAAACCATTAGTTATTTAAAATAAAATTTAATTTTTAGTCCAATAAAAACAATTAATGAAAAACATCGATTAAAATAAAAGTTATTTAAATTTCTTATCGTACCACGATTCGTGGGCCAACCTTTAGATATTAAAAAGTGATGCCAAATGCCATTACACAATTAAGATTTGTTAATTGAAAAAATTATTTAAAAAAAATATACCTATAGCAAGAATTAGTAAAACAAAATAAAATTTTGTTTGTATTTTGTCGAATTGTTCTTCGAAAAAAAAAATAAATTTTATTGTCAGAGTGAATATTTTTTTTATTCTATTTTAACCAGTGTGTCAAAGAGTGAAAAAGAGGTAAGGTGCATTGATTCTGTATTTTTTTAAATATATTTATATATAACTATTTCCTCATAATAAGTAAGTGCATTCATACACCCCGTTCTCCAAGTGGGATTTGTGTTTTTCTCTTTTTACATTCGGAAAAAAATAAAAAACTTAGAACCTTAGTTTTTGTAAGAAGAAACAAGGAAAAAAGGAGGATGATCTTAACGGGGCCCTAAATTTAATTTTGGTTCAGTTAAGATAAGTAGATGAGAGATTTAAGTCGGTTGAAACGCGCAACAAAGCTCAGCCCCAACCAATTCAAGTTCTCTTTGTGAGCCAAAAATTGAGGTACATTTAAAGGAAATTATTAGTCACCTGATTGCGTTAAGGAACTAAAATCCTTTGACGGTAAACCGACACAGATTGTATACTGGATACATAATTTGGAGAGAATCCTAAATGATTTTAGCATTATTAAGAGCAAACCGATGTACCGTGCTGTTCTGAGGCACAGTAGACTGAAAATTCGGGGTGGTGCTGATTCGGCTTTGATTTCTTACAACATCTTCGATGATGATTGGGAAAAAGTTAAAAGAAGTTAAATTGGACGACCACCAGTTTTTATTAATAACAAATAAAATTAAAGCAGAAACCTACACGCAGGAGACTGATGTTTCCATAATAGGTCTTAACCCTGCCATAAGATTAATCTTAATGCTTAGAGATGCAGGATCTCAGCTTTTGGAATCACACTATTCATATTCTGAATTTTTCGAACACTGTTACAGCCCCTCTTAATAAATTCTTCAGGGTAGACCATAGACCTCCTCCTCTCCAAAGATGTATATCAAAACCATATTCCTCTAATGTTTCCAACCAATGCCATTCAAATCCCCCACCAAGACGGACTGGTCCTAAGCCTCACGATAGGATGGAAGTGGATCATTCGGTCCAAACGAGGCAGGTCAACTATATAAGCAGGCCTCGGGTCAATCCATTTAAGGGGAGAGGGTGGTCTGATAATTATACATGCCCCAGAGGCATGGGGCATAAACAACAAAAGCTATTTAATCTGCAATCGGTGGAAGAAATACTTGAAAAGTATAATGAAACAGCTAGCGAAAGTTTCAAGGATGAAGTATGTTTTATGATTGGCGTCTATCCAGCGTACCATACATAAGTTATATCCTCGCAAATGGTAAGGTGTTGAGCTTCCTTGTTGATACGGGAGCGAATAAAAGCATCATCGTCCCCATGTTTCGCATAGTACGACCCAGTTAGCTCAATCCTTTGCGGTTATTTCCGCAGTAGGTTATTTGGGAATTACCAACAAAATAACGGGTATTTTTTTTGCCAAAGTTGGAAATGATACCCCACAAAATAGAGATTAAAGGAATTTAGCAGAATTTAACGATTCAAGATATCAATTCCACACTCGCGAGTCTGGGAAATGCTAAGTTATTTACCACCTTAGATTTGATTTCCGGTTTTCACCAAATTCCCATGTTGGAATCGCACGATGAATGTAAAATATGGGAGGCTGAGATCCGATTTGGCATCAAAAATGCCCTGGCAATCTTCCAAAGGATGATTGATGATGTTTTAAAAGAATTCATCGGTAAAATATGTTACGTATATATTGACGCCATAGTGATCTTCGGAAGTAGCGTTGATGAATGGCTAAATAACATTGAGATTATACTGTCCAGATTATCGGAGGTTAATCTTAAGGTTAACTTGGAAAAAACATCTTTCCTTAAAACCGAGGTAGTATTTTTGGGTACACAACGGAACACGGGCTGATCCTAAGAAGATTGAGTGAATCCAAAAAATACTTGCACCTGAAAATCTTAAGGAGTTGAAAAGTTTTTAAGCTTCACTTCTTACTACGCGACTATGCGAAATTCGCGAAACCACTTACGAACCTAAAAGAGGAAACAATGCCCAAGTAAAGGCCGACCAATCAAAACGTGTCTCAATCGAATTGGACCAAGAGGCATTATGGGCACTTCAGGATCTGAAGGATATGCTGACATCATCCAAAGTTTTGGATTTCCCCGACTTTGGGAAAACATTCAACTTAAACACGGATGCTTCGAATTATGCGATAGGAGCTGTACTGTCACAGGATCACTTTGTCCTCTATAAGCCAATCGCGTTCATCTCTAGGTCTCTAAACAAGACCGAGGAAAATTTGCATCCATTCAGAAGAAAATGCTGGCTACCGTATGTACTCTTGATAACATTCGTTCCTACGTTAATGGAACAAAAAAGATACGCATCCGCACTGACCTTCAACAACTGACTTTCGCTTTGGGCAACCGTAACTTTAACGGAAAGCTTAAGAAATGCAAGTCTCGTATAGAGGAGCAGTGGCGTAGCCAGAGGGAAGGAGGGGCCGGTCATTATCGGTCCGACATCTATCAAACAAAAAATTGAGGCCAACCGACATCGAAAAAAATATTCGGTTATCATTGAAAACAAGGCCACTCAACGTAAGTTTGTCCCAGAGTATTACAAATAAATGGTGACATTATGTATACATAGCACCGCCGGCTGGCCGGCTGCCGGTATCCGCGTATGATATAATAAACAAGACAACAAATTTTCAAGAACAGAGAAAAAAATTTACGTCTCGGGACGCACGCCAGAAGTCAGAACTAATCCTAGTTTAACTATTTAATATCGAAATTGTTTAACTTGAGAAAATCTTTAAAAGTTCTTCGTTCATTTGAAAACCACTGATCACACAACAGAACATTGACATTTAGTGAGATCATTGATATTGAAGAACGCCTTACTGCTAAGTTCGTCATTTAAAAGCGTCCAAAGTTACAGTATCTATAGCTTGAACCAAATCACTTGGCCAAGGGTCGGTTGCGCAGAGAGGGGATTCAAGAGAACAAAAGTTGTACGCCAGAGATTTGATGATTGTACTTTGTACTCATTAAATCTCTTACCAGAGATGAAATACTTTTCTGAAAACTGCACAATAAACCAATCATTAGCTCCTGTAAATAAAGTCCATTTCTGGAAGGTGATTATATCTTTCAAGGTTTATGAGATGAGCAAAGAAATTCTAAGAGAGTTCCGCAGAAGTATATAATGACCAATAGTCTTGCAAAATAAGGCATTCACTTCAGAAAAATTCCGACAAAGCTGAATTTAGGTGGAGAGCTTCGTTTTTACGTCTTAAGCTTTTCCTAAAAAGTATCCTACCTTTTGAGCCGAGTAAAAAAGTTTAGAGGGGAAAGGGGGTAAAATTCAGTTTTTTCCAAATTACTCGAATACCACACTTTTTTTTTTTAAAAAGTTGTTGGAAGACATTTTATGTCATGTCATTCTACACAAAAAAAATTACGACACTTTTAATCGCACAATTGATAGATTTGGAGAAAAATGTTCGAAAACATTGGTGTGTAGTATATTTTTCTCAAAAATATATCTAATAAATTTATTTTTTCGAGTGGGGAATTTTTTTGTTTTTAGTTATGTATGGAAAAACATGTTCTATTAAAAAAACAAGTTTTAAGTATGGAACCGGAAAGGAAATGCCGCCATGTTAAAAAGAATAATTTATTTTATTTTATATTATATTGGGAGCTATAAATTAAGTCTGGTTGCTCTAACAACAAAATGAATTTAATCTATATATCCATTTTGAAAAAAATGAAGCTCTCCACCGAAATTCAGCTTAGCCGAAATTTATTCGAAGTATCATCAATTTTACTTGCGATTATAGGTAATATAAGGCATGTTATGTATTCGTAAAACAAACAAAAATTTTCTAGCAATCAAACATGACATTAATATCATAGAGAACACCAAAAAAGTGGATCCACCAATTCAGTCTGCCCATCTGTCTGTACTCGAGTCTGCAGCCTAAACGGTTCGGTAGATTTGCTTCAAACTTGGTACATATTGTTTTTTCGGTAATATGCCCACACGTTTTTTCATTTTTCGTAAGGCGACAAATAACAGTAGCTCCCATACATTTTTTTGGCCAAAAACAAAAATATTATTTTTCTTAAAAATGGCTCCAACGATTTTTATAAAAAAAATCAGTTCATTAATGAAGGGAAATTGTACCTTTTGATAATTTTTTTGTGGAAAAATTAATAGTCTTGGTACCTCAAGTAGAACCATTGTTTTTTCGATTTTCTGGGAAACGGTTAATTTGTTTTTTTTTTTAATTTTTTAGGCAGAAGCTCCTAGAAATTTTACACACTACTGTAAACCAAAATCTATCAAACAAATTTTTTTTGGAAATAATTTTTTTTTTGAAAACTCAAAATTTCGAAAACGACTCTATAGATTTTTTGAAACATCGTATTTGGTGTTTTTTTTGACATTATCTTGAAATTTACTAAAAACAATTATAAAAAAAAGGTGCGTGTATGTACATTTTCGTAAAATCCACTCACACGTATAAAACTATATTTTTGCGTACCTATTAACGGTACTTATCATACAACCACTTTTCATATTTTCCCCTAAAATTTTTAATAAAATTTTCAAAAAAAAGTTTTTCGATTTTTAAAAAATTTTAATTAAATTTTTTTTTTGAACAAAAACCAGTCACAGAATTTTTTTAAATTTAAATCATATATGTATATTAATAATATCTTCAAAATGGCCTTTCAAATTTGTTTTCTAAAAATGTTTTAAAAATTGTATACATACAAAATTAGTTTATTAAAAAATGGCTTCAACGATTTTTGATTTTTTTTGATATATTCTTATTTATCCATCAATTCAAATTGCATCTTTGTTTTCCATCAAACTATAAAGACTAAGCAATATACAAACATTTAATTAATAATTAATAATTATTATCTTTTGTGCCTAAAATCTGTAATCAACTTAAACACTCATTTAGTAAAGCCAATTTGACTATCATAAACTCGAACAAAAACAAATTAAGCTCTTCTCTTGGTTCTTCCAAAGATGTCAAACCCATGAACAAGAAAAGCGGAATCTACCAAATCACTTGTCCTACCTGTGGCAGCAAGTACATCGGCCAGACTAAGCGTGCTGTTGAGTGTCACATAGCTGAACATCAGAGGTACATCAACAACAAAGATATTCAAAAAGCTGTTGCAGCTCACGCATTTGATTTAACAAACACAGAACCCCATAATATGACACCTCTCATCGACAATTACAAGCTAATAAAAAGTGTACCTCTTCCATCGAAACTAGACGCATATGAATCCATTTACATAAACATCAACGAAAATTTAATGAACATAGATGAGAGTCCAATATCATCTAATTTACTCTCTCTTGCTAAATAATTTGTATGTGTTGAATGGTTACATATAAAAAATATTAATGTTACTCTCTGTTGTCAATTTTGTTTTTGCATTAATTGCATTTAATTCTAAACCTTTTCAGTTGTCACGCGTATTACACTGAAGATGGTAGGCCAATGCCTTCCGAAATGCATTCGGTATTTAGAAAAATAAAGTACAACTAATATAAAAAATGTTCTTTGTTTATTGTTTTTATTTTATTTTTCTTCAAATCTTTTTGCGGTCAATAAGGAAGAGACTTACAACAATTTCAATATAATCCAGACCACAAATTTGTTCATTTAAGAGATTAACTTGTTAAAAAAGTGTTTTTTATTATTTAGAGCACATTTTGAGTTTCTATCAACACATAATCAATTTACAACGCATGATTACAATAATTGTGTTCATAAAAATTCAAACCCTACAAATGCTTTGCTTTCTTCTTAATTAGCAATTTACTAGTTGACAAAAGGTTTAAAATTTTGTTTTATGTTTTATTTTCGAACCCACCTAAATTTAATATTTATTTATTTATTTGTATTGTTTTTATTTTAAATTATATGTTCTTATATAAAGGTTCTTAACGTTTTATTAATATTTTTTTTCCTACCTAACAACCTTATATTAGTTGAAAAAAACATAAAAAAATATGAACAAGTTTCACGGCCATACATCACACACATGTAACCTATTTAAATAAAAAAATTATTATGTAGGTATGTACCTAACCTAAGATTTTTGGAGCGCGCGACTGAGCCGCTTCTGGTGAAGTACCTACCTATTGACATCAACCCTAAGAAGATAAATAAAATAATTCCTACTTAAAATTTGTTAGAATAATTTCTTACTGTAACTTACCTATTTAAGGTTTGTAGGTATTGCTTTCTCAAAATCACCAAATCCATATCATAAAATCACTCAAATCCAAACCATTGTTTGTAGGTATATACACATCAAAACTACCCCAATAATTCATTACCAAACTTATAATGCGTAAGTATCATTGTACATACAGGGTGGCACACGAATAGTGCTACAATAAGAAATTTAAATATCAAATGACCTCCACGCTCATCCGCGCATATGCGGCAACTGATCAGAAAATTGTTCATTGCGGCCTGAAGGGTTGAAATTGGGATCGCCTCAATTATTGTCTTATTGGACTGTTTCAATTCAGTCAAATTCCCAGGTTTCGTTTTGTACACTTCCTGCTTGACATAACCCAAAAACAAAGTCTGGTCAGGTGGAAAGTGCAGTTTCTGGATATCAGTTTGTTTGGGAATTTTCGTTGGAGCTCCGCTAGAACTTGTGTGGCTACGTATGCAATTGCCCCATCTTGTTAAAACCAAATCCTGCTGAAAAGGATACGTCTTCGGCAAAGTTCTGGGTAAGAAAACTCCTTCAACATCTTTAAGTAACGGCCCTCATTGATAGTTTGTGTTACAATGTTTTCTTCAAAGAAGTATGGCCCGACAATACATGATGAAACTGCGCACCCCACAGTGATTCGTTCTGTGTGCAGTTCCGTCTCATGGAGCATTTCTGGATTAGATTCGCTCCATACAAGGCAATTTTGCTTGTTAACATTGCCGTTTAAGACAAAATGGGCATCATCAGAAATGAACAAACAATTTATCAATGTGTTGTCTTCTTCGGCAATTGCAATCATTTTTCAGCAAAATTCAAGGCGAACGCGCAAATCCTGGGTATAATTTGCTTGTTATTTTGACTTTGTACGGGAACAAGTTTAAGTCATCATGAGGTATCCGTTGTAATGACCGTTTGCTAACTACAATTTGGCCCGATAAATTTCGAGTGGAAACACTTGGATTTGCCTGTATTGTCGATGCAACAGATCGTGGCTGTATCCGGAACCCGAACATTGGGATCTCGATGATACGGTCTTCGTTCTATGCTTCCAGATTCGGCAAACATGTTCACCAGCCTCACAATGCTCCATCTACTCGGGGGAGTACCGCCAAACTCCAGCCTAAATTCCCTTTAGACGGAAATGACGGACTGCAAAGAATGGTATCGCTGCACTATCCAAATCCTTTTTTCAGTATCCCAAGCATTCATTTTGATAAATCTAAATAGTAGCCTATAAAATAAAAAAAAAATAAGCTGATTAATCACACTAAAAAACAGTTATTACATTTTATTTTTGTAGCACGATTCGTGTGCCACCCTGTATATGCAGAACCTATAAGCGATGGAAGCAACAAAATTACTACAATCAAAAAGAAAGAAAAATCCAATCATATGGTATCTTATATTTGTATTCTTTATCCTCATATAAAATAGAAAACTACAAAATGTGACGTCGAAAAAATACGCCACATTTGGTTTTCTCCCTTATACTCATTATTGTTATAAGAACAGAAAAAAATACCTTATCTCTTCTTTTCCCCCCTTTCTTCCTCTGCCCACGTCAACAAACTAATCTCGCAAAGCGACACAGACGACATCTACAGCAATGCAAAAGAAACCAATTTTCATGTTCCATGATAGCACTATGAAAATGTATATACAATGAGTCCAGTAGCTAGTACGGGCTTTCTGCCCGTTACCAAAGTGCTAGTTCAATTCCAAAAATGAAAAAAATGAAAGTAAACAAAACGAAATGTCAACAAGTATTTCGCCATTACTAGGTATGTCTAAATAAAATTGAATCAATAATCAAAATATTAATGTCAGAGATTCGGAAGAATAAAACTTATAGTCATCGAGCGACCAACATCCATGAGCCACACTAACACATTAATGGGCCACCCTAACATCAACACCAAGTGCAAAAGCGCAAAAATCATACTTACATATTAGCCATAGGAGCTGAGCAATGGCACCAACAAGAAATCATCTTTGACGAGCAGAAGTTTTGGGCACGAGCACAACAACAACCACATTAACCCTGTGCACCGACATCATCGATGACGTTGACGATCGAATCGAAACCTAGACCATCAACATGCAAGTGCGCAGGACACCCTTTATCAAACGGTCGTGATAAGGGGTACTTGGGACCGACAACGGCGTCAGCGAGAAAAAAAAAACTATCAACGGGTCAGCTGCGGCAGCAGCAACAAATAGAGAATATGAAAGGCAACATTGAATACTGAAGAGGTGCTACTCGTATATGGTGAACTGGGTTCTGTGCTGTCTTACAGTTTTTATATTTAAGTTATGCTATTCTTTTGTAGTATCTTGAACAGAGCAGACGCTTTAAATACAGTCCATTCTGATGTAATTTCAATGTCGTATTTTTACTTTTTTTTTTATGAAATCATTCTAAACATTCTGATCCTATCGAGCCAAATAATTTTACCAGTGCTTATGGAAAATTAAAAACTTGTTGAAATAAAAAACCCATTGCAGTGCTATTCTTCATCTTTAAGAGCAATATAAACAATTTTTAAGTCGTGCTACTGCAAAAGTCTGAAGTGATTCTGTGCTAGGAGAATATCCGTTAAAGGGAAAACATGAGCCGTGCATTGCCAATAATTGCTGCGTCCATGTTCAGCTTTAAGCTATCTTGTGTGCCTTAATTATATTGCAGAGCGCAAATAACTTAAAAGCATTTTTCTTTTTTTATTGTGCATTGATTCCGTACAAAATTGTTGCGATTTTCGAAGGGTCGACCTGGATTGTTGCGGTTTTATGCGGTCTGGCGGTAAAGTACAAACCTAACTGCGCAGTGCAATTTAACGGGAGCCATAGTGCCGTGGCACGTAGGGAAGTTTTCCGCTCGTCTCTTATGAGAGTCTCGACATTCGTTCACTCCACAGGTCATTTTTCTGAGGAGAGCCTGGCGTTGCATCGAGCAAAATTAACGGCAGCGCATAACGCATACGAAAAGCGGTGCGACCACGCCCGAAGCGCCAGCTGCTCAGGACAAATAATTGGCCTCAGCTGCGGAGATGTACCATAGTGCTGCGGCTAAATTAAATGAGCGCATTGGAGAGCTAGAAGCGCAGGGTGCATCAAGTGGAGCTGGGGAGGGCGAAATACACCGAGTGTAATCCAGTTCCGCCAAGAACCATGCATGAAACTGATCAACTATAAGGGCGACTATACCAAGTGGAGGGATTTTCGAGACCAATTTGTGAGCGAAGTTCATAATTGTACGTCCATCGCTAACGTTGCCAAATTACGAGAGCTGAAGTTGGCTGTGGATGGTCCATAAGCTAGACTGATCAGCAGGTGGCAAGTGACGGAAGTGAATTACGAGGCAGCCTGGGCGAAGCTGAATGACGTCTACGACAACAAACAGAATTTGGTCGATGCGCCTTTGAACGCACTCCACGCGATACCAAAGCTAGCGAAAGAGTCTTCAAGACCACGTAGATTACGGGACCTTGTGAAAGAAGCGAACATGAACCTCAGCTCATTGCGCGCCCTTGGGCTAGACACATCATCATAGGACCCTATAATCGTTAACATGCTTCGACTCGACTATGAGCAAATGACCAGGAATGATGTACGGCATATAACCAACTTAAAGGAATTTTTCGAATTTTTTGAGCGCAGAACGAGTGCTCTCGATTCAGCTTTCTTCGAAACCGCATACCGAAAGGAGAAGCCATACGGCAAGGTGCACAAGAACGTACAGAAGAACGCTGCTGAACCAAACATGCCAAGATGAATAACGGCACCGAGGTGCCCACTGTGCAAAGAACCACATCCTCTCTATCGCTGTGGGGACATTAGCGCAATACTGCCCCGCTTGAGTTTGCAGAAAGTGCAACAAGAGACATAACAGCGACCTTTGCCCAGAACAGCGCCAACTGCTGGACTAGTGGCTGTGGCGGGTTCCAGCACGAATCCAGAGAGCAAGAACATGCCGACTATATCACCGCCATGGCAATCAACTGAGATGTGGCCTGCAGAGCAGCAGGTAGTTGAGAATGTTCCAGCATCGGCGGACATTAACATGGAGCGGCTTGAGCAAGAGCAAATCCCCAGTATTGAAGTGCAATGTGCACGGCTAGCTACAGCGTACGTCAAGGTGCAAAACAGAGCAGGACAATCCGTTGAGGCAAGGGTGCTTCTAGACAGCCTAAGTCAAATCGACTTGGTCACAGAGCAGTGCGTAAGAATTTGGGCATCATCAAATGCCGATGCGTTTTTGCTGTGCGGGGCATTAGATCGAGCATTGCCTTGAAGCCGACCGGAGTAGTCAAGATGAGCATTCGGATTATAATTGATCTGAGCTTCAATATGGAATGCGAAATGTTTGTCGTAAGGATAATCACAATCGAATGAAGTGAGCGAACTTAAGTTGGCTGTTCCAAAATTCTGCGAACCAGCTAGAATAGAGATGCTGTTGGGAGCGCAGGTCTGGGCGGAAATAATAAGAGATGGCATCAAGAGATGCAGTTCCGGATTGACTGCGCAAGGTTCGTGCCTTGGGTGAACGGGTTTTGCTCAGCTTCAGCCAAGAATTGAGGGTGCAGGCAAGACAATGTGCACCATGCCAATACCCTCAGATGTAGAACTTAACCATTTGCTGAGGAAATTCTGGGAAATAGAAATAGAAATTGAAATTTACGATGTCCGCAGATGACGAATGGATTGAAGAAAATTTTAAGAGTACCTATTACCGGACTGCAGCGGGACGTTATGTTGTAATAATCCCATAAATCCCAGAGCACCAGAATTGGGGTCCACAAGTGTCGTGACCAACAAGAGATTCATTCAAACAGAGCCATAGCTGAGACAAAAATACGTCGAATTCATGCGTGAATATAAAGAACTCGGGCACATGAAGCAAGTGTTTGGACCAAGTACGAGCGAACGGGCATACCACATTCCACACCACTGTGTCACCAAGAAGTTTCTTTTCGTCTTCGACGCATCCTGCAAGAGCGTGAGTGGAATGTCATTCAATGATGTGCAATTTTCTGGTGCTAAGCTTCAAGACGATCTGTCATCTGGCAATCATAACACGTTTTCAGTGCTTCAAGATTGCAGTTTCGGCGAACGTCGAGCAAATGTTCCGGCAGGTGAAGGTGAGTCCAGAACAGTGGGATCTCCAGAGAATATTCTGAATGAACAGTCCAGATGAGCCAATGAGAGAATACTGCCTGACAGTGGTCACGTACGGTATGGCGTCGAGTGGCTTTAATGCAGTCGAGGAATGCATCAGTGTGCAAACGACCATCAGGAGCCCTATCCATTTGCCTACATGGCCATTGAGGGCAGCTGGTTCACAATAAATTTTGGTGGCAAGGGCCGCTATGGCTGGTCCGGAACGAAGAGGATTGGTCAAGTGCAGAAGCAGCATCAAATCGGCAACAGCCAGAAGAAGTCTTGAAGGAGTTTAAAGCGTCAGTCGTTGCTAGTGCCAGGATAGCAAACCCAGCGGTGCTGAACATCGATGATAGCAGTCTTATTGAACGCAGGTCAACACTCCAGAGCGTTTTAAGAATAACTGGCTTCGTTTTGCGGTTTATCCGAAATTCCAAGAGGCGAAGCAACCACAAGAAGATCTTACCAGTGACATGCGTCCCATTTGTGTCATAAGAAGATCGTGACGAGACTTTAGCATACTGGGGTAGAACGGAGGAGTATTGCGCGTACCAAAAAAATATCCAACAACTCTTGCAGAAGTCTTGATTGGAAAGGTCGAGCCGCATAATCTCACTCAGACGATTCTTGGACAACCAAGGAACCATGAGAGTAGGAGGTCGGCTTTAGAATTCTGCAATATCCTACGAAATGGTTCACCCCATCATACTGCCGGCGAAGGGCAAACTGAGCGAGCTTCTGATCAGAGAAGCGCATGTGAGGATACTGCATGGAGGTGTGCAGCTGTGCATGCAATACGTCAGACATAGATTTTGGATTCCAACCTTGAGGCGTGCGCTGAAAACGTTCATATCACGATGCATAACGTGTTTCCGCCATCGCAAGGCAACATCAGAGCAGTTAATGGGCATCCTTCCCAGGGATCGAGTCCAACCAACAAGAGGATTTACGCGTTGCGGAGTGGACTATGCTGGGCCGGTGCTAATCAAGACCAGATCAGGGCGATAGAAAGTCAACGAGAATGGCTACATAGCCATATTTGTGTGTATGGTTACTAAGGTCTGGTGACTTCTTCTTTACGATATATGGATCCAGTTCGGAAACTGATTATAGGAGCGATATAAAAATAAACTAATTTGTTAATCTTCACAAATTTTAGTTTATTAATTGAAGCCTCTCATGAGGACATCGCAAAAGTAAGTAAGTAAAAAATGTGTTTCCTAATGACATTTCATCAAAAAATGACAGAAAGAGAAACATATACAAAATATTAAAAGAGATAATTATGTAGTTCAATTGAATGATGGGGATGGTAGTGTTCAGAGACTTAACGTATCTGCCCGGCGATGCTATTCTGGAGGATAAAATCTAATTTTCGTTGGTAAGCAGTACATCCATGGTGGTAAAAGCGATGTTGGAACAACCTGTAACAAATAAGAAAAAGTGGAATTGATATTAGTGTTTCTGGTTTTTCGATGAGCCTTGCCAATTATCCTGAACGGTAAGTGGGCACAACTTGACGATTGGCCGTTTTATGATTCCATTCTGTTATTCCGAAGCTTCTTTCGAAATTGTTTTAAAGATGATCAGATCACAGTGTAGCACTGTGACTGATGTATACTCACAGTGTAGCACTATGAGTATAAGTTATTTGTGAAAAAATATCAGAGGTCCAGGTGAAACACCAAGATCTTTTGATTTAATCGATTGAAATTGAAGTAAAAGTCGAGAATCCAGTTAAGTGTCTGCCGTAATTTTATTCAATAATTCATATTTATAGGTAAAAAAAGCTTAGTCTACATATTTACAATCAATAACAAATAATCGGAAAATAACAAACAAAGAAAAATAATGACAATAACAAGAAGCGCGCGTGTGAGGAATTATGTTACAAAAGTATTTAGAATTTAATTTGGGTTAACAACCCTTTTGCTGACTGTGCAGAAGGCATTGCAGTCAGTTGTATGATTTTATGCTTGGAATAATTAAAATTAATATGAGAATGAAGTTACGTTAATTTGAAGTTAAACATCCTGCCCCGAGCTGATGATCCATGGGTTCATCAGAAAAGTTAAAAAAAAAAAAAGAGTCCTACACTGAAATTGTGTAACTTAATGCACGTGGGAGTGGAATGGGTGGTGACGATTGTCTACGGCATGATGTCTTGATGAAGCATTTGTAAATAAGGAATCCAATTACTGCGAGTGTGATTAGTAATCCAAATGAACTCATTACTATGTGGGGTAGGTTATGGGTATGGATTTGGTTTGGCAGGGTAAGTTGTTGCAACTTGATTTGTTCTCGGATCTCGTTAAGCTCTTGATTGAATGAGTTGGTGGCTGATGGGTTGTATTGCATTGCTGCTAGCCGAATCGTATCTTGGAATTGCACCTCATCAGTTAATCTGGTGTATGAAGATTGAACATTGAAAGAATGAAATTGTTGACCTTGAAGAGTTACGTGGTTGTTTTTAGCCACACAATTAGGTTGGAGCTTCAATATTCCATTTCCTTTTAATGCTATAAATGAAGTTTGATAGTTGCAAACCACATTAAGCATAGTTTCGTCTTTGACTGCAAATATCCATTGATTTAGTTCGGGAATTTTTGACTCATAATTCAAGACTGAGCTGGTCTTGATTACGATTAACTCACATGTTGATAGATTTGAGTTATTGTTGAGTAAATTGATCTCGCACATGCTAAAATTTGCTCCCGATTGGTATACGGGACGAGTTTGCCTGCATAAATAGTGGTCCCCATTAGTTGTACTACATGCAGAAAGGTCTGTTTTAGTTATATGATAGTAATGGCCGTGATGAGCACTTGCAGCTAAGAGTTGGATTGAGGGTTCTATGATTACCAGAGTTTTATTTGTAACTGCCGGAATGGGAACCACCTCAAATGCTATGAATTCTTCTAATCCGAGTAATGGTAGTCCAATCAGGAAGATTATGTGATTTGAATTGATGTGTCTCTTCACAGTCATCAGCTTGTAGAGCTGCACTAATTCGTCTGTTTCAACTGGAAACCGGAGACCTGCTGCCAGATGATTTCTTATTTTACCCATTTCAGTCTTAAGTTGCTGATTTGTGATGAGCAGATGGTTGACTCGTCCTTGATGTGTGTCTGATAAAACGTCCGCAATAGATGTCTGCATTCTTTGTATGTTGATAACTATAAGTGTAGCGCGGGTGCACCATGATAGAAATAGTTCTTCTACCTTATCTTAATGTAATTCTTCAGCAACATTGTTTATGCGGTTAAGTATTTATTTGACCTAGTTGGATATCAAGTGCATATTGCCTTTTAGCCATATCCTCTTGACTTAATTTCATAATGTTGACTGTTGAATCTAAGATCGAAGTGTGATTTTTAAGGAGTTTCATTAGATGTTCTTCGTTCGAATGGATTCCTTGCAGTTGCTGAGATATTTCATCAGCATATTTTGAGTCAAGAACGCCAAAGAGGGAGTTTGCTATATTTCCAACAATGTCAATGGCACCTCGCTTGGTTCTTCTTGTTGAGGGTTTGGTTGATGGAACTAGATTGTCTTCTTGTAATTCGTGTTTAATTAATCGGAGTTGTTGAATTACTTGTGTGCACAGCACTTTGGAAGAAAGTTGATTGCAGAGATGTTCTAGTATAATAGTGCTGTTGTCTAATGCTTGGAATTCTTTATGGTATGGTTCAAGGTTATAGTAAACTACAAGGTTCCATGTTCCATGCAACAGACTTATCTTCCGTGTCGCTGCAAATGAATTCCATTGGCGGAATTGTTGAATCTTAGGACCTCAACGTCACTGGCGAATATAATTGGAAGAAGTAGACTGATTAACAATAAGGTTGTAAATGAGTTCGGGTTTGTCGACCGCGCCTTTCTTTGAGTTGGTGTTGTTTTTGACGATTTTGATGAAGAAGGTTTATTAGCGTCAGCATCGTCATGTCTACGTTTTCGTTCGGATGATAGAGTGTCTGTCTGGGATTCGGATGAGGTTTCTTCTACAAGTGGTGCACGTTTGTGTATTGGACGCCGTAGAACGCCAGATTTTGTTCGTACGTCTGCAACACGCACCAAACCGTCTTTTCCGTGATATAGCCTTTCAATTCTACCTAAAGGCCATTTCATGACGGGAGTATTGTCTTCCTTCATGATGACCACGGTGCCCAATTTGATGTTTTCAGACTTCGCCTTCCATTTTGAACAATGTTGCAGTTGGTTTAAGTATTCTTGAGACCATCGATTCCAGAATTGTCTTTTTATGTGGGATACTAACTTCCACCTTGTATATAGACTTCCTTTCAATGAGACCCCAATTAAGAAGTGACCAGGTGTTAATACTGCCAGATCATTTTGATCGTTGGACATCGGTGTAAGAGGTCTTGAATTTAAAATTGCTTCTACTTCTGTAGTTACTGTGCAAATATCTTCGTATGTTAATGAAGCTGTCGCAATTTTGCACTGTAGGAAGTGTTTTGCAGATTTGACAGCTGCCTCCCATTGTCCCCCAAAATGTGGAGCTCGTGGCGGAATGAAATGAAAATCAATTCCCTTGGCACTGCAGAATGTTGTTATTATGTTTTGTGCTTGTTCTGCATAGATGGTTGTTTTCAGCTCTTCTAATTGATTTTTCGCACCAACAAAATTAGTGGCGTTGTCGCAGAACAAGCCTGTGACATGGCCACGGCGACTCATAAATCTTCGCAAGGCTCCAAGAAAAGCATCTGTGGTTAAGTCACTCCCAACTTCAATGTGAACAGCTTCTGTGACGAAACATCAAAATATGGATAAGTAACATTTTTGCGGTCGACTTCCTTTTGTTCGGTAATGGACCCATAGTTGGCCGCAAAAATCCACTCCTGTTTTGATGAATGGACGTGCTGGTTGCACTCTTGCTGCTGGTAGGTTGCCCATCATCTGAGAGTACCTTTGTGGCTTTGCTTTGATACAGGTTTTGCAGTGCTGGATTATAGCTCGGGCAATGTTTTTACCCTTTACTGGCCAAAATTGCTGTCTTGTGATTGAAAGAAGGCCTTGTGGCCCAATATGGTTGTTGTTGATGTGTAGTTCTGTCATTAGCATTTTAACAAATGGGTGTGAATATGACAACAGCATCGGATGTTTGCTGTCATAGGGCAATTTAGATTCTTTAAGCCTGCCTCCAACTCGCAGAACACCATTGTCATCTAAAAACACTGCGAGTCCCTTCAAAGGACTTTCTTTTTCTAGTTCCTTATGTGCTTTAAGGAAACGTATATCCTTATGAAAACCATGAGTTTGAACTCCTTTGATGATAAATTGTAAAGATCCGAGGCTGATAAGTGGCACGATTTTCTGCTCTTATTTTGGTTTTCTCTGATGGATTTTATTGTGGGTATAAATTTTCCCGACTTGATTAATTTGGCATATCGAAGGCAGTAGGCTACTATCCTCTTAAGTTTGTTATATGAATTGGAATGCTTAATCCCTTCAAATATGTCTTCTGTATTGTCATTATTCATGGTTACTAAGGCAATCTTTTTCTTTTAATCTGACCATAAGTTGCTGCTTTTGTATGGAAGTGGCCAAATTGATTCTGAACCATGTAGGAATCTGGGACCATATTTCCATAATGTATGATCTTGTACTTTTGCTGGGGATATACCTCTGGATAGGATATTTGCTGGATTTTCGCCTGACTGCACATATTGCCACTGACTGGTGCTAGTTAGACCTTGGATGCTGGAAACTCGATTTGCAACGAAAGGTTGGAAGGATTCTGCATTTGAGTTAATCCAACTCAATACGATCTGAGAATCAGACCACAGGAAACTGTTGATTTTGTCCAATTTCAAATCACCTTTTAAACGTTTTGCAAGTTCGGCAGCTAGAAGTGCGGCACATAGTTCTAGACGCGGGATTGTCATAGATTTTATGCCAGATGCTGTCTAAGTGATTGGTGCCACTCGAGATTTCGGACAGAGTAACCGAACTATTACTGTTCCATCTTTGTTGATTGATCTGATGTAAACTGCAGCTCCGTAGGCCTTCCTTGAAGCATCTGCGAATGTATGAATTTGGAATGATGAGGGAATTTGATGTCCGAAGACATGTCGAGGAACTTGAAATTTACTTAATTCTTGGAGACATTGGCAAATATGTAAACTGGTAAACATTTCTTCTGGAAGAGGGGCATCCCAGTCATATTAGAGTTCCCATATTTCTTGCAGAAAGAGCTTTGCGATGATCACGACTGGAGCGATTATTCCAAGTGGATCAAAAATTCGTGCTATTGCTGAGGGCACAGTACGCTTTGTGAACCTTTTTGTGGGCTGCAATTAGTTTTTATGCAGAAGACGTCATACTAAGGCCGCCATATTAGGCCAAGGGTTTTGACCGCCCCTTCATTGTTGTCATCGGAAAAAGGAATTTCTTGGTCTTCTAATGGAACGTTTGCAAGTAATTGCTGATTGTTGGAGCACCATTTTTTTAATTGGAATCCTCCCTCCCGCAAAATTGCTGATAGTTGGGCTTGAATGTCTTCTGCTTCGAGTAAGCTGTCTGCGCCTGACATAAGATAATCGACGTAAAAATCTTTAAGCAAAACTTGAGAGCCTAAAGGATACTTTGAAGAGTGGTCTTTAGCTAAAGCTTGGAGGCATCTTGTGGCGAGATAAGGAGCTGAAGTAGTTCCATATGTAATAGTGCAGAGCTTATAGCATTTTAAGGCTTGGGTTGGCTGGGGTCGCCACCATATTAACTGGAAGTTTTGATCTTCTTCTCTTACGCGTATTTGTCGATACATTTTTTGAATGTCGGCCTTAATGACGAATTTTGGCAATCGAAAGCGCAATAATATAGTGAACAACGTGTCTTGAATAGTTGGTCCGGCATACAGAATGTCATTAAGGGAGAGATTTGATGATGTCTTCGCCGAAGCATCAAAAACGACTCTTAGTTTTGTGCTACTACTGTCTGATTTCAGGACGCAAAAATGAGGCAGAAAATAGTGTGGCGTTTGAATGGTTTTTGGATCAATCTCAACCATATGCCCTAATTGGATGTACTCGTTCATGAATTCAATGTATTGATCGTATAACTCTTGGTTTCGTTTTAACTTGTGATCCAATTCATGGAATCGGCTCAATGCTATCTCACTAGACGCTCCTAGTTTCTCTGTGGTGTCTGCAAATGGTAAGTTGACAACGAACCTTCCAGTTGTATCTCTTGAAGTTGATCGGTTAAAATATTCTGCACATCTTTCTTCTGCAATGGTACATTTTGATGTGGAGTAAGGTAATTCTTCTAACTTCCAAAATTTGCAAAATGATTGTTCAAGAGATGCTTCTTCGGCCGTGTATATTCCGCATGTGGTGGTGGTTGGCGACTCTTCATTTACCTTTCCAGTAACAATCCACCCTAATAACGTATTTTGTAATAGTGGAAGATTTCTTCCTAACTTAATTTGCCCAACACAGAGCAGTTGATGGAAAAACTCAGCGCCTATAAACAGCCTGACCTGGCTGATGGAAATGGGGGTCGGCTAGTTTTATATTGTCGGGAATATTCCACGCAGTTACCTCAAATGCTTTTGTTGGCTTTGGAGCGATTATTTGATGCAATACGACTGCTTCCAGTCTGTTGGTGAAGTTAGTAGTAGTAGAATGCAAACTTATATTTGCTCTACATTGTGAATCTTTTGTGGATTTTCCGACCCCTTGAATGATCATGGGGCGAAAAGATAACGGAATATTTAATTTCCGAATCATTCGTTCTGATATAATGTTGATTTGTGAACCAGAATCCAAAATTGCACGGCAGTTAATAGAAGAACCGTCTTGGCCAGCTAACTTGATGATGACTGTACTCAGAAAAACGTAGCCATCCTTCTTGTTTTAGCTTAAGGCTGCTAAAACAGAGTTCTCACTCCCAGATATATTATCTGTTTCTGGGTTTGATGTCAAGAGATTTTGTTGATGGTCAGAATTTGATATTGATGGACCCAATTTTGGTTGAGCTACTGTTGATAAGTGGACCAACGAGTTGTGTTTTTTTGGAACAGTTGTAAGAGGTGTGTCCAGATTGGAGACAGTTGACACATATATTGTTTTTTCTTACGTGACTTAACATGTCTGAAGGTGTAAGGTTTAAAAACGTGCGACACGCGAATAACGGATGCTGAGCTTTGCACATTGAGCAACTTTTCTTCTGCGTGGTAATAGAGCTTGTTGCTTTATTGCAATTTATATTTCGTCTTCTTTCGGTATCTTCTCTTTTAATGCCTTTAACCCCAATTGCTTCTAGTGACTGGAAACGGGTTTCTAAGAATCTCAGAAATTTTTTTCCATTATTTGTAAATCTTTAGGATTGCTCAAAGATTGCTCATACAGTATAAGGGTTGATCTGTCTAGCTTCTTCGTAAGTATGTGAAGAAGCATTGGGTTCCAAGTATCAATTTTTATCCCAAGATTGCGAAGGCCATGCATAAACTCTTGGATCGTGTCATGTAGACTTTTTACTGCTGTAGCCGCTGCCGATTCTGAGGAGTGACTTGTTTGTGATAGCAATCGGTTGAGGAGAGCGGACACCTGCAGTCTGGGGTTGTTGTGCCGTTCTTGCAGCAACTTCCATGCTGACACGTAGTTGTCATCAGAGAGACCCACATGTCTGATTACGCGTTCAGCATCTACAGTTAAATTTGTTTTTAGATAGAACATTTTTTCATAATTAGACATTGATCGCTTGTCTACCATTTGATTAAAAAGGTCATGAAATTAAGACCAATTTAAATAGTCCCCATCAAATTTTGGTAGTACAATTTTTCGCAGATTCATTTTTGTAACTGTGGTATTTGTTGTTCTTTGATCAACCAAGGTGTCTTGCTGTTGTGCAAGCTTGATTAAGGCACTCTGTACCTCTTGCTCCAAACTTATGTATCTGGTTAAGTCGTAGCCGATGCTCTTTGGGTCTTCTGAACATTCCTAAATTGAGTTATGGATGTCCTCAATTTGCATCCAATGTCTTTGGATGGTCTTTTCTTGGAGCTCATAGAACTGTTTTGACTCACTTGATGAGTCCGCAATAGCTAAAGCTCTTTGCATAGAAGATATGATAGCCTCTTGCTTTCTTACAAGCCGCGTCATGTCATGGATGTGGTTTGACGTCTGGCTCGACTGAACGTTAACCTCTGCTGTTGAAGGTTTGTGGACGTCCGTCTTAGTAGTCTCAAGAATTTTTAAATTTGAGTTAAACTCGTCTCTGTATTTCTCATAGATTTCTTTCACAGAGTGATAATAATGCTTTGTATAATACGGATGAGCTAATTCTGTTGGAAACTCATCACGTATTATTGAATCTGTTGATTCAAATTTGCTCCATAGCTCGTCTATGGTAGCCATCAATTTTTGATAGTACGGAATTGTTTTGCGTAATTGGAGATGACACTTTGAATTGAGTCTCCAACATCTATTTGAAGAATCGCCTTTTCTTCCATTGTCGATAGGATGTGATTTGACGTTTAAATAACAGGACTACCCCTTACCTCTGGTGGGGGAAGCAATCGCTGATATGATTGTAGTTTTTTTTTTACCAAATTGCCCCTTACCGCTTGTGGGGGGAGCAATCGCTGATATGACTGTAGTTTTACGAGAGTGCCCCTTACCACTGGTGGGGGAAGCAATCACGTCGTGGTCACCAAATGTTATTCCGAAGCTTCTTTCGAAATTGTTTTAAAGATGATCAGATCACAGTGTAGCACTGTGACTGATGTATATCACAGTGTAGCACTATGAGTATAAGTTATTTGTGAAAAAATATCAGAGGTCCAGGTGAAACACCAAGATCTTTTGATTTAATCGATTGAAATTGAAGTAAAGGTCGAGACTCCAGTTAAGTGACTGCCGTAATTTTATTCAATAATTCATATTTATAGGTAAAAAAGCTTAGTCTACATATTTACAATCAATAACAAATAATCGGAAAATAACAAACAAAGAAAAATAATGACAATAACAAGAAGCGCGCGTGTGAGGAATTATGTTACAAAAGTATTTAGAATTTAATTTGGGTTAACAACCCTTTTGCTGACTGTGCAGAAGGCATCGCAGTCAGTTGTATGATTTTATGCTTGGAATAATTAAAATTAATATGAGGATGAAGTAACGTTAATTTGAAGTTAAACACATCCTTTGTTCTCAAAGCAACACTAAATTATCAGTGCCGGGATTGAACTCTACGATTCGACCTAAAGGCCAATTGTTAGAGAAAAACCTCTCATCCCTTATCATTACAACGTAGTTAGTTTTCAAATTCGGTTTCTACGTTAACCACTTTGGACGTTGTTGTAATCTCGACAAGTATACATTACTCCATTGCCCCCAGAAATTTTGTACCAATGATGCCAACGAGAAAGGAGTCCAGTGCGATTGGTTTCAACTCCATGTAGATCTAGCAGCGAATCTCCTATTAAAAAATGTCCTGGAGTAAGAACTATTAGATCATCAGGATCATTTGTCAATCGGCACAACGGCCTTGAGCTTAAGCATGATTCAGTTTGAGCCAAAACCGTGCTTAGTTCTTCATTAGTGAGCCTGTGCTCTCCAATTGTTCGCTTAAGGTGGTATTTTGTCGACTTGACACCTGCTTCCCACAGACCACCAAAGTGTGGCGACGATGGTGGTATGAAAAGCACATCGCACCTGTTGTTGAGCCAGGTGTGGATACATTTTATCAATAAATCGTTGGCAAGTATTCTTATCTCCTTTAAGATTTCTATTCACGCCTATAAAATTGGTAACACAGTCACTGTAAATGTCACTGCACATACCTCTTCTAGCGATGAATCGGATAAAGGCACCAATAAAAGCATTTGTGGATAGATTTCTTACCAATTAAAATTGAATAACCTTGGAACAAGACAAATGAAGAGTGCAATGTATTCTTTTAGAGCAGTTCGACCTCTACTCCTTGAGGGTAACACGTTTAAAGCTCCAGTGTAGGCGACCCCATCTGATAAAAATGCCCTTCCTGGACGAACATACTGAGCTGGTAATGTACGCATCATTTGCGTACACGGTTTTGGCTGACTTTTAAAACAAGTAACACAACAATGCAGTACGGAACGCACGAATTTACGTCCATATAAGAACCAGAACCGTCTCCGTATCAGTCGATCTCGTACTGTGGAGGTGTTAACACGTTTTCGGCTTCCCAGTTTTTTCCAAATTAAATTTCGTGTGTGCGTTTAAATATAACATTAAATCAAGATTTCTTAAGTGGTGCAGTAGCACAAAGGTAGAGTAGCCGACCAAGAATCCGAGAGTCGCCAGTTCGATTCCCAGCCGGGCATCAGAAATTTGCAAGCTTTTTTTCACAACCGTGAAGTGGAAAACTTTATTGGTTGGGAAAACGAGCAAAAGAGGAGGAGCTTAAGCACCGGGGCATCGAAAGGTGTCCTAGGGCCAATGAGGCCAGCGATGGCATCAGCTGAGGGAACATCGAAAGATGTTCCAATTACAAGCAGTGATTCTGGAGCAACAACATCAACAGCAATAACAACAACGGCAACATCATCCGATGCTAACCAAAGGCGCAGAAAGAGGATCAAGTGCGCACCAAAGTTGGTGAAGAGGAGATCCACGGCCACCTCAGCAAAGCTGCCAGCTGGGGTGAATACGTCCGATATAGACGAGACGTCAGAGGCAGCAAGACAAGCTCAGCTAGACACTTCACCCGAAGAGGGTATTGAATATATGTCTGAGGAAGGAGAAGGGCACTTCACGACGGGCGATAGTACTGCCTTCGTGAACCTCACCACATCAGAGGCGTTATCTGAGGAGGACGAGGAACAAAGAATGGTCGCTCTAATTGAAACAATGGAGGCAGAAATCCAAAGTTTGAAAAGCCAACTTAAGGCCAAGCTAGAAGCGCGCAGAGCGATACAACTGAAAGAAATCGAGGAACAAAGACAACAACAGCAAAACGAACAATTACAAAAACGACAGCCACAGCAGCAGCCAAAACAACAACGGCAAAAAAACAGCAACAGCAGCAGACTCAAGCCCAGAAGCAACCGCAACAAAAACAGCAGCAGCAGATTCAAAAGCAGCAGAATCAACAGCAGCAGAAAAGTCAGTCTCTGCAGCAGCAGCCACAGCCGCCGATTACGAAAAAAGAAAAGGTGCCACCCATAAATACTTATAAAATGGAGTTACAGGATACCATAAATCTGTGTAAGTTGGCCATAGGTCAAAATTTTACTATAAAAAGATTAAATAACGATAGGCATGCTATCCATTGCTTTACACTGGAACAGCACAAAAAAATTAAAGCGTTGCTAAAAGAAACCACTACTGAATTCTTTAGTTTCACCCCTAAGCACGAAAAATTTCAAACGGTCCTTTTGAAGGGCTTAGATTCCTGCACGGAACCAAAGGTGCTCTTAAGTGAACTCCGCCAAAAAGCGAATGACGATCTCGACTTTATCGGGGTCAAGCCGTTCGCTACAGTTAGATCTAGGCGGGAGAAGCGGAGTCTTCCCTTCTTCCTTGTTCAACTCTCACCCAGCAGCAAACTGGATAGTTTGAGGAGTATCTCCGTCCTCAACTACGAGGTTGTAACTTGGGACAAATTAAAAAGGCACACTTCACAGACAAAAAAGTGGACTACAGACAAGACTAAAACGCTTGTAGAGGCGTTTTACTGATACACGAGACCTGGAGATTAGGACACTGAAGTCGTCCATCAAAAACATCAACCAATTGATCAAAGAAAATTATTGATTGGCTATTAATTTGTTCTGGTACAACAAAATTCGTGCCCTTAACTCCAGCGACCCAAGTATGTTCCCAAAAATTAATACGATTTTTAGAAGAAAGGATCAAAACGATCTTCCGTGTCTTAAGCTCCAGAGGACGACAGAGAACAGAGACGTACTTCTGACAGCAGGCATTGACCCAGAGGATGCCATATTGGACGATGACCTCTATATAATCGAAGATCCGCAGGAGCGAGTGGATGCTGTGGGGGCTGCTTTCCAGCAAGTGTACAAGGTGAATGCTAGCATTCGCCCGAATCATGACCTAGAGAACAGAGCTCTGCTTCATCACTTATGGCTCCGGAACGATATAATCGAATGGCGATCTGAGAACCTTGGTTTTACCGTGTTTAATGATGAAGATTTGGCAAACGCCATAATCGCCGACCGAAATGGGCCTAGTCCCCTGTTAATTTCGAAGAATGAGTTCCAGCTCATCCAAAAAAGGGAAAGGACAACTCCAATCCGGCGAATCTCCGGTCGATAAGTCTTCTTCCAAGTATCAGCAATGTATTTGAAAAGGTTATTAATAAAGCCCTGTTCAAATGGGCGGAGGACAAAAATATCATCCCGGATAATCAGTTCGGTTTGAAGACGGGACATGACACAATTCATACCGCGTCTAAACTAGTTTTTGATATCCAATGGAACAAAACTAATCTGGTTGATTTGGAGAAGGCCTTTGACACCGTATGGTTAGAAGGTCGGTCTCTATCTAAAGCTAACCAGACTAGGTATAAGTAAACCTCTATTGTATATGCTTTATGACAGAAAGTTTGTTGTCAAGAGTGGCAATGTAACTTCTACCGCAATTTTTAATATTAAATATGGTCTTCAGCAGGGAGCGGTTAACTCGCCGATTCTATTCAGCATTTACACCAGCGATCTGATAGGTAGTCTAACTCAGGCAATGGCGTACGCCGACGATCTAATTGCGTACAGAACAGCTCATACAGTTGGGGTCATGAAAAGTCCCTTGCAGAGTGACTTCGACAAGATTCAGCGATATTGTGATGACTGGAAGTTGAAAATCAACTTCCAGAAATCAGAAACTGTTTTGTTTAGGACTCCGTTGTCTGGCGCCTCAAGGGATACGAGAAAGAACTGGCGCAAGCTGGTGATCGTAGGGCCACATGGACATCCACTGGCGAGTAAAAGTGTAGTAAAGTACCTTGGCATCTGGTTGGATCAGTACCTGTATTTCGGCAGAAATATAGGTGCTGCTTTGGCCAGTTCTAGGGGAGCCTTTGCCTTGACAAAACGACTGTTTTATAGCAGCCGTCTTGACAGCAGGGTGAAGGTGATTTGCTACATGGCCCTCATCAGGCCGATGATTGCTTACGGATGCCCGGTATGGTTCAACGTTGCCCCATCTCAAATGGAAAAGAATCGGGTGTTTGAGAGGCAATGTCTTAGACGTTGCCTTGGAATACACAGAACACCAGAGTCGGAGTACACAAGATATTATTCCAACCAGGTTCTATACAACGGAGCCAACATAAACAGAATAGATAATTTTTTGTTTAAGCTGATTCGGGGTCAGACTGCAAGAGCGATGTCCTCAACCAACAGCTTAATTTTTGGGGCTTACTACCCCAATAATGAATATTTTGAGAGTGCGCGGTTAAGTGGCTACATCCCTCCAGAAGCATTCCTCTTTTTAGACAGTCGAGGGCTGATACAGGATGGAATCGCGGTTCCGCTCATCTACCACGTCAGCCGGAAAACTGTAGATAGGCGACTCCTGTATGGTCGAGACGTCATCGCTCAAGGTGGAGAAGAGCGCCTTCGGTTCAGTAGGACTGTGTCCGATCGGGACCGAAGGGATAGGGCGAAACAAGAGAATCAGTTCTGGTGGCTCTCTGAACAGCATTATGATACAAAAAGTCGATTAGGATGGTATGATTTAGGTAAATTAGGTATAAGGAACAGTCGGGGTGGCACAAAAAAAATTTAAAAATATGTATGTTTGCTGGGGCATTTGTGCATGCAGCTGCGTGCCTGTGCATGTATGTACATACGATTATGTATGTACGTATGTACTTGGCTGTGTGGGTTGCATGTCTCTGTGTGTCTGCATGCGTATACAAAATATACAAAAAAAATTTAAAAAAAACGAAAAAAATGCTGCTGTGGCTGTTCTAGTTTTTAAATAGTTTTAAGTGGTTTTAGGTATTTTTAGGTATCTTAAGTAGTTAAAGTTAGTTTTAGTTAGTATATAAGTTAATTGTATCTAGTTTTAATTATTTTTAGTCTAGATTTAGGTAGTTTATAAGTAATATAGATAGATAGTATAAAAAGATAATAGTAAAATAGTAGTAAAATAGATTTAAGGTGGAAAGACATTATTATTAAGAGATTTAGTTTAGTTTAGAGTGCCCGTAAAGGGCCAGTATATTAGTTGTTAGTTATTGATAATTAGGCTAGTTTTAAACATTTTTGTCTAGCTTTAAGATAGTTATAAGTTAAGATTAAATAAAAATGAATTTAAAAAAAAAAACCGTCTCCGTATATAAACGTAAGTGTCACGCCACCATGGAGGGTTACGATGTGACTATAGTCAACGGTCGACTTTGTAATATGATGTTTAGCAGGTATGATAAATGGATGTTTTTGATCCACAGCCAGGAGTGCACGCTTTAATCTACCACCAAGCCGAATAATCCTCTTTTCCTTGTCGATAAATGGATTAAGTGACGTAATACACTTTTTACAGGGATTGGGTGGTTTGAAGATAAAGATTTCCACTCAGACGAAAATGCTTCTTGTTGAAAAAAGCGAATGGTATAAAAAACAGCTTCATTCAGCTCCTCTCATGATAATCTTCCTGATGATCGATTTCCTAACCTGGGAAGACAATTTCTACCAAAGCGAAGACGGTACTTGACAGTTCGTATTGTTTTCGAGAACAAAGACCATTTTGTCCACAAGTCATTTGGTTCAAGCTCCACTGATGAAGTTTGAGAAATGCTTTCACGATCATCTCATTCATTGATCCGTAACTATAAAAAAGGTGGTCCATGCCAACATAAATCACAATTGGCTAGTCGAGAGGGACTAACTCCACGGCTTGAAATATCAGCAGTGTTATTTTCCGAAGGAATATACCGTCATTGTTCCAACGTAGTTCCGCTTTAATTTTTGAACTCGATTTGATACGAACTGTTTCCATCTACTAGAATCGCCTCGTATCCAATATAAAACAATGGATAAATCGGTCCAGAAAAACGTATTGAAGTTGGAAAAATACATACAAAAATTTAGATTGAAAAATTTCAGCAGTTTAATTGCTAAATTAGCTCCACATAATTCTGCCCGAGGTATAGTTAACTTAGGTTTTATTGGATTCACCTTGCATTTTGCCAACAAGAGGTTAACATCGTATCGCCCATCATCTTGATGAATTCTCATATATGCTGCATCACAATAAGCGTAGTTAGATGCATCGGAAGAAAGCTGTGGTTCATAAGACCCTGAGTTACCTCCACTACCTACCCATCGTGGAATTCGCAGTTGTGTAATGGCTGAAAGTTCTTCGCCGAATTTTCTCCAACATTTCTGAGTATCATCTAGTATTTGTGTGTCCCAATCCAGTTTGCTTGCAAATAATATAATTTAATTTTTGCCGAGATAATTACAGGACTGAGCCACCCTAATCGGTCGAACAGACTTGCAACCGTTGATAGAATTGAGCGTTTAGTTGAGGATTCAAGCACAATTTGAAAGTTCACCTTAAATGCAAACTCGTCAGTGTTAGAGTCCCAATACAAACCCAAAGCCTTTAAGGCGTCTACTGATTTAAATTCAAATACGTCTTGCGAGTATCGTATCGGTATTCCGAAGGAATACCGTGTTGTTTTTCCTTACAGATTCGACAAAATTGACATCTGCTACACTGTGAGGAACGATGATTATATCCAAGGCAATGGAAGCAAAGCTTGAAGTTTTCCACCACATCTCGTTCTTTGATCACACTCATTTTTATGAACTTCGCGCATTCGCGTACCGGATGACTAGACTTGTCACATATAGGACACGTATTAAACCTTTTAACAGCATGCATAGGTGTACTCTCCTTTTCCCAAACGATATATGACCGGATGCTGCAGATTTTCTTTGTGTCGCGGGTTTTTGCTTGGAAGATGTTACCGTCATAAGATATTGTTCATCTAAAAGAGATAATAGTTCAGTAGTAGTTGGAATACTATTTTGTTTTCTTAAAGAATGATCCCACTCAGTACGAATTGAGTCTGGTAATTTCTTTGAAAGCAGGCCATTCGACATGTTTTCCACTGAATGTGGAAAGTTTAACTTCTGGTAAAGGAACACCATACCTGGTTTGCTGTTAATGCCTCCGTGTTATTTCTTCTTGGTTGTATGACCATTTTGGCAGTAAGAGACTCACGGATTGTAGTAACAGTTTCGATATAACTCTCTTCGAATTTGTCACTGACTGCAGCGTCTATATAGGCCTCCTTTACTATGGCGTCCAAAGAATTGCGAACTAAGGCTCGATGATTTTCCCTAAATTCAACTCGATATGAAGCCAATGAATCACGTATCTCCCAATCCCATGATATATATAAAAAGCCATAAAAAATATCAATTTCACTTACCTCGTGTTACAATTCCCAATGGTAATGTTTTTCCTTTTATGCTCCGTCCCAGAATAACCGCTCCAGGTCCTCACAGGAGGCACCAATGTTGAGTTCTTCTTAACGATATATGGATCCAGGAGCGATATAAAACCAAACTAATTTGTTAATCTTCACAAATTTTAATTTCTTAATTATAACCACTCAGGAGGACATCGAAAATGTTAATAAGTAAAAAATTTGTTTCTTAAATAACATTTCATCAAAAAAAATTGACAGAAAGAGAAAGATATACAAACTATTAAAATAGATAATTATGTAGTTAAATTAAGTGATGATGATGGTAGTGTTCAGAGACTTAACAAAGGCCATACCTCTGGAGCCGGTGAGCAATTTGACGAGCGGCGCATTCTGGGCAAATTTTCAACATTTAGTGGGCGGCGTGGTGCATGTTCAGTGCTCCGGAGCGACAACGTTAAAGCTTTCGATGGCGTAGGTGCTCCGCTCACGGGAGGCACATGGGAAGCCGGTGTAAAATCCACAAAGTATCACCTGCGGAGGATTATGGCCAAGCAGATCTTCACGTTTGGGACACTCGCTACAACATTGGTGCTCAGAGATGCATGTCTCAATTCTAGGCCTCTATGCGGGCTCTCAGATGACCCAGATGATATACGGGCACTAATGCCCGGACACTTCCTTATTGAAGAAGGGATGGTGCTACCTCTTAGTGCTGACGTGAGGGAAGTGTCTCAAGGACGACTGAAGCTGTGTGGTACCGTAACCCAGATGCAGCAACATTTTTGGATGTGATGGGGTCGCGAATACATCCACACCTTGCAGCAGCGCTTCAAATGGAATCAGAAGAGCAGAAACGTCAAGCCAGGTGATTTATTGCTGCTGAAACAAGAGAATGTTCCACCTACAATATGGCCATTAGGGGGAGTCACGGCGCTTATCAGGACAAGGACGGACTTGTGCGGATTGCGAAAGTGCGGCTGGAGCATACGAGCTTGGTAAGACCTATCTATTAGTTGTGCATACTTCCCCTCGCAGAGCCTACAATAGCAATTGAAGACGAGCCTTCAATTGGGGGGAAGGAATGTTAGAGATTCGGAAGAATAAAACTTCTAGTCATCGAGCGACCAACATCCATGAGCCAACCTAACACATTAATGGGCCACCATAACATCAACACCAAGTGCAAAAAATCTATTGCAGATTAGCCAAAGGAGCAGCGCAACGGCGCCAACAAGAAATCATTCTTTGACCAGTAGATGTTTTGGGCACGAGCACAACAAAAACCACATTAACCCTGTGCACCGACATCATCGACGACGCGACGCTGACGATCGAGGTGCCATACTATTTTGTAATATTTTGCACACGTAGTTTTATTTTAGTTTAAAGGAATACAAATTGTACGATTCTCAGTAAATAATGTGGTTGATCATTTATTGATTTTTTATGAACATATTTCGAATGAATACGCATCGTGGGGAAGGCTAATGTAACCATGTTTCCAGAGTAGCTTATTTTTGGTGGAAGTGGATTAAGAGAGGACTATAGTGGAGAACAGTGTTATCAAGTACACGAAAGGGAACCTTATGTGTACTTCCACGTTTAGGCCTAGCACAAATATTTAGAGTGGAGTGCTAGCCAAGGTTGCCATTATTTGGCACGTGAGGGTGGGACACACTCAGGGAGCAAATTCCAGCTTTCGCTCTCCCGCAATTACCTGGTGTCATTTTTTTTCAGGACTCGGACATTTTCGAACCCCTTTCCTTTAATTTGTTTTCCAGAAATTCCATCGTTCAAATGAGGCATACAAAATCGTAACACCGCCGAAGTTCGTGAGGCAACAAGAACCCACCGTCCGACGAGCTAAGACGAGCCACGCTAGCATGCCTGTACTGAGGGGACTTCGACACCCTGCCACCTCGACTATTCGACCTGGCTTTGAGGTTCCTCTGTCTGCAGGTCAGAGGGGTAGTCATTGGGGTGGTAGTCGGAGAACCATTGGCCGTGTCTTTTTTTGTTCAAATTTGTATGTATTTATTCATTCCGAAACGTTTGGAATGCATTCTTTTTATTCAATATGTTAAACAAGGAATGAAAATAATATTTTCGGAATGTCCCCTCATGTCAATTTCAAACAAGCAAAACAATGACAACTGTAGTGCTCCACTACATGCGACCCATATAACTTCTCTATATACGACAATTTCCATTCCCAAGGCACCACACACGATCTTGCATAGAATCATATTTCCTTGTCACTCGACCAACCGATCTACAAAGAGCATTGCGACCCATTTATGTGTCTTCTTAGTGAAACCTTACACCTACTGCAATTAATTAATTGTCGCCTGTTCTGTATCTGGACTATAGCCTTGACTATAGCGAAGTATACAAAACATATGGGTCAGTACAAAAGGTTGTAAGAATACCATGCATTGTTTTTGGATATACAACACGTCATACCGCACTACAATTATAACATTGATGCCTGTGGTGTATCCGGTACTGCTATAGCCTTAGCTATGGATATGTGTACCCAAGGGATATGCTACATATTAGGCCAGTGCAAAGAGTAAATGACCGTATGATCCATTGACATGTATTGGGCAATAATGCAACTATTGATTTTGGTATCGATGACAATAGATATTGAAAATTACGACGATAATGAATGGGGTTGTATAAGAAATACGATCTCATATGACTTATGCTGAAACATCATTCTCAAGTGGTTGAATAGTAAGGATGGAAATTAGGTCAAAAATCAGTATAAATAGGCGTAGGATGATCAGGATAGTATCAGAATTTGTACACCATCGAAACTCTAAGGTCGTAGCTATAAGCATTGAGACAGCGGGCCTTTAGAGCTAATAAAAAATTATTATATCTGAAAATTAAAGTTGTCTTTTTTTCTTACAAATTCTCCCCGGCCAACTCTTCCCTTTTTTTTCTTAAAGGAAGCACGGTTGCGCGCGTGTTATTTCACAACATCCACAGACGGAAACAAAGTAATTCAACAAAATGGATGTCCAAAAATTTGTTATATTTTTATTGTTGAAATTAATATACAAATAATAATTAAATATGAGTTTTCATTAATTAATAAATCAATAATATTTTATTTTTACTATTTCGCATAGAGATACCAGTTTTTGTTTTCATCATAACATCACATTCAAACCGCTGATTGAAATCATCTTTTTCGTTTCTATTCCGGATACTATTTTTGTTTATTATTCATTCCATTGTGTATATTTTGGATAAACATTTAGTCTATGCCATCCATTCTATTCCTTATCCAGAATAAATTAAGAAACATACTCATAGTCAAGTACACTTGCACAATACGGCTTGTACACGCATACTTGTCAAGTTTGGTGTTGCGTGTGGACCCGGCTCAGGGAAGAAGAACCCATAAGCACTCGTAGCTAAATTACTTATAGGAGATGTCTCAAGAAAACCTAACCTAAACTGCTGTAGAAGTATAGATTTATTGGTAATAAATAATACAAAAAATAATTGAAGAACTACGAGTTGCAAGAAGCTTCTTTCTCTTATATTCGATTACCTCGTAAGGATAAGATTCTTAATAGATTTTTGGGCTCAAAAAAGTTTGAGAAAGGAATACAGGGAATCGCCTAAGACGCATAAATAACAAGTTTGAAGAATATCACTTCACTACTTCACTGAAGGAATCAATTGCACAACTGGATTGCACGTTCGTGCCTATATGTTCGATCACATTCATAACACAATATTCTTAGTAGAAAGAGCCAAATATTTTTTTAAATTCGTTGTTTATATATAAATCTTTAAGTATTAAGTATATTAAGTATTAAACAATATTAAAAACATAATTTCAAAAAAATCTCCTATCAGTTTTCAAGATATTTAATTTTCAAAAAACTTGACTTTGGTATTATTATTAGCTTGAAGCATTATTTTGAGCTTGAAAGACCACTTATAGGTATACAAATTTTTATTGAAATCCGTTGAGTCATTTATTACAAAGTCGAAAGTAAAAAAGGTTCTAATGCAGCTACCTACCCTTTATAACATTTTATGTATATTTTTTTGGACCAATATCTAGACTGTACTCATTGTACATTAATGCATGGATTTTTGTTTATTATTAAAGTCTATGGACCCGTTTTATAGAAAATAAAGATTTCCTTTTTTGCTTTAAAAACATTTATGATAGGTACCGTCTGCCGTTATTTCTGGGGCTAAGCAAATATCTAGGCAATAACTTTACACCCTTAAGTACTAATATTGAAGAAAATCGTTGAGCGGATTTGGATGTAGATTCACCTACAGACAGCACGCAAATCATAGTTATGTTAAGTTTGATCAAAATCTAGAGTTTGATTTCTTTAGCAATGCAAAACTTGCCCTATATTACTTATGCCGCAAGTAACAAATATATAGTAGCAAAATTGTTAACGCTAAACAGCTGATAGCTGAATGGTTCTTATGTTTTCGCTATCTAAATGCCTCGAAATCAACAATTAGAGTTTTACGAAAGCCACATATAACTGACACCTTAGATTTATTATTAAATACAATTCAGGAAAAATAAATAAATAAAAAGTATAAATGTAAACATGATAAAAGAAGAAGAAAAACAAGTCGATAAAAAAGAATGAATAGCACGTCCATGTTCTTATGTTCGATCACATCCTAAACACAAGATTCCTCGTAGCAACAGCTAGGTATACTTAGAGTCGTTTATGATGAAAAAAAAGAGGAATTGAGAAAGAAAAAAAAAACAAAGTTCGGTTATGTGTGAGAAATAATTTTCGGCTATTTATTAAACGTGTGTTCTGTTCAAGTAGTTAAAGACGACTGACTCTTTGACATTTGAATAAGAAGTAAAAAGAAAGTAGTACGGATGTAGGGATGTATAAAGACTCACATTGAATATGTTTATATTTTATTTTCAACACCCTTCCTCAATGTGAATCTGCATACATTGCTATCAATAAAGCTTATTAATTTAAATTCATTAGTTTCATGAAATGATAATGCTTTTGTTTTGACAAATTCTTCGTTAACACATCTGCTATCATATTATCGGTGGAAACAAATTTTAACTCGATGTCACCGCTCTGGATAACCTCACGGATGAAATGTTGCCTGATGTCAATGTGTTTTGACCTGGCATGGTAGACTGGGTTCTTTGCCAGATTTTGAGCGCTGAGATTGTCTCCATGCATTATTGTCGGTGTACCAACTTTACCACAGCCAATCTCGATGATTAGACGTCTCAGGAACAGAGCCTCTTTCGCAGCTGAAGACAGTGCCATGTATTCAGCCTCTGTACTACTCAAGGCTACACATCTCTGCTTCTCTGACTTCCAAGAGATTGGACCACTAGCCAAGAAAAACACGTACCCGGTGTATGATCTGCGATTACATAAATCGCTACCCCAGTCTGCGTCCACGTAGCCTTCAAGTGCCTGACCGCATGCACGATAGTTTAGCTTCTTGTCTAACGTAGCTGCAAGATAACGCATAACATGCTTGACACCTGCCACATGTTCATGCGGGTTGTTATTTCTTTGCGCCAGTTTCACAACTGAATGGTAAATATCAGGCCTCGACGTTAATGCCAGCCACATCAACTCTCCAATAACTGACTGATATGCCTTTGGATCTTCAGACACACAACTCTTATTATCGCAACCCACTTGAAAGCCTGCATCTAATGGCGTCGCCACAGGTCGGCACTGTTCCATGCCATGTTTCTGTAGCATATCTTTGATATACAACGTCTGGTTCATCGATACATCGCCTATATCATCATCTCGCTCAATTTGCATGCCTAAAAACATCTGCAACGGACCTTTGTCTACGCATTCAAACTTCATTGCTATCATTGATTTGATTTGCATTAGATCTGTTTTTCTTTGGCATGCTATAAGTAAATCATCTACATACATAGATCAGTATCAAACACAAATTACCTTTTATGTCTTGCTTATACAAGCATGGCTCGTTCTGACACGGACTAAACCCAATATCGCATAGTGCAGCGCTCAGCTTAGAGTTCCATTCCCGCCCTGCTTGTTTTAGGCCGTATATCGCTTTGTTGAGCCTTAGCACCTTCTGCTTACACGTCTTGTCTTCGTATCCCTCTGGCTGCTTCATATAGACTCCATCGCTTAACTCGCTGTTCAGATACGCTGTACAAACGTCCATTTGGTGTAGATATAGCTTCAGCTCAACAGATAGAGCCAAAATCAAGCGTATCGTTTCATACCGACACACAGGCGAAAAAGTTTCAGAATAGATTATGCCGAACCTCTGCGAGCAACCTTTGGCTACCAAGCGTGACTTGTAGCGCTCTACGCTACCATTGATATCCCTCTTGATTGTGTATACCCACTTACAACCAATGGCCTGTTGGCCCTTGGGGAGGTCTACCAGTGTCCACGTACCGTTTGCCACAAGCGCCTCATACTCTGTGTTCATAGCTGCCTGCCAATATGAAGCGTACTTACTGCTTGTCGCCTGCCTGAAAGTCTGCGGCAGCGGTAGCTCCTCAGCATGCATAGCGTTTAAAGTATTGTAGTTCTTCTTTGGACGCCCTGGCTTGCCAGTCCGGATTATTTTTGGCCTACCTGGAGCATTCTTCATCACCGGTTCGTGTTTCTGCTCTGGCTCCTCTGCGCTTTCGTATTCTTCGCTCCCCATACTGTTGTCGCTGAACTCACCATCCTTTTTTTCATCATCACTGCGTGGGCTAAGCTTCATGGCATCATTGCTTGACGCTTTGATTGGCGATCTATCTTCTGGTATATCAAACGTTATCTGGTCTTGAATGGGTGCTGTTTCATATGACTCATCAAACAAAACGTCCCGTTTTTCAACAATCTGGTGTTTTTCCTTATCGTACAATCTGTAGGCTTTCGATACCAATGAGTACCCCACTAAACGATACTCCTTACCCTTCGCTTGAAATTTATTGTGGCGTGTTTTTTCTAAGCCAACAGCCACTGATCCAAATGCACGCATATTATTCACATCGGGCTTCTTGCCGCACCACGCTTCAAACGGTGTCATGCCAACCAAGGCTGTAGTTGGCGATCTGTTACGTATATAACACGCTGTCTGTACTGCTTCTGCCCAAAGAAATTCTGCCATATGCGAGTGCACAAGCAAACTCCTCGCCATCTCAACCAGGGTTCGGTTTGCACGTTCTGCTACGCCGTTCTGCTGTGGGCTATACGGAACCGTGAGTTGACGTTGTATGCCATTCTGCTTCAGAAAATTGTCAAAACGTTTGTTGACGTACTCGCCGCCGTTGTCGCTGCGTATTGCCTTAATCTTGCGACCAGTCTGACGTTCTGCCATAGCCTTGAACTCTACAAACTTTTCAAATACCTCGTCCTTTGACTTCAAAAAGTATGTGAATATGCGCCGAGACATGTCATCGATGAATGTTAAAAAATAAGCAGAGCCACCAAGTGATCGCTTCTCAAACGGCCCACATATCTGTATGTACAAGCTCCAGCAGATGTTTTGCTCTATTCTTCGATACTAATGGAAACGGTTGTGTGTGAATTTTGCTTTTCATACATGTTCTACATTGTACCTTATCGGAGAAATCTACATTTTCTATACCGAGTACCATTGTATTCTTTGCAAGATTCATTAAACTGGCATAATTCAAATGCCCATATCTGTTGTGCCACAATTCCGCACTACGCCGCTGCGACGCGACGCTGCAAAACATACATTGTTGCTGCTTTTAAAAACAAATAAATTATTTATTTTCTGTGCTTTAAATATCTGTTCGCCTTGCTGGCTTACGACCGCACACTTGTTATTGAAAAGCACTGTAAAACCACGTTCTACGGCTCGACTGACTGATACAAAATTAGATTTCATACCAGGAATATACAAAACGCTCTCTAATTTCAACTCGCCCAAATCAGTTTGAAGTATGACGTCACCTTTGCCTACTGCACGTATGACGTTGTTGTCAGCTAGCACAACGTCTTCTTCTTGTGCAACGTATTTAGAAAAAAGGCTTCGCTCGCAACACATATGCATTGTCGCCCCGCTATCCAGGCACCAGCTCGAAGAGTCAAGTTCATAAACATCTGTTGCCGCCAGAACAGTAAACGAGCGATTCTCCTGATGTGCTTTCGATGCTTCTTCTTTTCCTCTACTTTGGCACTGATTTTTATAGTGACCCCGTTGTCTGCATCTGTAACACTCAATATTTTTTTTTTACCTTCCCTCTTTTTACGAATCGGTTTTGCATGTGCATGAAATGCTTGCTGCTCACTGCAATGTAGCGGTTTAACTTCATTACCTCTACGCTCCCCTTCCTCTAGCAATTTAATCTTTAATATTTCTAGAGACGGTAAACTGTCACGAGTTTCCATGGCGATGACGAAATTCTCATATGGCTTAGGTAAACTCGATAGCAGTATTATTACTGCCAGCTCCTCGCCTAGCTTAATATCTACCTCAGAAAGCTTGTCAATTGTTGAGCAAAATGTGTTGATATAATTACACATTACTTCACCATCTGCCATCCGCAAACCAAGCAGCTTTTTATAAAGAGACACTTTTCTTACCGGCCCACTTGGTTGATGTACATCTTTGAGCTTTTGCCAAGCACTCCCTGCAGTCTGGCAGTTCTTGAGATAACACAATTGTGATGGCTTCACGCTTAGTGTAATCATTGCCAATGCCTTTTCGTCGTATGCATCCCAGCTTGCCGGTTCGTTTTCTGGTCGCTGTCCACCTATCACCTTCCACACCTCTGCATGCACCAACACGCTGCGCATTTGGATGCTCCAGGAATCATAATTTCCTTCATCCAACTTCTCGATCGCATACATGGAACTCATGTTGACCGCGTGGAACACCTAGTGAATCACGTTATTTAATTTACCGAAAAATTACTCTACTTTTTTTGTTAACCATGTAACTGTTAGGTCTGGGCCCATAACCTGATGAAAAAAAAGAGGAATTGAGAAAGAAAAAAAAAACAAAGTTCGGTTATGTGTGAGAAATAATTTTCGGCTATTTATTAAACGTGTGTTCTGTTCAAGTAGTTAAAGACGACTGACTCTTTGACATTTGAATAAGAAGTAAAAAGAAAGTAGTACGGATGTAGGGATGTATAAAGACTCACATTGAATATGTTTATATTTTATTTTCAACCGTTTATACGTATTTAATTTTTTATATACAAAATTTCGTTATTTTTTCTGTATAAAAATGTTGGTGGAACCATTATTTTATGCGTTTAACAATATAAATTTGAAAAATATAATTTCTAAAAAAACTGTCCACCGGTTTTCGAAATATTGAAAAAAAATATTTTTTATCCATACTTACTTTACCATACAAACATTTTAATCAGAATCCGTTGAGCTGTTAATGATAAAGTCGAAAATCAAAGAGTGTAACCGCCAATAATATTTTATGTAAAATTTCTAAACAATATCCTGACTTTATTTTTGTTATCAATTTCGTTAGAGCTATGCTTTCAAAATAATTAAGATTTACCTTTTTTGCTACAAGAAATGCAATGACAGGCAAGGTACCGTTATTTTTGGGCCTAAAAAAGATTTTAAAAAGAATCGAGACAATCACCTAAGACGCTTAAGTGCAAAGTTTGAAAAAAATTGCTTCAATCGAGTCCGATTTTTTCTCAAATGTAAAACTTCTCTATATGTATAAAATATATTCCTAGCAAGTAAAAAATATAATTTATTTAATAAAACTTAAAATATGATACAATGAATATTACTTAATTTGTGCTTGCAGCATACAGGAAAACCCGATGAGCACAACCTTAATCATCAAAACTCCACTGGTCTTCCCATGCTTATATGGATATATGGCGGTGGTTTTATGACGGGTTCGGCTACACTTGATATTTATAATGCGGACATAATGTCTGCCGTTGGCAATGTTATTGTGGCATCGTTCCAATATAGAGTTGGCGCCTTTGGATTTTTACATTTAGCTCCAGAAATGCCTGGCTTTGAAGAGGAAGCTCCTGGTAATGTCGGTCTGTGGGATCAAGCACTTGCTATTCGATGGTTAAAGGACAACGCACAAGCATTTGGTGGTAACCCAGATTGGCTGACACTTTTTGGTGAATCAGCTGGTTCAAGCTCAGTGAATGCACAACTTATGTCACCGGTGACGAAAGGAATTGTCAAGCGAGGGATGATGCAGTCTGGTACGATGAATGCTCCATGGAGTCATATGACCTCCGAGAAAGCTGTCGAAATCGGAAAGTCATTAATAAATGATTGTAACTGCAATGCATCTATGTTGGCGGTAAATTTAGTAAAAAAATTCGTATCTTGAACTTTAATATAAAATCATTTTTAGGAATCACCTTTAAGTGTGATGGCCTGCATGAGGGCTGTGGATGCTAAAACAATTTCTGTTCAACAATGGAACTCATACTCGGGAATCCTGAGTTTTCCATCAGCGCCAACTGTAGATGGAGCTTTTCTACCATCGGATCCAATGACCTTACTTAAAACAGCCAATTTAGAAGGTTTCGACATTTTGATGGGCAATGTCCGGGATGAAGGTGAGTTTTTATAACTACGGACGAAAATTAAAAGTGCTGACATATAAAAATTATATTATTATTTTTATTTAACAACAAAAAATAATTTAGTTTGTCCGACGTAATCTACAAATAAATTAACAAATTAATTGAAAAAAAATTAGAATATACAATATATAGAAATGTGTGCGGTATTTTTTTTTTTTTTTTACTTATATGTTGAATCAACTTTTTTTAAATTATCAATTTTTTTAAATTTAATTTAATGCAATTACTTTGTTTCATTTCGTTATCATTTTCTTATCATGTTCTTAAGTTTTCACTTTTGAGGATATCTATTTTCTTAATTTACCTTTTTTTTTCCAATGTATTTTGGAGCGAATGAAAGTTTTTAATGTAAACGCTATGAAACTTGTCAGTCAGTACTCATGCTTCCCATTATCCATTTGGATAGTATTTTTTTGCAAATATCACCCAAAGGGTTAAAATCTACTTTTTCCGGAGGAAAAAATCAAATTGGAAAAATTTCTAATTTACTGGGGACAATTTTGACTTTTGTAGAGGTTTTTTAATCCATTTAAATCGAAGCCACCATTCAATGGATTTTGGCAGTTCATGCCAACTGACTGACTGACAGACTGACAGACTGACAGACTGACAGACTGACAGACTGACAGACTGACAGACTGACAGACTGACAGACTGACAGACTGACAGACTGACAGACTGACAGACTGACAGACTGACAGACTGACAGACTGACAGACTGACAGACTGACAGACTGACAGACTGACAGACTGACAGACTGACAGACTGACAGACTGACAGACTGACAGACTGACAGACAGACAGACTGACAGACTGACAAACTGACAGACTGACAGTCTGACAGACTGACAGACTGACAGACTGACAGACTGACAGACTGACAGACTGATAGACTGATAGACTGACAGACTGACAGACTGACAGACTGACAGACTGACAGACTGACAGACTGACAGACTGACAGACTGACAGACTGACAGACTGACAGACTGACAGACTGACAGACTGACAGACTGACAGACTGACAGACTGACAGACTGACAGACTGACAGACTGACAGACTGACAGACTGACAGACTGACAGACTGACAGACTGACAGACTGACAGACTGACAGACTGACAGACTGACAGACTGACAGACTGACAGACTGACAGACTGACAGACTGACAGACTGACAGACTGACAGACTGACAGACTGACAGACTGACAGACTGACAGACTGACAGACTGACAGACTGACAGACTGACAGACTGACAGACTGACAGACTGACAGACTGACAGACTGACAGACTGACAGACTGACAGACCTGACAGACTGACAGACTGACAGACTGACAGACTGACAGACTGACAGACTGACAGACTGACAGACTTACAGACTGACAGACTGACAGACTGACTAGTAGGTAAGATTACCTTGATTCTTAGTATAATGAATGGTCGAATGGATGATTCAATTAATAGTTACATATAGGTACCCTAACTACCTGCAAATGTATATTTAAATCTAAGTTATGGATCTTAATTATGGAAGTTATGAGAGTAAAATGTATCTACATACATATACAAAGATGAAAACTGAGTATAATATTACCATATAATAATGAAAAAGAAGGATGTAGGTGGGAAGGTAGCTGTATGCATATAACTTTATAATTTAGGTGTAATATGCATACATAAGCTTCTTGTGATTTTTAAAGATACATATGCATATATGAGGGCCTACATTGTATTTAGTATTCAGTGACGTACGCAAACATTGGTAAAAACGGAATATTAATGAGGTAGAAATAAATGGATAATATACGTAATTAAATGTTTTTATATTGCTAAGTCGTTATACGAGTAGTTTGAGGGAAAACAAAGACGCAATTTGAATTCATGGATAAATAGGAAATATCAACAAAAAATTCAAAAATCATTGGAGCGGTTTTTTAATAAATTAATTTTTTATGTATAAAGTTTTGAAAACATTTTCAGAAAAAAATTTGAAACGCCATTTTCAAAAAAATTAGTTTTTGTAAAATAGATTTTTCAAAAAAATAAATTTATTTATATTTTAAAAGTCGAACAACTTTTTTTTTTGAAAATTTTAGCATGCATTCTTATTAACAAATTTAGGAAGCATTTGTATAAAAAAAAATTATTTTAATCAGTTCATCAAATGCAGCAAAGTCGAAAATATGAAAAGTGGCTCTATAAGAAGTGTCGTTAATAAGTACGCAAAAAAATATTTTTATACTTGAAAGTAATTTAAGAACATACACATTTTTTTTATAAAAATTCTTGAAGCCATAGAGAAATAATTTTTTTTCGTAACGGTATTTTCACATTTGTATGGGAGGTACCGTTGTTTTTTATTTTAGGTTATTTATGGTTTTTTTTTTAACTATTCAAGATAATGTCAAAAAACTACCAAATACGAAGTTTCGAAAAAATCCATTAATTCGTTTTCGATATTTTGAGTTTTCAAAAAAAAAGTATTGAATTTAAACAAAAAAAATATTTTCTTTTATTATATAAATCTAATGTGGCATCACTGATTAAAATAAAATACTTTTTCATTGTTCACACATCACAATATTAGTTAAGAAAATATAAATGAAAAGACAAAACCAAATTGAACTTCAATGTTGTCAGTGCCACGATTTATTTCAGACTAAAACTACAAAAAAATAGCGGAACAAAACAAAAGTAGGAAAGGAATGCAAAATTTTGAATGTGTGAGCACCGTTACAGTGCTTTTGGTTATTGAAGTTGATATTGGGGTTGCCATCTGCGTTTCTCTCATACATTTACTGGCCGGCTGGGCCGGTAGGATCAGGACCAGTGTTGTTTCCATGTAGACAGAAAATGTAATGTAACAAATGTAACAAATTTGTATTATTTGAGTCATAGTGAACTATGCATTTCTTATTTATTTCAACAAAAATAACAAAAATAAAAAATCGTTAATTCTTATGTATTTCATAAATATAAAATTATTTATTTTCTTCTTCGGCGTCTTCATCAAAACAATTATATTGTTTATCCTCGATTCTCAGTGAACAATAAAGATAAGGGAGTTTCTTCGATCGTTCAAAATTCAAGCGGTTTTTCGACATGGAATGAACATGCGACCAACTTGAAAAACTCTTTCAATTTGAGCGGAAGGGGCTGGAATAAGAATACGTTTTTTTTGCCAATTTTGCCAGATTTGGATGTTTTATAGAGGCCATATTCCAAAAAACACTTGGTTTTTTAATATCTTTCATAAATAATCTTAAAAAGTTGATTTTTCTATTAAAAGAGTCCCAATCTTCAATTCCATCACTACTCAGATGCTTAAACAAAAACTGGCACACGATTTCATTTTGACTAACCGTCAGCTTCCCATTGTCAAAATAAGGGTGTAAATATTAAGCTGAGAGAGCATGTTTGTTTAGAGACATATCCACGAGCGATTTCAAAGATGTTTCGTGTTACGCCTTTAATCTATCTTTTAAACTCAACCAAAGATGAACTGCTTCTCCAGCAGAACAATCAACCGCTTGACACCTGTTTATTAAAGTGCAGACTGGATCAAGAAGCTCGATGTAGTTCTTAACATCATCAATAAACTTTTCATCAAACATCAACAAGCAGTCTGCTTTATTTTTTTGGTAGTTGATTTTGCTGCTACAATTTTCATTATATCATAATTTTTTACCAAGTATTTATATGAATCACAGTATGAATACAATCTGGTTTCACAGGGCAGTATAATTCTGGAGCCTACACGATTTGCTACCATTTTTTCAAAATCTACTTGTTTGAACTCTTTTAAAATTAAAGCAACCTTGGCATTAATATTTTTGTCGATTAAGTCTTTGGCTAAAAGATTTCCAATATGACTGCTACAAGTGCTATGCCATATAAAATGCTCTGCATTTTTTCCCATTCTCTTCATAGTGCTGGCGTTGTCAGATACAACACCGTAAACTTGGGTGGAATAAATTTCTTTTGCAATATCTACAGATTCTGAAAGTATGTTTGTTAGCTTTTCTGCAGTCTCTGATTCTCCAGCTAGGTCAAAAGCCTAAAGAAATGCTTGTTCGCCTTCAGCATTATGTAGTATTGAGGCGACACTCTTGCTGTTGCTGGAGCTATTCTTCCAGCCGTCAATCAGCAAAACAGAATCCCAACTGATAGATGATTTAATTGAAAAAAACACAAGTTTTTTTCGACCTGGAACCTTATCTGCATACGCCGGGCGATTTTTTTTTATAAAATTTTTAAAATGAATTGAATCAACAATTCTTAACGGAATGTTGCATCCAAAAACCAGTTTACCCAAAGCTGCATTCAACTCGTCTTCCTCTTTTTCCGTCAATCGGTCCATAAATTTAGAAACAGAGTTTGATAGGGTTGGACAACGTTTCGATCGTTGTATGTTCTTATTGAAGGTTGTTATAGGTGGGAGTGGGCCCAACGACAATGATGAGGAACTGCAACTGTTGGAACTCAATGAAAATGATGAGGTTGTTATCGCAACTTGTGATTGAATTTCGCTTGAATCAGTATAGGTAAGAGTTGTTGGATCATGAGTTGAACAACTGTTCAATGGGTCGGTTTTGTTAGCTGCTTCCTACAGAGAATGCGTCAGATTCAATTTGATCGATTTTAGTAAAATAAAAATACATACACACCTATTTAAAACATAAACATTGTTGCTGTCAACATCGTTTGTAAGAGAGATAAATATCTAACAATTAGCATTTGTGAGTTATAAATTTTATACAAAAACACAATTTTTTACTACCGTCTTACAGTTTTGAAAGCCGGAGCTCGAGCTTAGATCACTGTCATCAATAAAAACTATCATAGAAACATCACCGGATTCAGATGCCGCAGATGATTGGGATGGTTGGCAGGCATTCCATTCCAAATAGAATGTTAAAGCATATGGTCAATGGTCAATAAATTATATGATTTTATGGTTTATCTAATACGTTTCTATATTTACCTGTGGCTACGCAGACGGCTTTCTGCAGTGTTATGTAAACTTTTATTGCACACTGTGCAATATGCTACATATTTGTTGTTGGATTTCATTAAAAGGAAACCCAATTCATCAAATGATTTATTTTTGCGTCGACCAGACATAATTTTAAGATCAAAGAACTCAATTTTTCGATATTTAATTGAAGTCAAACACGCACCTTTTCTAAATAGAAGTCAAGTAAACCTTGCGAAAGATCAATTGAGAATGACAGATGAGAATGAAATATCCTATATCCTCATTGTCTACATTGTCGACTGCATTGTCTACATTGTCTACATTATCAACATTGTCTACATTGTTGACACAATTGTCTACGTAGAAAGGTAGAAAATCAAAGTCGACGCGTAGAGGAACAACACTGATCAGGACTCACGCTGAGTAGCCGACACACTTTCTGTGCGCCGGGTCGCGTTGTGATCTTCCAAGGGTTGTCCTCCAAGCAATATTGGACAGTGACGTTGCGAACGAAACCGTATTGTGCGGGACGGTCCGATATGATTCGTGCCAGTCGCAATTTGGCTGGCGGCAAATTCTTCGGTACGACGACCTGCAGATTCTCGCAGGGTCGCCGCCACTTCGTGCGCTGCTGCAGCGAAGTCAAATACTCATCGTCCCAACGATTCCAGAACGATTGATGCATTTGCCGTAAAAGTTGCCAATGTCGTAGTCGATTTGAGGGTGTCTCTGCCACAGTATGTTCAGGTAATGGCACAAGTGAACGGCAGAACAAGAAATCAGCCAGATATAATGCCAAACGTTCATCCACCCCATCATGTACTGCAATCAACGGTCGGGAGTTTAAGCAAGCCTCAATGCGCACAAGTAGTGTATGTATCGAAGTATCGAAGTAGAGCTTTTGTCCAATAACTGCGCGCAACAAATGCCTCTTTGCTGACTTAGCGGCCGCTTCCCATTGACCACATTGATGGGGCGCGGCAGTTGAGATGAAATGCCACTAAGTCTGTTGATTTGATAACCACTGTTGAGTGAATTCATTGTGCCATTCGGCCAAGTGGGTTTGGAGAAGCTTATTCGCTCCTTTGAACTGTGTGACCTTGTCACTGCAAATATGACTGCAGGGGCCCCGGCAATCCACGAAGCGCGATAAATTATTGAGGAAGGCTTGTGCTGATAAGTCTTCCGCCAGCTCAATATGGACTACCTCTGTTACCATGCACACGACAATAAGACTCTGACCTGACTACACTGTAGTCGAAGGCACCTTCGAATTCGTAATTGATTAAAACATTGCAAATTGTCGCGATAATCCACCCACTCTGGAAGTAATGCCATTGGTGATGGTGAAACCCATTTCAAGCCTGTTCGCCAAAATGGCGAACAGGCTTGAAATATTTGAATAAATATTTTTGCAACAATTTATACGGGTGCAAGCATATTTGTTGGGTCGCACAATCGTGCAGTATCGCTCAGCACCTGTTGTTTTGTATTAGATGTCGTTTCCCCAATGTTGATTTGATAGAAAAATACATTCGGCTTAGGATTCCAATGTAAGCCAAGTACTGTCACTTCGGGAGATTTCAATTCGATGTCAACTGCTGTCCCCAAATTGCCTGTGATTCCAGTCAATGCCAATTGGTCGTTGTACTGCCATTTTCGGAGGTGGAAGTGCTCTTGCTGCAATATTTTATCGAAATCATTAGCCAGTTGAACAGCCTGTCATGTAGTTTCGACGCTCGTTAAGTAATCGTCAACGTAAAAGTCACGCAAAATACTTGCAAGAGCTGTCGTCGCTCTATGCTCATTCGCCAATATGTTACAGTTGTCTCGACCGCACTGCTGCATTGCTCGGACAGCATTATATGGACCCGACGCTTTGCCACAATTGACCGTAGTCAATTGGTACGTGCGAATTAGTAATTGATTCGCGCCACAAAATTTTCTGCCAACGTTGATAACGTTCATCGATGGTAACCTGGCGGAACATTTTCTCTATGTCTGCTGAGAGAGCCCCTGCGTCGAAAGCGAAAGATGTTTGTAGTAAGTAACTCTTGTATGAGTGAGCCACTCAATTGTGTGCCATTTATAGACACCCCATTTGAGGTCTTCGCCGAAGCATTGGAGACGATGCGAAATTTTGTCAACACCGGATGATGTGGTATAATGTATTCCTGTGATGGATCAGAGGGGAGGTTTAGAACCTGCTTCATATGTCCCAAGGCCATGTACTCCTGAATGAATGCCAAGTAATGGGTTATCCATTTTGCAGTTTCAAAAGTAAAAGTAAGTAAAACGCATATAAAATATTTTTTTTCATGATATTTCTTTTTTATTATAAAGTTTGAACGTTGACATTATGTGTGACACTACATCATTTAAATGACCACCACGCGGTTTGTTGTAAGCATAGATTCTTTTGAGGTAATTTTCGACCACTTTTTGAAACATATTGGGCGGTATATCAGCCATAACTTGACGAATGTTGGTTTTCAAGTGCTGAAGACTTAAAGCTTTATCTGCATAAACACGGTCTTTTGCGGAGCCCCACAAAAGTCCAGCGTCCCGATCGGACACAGTCCTAATGAACCAAAGGCCCTATTCTCTACCTTGAGCGATGACGTCTCGACTATACAGGAGTCGCCTATCCACAGTTTTCCGGCTGACGTGGTAGATGAGCGGAACCGCCCCTCCATCCTGTATTAGCCTTCGACTGTCTAAATAGAGGAATGCCTCGGGAGGGATGTAGCCACTTAACCGCGCACTCTCGAAATATTCGTTATTGGGGTAATACGCCCCAAAAATTAAGTTGTTACTTGAGGACAACGCTCTTGCAACGTGCACCTGAATCAGCTTAAACAAAAAATTATCTATTATGTTTATGTTGGCTCCGTTGTAAAGAACCTGGTTGGAATAATATCGTTTGTACTCCGACTCTGGTGTTCTGTGTAATCCAAGGCAACGTCGATGCCAAGGTACTTTACTACACTTTTACTCACCAGTGGATGTCCATGTGGCCCTACGATCACCAGCTTGCGCCAGTTCTTTCTCGTATCCCTTGAGGCGCTAGACAACAGAGTCCTAAACAGAATAGTTTCTGATTTCTGGAAGTTGATTTTCAACTTCCAGTCATCACAATATCGCTGAATCTTGTCGAAGTCACTCTGCAAGAGATTTTTGATGACCTCAACTGTATGAGCTGTTCTGTACGCAATTAGATCGTCGGCGTACGCAGTTGCCTGAGTTAGACTACCTATCAGATCGCTGGTGTAAATGCTGAATAGAATCGGCGAGTTAACCGCTCCCTGCTGAAGACCATTTTTAATATTAAAAATTGCGGTAGAAGTTACATTGCCACTCTTGACAACAAACTTTCTACCATTTAGCATGTCATAAAGCATATAAAATAGAGGTTTACTTATACCTAATCTGGTTAGCTTTAGATTGAGACATTACGGTGTCAAAGACCTTTTCCAAATCAACCAGACAGGCACCCGTACACTGCTTTTTAGTTTTGTTCCATTGGATATCAGAAACTAGTTAAGACGCGGCATGAATTGTGTCATATCCCGCCTTAAAACCGAACTGATTATCCGGGATGATATTTTTGTCCTCCGCCCATTTGAATAGGGCTCTATTAATAACCTTTTGAAATACTTTGCTGATACTTGGAAGAAGACTTATCGACCGGAGTTTCGCCGGATTGGAGTTGTCCTTTCCCTTTTTTGGGAGAGGGTGCACCACAGCTGTCTTCCACCGCACTGGATAATATGCATTATTCAGCTCGTTGTAAAACAGTGTGGTATAAATGTCTACTGCTTCTTGAGGCAAATGTCGTAGTACAACGTTGGATATACCATCGACTCCTGCTGGCTTCTTTTTCTTTAATGAATCGAAGATGAGCTGGAGCTCATTCTTCGAAATTAACAGGGGACTCGGCCCATTTCGGTCGGCGATTATGGCGTTTGCCAAATCTTCATCATTAAACCCGGTAAAACCAAGGTTCTCAGATCGCCATTCGGTTATATAAATTAATAGACAACCTATAATTTTCGTTGATCAATTGGTTGATGTTTTTGGTGGATGACTGTCCTAATCTCCAGATCTCGTGTATCAGTAAGCCGTCCGTACAAGCGTTTTAGTCTTGTCAGTATTGTATTCCACTTTCTTGTCTGTGAAGTACGTCAATTGTCGCGTTACGGTACATGCCAGTAGCGTTACGTTCTTTGTATTTCGGTATTGTTCTGATCATTGTTCGTAGAATCGTTTCGTCAATGTGTTCGAAGTATCTGTCGATTTCACTATTTGTTAGGTTCCTGTCATTTGGTGGGGATATACCATTTGAAAGTAATTCACTCAATAAGGCATTGGAGAAACGTGGCCAGCGCACCTTACTGTAATTGTAAGTATGCACAGGCACATACTCCTCCAACTCCATAAGCTGGTTCGGAAGTTGTATTACGGCGGCGAGTCCGCAGTGGTCACTGTCGTACTCGATTGTTCGTAAACAATTTCTTGACCGTTGACAAACAGCGTCAGTAATTGTTAGTCTTGCGTCCTTAAACAATAGATCCAGATAGGCACCGCTTCTTGGGAACGATGGCCTGTCTGTGGCTAGAAGATCGATGCGATACTCAAGGTTGTACCGCCCCATCCAATTAAGTAGATGGTGGCCTCGAGGATTTTGTATTTGATTTCCCCAATCTGTGTGCTTGGCGTTTAAATCACCCGCCAATATATAGTAATTCTTTTCCGAGCTCAATCTTAAGCATTCAAAAAGCTTTGCAAGCTCTGTTATAAACTGAGTGGGCTGAGTTCTTTCCGGTGCATAGGCAGCGATCACATACATTCGATTCCCCTGTTGGAGATGAATGCATATGATGCATGCCTCTAACGTCCGAAATTTTCGCACATCACTATTATATATTATCTTATGACTAATGCCTTTACGTATAAAGTTTGCGACGCCTCCTCCTTGAGTGGAGTTGGGTCGGTCTCTTATTACGATATTGTAATTGTTGTTAGACAATTTATGTTTCTGGTTAAGCTTAGTTTCGCTATTCAACTGGCCCTGGATGGCCAGCAGAATGCCCATAATATCCGCCTGTGCCGCCGCCGCCTTAGGCACGGGGGCATGTTGGGCGACCTTTGGTGTAGACTGTACCGTGCTTCCCCTTCCTGACGCCATTTGGGCGTAAGAAATTTGGGGGTTGACGGGCGTTGTTGTAGGAGGGCGCACTGTTGGACGCTTTTCTACCACTGTTTGCTTTGCTGCTTTATTGTTCTTTATAAGCTGAAACGTCGGGCATCCCCGATAATTAGCGGGGTGTCCGCCGCCTCGGCAGAGTACACATTTAAGCTGGGTCCTATCTTCGACCCGTTCCTTTCCTAACTTGCATTCATCTGCATTGTGGTTCTCTCCACACTTAACGCAGTGTGACTGCATTTCGCAGTTTGCTGCGGCGTGGCCGAACCTTTGGCAGCGCATGCATTGAAGCATATCGCCGCGCCTTTTTGATGTGTCCCAAGTTACAACCTGGTAGTTGAGGATGGAGATACTCCTCAAACTATCCAGTTTGCTGCTGGGTGAGAGCTGAACAAGGAAGAAGGGAAGACTCCGCTTCTCCCGCCTAGCTCTAACTGTAGCGAACGGCTTGACCCCTATAAAATCGAGATCGTCATTCGCTTTTTGGCGGAGTTCATTTAAGGGCACCTATGATTCCTAGTAGGAATCTATGCCCTTCAAAAGGACCATTTGAAATTTTTCGGTTTAAGGGGTGAAAATAAAGAATTCAGTAGTGGTTTCTTTTAGCAACTCTTTAATTTTTTTTTCCTGTTCCAGTGTGAAGCAATGGATAGCATGCCTATCGTTATTTAATCTTTTTATAGTAAAATTTTGACCTATGGTCAACTTACATAGATTTATGGTATCCTGTAACTCAATTTTATAAGTATTTATGGGTGGCACCTTTTCTTTTTTTGTAATCGGTGGCTGTGGCTGCTGTTGCTGAGACTGATTTTCTGCTGCTGTTGATTCCGCTGCTTTTGATTCTTCTGCTGCTGTTTTTCTTGCGGTTGTTTTTCTGGGCTTGTGTCTGCTGCTGTTGCTGTTGCTTTTGCCGTTGTTGTTTTGGCTGCTGCTGCGGCTGTTGTTTTTGTAATTGTTCTTTTTGATGTTGTTGTTCTTGTTCGTCGAGTTCTTTTAGTTGTTTCGCTCGGCGCGCTTCTTGACCGGCTTTAACTTTGCTTTTCAACTTTTGGATTTCTGCCTCCAATGCTTCAATTTGAGCGACCATTATTTGTTCTTCGTCCTCCTAAGATGACGCCTCTGATGTGGAGAGGTTCACGAAGGCAGTACTATCGCCCGTCGTGAAGCGCCCTCCTCCTTCCTCAGACATATATGCAATACCCTCTTCTTGTGAAGTGTCTAGCTGGGTTTGTCTTGCTGCCTCTGACGTCTCGTCTATATCGGACATATTCACCCCAGCTGGCAGCTTTGCTGAGGTGGCCGTGGATCTCCTATTTACCAAATTTGGTGCGCACTTGATCCTCTTTCTGCGCTTTTGGTTAGCATCGGATGATGTTGCCGTTGTTGTTATTGCTGTTGATGTTGTTGCTGCAGAATCACTGCTTGTAATTGGAACATCTTTCGATGTTCCCTCAGCTGATGCCATCGCTGGCCTCATTGGCCCTAGGACACCTTTCGATGCCCCGGTGCTTAAACTCCTCCTCCTTTGTTCGTTTTCCAAACCAATAAAGTTTTCCACTTCACGGTTGTTAAAAAAAGCTTGCAAAGTTCTGATGCCCGGCTGGGTATCGAACTGGCGACCCTCGGATTCTCGGTCGGCCACTCTACCTTTGTGCTACTGCACCACTTAAGGAATCTTGATTTAATGTTATACTTAAACAAACGCACACACGAAATTTAATTTGGAAAAAACCGGGAAGCCGAAAACGTGTTAACACCTCCACTGTACGAGATCGACTGACACGTGTATGTGTGCTGGCTGACCCGAAACCTTCTACTCTAATGGTGCAGGGTGTCAAGCGAATTTATTAATTTATTAAAAAAGCTGTATTTCATAAAACTGCCCTGACTGCCCGGGTTGCAAATTATTCGACAACGATGAGTTTTGCCATAGCCATCCTTAATGTGAACGATTGCTGTCGCCAATAATATCAATCCCTCGCCAATTACCGCAAACGCCTTCGGCGTCGATGGTAGTAATGCGGAGTAGTTCTGTGGCCGTTGAGATGTTGCTGGGGTTGACGCAGCAGCCGATGCTGATGGAGCTGTTCATGCGGAGCCAGAAGTGTTACCTCGACACAGCAAGGTGTGGTGCCTACCTTTCGCAATTTCGACAGTTACCACCTGAACACACCTTGGTTGCATGTCCTGGCTTCAAGCAGTTGAAGCTTAGGTTAGAGCTGCATAGTTTACTTAACCGTTCAGCCACGGGTAGAATTAAGAATTTTGGGCAGCTACTGATACGATGTGTAGTGCTGTGAAAAAATTCACAATTGCCATGGGAAGTCGCTGCCAACTTTGACTTCCCCAAACGTGATGCATTCGGTAATCGCCGCTGTGATGACGCAGTTTTATTGCCATTATTTGAAAGGTCGATAGGGGTGGTTTTGAAGAGCCAGCCCAATAAATATTACCCAAAGATAGACTCTGTGCTCGTTTCTCGACGAACTGCAGCAATTCATCCAATTTCGGAATATCCATTTGACTGGTGTGCATATCCCATGCATGTTTTTTTACTTGTGACAATTTTGATGTAACTATTGGTACTGATAATGCATCTCAGGGATCTACTGGTAGTGCCATTACCCGCAACGCGCGAAGTGATTCGCACACAGTGTCTACAGTGAATTAAAACACTGTAGAGGCAACATTAAAAAGAGTTTAAAGCCTTTGGCGCAAAATTTTAAACGATTTAGTAATATGTTAAATCCTTTTTAGTATGATACTAAGCTAAAGAGAGGATTTTGATAATTTTAAACCAGTTTAGTATCGAAGTATTTTCTCAAAATGGCTACTTTATATTTTTTAGTATCGTACTAAATCCATATTCCACTGTGACATATACAAACGTCAAAAAGCTATGTTCGCTTACTCTTGTGCACTATTTTAGGCGTGCTTAGTTGAAGATTAATAAGAAAATAGATTTAGTATGGTGCTAGTTAAAAAGTTTTTAAAATTAGGAAAATATTAAACTTAACATCACTGTTTAAAATTTTGCACCTTTGTGTTTTACTTAAAATTTAAAAGGTTATGGGCACAGTTTACGAAACAATTAAAAATAAAGTGACTGGAATAAATTGAATTTAAGAACAATATTAAAAAGTAAATTAAAAAAAAAAACATAAATTATCGAAAAATGGCTCATGAAATTAAAATCAAATCCAAACGAAATATTGAACAGTTCAGCCCTGAGAAAATTAGCATTTGGAAGTTTCGCGTGCGTGCATTAATAGCGGAAGAAGATGAAATAGAAGTATTGGACGAATTAACATCATTGGAACCAAATGATGAATGGAATAGGAAAGGGAGAACTGCCAAAGGTATAATTATTGCACACTTAGGTGACTCCATGTTTAGTTTTGCACAGGGGCGAAAAAGGGCAATTGGCATCATGATTAAACTTGATGAAACTTATGCCAGACAAAGTCTTGCAACTCGTTTACTCATGGAAAAGAACCTGCTAAGCTTAAAATATAACAATGACACACCGCTAACAAGCCATATAGCGATTTTTGATAATATGATAATAGAATTTAAATCAGCCGGTGAAAAAATGAAGGAAATGAATAAAATTGTCCGATTGTTTAATTTATTTAATTTGGAAAAAACCGGGAAGCCGAAAACGTGTTAACACCTCCACTGTACGAGATCGACTGACACGTGTATGTGTGCTGGCTGACCCGAAACCTTCTACTCTAATGGTGCAGGGTGTCAAGCGAATTTATTAATTTATTAAAAAAGCTGTATTTCATAAAACTGCCCTGACTGCCCGGGTTGCAAATTATTCGACAACGATGAGTTTTGCCATAGCCATCCTTAATGTGAACGATTGCTGTCGCCAATAATATCAATCCCTCGCCAATTACCGCAAACGCCTTCGGCGTCGATGGTAGTAATGCGGAGTAGTTCTGTGGCCGTTGAGATGTTGCTGGGGTTGACGCAGCAGCCGATGCTGATGGAGCTGTTCATGCGGAGCCAGAAGTGTTACCTCGACACAGCAAGGTGTGGTGCCTACCTTTCGCAATTTCGACAGTTACCACCTGAACACACCTTGGTTGCATGTCCTGGCTTCAAGCAGTTGAAGCTTAGGTTAGAGCTGCATAGTTTACTTAACCGTTCAGCCACGGGTAGAATTAAGAATTTTGGGCAGCTACTGATACGATGTGTAGTGCTGTGAAAAAATTCACAATTGCCATGGGAAGTCGCTGCCAACTTTGACTTCCCCAAACGTGATGCATTCGGTAATCGCCGCTGTGATGACGCAGTTTTATTGCCATTATTTGAAAGGTCGATAGGGGTGGTTTTGAAGAGCCAGCCCAATAAATATTACCCAAAGATAGACTCTGTGCTCGTTTCTCGACGAACTGCAGCAATGCATCCAATTTCGGAATATCCATTTGACTGGTGTGCATATCCCATGCATGTTTTTTTACTTGTGACAATTTTGATGTAACTATTGGTACTGATAATGCATCTCAGGGATCTACTGGTAGTGCCATTACCCGCAACGCGCGAAGTGATTCGCACACAGTGTCTACAGTGAATTAAAACACTGTAGAGGCAACATTAAAAAGAGTTTAAAGCCTTTGGCGCAAAATTTTAAACGATTTAGTAATATGTTAAATCCTTTTTAGTATGATACTAAGCTAAAGAGAGGATTTTGATAATTTTAAACCAGTTTAGTATCGAAGTATTTTCTCAAAATGGCTACTTTATATTTTTTAGTATCGTACTAAATCCATATTCCACTGTGACATATACAAACGTCAAAAAGCTATGTTCGCTTACTCTTGTGCACTATTTTAGGCGTGCTTAGTTGAAGATTAATAAGAAAATAGATTTAGTATGGTGCTAGTTAAAAAGTTTTTAAAATTAGGAAAATATTAAACTTAACATCACTGTTTAAAATTTTGCACCTTTGTGTTTTACTTAAAATTTAAAAGGTTATGGGCACAGTTTACGAAACAATTAAAAATAAAGTGACTGGAATAAATTGAATTTAAGAACAATATTAAAAAGTAAATTAAAAAAAAAAACATAAATTATCAAAAAATGGCTCATGAAATTAAAATCAAATCCAAACGAAATATTGAACAGCTCAGCCCTGAGAAAATTAGCATTTGGAAGTTTCGCGTGCGTGCATTAATAGCGGAAGAAGATGAAATAGAAGTATTGGACGAATTAACATCATTGGAACCAAATGATGAATGGAATAGGAAAGGGAGAACTGCCAAAGGTATAATTATTGCACACTTAGGTGACTCCATGTTTAGTTTTGCACAGGGGCGAAAAAGGGCAATTGGCATCATGATTAAACTTGATGAAACTTATGCCAGACAAAGTCTTGCAACTCGTTTACTCATGGAAAAGAACCTGCTAAGCTTAAAATATAACAATGACACACCGCTAACAAGCCATATAGCGATTTTTGATAATATGATAATAGAATTTAAATCAGCCGGTGAAAAAATGAAGGAAATGAATAAAATTGTCCGATTGTTATTAATTCTGCTGAGCAGCTACGATCCAGTTGTTACAGCAAAACAAACAATTTCAGATGACACACTCACATTGCATTTTGTTAAAAATCGAATCTTTGACTATGAAATAAAATTGCGAAACGAGGAGAGTGATAGAAGGTTTTGACTGTGCAAACAATCGAAGAACAAAAGGTGAAACTAATTAAATGGAATAAAAATCACAAACACAGCAAACCAGAAAATATTAAATGTGATTCATGGACGCAAAAATCATGAAAAGAATAAGTGTTTCTTTTACAAGCGTTATAGCCAAGCCATCCATGAAAAGGACAGAATGCCCCAAGCTGCTATATTCAAAACAAACGAAAGCATCAGATTCGTGCGTTCTACGGATAATGAAAGCAAAAATAATATTGGAAACATAGACACATTTGAACTTTTCCTTGACTCGGGATCCACCGACCATTTAGTAAATAACAAAGATTATTTTTCATCGATTGGAGATTAGAAACACCCAGCAAAATTGCAATAGCAAACCGTGGCGAATACATTACGGCATCGAAACGAGGAGCAGTTGATATTATTTCAAATCTTGGCGTAGCAATCACACTCGAAGACGTACTCTACTCAATAGACATCCCACAAAACCTGCTTTTGGTAAAGCGCATCCAGTGCAAAGGAAAGGCAGTGCTTTTTCAGAACACCGGACACGTTAAATTTAAAATGGCAGTATGCCAATAGTTACAGGTACATATTCCCGGATTAAAATTGCTACAACTAAAAAGAAATCAATTCAGTAATGATATTGGCATATTAGAATCAGTAAATCCTATAAATGAGTTTTGTGAAGCTTGTGCTTACGCAAAACAAACAAGACTCCCTTTTTCAAAGAATAGAAACAGAAGTCATGTAAATAGACCACTGTTCCCTGCGCATAGAAACGTTTGAGGCCCAATCACAAAATCTGCGATTAACAATAAAAAATATTTTGTAACTTTTATTGATGATACTCATTACACTACAATCTATTTGTTAAGTAAGAAAAATATGTCATTATATTGCTTAAAGACTTTGTCGCAAAGAGCGAAATTCATTTCAATTTAAAAAATTGCATATCTATACTGTGACAATGGTAAAGAATATTTATCAAATGAAGCAAAAGCATATTGCTTTGAAAAAGGCATTCAATATCACCTCACGGTACCAGACACTCCTCAACAAAATTCTATAGCAGAACGTATACTCGTACACTAATCGAAATGGCTAGAAGTATGATATTTAACGCTCAACTAAATAAAGAATTATGGGGAGAAGCAGTTTTAACTGCAGCATATCTGTTGAATATGATTCCAACCAAAGCCATATTATTAAAGAAAACACCATTTGAACTTCGGGATAATAAACGGCCAGACATTAAACAAGTAAAAATATTCCGCTGCACCGCTTATGTCTTGATAAAAAATGGGAGAAGTAAGTTTGATAAAAACTCACTCAAAGGTATTTTGTTCGGATAAAATTACAATGGGTATAAAGTACTCGATGTTGAAAAACACAAATTCATTGTAGGTTGCGATGTAGTGTTCGATGAAGTAAATTTCAGAAATTCAAGGCCTTTTTCAACAGTGTATAAAGCACCGAAGGAGGTGACATAAGTGTCGGTGAACAAAACTTCACGAACTCAACAGTGGCTACAAACTCTGATTAAATTAAAATTAATAACATGGAACAAATTGTTATAAATTTTGAATCGATCCAAATTTAAAAATCAGGTCAAAATGGAAACGAACAAAATCGCAGAAAAAGTAAATGAATTGCAAATATGCCACAAGCTTCATACAAAGAAATCGATGATGATGAATCGACAGAAAATTGTCATTTAACTTCAAACGAAGGATCGAAGAAGAGTGTTGTTGCACGTTTGCACAGCCAATGGAAAATGATATTCCTCAATGCTGTAATGATATTAAGGCAAATAATGACCGAATTCAGTGGGAGAATGCAATAAGTGAAGAATTAATTCACTGTATAAGAACTCCTCCTAGAATATCGTTCCTATGCCAAATAATAAAAATAGATATTTTCAATCAAACATGATTCCGATGGTAACTTTACTAAACATAAAGTTAGATTTGTTGCAAGAGGTTTCAGTCAAAAATATCTAACAGATTATGATGAAACTTTTGCACCAGTCGCACGAAGTATTTCTTTCAGATTGTTGTTGGCATGCACAATTCAAAATGATTTGTTAGTGCATCAAATAGATGTAAAAACAGCTTTCCTTAACGGAGATTTAAACGAAGAAATTTTCATGAAAATTCCTGAAGGAATAAATAAAAACAAAAATTATGTTTGTAAACTAAACAAGGCCTTATATGGTTTTAAACAATCTGCAAGATATTGGTTTGAAAAATTCGAAAGAATTCTAAAACAACACGCATTTCAAAGCTCAAATGCCGACAAAAGTTTGTTTATTCTGGATCACAATCACATTAAAAAAAATATATACGTTGACGACGTCATTATTGCTACCCATGATATTGACAGAATGAACAAATTCAAGCAGTAAAAAAAAACAATTTGAAATGAAAGACATGGGTGACGCTCAATTTTTCTTGGGAATTAAAATTGAACGTGATAACAATAATATTAAATTAAACCAAACTGCATATTTACAATCAGTGCTCAAGACAATTGGAATGAATGAGTGCAACCGAATCAGTACTCCGTTGCCCGAAAAATTAAACTATGGTGAATTAACCTCAGATTTGCATTATGATTTGTCATGTATAAATTTGATTGCTTGTCTAATGTATGCAATGCTATGCGCACGCCCTGACTTATGTGTTGCCTTGAACATATTAAGTCGTTTCCGAAATAAAAACAATAAAGAATTGTGGCAAAATCTCAAAAGAATGTTAAGATACGTAAAAGGGACATTGAATTTATGTTTGATTTATGAGAAGAATGATTCTCAACAAATACTGACCGGCTATTGGATTCTGATTGGGGCGGAGATGAAGTTGATCGCAAAAGTAACAATACAATAAGTTGGAATTCAAAACGACAGCACTCCGTTGCCACATCATCCACTGAAGCTGAAGACATGACATTGTTTCAAGGTGTTAAGGAAGCATGCTAGATCAGATCTATTTTAACTAATATAGCAATTGCAAATAATCCGACTGACCATAAACGTGCAAAGCACATAGAAGAGAAAAGATAATTACAGTAAAATATCTTCCAACAGGTGAACAACAAGCAGACATGTTGACAAAACCACAATCAGCTGTAAAGCTTGGACTTAACAGAGACAAAGTGGGCTTGCACCAAAATGACTCATCAATGGTTTGATTAGGTTTTCTTGGGGTTTTCGTAATACAAACCAACAAACCATTACATAATAATAATAATAATAATAATAATAATAATAATAATAATAATAATAATAATAATAATAATAATAATAATAATAATAATAATAATAATAATAATAATAATAATAATAATAATAATAATAATAATAATAATAATAATAATAATAATAATAATAATAATAATAATAATAATAATAATAATAATAATAATAATAATAATAATAATAATAATAATAATAATAATAATAATAATAATAATAATAATAATAATAATAATAATAATAATAATAATAATAATAATAATAATAATAATAATAATAATAATAATAATAATAATAATAATAATAATAATAATAATAATAATAATAATAATAATAATAATAATAATAATAATAATAATAATAATAATAATAATAATAATAATAATAATAATAATAATAATAATAATAATAATAATAATAATAATAATAATAATAATAATAATTATAATAATAATAATAATAATAATAATAATAATAATAATAATAATAATAATAATAATAATAATAATAATATAATAATAATAATAATAATAATAATAATAATAATAATAATAATAATAATATTAATATTAATAATAGTAATAATAATAATAATAATAATAATAATAATAATAATAACAATAATAATAATAATAACAATAAAATAATAATAATTATAATACATATTAAAAATAATGTGCATCACAGATGGTATTATGGAATGACCTCAGAATCGATGTTACCAGAAATGGTGCAAAGTGTTTCGGTATTATTCGAAGATGCAAGTAGTTTTTTTTTTTCCTTTCTTATGTTGCTATAATCTATAAGGCCTTCATTCGTCCAAAGCAGGTTAATAACTCTCACATTTAGGCAGGAGCTCGCAAAACCTATCTGAGTCTTTTAGATATAATTCAAAATACAGCTCTAAGAATAATTGGCGATAGAACTATTTTGGAAACCTTTACATCTCTAGAACACCGTCGCAATGTTTCACAACATTCATTATTTTATGGTAATGATGATGATACTGATGGTATGGTTGACTTATATAGTAAGCATTATTCAATATTTATTTATTTTAATTTCTTGAAAAATATATTGTTAGGATTCTTTATTAAGTTCCCTGAGTAAATTTCAATTTGTATTTTAGGAACATATTTTCTGCTGTATGATTTTATCGATTATTTTGATAAAGACGAAGCAACAAATTTACCACGGGAGAAGTATTTGGAAATAATGAATAACATATTCAATAAAGCTACTGACCAGGAGAGAGATGCAATTATTTTTCAGGTAATTTTTATACTAAATGAATAATAAATGATTTATGTATTAGTGGGTGAAAATTTTGGTGAATTTAAGAAAAGACGATTTAATTTTTTTGGTGTCGCATTCATATGATGCTCACATTGCGTCTTGGCATAATAAGGGTAACAAAAATCATCTTGAGTGTACGCTCATTACAAAAAAAAATCATCTTAGCGAGAGGTTATACCGCCCTTAAACCGTCCTGCTGGAACAATATGTCGTCCATGTTCATATTATATAAGGGTGAACATCTACTGGGTCAGTGTGCTTCGCCCCATACGAATAAGCCAATCCTGATTCTTAAAAAACAAATATTTTTCAGCCAAATGAAACCGTTTAAGCTAACGAAAACCATTTTTGATTATAGATTTTTATCATTCGGGTTTCGGAAATATTATGAGCAGTGCTGATATTAGTCACCAAATTATATAAAATAAAACAAAGAACAATCGTCCTTCTTTAGTGAATAAGACTGTTACGGTAAAAACTCACCGTAATAAAAATACTCTCTTTATTATGTTTTATATTTTTGCTTACATCTCTTAGTCCTTAACCCTCCCCATCATTTCTTCGGCCCACAATTTTTCCCTTTCATCTTTTCCTTCCCCCGGTAATTAAAGCTTTCCTTCCTCCATTTTTCTGCTCAGAAAAATAATTATTTTGATTAGGGTGTTTTTATAATAATCCTATCTTAATTCACTTTCTGCGCATTTTAGATTAACTGGGAGAATGCCAGATGAAACATGGTTTTGATTCAATCACTTTCAATTTTCTCTAAAGATTTTGATATTGTGTAATTTGGGTCTGCACTCGTCCACTGATCCACAAGTTTTGGAGGAACCTCCAACAACTTGTAAGATTCTGTGTGTGCTGTGTGTGGGGAGAGAGCACTTTCGTCGAAGTTCGAAAGCGATGGCACAACACCATTGGTTGTTGATGTCGAGATCCTGAGCTCTTCAAAGTGTGATTGGTTGAGAGTTAGAACGCGTATGTGTATGAGTGCGGCACGGAGTCGGGGCAAAGAGCTAGGCTTGAAGTGGTGGACACTTCTTGGTTAGCTATCACGCAGAAAAGTTGTTTTTTTATATTGGAAAATTTTGTAAAAATTGATTGGAAAACAAGTTTGATGTTTGTTTTGGTCGAAAAAATTGGAAATGGGAAGAAAATTTAGTAAGTTAGTTGAGGAAGAATTATTTCAGAAAAGTAGACAAATCAACAGTTCAAGACGATCTAAAGTTAAGGGGACGTAGCCATATTTTTTTCTGTTTCGTATTTTTTTTTGAAAGTATAGTTTTGTGCGAATAATTCCTGTGTTGTCCCTTTTATTTCGTTAATTTTCAGAGTATTATCTGCACGCGACCTTTGAGTCTCATCTATCTATTCGGAGTTTTCGAGAAAAGTCATTTAACGGTCCAAACTCTGGTACCTTGACTTTGAAAAGTCATTCAAATGAAATTTCTTTTCGTTTTCGATTTAACGCCATTTTGTACAATTTAATCCCTGTTTTACTAAGGTTTTCTCAACAAAATAAACATTTTTTTTATCAATCCGTTTGTGGGATTAAAATTTGATGTCGTTGTTTTATTTTGCTCGTTTCCTTTTTTTTATTTCAGCAAAATGTTTGGAAATTCCTTTTTATAAAAAGATAAGTATTCGTTTCCTTTGTATTTTGTTTATAACTAAAAATTGGATTCGTATAATCCTAGTTCGCGGCTTATAAGTTTTCCGCCATCCTCATTAACATTAAATATTAAATTCGCTTAAGCAGAAAAAAATATTGCAACAAGACTTAGGCGCCAGTTATAGCTTTATTGAAACTCATCATTTAAAACTTTGACTATCAATTCTGAGGCCCTTAAACAAATAAAACTGATTTCGTTTTGGTACCGAAATAAAGGTGCAAGAAAGTGGTAGAGCAAATAAAATATTTTTTGACCAAAAATATTATATATCTTATTACCTATATTTTGGTATTTTTAAATTCAAGTTCTGCAGAAAAGCTAAAAAATCACATGTTTGCAAGTTATTAAGCTGGGCCGTTGTAAAATTAGATTTCCGCAATGTGAAATTAGCACTACCATTTTAAAATTTAAAAAAATCACATTGTGCGTTTTGTGTTCTCAAGTGCGTATTTGCTTTCACAAAAACTGTATTTCCAAATTGTATGCATGTATTTTTATTTATTTAAAAACTACACACTGTAGGACAATATCCTTTACTTTAATGCAAAGTTATATAAATTAAAGTATTCACATAAATTTTTTTGAAAACTCATTATAAGGTTAAAATGTGCAAAATCATTTAACGGATTAGGAGTTTTAGTCAAAAGAGCATTTTAGATTAAACTTTATGCAAATTATGGAAAAAAATTGTAAGAAATGTTGTGACAAATTTGAAGGAAAAACATGTAGACAAGTGGTCGACAACGTCGACTATTTAGACAATATGTAGACAATGTAAACAATAACTTTGACATCTTAAATCTCACAAATATAATCATTCCAATATTTCTGGCTTTGAAGATTAGGATTGTTTTAATAGAAAAATTTACTTTTTTTAAAATGCTTTACGAAATCAAAATCCTACAAATTGCTGCTACTTCCAGTCAAATTGAGAGTTTTTTTTAAGTTGGGTACATACACATTCTGCTCCTAGAAACCGCTTTACTTTTGAGCGATCGAGGAGCTCCTTCACCTTTGTTATTCACTTCGAATTGAAAATGGCCTTTATGATTATGCCGATGAAGACGAAATTGAATAATTTCTTTGCTGAACATTCTTTTTTTTAATTAATTGCATTTTGTTTAGAATTATTGATAAGTTGTTTTTTCTTATAACTGTTAAGTTTGTTTCTTAATAATTGATTAAAATTGCTATTGAATTTGAAGTTTAAACGCAAAACTTGTTTTAATTTAAGAATTAATTTAATCAAAGGACACGGGAAAACCCAAAATAAAATTCTTGATGTTTCGAGCCGTATGAGATAATTTGTTTGTCCTTATCGGTTTGTATTAGCTTGATACACAGTGTTAACACGGATTTTTGTTCTGAAAATTAAAAATTCAAAATAAAATACAAAGTTAGCTGATTTTTTTTTATTTTTCAAATATAAATCTAATATTATAAATATAGATAAAATGAATAGAGAAATTTGTCACAAAGAACCAAAAACAATTTTGAAAACAGAATTGTAGGTTAAAATTTTGAAAAACCTTTACGATAAGCATAAAAAAATCGAGCGGTATGATTTAAAAAGAAGTACAACTATTCACAAGATTTTGTTTTTGGCGGCTTTTCTTTTATTTGGGCGATATTTCTAATTTTGGGTGTACTTTTCAATTTGAATTTTTGCCGTTTTTTCTTTAAAAAAAATAGAATAGATGGAAATAACCCCCAAAAGAAAAAAAAATATATTAACAATTTGTTCTGAATTTGTTTTGTGATATTTCCAAATCGATTTGTGCGATATTGCCTAACGCCATTTTGATAGATTTTTTTACATGTCTTCCGTTTCGGGCAACCCAGTCTCTTAGAATCAATATCAATTATTAAGCACTTCCGATAGCTGTAGAAAAATTCAATTTGGTAAAGTGATATGATATAAACTTAAAGTTTATATTTAGTATAAAGGTAAAAAATAAAACTGGAGATTTTCGATTATCAGATTTTTTATCAATATTATAAGAAGTACTTTCACTTAGAATAGACTTTGGACTTTAAAAGTGTTCCTGTTCATAGGGAATCGAAGTATTGAAAACTCAATATTTATTTTTTAAAGGCCATGTCATTCAAGAATTTTATCAGAGCAAAAACTGTTTAATACTCAATTTTGTTATTAATGTGTAATGAATTTAATATCTAATTTAGAATATATCATCAGATTGATATTTGTACAATTATAATAATTTTTATATTTATATTTATTGAATTCTGCCAAACAAATTCATTGTACAATATGATCTTATGCTATGTTATAATCCTCTTAAATGTTCAATCTATTAATTGCCTACTCTTCTTTGACATGTTATTTATTTTTCTCAACTATTGCATTGATTGTAAAACCTAACGTAACTTACATTGTTAATCTTTCTTTTCAACTTAAACCACTAAGGAGATAACATCAGAAGCGCAATAAATAAGTATAAGAATAGTTAAGAAGATTTTTTATTTCACAGCACATCAATAATTATCGTTCGTCGTTGGCAATTTAATAACGCTTCTTGAATTGTTTTAAGAAATTAGACAAATCTCGCTTGATAAAACATTTTGGTCTTTCTGAAGCCAAATTAAATTGATTGAACCTTTCTTTTTTCTTTCGTAAGAATTATATTTGGTGTGATAAAGGTGTAATGCATAAAGTATTTTCTCTTTTCGTCAAGGCTACACAAGATCGTTTATTTATTTAATTTATTAATTAGATCGTGATGATTAAAATAAAGGCTAAACGTAGTAATGCCAAAGGCATAATAAGTCAGGCTGCAGCATTTGCCGAATCGTTGGACATAAATACACATGACACGATGATCGAAAATTGGTTGGTTAAATTAGAGGGCACGTGGTCGAGATTCGTTGCTCTTCATGAAGAAATGTACGATTGCGGCTGATCCTGGGTTCGTAGATCCAGAACCAGAATTTGAAGGATACGAATCAAAATACTTCATAGCTCAATCCGTTTTCGACATTTTCTTGATGCCAAAAAATCATTGAATACACCAGTCAATTCGCTAGCTAAAACATTTGCAAGTCAACAAGCAATGTTTCTTGAGAAATTAAATTCCCGGGAATCACCTACTTCTATTTCGTTGCCCAAAATATCTATTCCAACCTTTTCGGGTGATGACTATAAGGATTGGCCAACGTTCAAAGACATGTTTATAGGCTCAGTGGATACTAATCCATCGCTCACATCTACACATAAATGCTAGGTACCTGCTTAAATCGTTTTTGAGTGGAAACGCGAGCAAGCTTTTAAACGGTATCGCAATTTCGGAAGACAATTATTATGAGGCGTGGGAAAAATTAGAGCTACGATATGATCGTCCTCAGCTGATTATTCAGTCTTATCATTGTCGTCAATTAATGCGTCAAACGTAAATCTTTTTCGGAAATTAACTGCTAGTGCCATAAAATTATTCGAGGATTAAGTGGAATCAATTTTAATAGAAAAGATCCTTGGATTATATACTTGCTTGTGGCAAAACTTGACCCAGAGACAGGGCAGTCCTGGGCTGAGAAAAAAGATGCGAAATACGATTCTACAGTCAGTGAACTTTTGGACTTCTTACAGAATCGATGTGTTTTTAGAATCCGTTTCGTCTTCTTCGCATTCGTACAATCTAAGGAGAAGATTTAGCCAGTCATTCATTCTCATGTAGCTGAGTCTAAAAAACAGTTGGAGTGTTCTCTTTGTAAGGAAGATCACCAAGTCACCAACTGTAGGCAATTTCTCACTCTTTTCGTCGATGCTCGCCGTAGTTTCGTCAAGGAGCAATGTCTATGCTTTAATTGTCTTTCAAATCAGATAGGCGCTGTAAAACATGTCATTCGCGTCATCATTCTCTTGTCCATTTACAGTCGTCGGCCTTATCCTCAAATTCTACTGATAGTGTTGTTGAAAATACTTCAAATAATTCCACATATTCTTCTAACCAACCAAAACCAACAAATTCATCCGTTTCGCTTTGCTCTTCTATGAGACTGAACGTTGCTCGTCGATTCTAAATAATTTAACTCAACCTTATTGCATACTGCTGTTGGACGTGTTAAGACCATCCAAGGGGAGTTTCAAAACATTCGATTGTATACCGGTGCTAGGTGTTGGATCCACTGCTGCAGGTGTTACTAATGGAGTTGTACCTATTCACCTTTTCTCTCGTTATTCACAAGCTTCAATTAAGATGTAATGTTTTGTACCAGCTTCTGAAATTAAAATTGCTGATTCGCATGCGTTTGATTCGTTTGCATTAGCAGATCCTAAATTTAAAATGCTTGGCCACATTGACGTCCTTGTTGGAGCTGATAAGGTTTTCAGCATTATTAATGGATCAGCTGTTCCGGGGAAACAAGGGTTCCCTGATATGATCCCTACTATATTTGGTTTGGTCTTTGTGGTAGCATGGGACCATTCCTATCTCGTGACGAGGATAGATGATATTCTTTCATGACACAGCTGGACACAAATAACTCATTTGAACTTGAGAGGTTTTGGCGCATGGAAGAATTCCATGTTGAGCCAATTCTATTAATTGAAGACCAGCGAGCTGAAGATATCTTCGTACGAACTTATTCGCGTTTGCCGGATTGCAGATATTCGGTGCATTTGCCTTTCAAATCTGAACTAGAACCTGTTTTTGGAAATAGTTTCAGTGTCGCTATAAATTGTTTTCGTTCCTTAGAACGGAGGATGGAATCTGATCCGATCTTAAGAGATAATTATGTCCATTTTATGAAAGAGTATATAGAGTTAGGACATATGCAGGAGATTCAGCCTATCGATATTCCACGTCTATCGTCAAAGTGTTTCTACTTGCCACATCATGCGGTTGTTGAAAACGATAGAAGCACAATCAAGGTAAAGGTAGTTTTCGATGGATCTGCCAAGTGTGGAGATCACACATCTCTAAATGAATCTCTTTTTACTGGCCAAACACATAAGCGTGATGTTTTTTCTATTTGTCTCCATTTTCATCGTCATAAATATACAATTTCTGGTGAAATTGAAAAGATGTATCGCCAAATAAACATCTCAGAAGATGACACGGACTTCCAACTAATACCTTGTGAGAGACTCTGTTGATCTTCCTATTAAGCACTTTAGACTTTCTACTGTTACCTATTGTACGGTTCTGCACCTTTTTTGTCTGTACGTACTCTAAAGCAGTTAGCATTAAGTTCAAGAGACAAATATCCTAGAGCAACAGTAATTCTTCTTAATGATTCTTATATGGACGATGTTATGACCGGTCCAGATTCGGTAGAAAAAGTCACTTCTTTGCGATTACAGCTTGTGAACCTTCTGCAGTCAGGTGGATTCAATCTCCGAAAATGGACCACAAATTTCTGGACTTTACTTCTTAGCATTCCAGAAAATAAACGGGAATTATCTCCAAAGGATTTTGAAGAATGCAGCGCCGTTAAACTTTTAGGATTGCAGTGATCACCGCTAAAGCAATCATCTTCTTATAATGTCAATTTGAGTGAAGATTTATCATATACAATGCGCGAATTTTGTCTGAATCATCAAAAATATTTGATGCTTAAGGTTTCCTAGCACCAGTTGTAATAATCGGCGTTTAAGTTCTTTTGCAGGAATTCTGGCGCAGTAAATACCCTCGAATCGCTTAATATTCATCGTGCTATGGGCATAAATTAAAGCAGCATCCAGTTCTATGCATTTTGTGACGCATCGCTTGATGCTTACACTGCTGTAGTTTACTGCAGGAGTGTAGATGCAGCTGGTAATGTTACAACTAATAGCGTCGCGCGCCGCCAAAAGTAGTGTAGCGTCTATTAAGGTCAATTCTCTTCCTCGTCTAGAACTTTTTGGAACAGTTCTTTTAACAAGACTAGTTAACGAACTTAAATCTTCTTTGGAAATTAAGGAGATGCAAGTTTTATCGTGGACGGATTCCTCGACAGTCCTCCATTGGCTCTCTGCGTTGCCCAAAAGGTGGCCAGTATTTATTTCAAACCGCACTTCAGAGATATTGCCATCCCTGCCAAGGGAATCATGGCATCACGTGTGATCTGACGACAATTCAGCTGACTGCGCTTCTCTTGGAATTTTACCTTCTCATTTAACACAAAATGAGTTATGGTGGAATGGACCATCATGGATGAAGCTTGAACCAGTCCAATGGCCACCTTCTCGTCATTCCATTGATAACATACCTACCAAATATCTCGAAGAAAGGAAACTCAAGGTGGCACAGGTACTTGTATGTACTAATATGGGAACCTATCTCATCGTTCAATTAATTGAAAACTCTTCTCGGTACCTTAAAATAATTCGTGGGTTAGCATATATCCTGCGATTCATATCAAATTCGAGTGTGACAGTTAAAGCCAATAATCGAAACCTTATAAGTATTCGCGATCTAAAAATTATGCCGTTATCAGGTGAAGAACTAACCCGGGCAAAACTTCATTTAAACAAGCTACACCAGTTTCAAAGCTTTTCATCTGAAATTAAAACTATTCCGTCCGGTCAAGAGCTCAAACGAGGAAGCAAACTTATATCTCCTAGTCCGTTTGTAGACAATGAAGGAATCCTACGCTTCAGTGGTCGAATTCAAGAGTCTGAACTTTCTTTTTCTGCCAAACATCCAGTTATCATTGATAAATTTCTAAAATCGCTAGACTAATAGCGGAACATATACATAATCTTAATCAGCATGCCGGTGTTTCTCAAATGCTTGCAATTCATAGACAAGTATACTATATCGTTGGCTGTCGAAACATCCTTCGCATAGTCGGATTTAAATGTGTCGTTTGGTTTCGCCATAAAAAGACTTCATCGGTGCAGCTGATGGGTAATTTACCCGCTGAACGTGTTTTATTTTCTCGTCCATTCAATAAGGTCGGAGTGGATTATGCAGGACCAATGACGCTGCGTTTATCCAGAGGACGCAATCCTAAATTCGTAAAGGCTACATTTCATTGTTTGTGTGCTTTGAAACGAAAGTAATTCATCTGGAGTTGGTAAGCGACCTTAAATTCTTTGGAACCACCAGGCATGCCAATGCATTATTTGAATTTGAAAGTTGGTTCATCGATTATACTTCTCCGAAATCTTAATGCACTAAAACTTTGTAATGAGACGAGACTTTCAGAGAAGAAATTGATGCCACATTTAATTCAATCAACAATTCTCACTGGCAAAGTAGAAGGTGAAATTGTACTAATACCGCGCATCCCATTAATACCAACGGACATCCCTTTTGAATTCAAACGTCTTTAATTTCCCGTGCGTTTATATTTTGCTATGACCATTAATAAAGCTCAAGGACAAACTCTTCAAGTGTGTGATGTGAATTTGGAGGAACCGTGCTTTTCACATGGACAATTATACGTAGCATGTTCCAGAGTGGGAGTCCCAAAAAATGTATTTGTACATACATCACACAATCAAACAAAAAATGTTGTATACACTATTGTATTCAATTGATGTACAACTTTAGCATTATTAATAAAATCCTTTTAAAGCATCGGCATTGAGTTGATTTATTACAAAATACATGTTTTTTCTTGACGTAGCAACGCGCGCCGGGTCCCGCTAGTTTGCTATAAAAATGATTGCCGGACAAGTAAGTATATTCGTAGTTAAAGAGTTTGGCGGATCGCAATTTTACCGCGTTCCAAAACATATTCCGTGGTTACATCCCTGACATGAAGGTTGAAACAACTATTTGACAAGAGAAAATGTGCTGACTCAACTTTGAGGAGGAGTGGTGTTCGGCAAGTGTTTAATGCTGAATGTGCGTGTGCCGTAGTCCAAGAAAGTGCACTTCAATTTCAGTTCGGTAAAATGCAAAGGCAACTCATCAACATTAAAATAGTGCATTGCCAAAATATCCATCAGCAAAGATATTATTGAAATTTTTACAGAGACAAATGTAATTGAAAAATTTGGATATTCAAGATATGAAAAAAGTGAAATATTTTATAAGGCAACGGTTGTCGAAGACACATTTTCGTACACTGTTTTCTTATCATTAACATTTAATATCGTCTCGGCTTGTGGTTACAAGCAGCTTCTTGTAATCCATTTCGCATACAATGTATGTTAATTTAAGATTAATCATAAATTATATACATTTTTATAAACTGTCTTTTTTTCTCTTATAATATTTTTAGACTTACCCTTTCATTTATGTACTCATGACAAATCAATTTATTGAATCCAACTATTTCCAATTTAAACCGAAATGATTCACCACGGATATTGAAATTACCATTCGAAATGGCTTAAGAAAGGTCTTTCCAATTGCTTCGTTTAGTACGTGCTGGTTTCATTTTTCTCAAGCATTGAGAAGAAAAGCTGGTAAAATACCAAATTATCATCAAATCATGCGCAAAAATAAAGATGTCCAACGTATTTTTCAAAAAATGTTGGCTCCCCTCCTTATGAGTCCATCAAACATTGTCATTGATTTTGAACTCATTAAGTCTGAAGTTTATGACTAACCGTGGTCACAAAATGCAAGTCAAGGTTTTCAGGAATTCATTAAATATTTTGAAAAACAATGGATGGAAAAGGTTTATGACGTGTTTTTAATATTTTTTTTTTGCACTTTATTATGTGATCAGGTTTTCGAAAAATTCAAAAAAACAGGTGTAGCTACATCCTCTGTTGCGTACACCATCGGGGTTGGATTGGAAGACTCGTCGGGCATGTGCGTTGCTGTCCATACGCTCTACGTGTACCAGCCATCTCAGCCGATGTATTTTAAGCTTTTTGAGCAGGTCAACGTCGCTGTATAGCCCGTATAGCTCGTCGTTGAATCTTCTCCTCCACTCTCCTTCGATACACATCGGACCAAAAATCACACGAAGAATCTTCTTCTCAAAGCACCCTAGCAGACTTTCATCCGATTTTTTCAACGTCCATGCTTCTGCCCCATAGAGCGGAACCGCGATAATAAGGGTCTTGTATAAAGTCTCCTTAGTTGTCTGAGAGAGGGCCTTACTACTTAGATGCCTTCTTAGTCCAAAGACACAGCGGTTGGCAAGAGTAATTCTTCGTTTGTTCTCTGCACTGATGTCATTTTGCAAGGTTATATTGGAACCCATGTAGATAAAGTCCTTGACAATGTCCTTCGTGATATTTTGCCCGAGTTGACGATGTTGAGATTGCATTTTCGATGACAGCATATACTTCGTCTTGTCTTAATTAACCGCCAATTATATTTAAGCTGCCTCCGATTCAATGCTCGCAAATGCCCTTGCCACAGCTCGCTTCGTTCTGCCGACAATATCTATGTCGTCTGCATACGCAAGCAATTGAACGGACTTTTGATAAATTGTACCGCTGGTGTTGACATGTGCGTTGCGTGCAATTGCTTCAAGAACGATGCCAAATAGGTTGCATGATAACGCGTCGCCTTGCTTCAATCCTTTCTCAACATCAAAGGATTCGGTGGTGTTCTTACGGTGGTGTTCTTACATGGACATGGTTCTGTATAATTCGTCCGTTTTCACGCTATTATACGCGACCTTAAAATCGATAATGAGTTGGTGTGTATCGATCTGGAATTCCTGTTTTTTTTCTAAAATCTGTCGGAGTGTGAACATTTGGTCGACGGTTGACTTGCCTGGCCTAATCCACACTAATTCCTCTATATTTGGTGCATTTCAGAGCTTCTCCTTTTTTGTGGATGGGGCACACTATTTCGAGGTTCCATTCATGGGGCATACTTTCATCACACCAAATTTTGCCGATGAGTTGGTGTATGATCCTTACTAATTCATCTCCCGCTGATTTGAATAACTCGGCTGGTAGACCATCCGCACCAGCAGCCTTGCATGACGTAAGTTTGGAGATCGCCAGCAGCACTTCAGTTAGGTCGGGTGGACGGAACTGTAGTCCATCATCGTCCAAGTTGAATCGAACGTTCTGCCTACTAGCGGTAGCTTGGCTGTCTTCGCCGTTAAGCAATTTAGAAAAGTGTTCTTTCTAGATCCTCAGCACTGACTGTGTATCTACTACCATATTCCCACTCTCATCTCGCCAGGCTTCCGTCCTAGCCCTGTATTCTTGGGTGGATCGCTTCACCCTCTGATAAAATATTCGAACATCACCCTTGCCGCTACACCCCTCAATAAACTCGACTACCCGCTTCTCGTGCTCTCTCTTTTTCCTCCTGAGAAGTTGGCGTTGCTCTTTTCTTTTTAGCTGGTAGAGCTCCCGCGCCACTCTCTCTTCAGCTCTTGTTCGAGTCTACAGCATTGCCTGGTAGGCCTCGTCGTTAGCTGCATGCACCAACCGGCACTCCTCATCGAACCAGGGGTTGCGTCTTATTCGCGTGAAACCCAGCACATCAGATGCGCCACTCCTGATGGCTTGTTGACAGTGTTGCCACTGGTCCTCTGCACTTGATGCTGGTGGTGAACTTGCTGAGAGAGTAAGAGTTACGTGGTCAGGAAACGTTCTGGCGGTCTCTGTCGACTTCAGCTTCTCGACATCGAACCTTTTAACAGCATCAACTCTGCATTGTGGCATCATAGATATCCACCTACGTAGTCTAGCTACGACCAGGTAGTGATCTGTGTCAATGTTGGCCCCTCGGAAAGTTCGGACAGCCAAAATACTGGAAGCATGTCTCGCGTCTATCGCAACGTAATCGATTTGGTTGACGGTTAGTTGATCACGCAACCGCCAAGTCCCTTTGTGTATATTGAGGTGTGGGAAACTGCTGACTGAGATGATGACATTTCGCCCGCCGCAAAGTCTGCCAGCATGTGTCCGTTGCCGGAAGTTTCGTCGTGAAGGCTGTGTCCTCTGACTACCGAACCAAAGATGCCCTCCTTTCCGAATTTTGCGTTGCAGTCGCAAAGAATGATCTTCACGTCGTACTTCGGGCACATATCATACGTTGTCTCCAGGAGATCGTAGAATGCTTCTTTGGTTGATTCATCTCTCTCTTCATGGGGGGGGGGGGACGCCTGAACACAGATCAGTGTAATGTTCTTAAATTTACCCCTGATGCGGATTGTGACGACCAGGTGCTTGCTTACACTTCGAAAGCCCAAGGCTTCTTGCCTTACCCTTCCCCTTATCACAAAACCGCAACCAAACATCCACTGACCCTGCTGCTTGAAGCATCCACCATAGTAGATGTCACACGATCGCAGTCTCCGTATGCCCTCTCCATCCCATCGCACTTCCTGGATAGCTGTTACGTCAGCCTTTAGCCTGTTCAGGTTCTCCACTAATTGTTCGGCTGCACGTGTTCTGTATAAGATCCGAAATTCATTGTCCTTGTTTGGTTTGCTGGGGTCGTCAACTTTAAAATCATCCATATCCGAGGTTTGTTTTTGTTTCGGAAACAGGTGTTTTTTACGTGTTAGGGAAGTTACCCCGACGCACAACCCCCGACCTGGAGGACCAGTTCTTAGTATAACTCCAAGGGCGGAGAGCCGCATAAACCGCTCCTTATGGGTCTGGGCTACGAATATGTCGTAGTAGTCCATATAAGGTGTTCACTAAGTAGTTCAACCTAACTGGAACTGTAGACACCACCGTTGATTCCATCTGGATAGTATATCAGCCTTGTGCCCAGGTTCGAGTACTGCTGGTGCACAATTTTGAAGTTAAAATGATGAAAATAGAAATAACTAATACCTTTTTAGAGCACATGTTGGGTTTTCATCAACATATAATTAATTTACAACGCATAACAACAATAATTGTGTTCATCAAAATGCAAACCCTACAAATGCTCAGCCTTCTTCTTAATTAGCAATTTACTAGTTAAGAAAATGTTTAAAAATTTTGAAATAGTTATTCAATCAATAAGCACTTATGAAATTCCTAACTGGTAAAATGTTAAGCCCTTAACAATAGGTTGTTTAAAATTTTGCGCAATTAACAGGTGATTTTGACAATTCGAAAATGAATTCGAAGTGAATTGGAAGGAGTTGTATCGACTCGAAATGCAGATCACGTTATTTCAATTTATGTGAAATTGAAATTCGTTTTGAATTAATTTGCACTCAAAATGCAGAACATGTGTGATGTGTTATTTTTCAAAAAAATATTTAGCACATATCATAAATATTAGTTTTTTGAAAATTTTGAAACATGCGATGAAATAATCGTAAACAATCGTAGGAAACACCGCAAAGCATATTGGTGCACAAGAAAGCTTTGCGAGCAACAAGTGTTCTTGAAGGCTATAACAGAAAGTTAGGAAGAAAGTTGATAACAAATGGATTTTTTTTAGATTCCTCGATTTCTTTCTTGATGAGGACCGAGTCATTTCGCGAAAATTTACTATGGCAACTCATGAAAATTTCAATACATATCCGCCAAAGAGAGAAAATACGCAGATAGAAGATCAGTTATCGAAAAAGCCACTGCAAGACCTGATAGTGGAAACATTTCAATACAGGATTTTTTGAAGGTAATTTCCAACAAAGAAAATAGTTTTTTTCCTTCAGATATTCTTTGGGATGAAGAGGAACAACGAGAAGAAATCGATAATTGTACTGTCGAACAGTCCTTGGTAATAATAGATTCCACAGTCCTGTGTGTTATTTGTATGACCAAACCACGTTATATCTTACTACAACCTTGTAATTATTTTAAGCTGTACCTGTACTTAGATTTTTATACAAGGATTGCAGAATAAAGTGCCTGTAACCATTCTCTAATTTTGTGTCCAATTTGCAGGCAAATTGTACAAAATTCGACAACTATATTTTGCTGAAATATATTTTGTTCAAACTTAGAAAATCGTTTATTAAATTGTATGTACCTTTATTATTTTATTTCTTGACTAACCCCCAGTTTCACAGTGGGAGTTTAAACTTAAGATCAAATGAACCATAAACTGATCTTAAATTTTTGGTTTAATTCGTCCGGTTTCACAGTGACAACTGATCTTCAGAGCAGTTGAACTTCGTTTAACTATATTTCATGAAAAATAATTAGCAGCAGTTTTCTTGCCTCGTCCTCCCTATCTCTCTCTGACACAAAAAAACACGCGAAACAACGAGAATAATAAATAAAATAATATTTAAAATCACTATAACAAATCGATAACATTTGAATACACAATTTTATTTTGTTCATAATATTTTCTGAAAAAAAAGCACAATACAAACGCTGAACGTTTAAACGGCAGAATAATCTCAGTTAACTTAACAAATTGCACTGTGTAAACGAATAAATTGTTGATCGGAAGCTTAAACCAAAAGTCAGGTTTAAACTCGCTCTGTGAAACTGGGGTTAAATGTTTATACTATTTTTTGTATATAAAACATATTTTTGAGATTAAAATTAAGTTTTTTTATAACCATTCGTTAACTAATATTTTTTTTTGTGTTTATTATAAGTAAATTTATTATAAGTAAAAGTATGGATGTATCTCTTTTATTGCTTTTTGTTGTGTTTTTGCAGAAGAATTAAAAAGTTATGGTGATTTTTTACTGTAGTTGAAAACGAAATAACGCCAAATAGGTTTTATTTCGATTTGTTAATTGAAATAAGGCCAAACTCCGAATTTGATCTTATTTCGTTTTTGAAAACGTAACGACATCAGTTTTATTTGTTTAAGTGCCTAAGAATTGATAGTCAAAATTTTCAATGATGAGTTTCAATGAAAGATATAACTGGCGCCTGAAAATGTAGTGCAATGGACTTTATCAATTTTAAGTGATGTGAATATACATAGGTATACATTTAGTATTCTGAGGTGTAACTTGTACATATACAGTATCTAATATTTTGTATATCTGAAAATGTATTAATGTATTAATAGTAATTTATAAGGGTATTTATGCAACGGCGAAAAACCCGTATAAACCTTAGAAACCAAATAATGCATTTGAAATTTTTTCCGCCGTTTCAAGATCATCATATCCTTAATGTAAATGCATAATAAATGTAAATGCATTAATTTAATTTTAAAGAGAAGTGAAAGTTCGTATAGTTAAATGATTGTTCCGGTGTCACGCATCAACCATTGAACGGATTTTAATGAAACATTATAGTATTCAGTGACATAGATACCAAAGATATGTGTTTGTAGCGTATTGTAGACAAAAATAATTTAAAAACTAAGGTAAAACACAATTTAAAAATTGCATTCTAAAAGACTTATACTTATATTTACCTACATGAAAGGCAGTTTTTGTTATGAATGAAATGAAAAATACAGTGAAACCAGGTTAAGGTCATATGAATAGTATTTACAATAGGTATGGGAATATTAGCGGTATGTGCGATTAATTCTTATGCATAGACTTGTAAGTCATTACAAGCACAAACCATTTTTGTAAGTTAATTCATAAAGGAAGAAGGTATTTTTTCTTATATTTTTTGTCAAAGATAATGGGTTATCCATTTTGCGGTTTCAAAAGTAAACGTAAATAAAACACATATAGAACATTTTTTTTCATGATAATTCTTTTCTATTATAAAGTTTGAACGTTGACATTATGTGTGGAACACGGCATCATTTAAATGACCACCATGCGAATTGTTGCAAGCATCTATTCTTTTGAGGTAATTTTCGACCACTTTTTGACACATATTGGGCGGTATCTCAGCCATAACTTGACGAATGTTGGTTTTCAAGTGATCAAGAATTAAAGGTTTATCTGCATAAGCACGATCTTTCGCGTAGCCCTACGAAAAAAAGTCCAGCGGTGTCAAATCGCATGACCATGAAATGTCTCTTGCAATAAAGCCATATTCGCTCGAGTTGTGTGGCATGTGTCTTGTTGAAACCACATACTCTCCAAGTCGTATTCTTCAATAGCAGGCAAAAAAAGTCGGTTATCATATGACCATAACGGTCCGAATTGACGGTGACAGTCGTTCCATCGTCGTTTTCGAAGAAGTAAGGTCCAATCACACCTCCGGATCAAAGAGCGCCCCAAACAGTGACATTTTGTGGATGTAATGGCCTCTTTTCAATTACTTGAGGATTCGCAGAACCCCAAATACAACAATTTTGTTTATTAACATACCCATGGAGTGAGAAATGTGCTTCATCGTTGAAGAAAATTTTGTTCGAAAAATCGCCGTTCACTGCCTGTTGTTCAAGCACCCATTCGACATATCTACGACGTTGTGAATAGTCAGCTGGCTTCAGTTGTTGTGTGAGCTGGACTTTTTATGGATGTAGGTGTAGATCCAAATGCGAAATAAGCCATAATGTGCCGCAAGATAGTCCTAATTCTTGAGAACGACGAGGAATCGACACATTCGGGTCTTCGGCAACTCTTTCACTTACAGCAGCGATATTTTCAGTGGCACAGGCCTAACAATATCTGTAACCAATCCAGTCTCTTCAAATTTCTTCACAATTTTGCCAATTGCTTATGTAATTGGACGATTATGTAAGCCATAATCTCCTCTTAAAGCACAATATGTGGCTATGGCAGAATCGCCATTTTTGTAGTAGGTTTTAACAATTTTTATGCGTTGTGCGATAGTTAAGCGATCCATTTTCGTAAATGTCAGATTTTTAACTAAAAAAAAATTGGTTTACCAACTTAGTTTGACAGATGTCGGATTCAGCCCTATACTTTTGAAAACGCAAAATGGATAACCCTTTACAAAATACAAAGCTTAAACAAAATGGGTTTCCGAAATACTGAATCTAATTTTTAAAAGTACAAAAAAATATTAATTACAAATATTGGTATGCACTATAAATTGGGCTACCTACATTTATATAGTTGTGAAATTTCGAAAGAATCGGTTAAGCCATTTATGAGATAGTCGAAACCAGAAAAAAACAGTACTATGGAAAGTACCGTTCTTGGACGTAAAATTTTTTTTTTCAACCATATGATCTGTCGTGCCTAAAAAGCTGCACTGATTTTTTTAAATGAAAATCGTTAGACCAGTTTTTGAGAAAAATAGACTTTAACGTAACAGAAAGCTCGGCGCGTACTGGGGCATGCTGCCCCCCTGCAACCCGCTTGCTTGGCCCAATATAGGATTTTGGGTGGGTACAAGTTTGGGTCAATTTTTTTTGGAACTTTTTTAAAAAGAAACCTTCAAATCCAAAAAAATTGCATATACCCAAACTTGTACCCACCCGAATTATATATTGGGCCTAGCAGGGGGTTGCAGGGGGGTAGCATGCCCCCCATACGCTCCGGGCTTTTTGTACACCGTTAACTTAATTGCAAATAACACTTCGTACAAGTCCAAAAACTTTTATAGAATTTTTATAAAATTTATAAAGTTAGAAAAAATATACATGTGGGATATAAGTCCCGAAATTTTTTTCAGGACTTACGTCTCAGTACGGTGGGACATAAGTTCCGCATCGAATTCGGGACTTATGTCCCCGCACCGAAATTAAGAGGGGGTTACACTCCGGAACCCAAAATACATCTAGGGTTCACTAACAATGAAAAACATAAAAACTGCACATTCTGGCGATTATCTATTGAGATTGTTTTGTTTTATTTTTCTTGAACATACTTTTTTTATGAATTTGTTTTTACTTTGAAATATTATAAATTTTTCAGTTGTTACTATTTATGTATAAGATATAATAAATGAATATTTATAATAATTTTGTTGATATTTTATACAATATACATACGTATTTGAAAAAAAAACAGTGTAAAACGGGTAAAGATTCAAAAAAATTGTAATAAATAATATATCTCAGAAAATTTGGGAGTTATGTCCCACCAACGCCAAAAAAAATTGGGATTTATGTCCCAAAAGAAAAATTTGGGACTTATGTCCCTGGGACTTTGTTTCTTTTTGGTTGGTTTAATCGGGTTAACAAATAGTATGCAGGGAAATGTGATGTTGGCGAGGCTCGTAGAAGGTATCGCCTAAGCACATGCGAGCCCACGATGGAGTTTCCCCGATCTCAGCACACCTTGGTGCAAGCTCGACGGTATCAAAAGCTTGATAGAACACCCAGTACAGTCACGCAGAGATCGCTTATCACTGTTGGCGGTTCTGATTTAATCAGCTTCGCAAAGTTCTTCGCCAATAAGCACTTTTTATATATTATTATATGAAATATATTTTGTAAATGAGTATTACACACTAAACAGTCTAGTAATTTAAAAAAAAACTTATTTTAGAAATTAAATTTATATCAATTTAGGACATATATTGAGTCGTTTTCGAAATTTTGAGTTTTAAAAAAATAATTTAATTTCAAAAAAAAAAAAAAATGTTTGGAAAATTTTGGTTTACAATAGTGTTTAAATGTTCTAGGAGCTTCTGCGTAAAAAAATTCCAAAAACTTCAAACTATCAGTTTCCCAGAAAATCGAAAACAAAAAAATGGTTCTACTAGAGGTACCCAAAATTACAATTTTTTTCCAAATAAAAAATTATCACAAGGTACCCTTTCCCTTCATTAATGAACTGATTTTTTTTAAATAAAAATCGTTGGAGCCGTTTTTGAGAAAAATAAGATCTTTGTTTTTGCAACTATAAATGAAATGTTTGTGTTTTTTTTACTTGTTGATAATGCAAACGTTTGATTTTTCTTACTAATAAATAATTATTACAACGAAAGAGGAGTCTATTACCTCTAACCATAAATTAAAAGTAAACTTCTACCAAATACCTTAACAAAACAGGAACAAAAAAGGAAAATAAAGTTGACAGTTCCTACGATTCTGTTCCAGCGTGACCTTACTCAAAAGTCGGAACAGAAAAGCCTCCTTGTTTGTGTTGTAATCTTTTCTGTACTCATTTCTGAACAGAAAATTCATCACTGCACAGCAAAAACTAATGTAAAATTATATAACTTTTCTGTGGAAGGTTGAATCAACGTTTTTTGGCTAAAAATAATAATGCCATAAGCTTAATTTTGGAATCAGAAATTAAACATAATTTTTCTATCCAAATGTCCCAGTTTTTCCGATGAACGTACTCAATTGTAAAACAATCAATGATTTATAAAAAAGGTACTAATCGATGAGAGATCACTTGCAATAATTTTGTACCCAAAAATTATTTTCGCATATATGAAAGGAGATATACTATATAATTAATTATAAGTGCCGGATAAATTCATAAATAAAGAACACGAGTCTGCCTGCCGCACAGGCTCCGTGTCGAGTATAATCTGTCCCAGAAAAATACAGTCTAGGCAAGATAGGACGTTTGCCTCTCAATCTCGCTACAGTTGATTGCATAAATCTATCACTAAATAAGTCTCTCACAGGGTTTTCATAGTGTGTATTTTAAATGGACCCAAATATGAAAGAACAGTATGTAGGGTTACCGCCCTTTTTTTCGATAGGAATTTTTATTTAATCGTTTTGTTTATAAAAATTAAAACACATTTATATTTTCCACACCACCATGAGGTAAGATAAAAGGTGCGTTTCTGAAGGGTATCCCAAGAAGACCTAATAGCAAAAATAAAAAAAATATTCATTATAAGGTTTGATTTTCTTTGGTGTCGAGTTTTGGCCTTTGGAACTGTTTTCGTTAAAAGTCTGTTAACTGTTCGTTCAACTACAGGAAAAATATCAGCTACTTGCTTCACAACTTCTGTCTTATTTTGCAAATTTTTGGGATTTTTTTTGTCGCGTCAATAGTTTCTTTTTTGCTTAACTCAAATCTTTTGAAATCCTCGAAGCCATTTCGAACTAATTATACAAAACTCTAAAAATACCCGAGTTAAAAATACAAATTGTACAAAACTTTAAAATAAATACATCTTTTAAACATACATTTTATAGAAAAATACTTTACTTCACATTAATTAAAATCTACGCAGATAATGTTCTTCTTCAAAGAAAACAGCTTAAAATTTGTTTCCTGCAGTTTAACGTATTTTCCACACAGAAAAAGAAGTGCGAAAACACTCCACGATAACACTCATCATTCAAAACTTTTTTTAAAGCTCTCAAATCAAAAGCACCTCAACAGAAACCCAAGGACACGGGCATTTTGTATATAGAATCTATAGTAGTATCATGCCGAAGATCGAACTGCTCGTCGCGTCGCCTAGTTTCCCAATGAGGAAACTTCTCTCAACACTTAAAAGTTGCGGAGAACATTTACAATTTTGGGGAAGTTTAGATTTGAGCAAGAAGAATATAGATATAAGAGAGGAAACAAAAACAAAGATCTTATTTTTCTCAAAAATGGCTTCACCGATTTTTATTAAAAAAATCAGTTCATTAATGAAGGGAAAGGGTACCTTGTGATAATTGTTTGTTTTTTTTTGGAAAAAAGGGTACCAAAACTCTAGTAAAACTATTTTTTTGTTTTCGATTTTCTGGAATACGGTAAGTTTGATTTTTTTAGGCAGAATCTCCTAGAACATTTAAACACTATTGTAAACAACAATTTTCTTGATTATGATAATTTGTTTGAAACTAATTTTTTTTTGAAAACTCAAAATTTCGAAAACGACTTAACAGATTTTTTCGATACTCTGTATTTGGCAGTTTTTTGACATTATCTTAAATAGTTAAAAAAAACTGTTTTCCTAAAATAAAAATCAGGGATACCTCCCATACAAATGCTAAAAAAACGTTAAGAAAAATGTATTTCTCAAAAACGGCTCCAAGAATTTTTAGAAAAAAAGCGTGTGTTCTTAAATTAGTACTGTCCACTTTAAAGCATAAAAATATTTTATTTTGCGTACTTATTAACGGTACTTCGATTCTACTACGATGAACCGACTAAAATATATTTTTTTCTTACTCAAATGCCCCCTTAAGTATTAATAAAACTGCATACTTAAATTTTCAAGAAAAAAAGTTTTTAGACTTAAAACAATAAATATCGATTTTTCAAAAAATAGTCATCTTTAAAATGGCGTTTACATTTTTTGTCTGAAAATGGTTTTAAAATTTTATACATAAAAAAATATTTTTTTTTAAAAAACCGGTCCAATGTTTCTTGACATTTTTTATATATATTTTTATTTATCTAGCAAATCAAAAATTTTCGTTTTATTACGTGTATTATCTATTTATTTCTACCTTATTATATTTCATTTTTACGAATTTTCGCATACATCACTGAATACTACATACAATATAGGCCCTTATACTTATTTGTATATGCATATGTATGTTAAAAATTATATGAATCGTATGTTGGCATATTGCACCTAAATTATAAAGTTATATGCATACCTACCCACCCACATATGCTTCATTTTCATTATTATATGTACATGTTTACATACCTAAGTTCCATCTATCTTTGTAGCCTCTTAATATCCTCCTAAATAATTAAAATCCATAATTTAGATTTAAATATGCATTTGTAGGTAGGTACTTACATAGTTACATATATTCCTTCAATCATCCAATCGATAATTTATTATACTAAGAACCAAGATAATCTTACCTATATCGGCTTTAAACCTGCATAGGATAACCAAATTACCTGGGTACTATAGACTATCTGTCTATGTATACAAGTTATAATCACACATCCCAATATAAAGTCACACCAAAAAGTGCTGACATTACATTTTACTTAAGAATCAAAATCATCAGTGGTCATGATGATAATATAGCGAATTACATTTCTTCCGTTCATCAAAAGACCCATCCATCGATTTCCCATCGATCACAAACAACTTCACTACATGATATCAAATTACAAACATATCGTCGACTCATGATTATCTGCGTTGGCGATCGCTACATCCAGAAGGATGATTTAGATTTAAGATGATATTATAAGATCAGTTTTTAAGCTTGCACCGAATCGATCGGAACAATTTTGTTCTCGATCAAAAATAAAATTAACCTTTTTTAAAACTTATAAAGGAAAAGGAAAATAATAATTGGCGCCCAACGTGGGACAAGCTTTAAATAAAAAACTCAACAAAACCATAAGGTTCGTTTTTAAAAAAATAATAAAGATATTTCGGAAAAATAAGTTCAAAGAAAATTTTTCCTATAGTGGTATCAATTGTGAACGAAATAAATCAAATAAAGATTACTGGTGAAAAATTAAAAATTACACAAGAAAAATAAAAAAAATTATTTGTGAAAAAGAAAGTTACGCGAGCAAAATACAAATATATATAAAAGTATTCAGTGAATATTTTTTCCTTTTTTCCCTGTGTGAAAAGTTAAATCCAAAGTTTAATGTCTCAAACGCGTCAATTACTTAGAATTTTAAATGACGAAGAACATGATTCGCGAGTGCCAGTGTTAAATAATAAGGAATTAAAACACGCACGAATAATAAAATAAAAGGCGGAATTTTATTAGACACTAACTGGGGAGATGATAATTCTGAAGAGAATTAAAAAAACAAAAAAAACTAAAGTGAAAAATAATTATTCAATTTAGAATTTTATAAATTAACAGTGAAGGTAGTAAAAAAACACTGAGTGCTAATACTTAAAAAGAAAAACTGAAGAAACTTTAGGATTTGTGAATTGGAAAAAATATTTCAACAAGTGAACTTTAAAAACAAAAATATTTCAACAAAAACATTCGAAGGAGCTGTTAAAATAAAAAACAGAAAACATCAATAAAAGGACCTGCCTACACGAAAGGATTAGTAAGAAATTTTATATTGAAATATATTTCATCATAGAGAGAATTATTCAGTTTAAAAAAAAAAATTATTCTTACAATTTTTAAAAGTTAACAAAGTAAACTAAGAATTATTGTTGCATATTAAAAAAAATATTTTTTTTAAAGTGGAAGACTTAATAATAAAATTTAATAAAATGGCGACGAATAACGAAGACATTATTTCGCGCATTGTTGTAGCAAATACCGTTTCTTTACGTAGTGAAATAGAAAGTCGCAAAAATCAACTTTCGGCTTTGACCACGAATACAAACGTCACGGAACATAAAACACAAACCATTGACGAACACATAAATTGTATTGAATCCTTAGATGTGATTAAATAATTACCTGAATTTATTGGTGACGAAAATTCTTATGTAAGCTGGAGAGAATAATAATGCAATGACTCTCTACACGAGAGGAAGTCGTAAATACTTTGCAGTCTTAACCATATTAAGGAATAAAATCACAAAGAAAGCTAATGATACTCTTACGAACCACGGTACGGTTCTAAATTTTGATGCGATTTTGAGTCGTCTCGATTTCGCCTATGCTGATAAACGTCCAATCCATATGGTTGAACAACAATTAAGTATTTTGAGACAAGGTTCCTCATCCTTAATTGAATATTACAATTTGGTCAATACAAAATTGACACTATTAATAAATAAAACTATTATGACACATGGTCAAGACAGTTTAACCAAGGAGCTCAACGAAGCTCACCGTAAGAATGCCTTACGTGTTTTTATAACAGGACTTAACGCTCCATTGAGCAATATAATATTTTCTCTTAGTCCTAATGATTTACCCAGCGCTCTTGCTAAAGCGCAAGAGCTAGAATGTAACAACCAAAGGGCCCAGTTCGCTCTTCATTTCAATAAAAGTATGCATTATAACGATAGTACAAATAATAGTGCAAATAACAATAACCTACGATTTCCTAAAAGATCTGTTTGGGAAACTAATCCAAACCACAATCGCCACCAAAATCAACATTCGTCACCAATGACACTTGGCAGTTCAAACATGAAAATGCCTAACCATAATAATTACCATAACAATAATTGGCGGTCTAATAATAACAATAATGTAGGACAACAATTTTCAAAGAAGTTCATATGTAGATAAGAGACGACATAGTGTTCAAAATAGTGGACAGCAACCACCAGTTAAGAATCAAAGAATAAATAATATAAATGAGGAGGCTTTTTTAGACGAACGCCGTGTCAATTACCCTTCATCCTCAGAAATCACCCAACGGAACCAAAAGCAACTAAAAATTTTGACTGACACGGGAGCAACAAGTTGCTATTGTAGACCCAATATTCTACAAGAGAGACCAGAATTGTCAATAAAAAAAAGAATTCATACAATAAATGGTTATTCCATTATAACACATTATTATATAGCATATATATTTGACAGGGACGTCGTATTTTATGAAATTGAAAATTTAGAAAGTGATCTATTGATAGGATATATGTTATTAAGAGGAGCTTCTATAAAGCTAGATTTTGAAAATAGTGTTTTAATTTATAATAATAAGAGCGAAAAAATATTCTTATCCAAAGATCAGAATTAAATAATACAAGGGAATCAGAGGATTCCGAATGCACACTAAAAGTTGAAACAGTAATTAGGGAAAATAGTGAAAATATTGAAGAATTAAAAAAATCTATAACTAAAAAGATTGAAAGGATACATTCTAATATAAATTTAAATTCACTTTTCCAAACAGATGTAAAGGCAGAAATAAGGACTACAGTCGATTCTCCTATATGGAGCAGACAAAACCCATACCCACTGTCAGTTAACACATTTTTTAATAACGAAATTAGAGATTTATTAAAAGCGGGGATTATTCGTCAAAGTAGAAGTCCATATAATTCACCGATTTGGGTTGATCCAAAAAAAGGCACCAATGAAGATGGTAGTCAAAAGTTGAGAATGGTTTTAGATAATAAAAAATTAAATGAAAAAAACGATATCAGATAGATATCCTATACCCGAGAGTAATGTTATATTGTCAAATTTAGGGAAAGCAGAATATTTCTCTACGATAGATTTAGAATCAGGCAAATGAAAGAGTGAGATATTGAAAAAACGGCCTTTAGCATAAATAATGGCAAATATGAATTTTTGAGAATGCCATTTGGCTTAAAAAACGCCTCTAGTATTTTGCAAAGAGCTATGGACGATATATTGCGTGAATATATAGGTAAAGTATGTCATGTATATATGGATGACATAATAGTATACTCTAAGAATTTTGCAGAACATACCAAACATTTAAATGAAATTGTAGATATATTAACAAGAGCCAATATGAAGATTTCCTTAGAGAAATCAAAATTTTATGAAAAAGAGACAGAATTTTTAGGTTACATAGTTGCTCATAATACTATTAAAACAGACCCGAATAAGATAGCCACAATAAATGATTTCCCATTACCAAGAACATTACGTCAATTAAGAAGTTTTATAGGCATGACTGGTTACTACCGTAAGTTTGTTAAAAGTTACTCTTCAGTAACAAAACCCTTAACTAAATATTTAGCCGGAGAAAATGGTAGAATATCAAAAAATTTTTCCAAAAAGACAGACATAAATCTAGATGAAGAAGCCATTTTGGCTTGTAGAATTTTAAAAAATCTTTTAATAAACCAAATTGAATTAATTCAACCAGACTTTAATAAAAAATTTATATTAACAACTGATGCTTCTAACAATGCTATAGCAGGTGTTTTAATTTAGGAAGGAAAACCTATAACCTTCATTTCGAAAACGTTAAATAAAACGGAACAAAACTATGCCACCAATGAAAAAGAATTATACGCCATAGTATGTTCTTTAAAAAATTTAAGAAATTATCTTTACGGAGTTTCTAACCTTGAGATCCATATGGATCACCAACCACTTACCTTTGCAGTATCAGTACGAAACCCAAACACCAAAATGAAACGATGGCATGCATTTATTGAGGAGTTAGCTCCCAAAATTATATACAAACCAGGGACTACAAATGTAGTTGCAGAACTTAAAAAATGAATTTATAAAATTATTTACATGGAAGACACCAGGGCAGCAAGACCATAGATGTCGTATTAATATTATTGATTGGTCTAAGATTTCAATTATTAAAAAGTGATAATTATACATATATTTTGTTAAATTGAAAATCAAAGATAAATTAAAGTATTCAGGTATATAAATAGTTTATATGGCTTTAAACTTGTTGTGTAAGTTTCTTGCTTCTTAATGCGCTGAAAGGATCGGACATCGGATGGATTAAGTATTTCAGCTATTTGTTTCTTCTTAATTTCTATGGAATCGGTATCTGTAGTTTGGCGAGAAATCGGACAATCGGCAAGTATGTGCCAAACTGATAGGATCTCCCTACAATATTCGCATTCTTCTGGGGGGTCGTTAGTATAATAGTGACGACTTGAAAATAGCGTTTTTCCGAATCTGATCCGAAATAAAGTAATGCATTCTTCTCTGGTTAGAGTTCTGTTGTAGGGAATTCGAAGATGTGTTGCGTGATGTTGTCGAAGAAAGTTTAGTTCTCTACGCCAGAAGCTTTCGAGCTCTTCATTTTTGTTTGAAATGAAAACTTTTCGGATGATTTGGGAGATATTTGGGAGTTCTTTTAAATACGGATAACGAGTCGCTTCTTTTGCTGCAGTATCGGCAGCCTCGTTTCCTTTAATAACAAAATGACCTGGGATCCATGCTAGAGTTATGTTTGCGTTATTATGGAGGATGCTTCGGATGTAATTGAGAGTAGAGCAGTTATTGGTTGCACTTTTGATTCCTGTAAGTGTACTTAGACTGTCGGTGAGGATCAACGTCTTTTCAGTCCAGGTCTGTACCATAGAAAGAGCTTTTGACAAGGCTGTTACTTCTGCTAGGTAACTACCCGCTGCGTCTGGAAGAATGCCTTGGAAAAAGATGGTTTCTTCGTTGTTTGATTTCAGTTCGATGACTGCATAAGTAGAATTATTATTCCTATAGGATCCATCGGTGTATAACGTTCTCAAAGGCTTGGTAGTTTCAATTAGTTCCCGGTGAAGCATAAGGAATTGTTGATTTGAAAAGTTTTCTTTCTTGTGGCGGGAGAGGCTGGTGTCTATAGATAGCAAGTGTCTTTTCCAAGGAGGGGGAAAGGATGTCCACTGATTTCCTAAAGTTTCTAAAGGAATACAACCATGAGCCGAAATTAAGGTAACTATTTTGGTAAGAGAAGATGTTGAATTTTTCTTGTTTTGTTTTTTTCTGTATAAAGTTTCCTTTGAAGCTGTGTGAAGAGGATGAGAAACATCAGTAAGGGCTTTGCTCATTAAGTTTACCGCTCGATTTTGTCCTAGTTTGTTGACTGATTTAAATCCAGCTTCTATTCTAAGAGCTTCGATTGGTGTTGTCCTTTGCTCCTGTGGATATTCGGTAGCATGCGTTTATGGCTATATCGATGCTCTCGAAGTTTTTCTTCGAAGTCCACATAAATTGGGTGAGCCCGTGCTGGATGGTACCTTCGACCAGAGCTTTGGTTATTTTGAGAGCAGTTTCCAGATGTGGTCCTTTTCTACGAGAACATATTATTTTCAGAGCATTGTTTCTAGTCTTAAGTTGATTGATGGTATTTTTGATATGGAGATCCCATTTCAGATTTTCACTGAATGTTACACCGAGGACTCTAAGTTCTTTTTTCAGGTTCACTGTGGAGTTGCGAATTACGAGTGGAATGGTTGAAGATAAGCATTTCTTTTTCCGGGAAAGGCGCAGTGCTTCTATTTTAGATGGCGGGACAATTGCAACGGTTTTTTGGGTCCAAGCATGCATTATAGAGGTATACTGACAAAGGGTCTCCTTGTGGTATCCCATTTTCAAGTTTTAATTTGTTTGAAGTAAAGCCATTAACATTAACACAACAAGTTCTTCCCGATAAAAAGGATACTATAACCTTAAGGATGTGTTTAGGGACTCCCCATTTATGTAATTGTTCAATTATAGGAAAAGTTGTGACGCGATCGAAAGCCTTCTGAAGGTCAAATGACATCACTACGATGTGCTTACGAGCTGAGAGATTGTCTGCTAATTTATGTTCCATGAGATGAATGAGAGATTGAACTCCTCTGTTTGGTCTAAAAGCATGTTGTTCATTACTAATTGACTTTTCCATCAGCCAGCCTATTCTACGTCCTAAAATTTTTTCAAAAATTTTTGAGAGAACAGGTAGAAGAGATATCGGGCGATACCCATCTAGTTGGTGATAGTTGCGTGAACTCTTAGGAATGGGCTTCAGTATAGCTTTCTTCCAGTCATGAGGAAAGATACCAGTCCGAAGGATGTTATTATAAAGCGAGCAAATTCGGTTCTTAAGAATATCGGCAGCTGATTTAACCATCGTATATGTAATTTTGTCTTCTCCTGGGGTGGATCCTTTAAGCATTTGTAGTGTAGTGTCAAATTCAAATCTTGAAATGTCTTCTATAAGCTCTAAGCATGGGTTTTCTTGAAGAGGAAGATCACTTACGTTGAAGGTCATTTTCTTAGCAATAACGTTATCTGCAAGAGAATTATTCTCACTGTACTTTACCCATAATTTTGAAAACGTGTTGGATATTTTTTCAGGATCATGTTCCAAAGAGCCATTTAGGAAAATATTGGGAAAGTGTTGAGAGTAGTTTGAAGATCTTAAAGATTTTATTCGATTCCATAGAGTTTTGGTGTCAAGAGTTGGGTACATTGTATTCATAAAGTTTTCCCAAGATAGTCTTTTTGCTATGATGGTTTCATATTTTACCTTGGCACTAGCTTTTCTGTAAGCTAAGCAATTTGGAGTAGTTGGATATCTTCGAACTTTTTTCCAGGCTAAATTCTTAGTTTTAACCAATAGTGCAATGTCTTCATTAAACCATACTGGATTTTTATTTCCCTTACTTTGCTTCTTTTTAGTTATTGGCATAGATTTCGCCGCTGCAGTTCTTAAAATTTTTTTAATCTTCGCTTTTTTTTATAACTTTGCACCCGCTCAAGGGATTATGAATACCCTTTATATGTTTTTGTTAACACAGCGTGGGCATCCGGTGGAAGAAGAGAAAGAATGATACGAAAGATGTGTGGCGCGATGTTCTGAGACTAGAGTTGGTTGATGTCTCAGATTTATCTCCAGGGATGGCGGCTGAGCTAATGCGGAGAGAATTACCGTGTCTTATTTATTTATGTCCCGTATAATTCGCATTATTTTATTTATTTCGTTGTCATATTTTATGGGCATGCTAGTTTACTCAATCACATGTTGTTAGTGTTATGCCTAAACAGCATGTAATGACCAAAGCAGCAACTTATTTTATGACAATTTTTAGAATTGGTTTTTAATGGAATATAAGAAGACATAGACAACGGCAAGAATCGAACCTGCAACCTCGAGGTTGACAGGCGAGCACACAACTATCGCGCCACGGCCACCCCCAATCTTATTTAATCTTCGCTGCTTCTTGGTTGATATTATTGGAGGCAGGGATAGATGTAGATAAGGAGTGCGTATATGACACAAAACTATCCCAGTTAGCTTTAGCTTCTTTGAAACGTATAGTTGGTTTTTTAAGAAGTTTTCTTTCATGAGTGCGTATTATGATTGGGATGTGGTCTCTACTTTCCCCATTTGGGAGTACTTCCCATTGAAGAAGTGGAGCTAAATCTGCGGATGCGAACATTTCTGTGTCTGAGAACGATGACAATTGCGTTTCGTCAATAAGAGTATTTTGAGTATCATTTGCTGTTTGTGCGGGGGTAGAGGTGATGAGTGATTTGTCAACTGAGCTAAGCTCTTCCATAAGAGATTGATGCGTCGCGGACTGTACAATGACGATCGGCTTTAATTTTGTTTACTGACTTGTACCTAAGATAGGCGGGGCAGGAGGAATCATATGAAGTGTGGCTTTCTTCGTTGCAATTTATGCATAAAATTCGAACGCAGTTATCATTGTGTGGTGGAAGACAACAATTTTTGCAAGATTGGGCATTTGTGCATCGAGTTTTGGTGTGACCGAGTCTTTGACAATTTACACAGCGCATCGGATTTTGTATATATTCCTCAACTTTGTAAATCAACCTATTTTAATCAAAAGTGAGAATAGCAGCACCGATAGGGACCAATGAGTCACCTTCTTTCTTCATCATTTTTCGAACTTCGATAACTTTGTATTTCTTAAGTTCATCGATAAGTTCCTGTTCGCTAATATTTTTAATCAGTTTTGAATAGATTCTACCTTGAACTGAGTTAAGACTTATGTGATTAGTCACTTTGACTGGAATTGAGTCAATGAGTCTAGATTTAATGAATTTATCGGCTGTTGCAACATTGAGTACCTTGAGAAGCAGGTCACCTGATCTCATTGACTTAACCATTAAAATGTCTTTAGAAATGTGCTCTAGTCCACGATTGATTCGAATTGGATTGTAGGTAGATAATTTACGGAAACTGTTGGCGTCTTTTCCGTCTTTCTCTAAACCAGTTATGACTATGTACCGAGGAACATTATCGTCATTTTGTATGGCCGGTAGGTTAGGGAAATCATCACCATTGTGTTTTCTTTTGTGTTTTTTACCCCGGTTTAAAATTACCTCAGATTCAAGGATTTTAAACCGGTTATGGTTAGGGGGATCTGTCCCCCCGCCCATTTTTACTAATTATTTTTTTTAAGTTCATAGTACTTAGCTCTTCTTAAAAAATGTTAATGTTTCACTCACCACGGATGGAAATTTATTGAGTGGGAGATAAAGTTAGATTCTCTGAGAAAAATTAAATCAGATGTACGCGCTACTAACACTCGTCTATTCACGGCGTTTGCCAGCTTAGGACTGGCAATATTTAAATCATATTTCTGACGAAGACTCTTCTAGTACAGCTACACAGCACTCTGCCGAGAGTAGCGATAATATAGAAATTAAAGAAACTACCAAACCTCTTAACCAATTTAAGCAACAAATACTTTTAAGTCAAGGATTATTTACTGCACATGAACAAATAAATAATTTTTCCAGAACAAGACATTTAATCGAATATGATTCTCCAGAAAATTTAATAATCATTTTAAAACAATTCTTACAACCGGGAACTGTTGCAATCCATTGCACACCAGAAGATCTTTATAATATTCAACAAAAGTTGAAAGAGACCTTTAACAATAATTTCCTTTATACAAAGAATTTCCCCATAGATATAACAAATGAAGAGGATCAACAAATTATTATACAGCAAACACACGTTAGAGCACATTGTAGTTATCAAGAAAATTTAAAACAAATTTATACCTCATATTATTTGCCACAAATGATGAAACAATTTAAAGAATTTGTTAGAAATTGTGAAATATGTAACCGTAATAAATACGAAAGACATCCTTTTAAAGCTCCAATTGGAGAGGCTCCAATTGATAAGAAAGAGGGGAGCAATTACACTTAGATATTTTCTTTGCCCAAAAATTGAAATTCCTAACTTGCATTGATTCATATTCAAAGTTCCTAGTAGTAAAATTAATAGATGATAGGACAAAATTAGATGAAAAAGTATTAGAACTTTTACAAAGTTTCCCAGAAGCTAAGAAACTATGTGTCGATAATGAACCAGGTTTTTGAACACCCCAATTCAGAACATTGATGCAAAGACTTAAAATAGAAATGTTTTTTTGTGATCCAAAACACAGTACTTCCAACGGACAAAAAGAGTTAATTCTACAATAATAGAAATAGCCAGATGTATGAAAGACGAATATTATTTAATAAATGATTTAGAATCAATTTTTAGAGCAGTACAACAGTATAATAAAACTATTCATTCAGTAACAAACAAAAAACCATTTGAAGTCTTATTTAATAAATTAGAGTATGAAGATTTACAACTAAAACTATTATTAGCTCAAGAAAGAATGTTAAAAAGAAATAACCCCAATGTAAAGGTAAAAACATATAAGGTAAATGAAATAATTTATGAAAAAATCATAGGAGCTAGAAATAAACTTCAGCCAAAATATAGAAAGCAAAAAGTCAAAGAAGACTTAGGGAATAGGGTGAGGATATATTCCAAAGACAGAATAATACACAAAGATAATATTAAAACTTAAACCTTTTATTTCAGAAAATGAATCCCTTAATAATTGTATTAATGACAATCACAATCGCATCATCAGAAATTATTGACTACACTACAGGCGACTATATATTGATAGAGAATGGGAACGCAGTAATTTACGATATTTATGTTGATATTTTCCATGTGACAAATTTAACATATTTCAAAACTATTTTCGAAACTAATCGAAATATATTAAACACAGAATCAGAATTCAAAACGATACATTCCAGTAACTCCTTTATTTAAGTTAAAATGAATCAAAACGTAGACATTGACCTTATAGAAATGTTATTAAGCCAGTTGGAAATAAAAACTATTAGACAAAAAAGAGGGATAAATGAACTACGTACTATATGGAAGTGGATTGCTGGAACACCAGACCACGATGACCATTTATTTGTTACAAATAAACTTTCTGAACTAGTTGACAATAATAATAAACAATTCATGATAAATTCTGACCTATTTAAAACTATAGATTATTTAAAGAAAACAATTTCTTTAACCCAAAACGATTCCAAATCAAGAATGGCTAAGTAAATAAACAAATTAATAATAACTGACCTACAAAATACTATTCAATCAATTACATAAGCTAAATCTGGAATATTAAATACCGGAATTTTAAACTTAAAAGACATTCAACAAATTATAAATCATGAACATGAAAGCATGACATTGACCGAGACCTTATGGACGTATCAAAATTTTAAATTTTACAAAATAAAGACGCGGTTGTTATAGTTATATATAAAATATCCCATAATAAAAAAGAATTGTGAATTATACGAAACTAGAACTGTAAGTCAAAAACATGGTAAATTAAAAATTGAGAAAGAAATAATTAAATGTAATAATGCATTTTTTTTTTTTTTTTTTAAACGGATGCGCGCACTAAAGGGGTTTTGACTACCCTTAAAATGAACAAGCACAGTGCGAGCGTTAGGAAAGTAGGGAAGGATGCAAGAGGAGATACCGATGCACATTGGTTTTGAATTTCTGAATATCAAAATAGGAGGGGAAAATAGAGCCGGGTAAAGTATTCCACATTCGCGTTGTACGCCTAAAGAAAGAATCTCTGTACTTGACAGTACGTCCGAAGTTGGGCTCAAGGGTAAACTGATGAGCATTCCTAGAAGCGCGAGTATTACGGTTGAAAGATTTAAGGGGAGGAATGCAACTGGCTATTTCGCTGGAACAATGTTTATAAAAATAGCGATAAAATAGTGAGAGACATATAACATTTCGACGATGTTCTAGAGATGTAAATGTTTCCACTATAGTTCTATCGCCAATCATTCTTAGAGCTCTATTTTGAATTCTATCCAAAAGATTCAAATGAGTTCTGGGAGCTCCTGCCCAAATGTGCTAGTTATACTCCAGCTTTGGACGAATGAAGGCCTTATAGATTATAGCCAGATCAGACGGGGTGAAGAATTTCTTGCACCTTCGAAGAAAGCCCAAACACTTTGCAGCGTTTTTGGCGACATCAAATATGTGTTCATTCCACAATAGGTGGTCTGTGATGCACATGCCGAGGACTGAAAGCTGATCGGTTTCTTCAATGCAAGTGCCGCTCATGGATATCGGCATGGGGGGTGGGTTCTGCTTTAACGACAGAAGACAGCACTGAGTTTTTGAAGCATTAAATTCTACACGGTTTTTAATTCCCCATTGGACAATGCTGTCAAGATCAGAATTTAATGAGCTTATCATACGCTGCCGTTCCAGTTGCACATCCGAAAAACAAGGAGGTGCATCTAAAAACGAATATGAAAAGCTGAGAGTACTATCGTCAGCAAAACAATTAAGTGGATTAGAAGTTCCAGATAAGAGATCATTAATAAAAATGAGAAAGAGGGTCGGAGACAATACGGAGCCCTGGGGCACACCAGCATTTATTTTGTGAATATCAGACTTGAAACCGTCCCATACAACTTGTATTGAACGGTCCGAAAGGTAATTTCTAATCCAACGAAGAAGACATTCATCGATACCAAATGCACGCATTTTCGATAGGAGAGCTTGATGCCAAACTCTATCAAATGCTTTTGAAATATCAAGCGCAATAATCTTACTTTCTCCAAAACGATGTAAAGATTTGTGCCACTGTTCGGTGAGATATACCATCAGATCACCAGTGGACCTATTGCTACGAAAGCCATACTGCCGGTCATTAAGGAGCTTTCGTTCTTCAAGATATTTCTTGAGCTGATAATTAATCAGCGTTTCCATGACCTTGGAAAGAAGGGACGTAAGTGCAATTGGACGGTAATTAGATGGTGAAGAAGATGCGCCTTTTTTATGGACAGGCTGGACAAATGCTGTTTTCCATCCACTCGGAAAGAGACCTGTAGAATAGGACAGATAGAAAAGCTTACGCAGTGGTTTTGCCAGCGTTGAAGAACACCTCTTCAAAACGATGGGAGGGATACTATCCGGGCCAGCGGATTTGTTTATGTCAAGATCTTTGAGGACTCTAGCAACTGCACGAGTGCGAAAGAAGATTCGTCCCATAAAATCGTTTACGCTCTCAAGTACTGGAGGAGTCATAACACTTTCTGACAGCGTCGAATTAACAGCGAACTGCGCTGCAAGCAAATTGGCTTTTTCGCGAGAACTGACAAAAGGGGTGTCATTAAAGACGAGCGTTGGAACCGAAGAAGAAGTTGAATTTCGAATAGTTTTTACAAATGACCAAAAATTCTTACTACCTTTGGGACATTGTAGTATTTTTTGCCTTAATTTTTGGTCATGCAAAAATTTGGTTCTACGAATGTGAACGTTGCAAGTCTTTCTAGCTTGTTGAAACTTTTTCCAGTATTCCTCAGTGGGGTTGGCTTTATAATTCCGGAAACTGACTTCTCTATCCCTAATAACCTCTTTACAGCTTGAATCAAACCATGCATTTTCTTTCGGTTTGATAGATTTCACCCTATTCGGGATAAAATTTCTCATTCCGTAAAGGATTAAATTTGTTATCATATCTGCGCTGGAGTCTATGTCACTACCGAGGAAGCATAATGACCAGTTAAAGTTTCTGAAGAAATTATTGAGACCGTCCCAGTTGGCTTTCCCATATTGCCAAACGGTTCTCGTAGGTGGTTTTTCTTTAACTGAGTGTTGTTGGCATGAGAAATTTGCAGATACGACACAATGGTCTGATGTACCTAGAGGCGATAATACATTTAGCGTGTATTTATTAGGGTCAGAGGTAAGGAACAAGTCTAGAGTGTTTGCGGTTTGACCTGCAACGTCAGGTATTCGGGTTGGCTCGTCAACAATCTGAGTCAGTAGGTTTAACTCAGCAAAGACCTCAACATACCTTCCTTCGGGTGTTGTCTGGCTCGAAAAGCGGAGCCAACTAGAATTGTGTACATTGAAATCGCCCGCAATGACGATTTCAGTGTGAGGATAATGGGAAACCATTCCTTGAATGGAGTCGGACAAAGCATCAAATTCGTTAAAAGTTGAAACTCTATCCAAATTTGGGCTCCGATAAATAAAACATGTGTGTATGATGTGCTTATTTACCGTGAATTTTAACCACATGAAATTAAAATTTGTGTTTGAGCACAAGCCATATTGTGGTTGGAGTTGGTACGCTACATCATTTCTTACGTATACGGCGAGACCATGGTGGGAAAAGAATAATGGCACTAAGTTGTACCGAAACAGACGAAATTCCGATTGATCAGAATTTTCGCCTATCTGGGTCTCACTCAGTGCCAAAACAGCTGGCCTGTTTTTAACAGTGTGGACATACGCGGCATAAAAATTTTTCCTAAGCCCGCGAATATTGGTATAATCGACTCTAAAACTACCAACCATTTTAACATTTAAAAACAAATAAAACACAAGTCAGACAATTAACTATAAGGAATGTTTGATCTATATTCCAATTTGAACTTTTCAATAACAAATTGTCACTAGTGTTATGCCTTAGTGACAATTTATATTGATCCGCCCCTGGTTAAATAGAAAAAAACAAACAGTAATCCATCTGACGTTATACCAACCTAATCATTGCATGCACTGTGTGATAAGCTCCACACAGTACCTACAATGATCAAGCTAATACAACTGCGAGAAGTGACAAGGAAAAGGAGGAGGAAATATTTACCGCACGTTATGCTTATTTGTGATGTTTTATTTTTTGGTTATTATTATATTTGAACACTGAATTATTATTATGGGAAGGGCGCGTTGTTATAGATTATTTTTTTTACTGATCTTATTATTGTATTGTTATGGGCTTTTATTTTTTAATTTATATTGATTTTGGGGGTTTTGTTGGAATAAAACAAAAACAGGTAGGACAACACAAGATAGTTTTTTCTTTTTTTTTTTCTTTCTATTTTTTCACTTATCGATCACTTTCGCGCATCGATGTGCAGCCGATGGTATGCTGATCGTACGCATATTCAAATGTTGAAAATTGTAAAGTAGAGCTAAGAAACACATTTTGTAAATTATCCATGAAACAATCTTGTTTATCTAAAATTTTGAATAAAGAAAATGGACAATGTAATAAAATAAAAGAAAAGAATAAAAATATAGAAGTAATACAAGATGGTGCTATTTTGTTATCTGGTAACCATACAGTGGATAATAACTCTATAGCAGAAGTTTATTTAATAATTTTTGAAAATGAAACTGTAACAGATAACGTCACTTATGAAAATCCATCTTATAAAATATGGAATTATATTAGAACAACCCATGTTAATAATTATTACAAAATTATGGAATCAGATAATGAAGATCTGAAATTCAAAAATATAAATTTAATGCCTAGAATTGCAAAGCATATTGAAAATCATTCAATTTCTATTGTCCTCTTATTGGTAATAGCAGTTTTTCTTCCTTTCCTTTCGGGTGACAAGATGCAAATGTGCCGATTCTAGCCGGCTCATCTTGAGGAACAAGAGAAAGGGAAGAATAGCTGCGTTTACATATTTAGTGTTTTGATGGCAGTTCACACTGGTTGCCTGGACTGGTACACACTGGAGGATTTTGTACATCCCCACCCCCGTGGATCGAGCCCGATTCACCACTTGTTAAGTCCAGAACGGCCAGTTTCGATGTAGGGCGTTTCATTAAGCCTTTAGATGTGCGGACATCAGCACTTCGAACTTGGCCATCGACTCCTGTGTATACCTTTTCAATGCGTCCTCTACACCATTGTCTTCGTGGCACGTTCACATCACATACAAATACCAAGTCCCCAATAGCTACCGGTTTGGACCTCTGACACCATTTCGTTCGGCGGGTTAAAGTTGGCAAGAACTTAGTCACCCATTTCTTCCAGAAGCGATCTCTTAACATTCGGGCTATCCTCCATTGTTTTCTCAGCTGACATTCTTTTTCTGATGGCTCGTTAATGCTCGCCGTCTGTGCTGTATTTGCTGAGCCTAACAAGAAGTGGTTAGGGGTTAACGGCTCCTCTTGGTCGGGTTCTAGTGGCAAGTGTGTAAGTGGCCTAGAGTTCACCACATTTTCTGCTTCTATGATGAGGCACTGCAGAGTGTACTCACGGAGTGAGACTTCTTTAAGTGTATGCAGTAATACTCGTTTAACACATCTCACCATTCTTTCCCAAATTCCACCTTCTGAGGGATTAGCCGGACAGATAAAGATCCACTGAACATTCTTGGAGGCCAACTCGTCCTGTATGCGATCACAGTCGAACACTTGGGAAAATTGTTTAGCTACTTTATTGACACCAACAAAGTTCGTTCCATTATCCGAACGAATTCTCACAGGAACTCCTCGGCGGTTTATAAAATTCCGAATAGCCAAGATGCAAGCATCGGTCGATAAGTCATAAGCAACTTCAAGTGAAGAGCGCTACCCACCTTTTCTCAGTACGTCTTCCGATCGAAATGGTAACTGGGCCGAAGAAATCCAGACCAGTATACGAAAATGGTCTCACAAACGGCATAAGTCTGTCTTGAGGCAAAGGACCCATCATTGGAGGGACTGCAGCAGCTGTGCGGATTTTGCAAACTAGGCACTTGGAGATAACCTTACGTAGGACTTATCGCAGACGAGGAATCCAATACTTTCTCCGAATTTCACAAATCGTTGCCTAGATATTCTGATGTTTCATCTTCTGGTGATTTTCAAAAATCACCAGCTCGGTAAACTCATGAGTGGATGCCAAAATTACTGGTCGTTTGGCAGCATAAGTTAGGCAGCTTGCTGCATCTACTCTTCCAAATACTCGGAGAATGCCATCGTTGTCGATGTACGGAGTAAGTTGATGCAATGTACTTCCTTTTTCCACTGCATTACCACAGGTGATTTGGTATATCTCGGCAGAAAATGTCTCTGATTGAACTTGACGACATAAGCGCTTTTCAACAATATCCAACTCGTGTGCTGCTAGACTGCTTCTTTCGCAATTCAGAGAGCCCTTTCGGCATCGGTATATGAAACGAAGTAACCAGGCCATTATCCTCACAAGCCTGGTAAGAGAAGGAAAGTCGTTAAAATTTATAATGGGTTTACTTACAACGATCAAAGCGTATTTTGGCCGAAGCTCTTCTTCATCTTCTTGATAATTAGTGGCATTACTGGTGTCAATAGAGGGCCAATCATTATCTTGCATTTTTAAAAAATCAGGACTTTTTAACCAAGGCGATGAAGTGTTGAAGTCGAAATGACTTCGGAACCGCGTGGCGACATCTGCGGAATTGTCTTGAGTGGGCACCCATCTCCAGTTGGACGAAGTCGTGGCTGCTAATATTTCTGCTATTCTGTGCGCCACGAACGGCTTATATCGACGATGTTCACTGTTGATCCACTTTATGACTGTTGTTGAGTCACTCCAGATAATGCTTCGAGAAACACTGACGGAATGTTGTGTCAGGATGGTTTTCATCAACCGCACTGCTAGAACGGCCGCTTGGAGTTCGAGGCGAGGGATTGTGAGTGTTTTCAAAGGAGCGCATTTTGTTTTCGAACACACAAACGACGTTTCCACTTGATTATTCATGTTGACTGCCCTCCAGTAGGCCACTGCGGCAAAGGCATCCTCGCTTGCATCAACAAAGATGTGTAGCTGGAGCTCTCGAGGCAAACCGTTGTTAAAATAGAATCGTGGCCCTTTAAACTGCAAAACGTCTGGTTGTTTTGACCTCCACCTGTCCCATCCTAACGCGATTTCCCTGGGTAATGGTTCATCCCATTTGACATTGCATCGCCAAACTTCTCGCATTAACAACTTAGCGGCAATAGTAAAATGGTTCAAAAAACCCAGTGACCCAATAAAAACCCAATATTGACATTACGACGCTTAGTAGCTCTCCTTTAGAAGGATTTCTTTCACCTTTGATAACATCTTTGTCGACGTGATGAAAATGCAGCTTGTATCTAAAGTTGTCGGAGTCTGGTTGCCAAAACATGCCAAGAATTTTTTCGGTTTCCAGACTACCCTTGTCACTCACAATCACGTTTTCGTTCTTACCTTGCAACTCGTTCAAAACGTCTTGTGAATTAGAAGTAAAATTTCTTAATTGGAATCCTGCATTATTGTGGATCTGTTTTACTTCCATCGATACCTGAATGGCTTGATCAGCTGTCTCGAAGCTATCAACAAAATCATCCACATAATGATGGTCTAAAATCGTTTTCACGGCACGAGGGTGATGGCTTTGATACTCCGCGGCGTTTATCGTTTTTACGTATTGGGCTGCACAAGTTGAGCATGCGGCTCCGAACGTCATAACGTTCATTTCGTATACGTCTGGCTTTCTTGAGTCATCTCCATCACGCCAAAGAAATCTTTGGGCACACCTGTCCTCCTTCTGAACCAATATTTGGTGGAACATCTCCTTGATGTCTCCACATACGGCAACGGCTCCTTCCCGGAAATGAAACAACACTGATGGCAATGGTTGATATTGTTGTGGTCCCTTTAAAAGATTTGAGTTAAGAGAAATTCCGTTAACTGTGGCGGCAGCATCAAATACAAGTCTTAACTTGGATGGTTTGTTGGGATTGACAATTCCAAAATGCGGAAGATACCATGTTTTTGGTCCCACTCTGGAAGATTCTGATGGTGTTAGCTTACGAGCGTATCTCTTGTCGACATATGATTTGATGATAGAACTATAGGCGGCGGCAAAGTTCTTATCTCGTTTCATCTTGCGTTCAATTCCGGAAAGACGCTTCAAGTCCAGTGAGTGGCTGTCAGACAATACTACATCATCGGTTTTCCATAAGAGTCCGGTCATATCTCCCACCGATTTTCTTTGTCGTGGAAAAAAGAATACTCTTAGCTCGAATATCTGCTCTGCTTTCGACTACAGATGATGGTCTCACTCCGAAACTTTCGATTGAAAAATATTCTTCAACCAACTCATGCAGTGAATCATCACTAGAAGTAAATGCTAAAAGGCATGGTGATGGTTTCGTTATGGCGGCAGATTTTGTGGTCGGTCCATATACTACCCAACCTAATTCGGTTTTCGCAGCATATGGTCTTAATCATTTGTAACCCTTGAGGCAGTCCTAAGTGGCAATGATCTAGTCCTATTAACAATTTAGGCTCTGGATTGGAGTATGGCTGTAACTTCAGTTGCCTAATGCTCCATAAATCATCTTCGCTTAGACTTTGAGTTGGTAGGTTCAGGTTTGCTATTCCATAAACATTTCGTAATAAGTGTCTTTGTTTCTTGCCAGTTCCGCTGACCAAAACATTGACTGACACTGTGGGCTCTTGTGCTTGTTTCCCACCAACCCATTGCATATTCAAATTGCACTGCTGACCACGTAAACCAAGTTCTTTAATTAGGTCGGCATCAAGCATCGTTATTGATGATCCTTCATCTAGTAAGGCGTATGTTTCAATGCTTTTATTTGGTCCATAAAGCGTTACCGGCAGTACACGAAATAAAAGGTTATCGTTTCTCGAAATGTCATGCACAGCTAACAATGCCCTTCCAGAAGTGCTTGCAATTGCAACTGGTTCTTTAACTGAGTCGTCTTCTTGTCTTTGTGGCGCTAATGTTTGGCACGTATCTGTTTCTTCGTGGAGAAGTTCATGATGTCGTTTTTAGCATTTGTTTACAGGACACACTTTCTTGCTGTGACAGTCTCTCGTTGAGTGACCTGGTCTCAAGCACGAGAAGCATAAACGATTATTTTTTACTTTCGACCATCTCTCTGAAACTGCTAGGTTTCTAAACTCTTTGCACTCAATAATTTTGTGTTGATTTTGACATATCGTGCACTTAGGAATTTTTAGGCGATACTTTTCATTATTTGTGACTGCATGGAGTATTGGCATTCGCTTTTTCTGTTCTCTGGTGTCGATATCTTGAACTGCACAAATTAAATTAGCCGTATCAGTTAACCAATCACTGAAATTTAATATTGTCGGGTATGGCAGTATTTGTGTAGCACTCTTGGCCCAATCAAGTCTTTTGGTCATTGGAAGCTTCAAGCCGAGCTCTTCTAATAATGTGGGATTGGAAATATGTTGTTGCCCATTAATTGTTTGTAGAAACACAGTAAGATTTTTAACTTTCGTTGCGAAAGGAACCAATCGGGATATAGCATTTTCGCTTATTGGTGCAATCTCACGTACCTGATTTAACTGACTACGTATTAGTTGTTCAGGACGTCCAAATCGGAAACGAAGCTGTTCAATAATCGCGCCGACGTTGTCTGGATGAATAAGGAGAGACTTCACTGTCTCCTTTGCTTCACCTGTCAAAGATTTTTGCAGTCTTTGATTGTTTTCTAAATTCGTGTAATTATAAGCTGACGATGATTGCAAAAACGCTGTATAAAATATTGGCCAATCTTCTGGTTGCCCATTAAATGAAGGCAAATCCTGAACTTTTCTCAGCGGCAATGCTTGTGGCAAGAATATATAATTAGCAACGTTTTGATGTGGCATGTTTAGACCAAAGTTTGGTGTGTTTGTACTACTTGGCACCTGAGTGAAGCCTGTGTTACTCGGGATTGAATTATGAAAATGACTATAATTTATTGGCGGCTGACTAAAGCATGGCAAGGTTGAAGTATGTTGTGTCTGGATTGCACTGACAGAACAACATTGTGATTTAATGGGACACGAAATTGTTTGGAATCTGTTGGCGTTAGCGAAAGTTGTAATCGAAGCAGATGTCGGAGCTGTTGTGAAAGGCATGATTGTGTTGTACTCAGGAGTCGTTGAAGCGAACGATGCGGCAGGTGACATTTTGGGTGCGAGATATTGTGGAATATTTTCCACCTTGGAATGCATATCTTTCAACTGCTTGCCTAACTCTAAAATTTGGTTCTGCATCGCTCTTAAAATGTCCTCAGTTGTGGTTGCAGAGGCAACAGAAGCAGCGTTGGCAACAAAATTTTGTTTAGAAGAGTCAGAGGCAGTTTGCTTATCGGCGACATTTATGGCAGAACTCTGTTCTTTGTTGAAAACAGAGCCTTTGGCGTCAATGCTATTTGACGATGTTACAGGCATTTCAACTGCGGCGGCATGTTGTGATTCGGTGGCTGTGTCCTGATTTTCCATGGTTATTTTATGTGGCGGAATAGAATCTTGAAGCCATTTACTTCTTCTTGTTGGCGGCGGCGTTCTTTCCATGCGAATATTTTGTTCTCAATTCATTTGTATTAAAAAATACAAAAACGTGTTTGATCATGTATGTACATCAACTTCGTGTCAATTTGTAATGGCGGCCATTTGCTGCATACAAAATGCGAAATAAAAATGTCGTCACCTTAGGAAGTGCAAATTTAACTTCTGATTTCCAAATGAAATGAAACGCAGTTTGGATGATTAAAGTTTATTTCTAGAGAAAATGAGTAATTTAGAACAATTCGTTAAAACATAAATTTACAAGACAAATTTTACCGCAGTTTTCTTCCTTTCCTTTCGGGTGACAAGATGCAAATGTGCCGATTCTGGCCGGCTCATCTTGAGGAACAAGAGAAAGGGAAGAATAGCTGCGTTTACATATTTAGTGTTTTGATGGCAGTTCACACTGGTTGCCTGGACTGGTACACACTGGAGGATTTTGTACAGAGCAGATGTATAGGTTTTTAATAAGGATAATAATTTAGGACTGTCCATATGACTACAAATAATATCTCTCTCATACAAAGCAAAGTAGTAGACAAGGCATATCTGAGTTCAAAAAAGTTTTATGTAACGCCATTTTAGTATACCTCTTCTGAATACGTCCCATTCGTAATGAACATTTATTATAGAATGGAGACCAAATCACACAACAATACTCAAGGTAAGATATTATTAGCGATATTGACAAGCACTTGAAAGTGTGGGGATCACTGAATTTTTTAGAATTTCTAAAAACAAATTCAAACATAGCATTAGCTTTCGAAACAAGAAAGAACATATGCAAGTCAAAACTAAGACAAGAATCAAAAATAAATCCCAGATACACGTTATTTTGCATCGTTACTCGAGATAGATCGAACTGAGAAATTTCGTGTTCGAAAATAATTGGGTTCTTAGATCTAGTAAATGACATACGGTAAACTCATCAGCCGCTACTATCCAAAGAATGTTGGGTTCCGTTTTGAGTCCTGATATAGATCCATACGCCTTTGCATACCTAGACGTCATAAAAATCTTTAGAAAAACGTGTGAAGAGCACATGGCATACTTCAAGAAGTATTCAGGCGATTACTAAAAGCCCAGCTGAGGATCAATAAAGAGAAGTTTGTAGCTTGCAAATGTAATTTGAAATATTTGGGTCATGTAGTTAATGATCAAGATATTAAAACTGAACCATACAAAATTCAAGCAGTTCAGGGTTTGAACGTGCGTAGATATTATGTGATTCTCGTTATGATGGAAGAAATAGAAGCGGGTACATTGTACCTGGAAATTCACCGCCCATCCATTAGCCGATGAAAGCTACGTATGGAAAGATATAGTCGCAGCCGGTCATCTAGGGATATCAAAACCCAAATCTCGGATTATGCCTCTGTTAATACAGGTCAGGGATGTTTCGAGACGTAACGAAATGTATATAACTAGATGACCAACCTGCAACAAATATAAAGTATCCCAGCAGAAACCGAATGGGTTAATACATACCTGTAGCAAAAAGCCCTTGGAATACTGTGTGCGCTGACCTTGTAGGACCGTTACGCCGATCTACCAAAATAAATGCTATAATGGTTTTTATGGTAGATAAATTCACAAAGTGGAAAAATTTATTAATTAATAATAAAAACAATTTATTAATTATTCAATAATTAAATGAAAAAAATATGTATGGATTAATAATTAAATAAAAGCTTTTCTACTGAAAGGCAACATTGTCATATAAGCCATAAATGATATATGTACCACAATGACCGCAACCCATCAGGACATGTGGACAACGAGACGGGTCGTCATTGACTGATTAGAAAACCATATACACAAGATAAAGGAATTACAACAACAAAATAGCATTCGCAGCCGTAGTTTGATTTCTTGTCTTTTGTTAGATTTCTCCACGTTGTTTGGCTTTTGGGTCAAACGTAATTTGAAAAATGTTAAAAATGAAAAAAAAAATTAGAATGAGTGTATGCACAAAACACCCAACATTATGTCTCGTCCTAGAAATATAAATCAAAACTCTATCTCGAACGGCATTAAACGGTTCTTCTTATTTGTTCTTCTTTCTGTTTTTAAATGTTGGCTTTTGTCTTTGATATGTTTACACATTTTAAATGGAATCACTATTCTGTAATATTCAGGTAGCATATAAGTGAAAATAAAAGTTTCGAGCGTAGATTGTAGATGTCAATACTCTTTTCCCTCAACTCAAGATCATAAAACTATAGTTCGCATATAGCTACATACAAAAGTTTGATGGAAACCATATCTGATATATTTTTTTCTCCTTTTTAGTATACAAGCTGGGATGGCGGGAACCAAGGATTTCAAAACCAGCATCAGATAGGACGAGCAGTTGGAGATCATTTCTTTACTTGTCCCACAAACGAGTACGCACAGGAGTTAGCTGAGCGAGGTGCTTCCGTTCATTATTATTTCTTTACACATGTAAGTTATTTACAGATTTCAGGGTCAGTTATGCCCGCGAGAATACATTTCATTTTCTACATCAATGTCTTGAAAATAAAATATTTGTATATATTTGTTTACATAAATTCTATCCATAGTACAGTAGGATTGTAAATGCATTACAAATACAGCATCGCTATGTTTGATATTTGTCACATTTTTAATAGAATATTACGTAATTCAAAAAACTTAAAAAAAAACTAAGAATTTGTATAAGCGTGAAATTTGTCATATATCAATGTTTAATTAAAAAAATTGCTAAATTTAACAGCAAATTTGTAGCTAGATCTAACTACATTTCGACTACTTAATATACCGGCGGACGTCGAGTTGGAATGGGAATTGTTCAACGCGAAGTTAAAGCCTTTCTCCTTTCTTCAAATTTTAACTTTTTTAATTTTTACAAAAGTAGTATTAGACAGTAATTATTTAATTATTAGTATGATTGAACGCTACCTGACAAGTCAATTCATTAACAAAAATATTTTATTTTAACACCTTCACGTCACGTAAATAAATGATTTAACTTATTTATGTTTTAAATAGTTATTTTATTATAAAAATATAATGTTCAAACAATTGTTTCGGTATCGGCACGATACCATCATCAGCGAGATAATTCGACTTTACTAAAAAATGTAAGAGCCAACAAAAAGTCAAAGCCAAGAATTACCTAATATACATAGTATGACAAGAACAACAATAAGTAACAAGTAGTACATTTAGTAAAAACGAAAAAGAACAATGTTACTTTTTAAAAAATAAATAAAATAATGTTCATGTTTATTATTATACGAGTGTGAGAAAAAGAGGTGACTAAGCTGGGCCGGCATCTCTATTGACGTTTTCTGGTTGCAGATGAATATGCATCGACTCTAACACATTTAATCGACGTCTATTAGATTCATATTCTATTAATTTGAAGTTAGAACAATCAATTGTATTTCGAAATGATATGATCTGCTATCCCACTTGCGTAAGCCTCATTATTGTTAATATGACGTGGATGCTTGTTGGCACGGGTTTTTAGGCGGCGAATGGTTTGACCTACGTAAATCTTATTGCAATTAGACGACGAACATTCTGCAATATAAATGCCATATTTATCTTCATTCTGGATCGGATCTTTCGTTGAGCGAGTTATAAACACTCAACTGTACCTCAAGCAGGAAATAAGAAGAAATAATAAAGTAAATAAGATCGCTAATGATCTACAAACATCCTAATAAAGATTACCACAGATATTTTATGATCAACCAATCAAGATAATAATAACAAAACAAGATAAAATAAAATACATAACAGATGTTTTATGACCAACCAAATAAGATAAAGATACAAAAAGTATAAACCCTGACGATAAGAAAACCAACTCATCAGGATAACGTTATAAAAGATTCAACACAGAAGGAGTGGCGAGTAGTTGCAGAATAGTATGTAAGAACTATGTATGTAAAAACTATTTAAATATTTTATTTGTTGAAAAGGAAATAAAGTTAACATTTAAAAATATATTTTTTTGAAGTAACCTTTTTTAATTCCGTCGGATAAATATAATTGGGGGCTCAACCGGGATAGCTCATTATTAACGTAAAAAGTGAAAGTGAATAAAACAGTCAAATCTACATAAGTACTTGTAGATACAATTAAGACAAAAAAACTTTCAAAATTGAAATTGAAGCTATCAGCCAAATTTGTTAATAATAGGAGAAAAACAAAGTATTCTGAAAGTGTTAACAATCGTGAACTAAAAGGAAGAAACCAGCAAGGTGATTCCCGTTCGCTCTATAAAGCCAATATCCAGCAACATATTGGAGAACAGCATCCTGAGAAGCAGAAAAATTATTGGAAAATTATCGTAAGTAATTATTTTTAAGAAGTGAAACAAAAATTGTTAAAATGACTACAACAACTATAGATATAAAACAAATAATTGAATTAGCTATTGAACAGGCTACTGCTCAACAGCAGAATCAAATAGATGAATTAACAAAAAAATTAGAAAATTTAACAGTTCCAAATAATGTAACAAATTATAAAAAACAAACGATAGATCCACAAATACTAGACAATGAAAGTCTTGACATTATTAAAAGTTTACCAACTTTCGAAGGCAGCAATGAGGGATATGTGTGTTGGCGAGAAGCTTGTCAAAATAATATGAGTCTCTACACTCCTGGTAGTAGACGATATTTTGCTGCTTTAAGCATAATGAGAAATAAAATAGTTGGTCATGCGAATTCAGTTCTTACCAGTCATGGTACGGTACTTAACCTTGAAGCCATTTTAAGTAGATTAGACTTCGCCTACGCGGATAAAAGACCAATACATGTTTTAAATCATGAATTAAGTATGATAACACAGGGCAGAAAAACGTTAATAGAATTCTATAATGAAGTTACGGAAAAATTGACATTAATAATAAATAAAGTTAAAATGACGTATGGTACTTATAGCGAAACCACTGAGAAATTCAATGAATCATATAGGAAAAATGCGTTAATAGCATTTATAAATGGTCTTCATCAGCCAATGTCTGATACAGTATTTAGTATGAAACCTGAAGATTTGCCCAATGCACTAGCCCAGGCTCAAGAGTTAGAAAGCAACAAAACAAGAAGTAAATTTCTGAATCAATACAATCAAAGAAATAATATTAGAAACGAAACATTCGGTAATACATTAAGATACTAACAAACACCCCAAAATAGTTATCAACAAACAAATAGGGCTAGCCACCAGAGTCCAGATCCAATGGAAGATCCAGAGGATCTTCAGCTTATAGAAAAGTAACTCCACAGGAAATGCAAAGGTTTAGACAGGTACATAATAATCAGAATAATCCATTTAGGAATACTTACAATCAATTTAATCAAAATAGGAATTTTAATAGAAATTTCAGTCAGAATAATAATCAAAATGATAATATTAAAAGAGAAAGAGAACAAAGTGTTCAATTAAGCTCCCAACCACCAAACAAAGTAAGGATAAACAACATTCAAGAGAGTCATTTTTTTAGACAGAACGTGGGATTACCCCACATATATAGAAGAATAAATAGCAAATGGTTAAAAATATTAATTGATACTGCAGCAACATCTTGTTACACGTCTCCAAAAATATTTAGTGATAAGAAAAAATTGGAAATTAATAAAAGAGTAAAAACCGTGAATGGGTTTACAATTATTAAATATTATTATGAAATATATATTTTTGATAGAATGGTTCGATTTTACGAAATTGAGAACCTAGACTCAGATTGCTTGATAGGTTACAATCTTTTGCGAAGTGCAAATATAAATTTAAATTTAGAAAGGAATTTATTGATATACAATAATAAAGCAGAAAGGATGTTCATGGATGGCGAACCATTGCCATGGGAGAGTAATATAACACAAACAGGAAATGAAATTAAAGTTACCTTAGAGTCATCAAGTACGACTGACTCACGTTCTATTTACAGTCTCGAACCACGCCTTAATAACCAAGTAATCGAAAAAGTACAATCAGATCAAAACGTTGATATTCTGAATAAACAAGTTCGTTCCTTTATTGAAAAAATACATTCAAAAATAAATATTACATTGCCATTCCGTACAGATGTGGTGGCAGAAATAAAAACTTATATAGAATCACCAATATGGACAAAACAGTATATATATCCATTAAGTGCTTCAGAATTTATAAACAACGAAATAAGTAAAATGCTAAAAGATAATATAATTAGGCCAAGTAAAAGTCCATATTCAAGTCCAGTGTGGGTAGTACCAAAAAAAGGGTTCAACGAAGATGGAACACCTAAGAGCAGGTTAGTCATCGACTTTAAGAAACTCAATGAACACACTATAAGTGACAAATATCCAATCCCAGACACAAATGTTATTTTAAGCAATTTGGGAAAATCTAAATACTTTTCAACGATAGATTTAGAAAGTGGATTTCATCAGATATTAATGAAAGAATCTGATATTCAAAAGACTTCATTTTCCGTGAATAATGGTAAATACGAATATATACGCTTGCCCTTTGGTCTAAAGAACGCACCTTCTATATTCCAAAGAGCTATGGATGATATACTTAAGCCAAACATCGGAAAATTCTGTCATGTATACATTGACGACATTATAGTTTTTTCAAAAAATATCGAAGAACATACTCAACACCTGAATGAAATAATAAAAATATTGAAAGAAGCAAATATGAAAATATCATTAGAAAAATCTAAATTCTATCAAACAGAGGTGGAATTTCTGGGATATGTTATCAGTGAGAATATAATTACTACCGATCCCAAGAAAATTAGCACAATTAAAGAATATCCAGAACCAAACACTCTTAGACAATTAAGAAGCTTCTTAGGAATGACAGGGTACTATCGTAAATTTATACAAAACTACGCTCAGATAACTAAACCCTTAACAATTCATTTAAATGGTGAAAATGGGAAGATATCAAAGAACCAGAGTAAGAAATGTAATATAAACATTGGAAATGAGGGTAGAAAAGCATTTAATAAACCAAAAGAACATTTAGTCGAAAATGTAAGGTTGACACAACCAGATTTTAAGAAAAAATTTATATTTACTACTGATGCCAGTAATGATGCAATCGGAGGGGTATTGTCACAAGACGACAAACCAATTATATTCATTTCGAAAACGCTGAATAAAACGGAAAAAAATTATGCAACAAACGAAAAAGAACTTTTCGCTATAGTATATGCCTTAAAGAATTTAAGGAATTATTTGTACGGAGTTGCAGACCTAGAAATACATACTGATCATCAACCACTTACGTACTCAGTATCAAAAAGAAACCCAAATATAAAAATGAAGCGCTGGCATGCTATAATTGAAAAATATGCACCGAAAATTATATACAAACCAGGTAAAGATAACGTTGTCGCGGATGTACTAAGCCGACAAAACCTAAATATAATAACAAATTCAAGTCAAACTATTCATTCCGCTGAAAGCAGTGATAACATACAAATAGAGACGACATCCTTGCCTGTTAATTGTTTTAAGCAACAGATAATATTAAATAAAGGCAATATAAGTTCAGAAAATATTGAGACATGTTTTAATAAACTGAAGAGGTATACAATAACATATACAAACACTGATCAGGTCATCACTCTATTTAAAAAATATATAGTTCCAGTTAAAATAATAAGGTAATAGTACGAAGTTAAAAGTAAACTCCTCGAAACATTCAGTAATAAATTTTTACGATCTAAAATATATGCACAGGATATACCGAACAAAGAAGACCAGTTGAACATAATCACTGTTACACACAAAAGAGCACACAGAGGAACTCTTGAAAATTATAATCAAATAAAGACAATATACTACTGGCCAAAAATGAAGAAACAAATTTCTTCATATACAAATACCTGTGTTATTTGCAACGAAAACAAATACGATCGGAAACCAATAAAATTTCCTATAGGTACTAAACCCATACCAGAAAAAGAAGGTGAACAGCTACATATAGATATTTTTTATGCAAGCAAAGAAATATACCTTACAGTCGTAGATAGTTATTCGAAGTTCTTAGTCGTACATCCTCTTGAATCTAAAGTCGGTATCGAACTCGAATTACTAAAAATTTTAAATATATTTCCTTATGCGAAAAACGTTATATGTGATAACGAATCCGTTTTCAAATCCGTGTTCTTTAAAAATACATTAGAAAGAAAGAAAATTGAAATATATTACGTACCGGTTAGTCATTCTACGACAAACGGACAAGTAGAACGTACTCATAGTACATTAATCGAAATAACACGTTGTATTAAAGCAGAATACAACTTAATAGATGATAAGCAGACAGTGCTAGAAGCAGCACATAAATATAACGAAACGGTTCACTCTGTAACAGGCCTAAAACTCCAGGAAGTGTTATTCAACAAGGTAAAACACAATCTTAGGGAGATTTGGTAGAAAAACAATTAAAAATGTTAGAGGCACATAATGAAAATCGTGAAAGTAGAGAGTTTAAGAAAAACGAAATAGTTTATGTGAAAAACCACGGCACTGAAAGAAATAAATTAAAAAAGAGGTTTAAACGTTACAAAGTAATAGATGATAAAAAAGATCAGATATTAACTAACAAAGGTAAAATACATAAAGATAATATTAAATCGTAGATTTTTTTCTTTACAGAAAATGGACCTCATAAAACATATTATTATTTTTATTACAATAAGAAATATTATTTTAATAAGATCAGACGTAATAGATTATTCTAGGAGTGAATATTTACTTATAGAAAATGGTTATACAGAAGTTTATAAAGAAAATGGAACGTTATTCCACATGACAAACATTACTTATATTAATGAAATCATTGCGGAATTAGAAAAAGAATCAAACGTAGAAAATTTAAAGTATGATTTTACCACCTTAAATTTAGACGAAAACGCAGAAATAATGTCAGAAATAACCTTAATGAGGACACTAATAGATGAAGTTAGAATTACCAGGTTCAAAAGAGCAATCAATACTACAGGAACAATACTTAGTTGGATATCAGGAGTACCTGACCATGATGATCATTTACTAGTAGAAAACAAATTAAATGAATTAATTTATAATAATAAGAAACAAGCAACTACCAATTCACAGATCTTTCAAGCTATCCAAGAAATTACTAAAGTTTTAAATACTGAAAAAAATACATTAAAAACAAGAAGATTACAAGAAAGAAACAAATTAATAATAATAGAGTTACAAAACCTTATTCAAACTATTGCCTTAAGCAAAGCTAAAGTTTTAAACCCAATCATATTAAATAAAAAAGATATTCAAAAAATAACAAATAATGAACATGGAACTATGTCAATATCCGATCTTTTAGATGTTAGTGATTTTAAGATTGTTCAAACTAAAGATGTCATAATAATATTAATAAAATACCCAATCATTTATGAAAATTGTAAAATATTTGAAACAAGAGCAATCGAACAAAATAAAAAAAAAATAATAATTGATAAGAATATAGCAAAATGCAATGAATCATTTTATAATATTAAGGATTGTAAACAAGAAATAAATTTATATTTTTGCAAAATAAATTATGAAAAATCATGTCTTTCAGATTTATTAAATAAAATTCCTACCAAATGCAATAAAACAAATGAAATTCAAAAAGAATTTGAAATTATAAAAGATGGAGCAATTTTATTAAAAAATAACCACACTGTAAATAATGATAAAATTAATGGTATTTATTTAATAACATTTAACGAAACTGTTAATATAGATAATAAAAATTATACAAACCCTACTCAAAAAATACTTAGCTATATAAAAACACATGCCATAAATGATTATGTTGTTGAGTCATACATAATAGACCCAAATACTGAGCTAAAATTTAAGTTTGAGAATATTGACACATTAAATTACTTAAATATAACAAAATCCAAGTCAGTTATTGGAATAAGTACTATAAGTATAATTATTGTAATTATTATTATATTAACCTTATTTTTTAAGAAAAAAGAAATCAAAATCAGCAACAATATACCGATACAACATATAATCGAACCAACGGCCCCACAACAAGAGATGACATTAGAAAAAGGACTTGCCTTGCTTCAGAAACATATTGATGAATCGGGGCGATTCATTTTGAGCGATGGGGGGAGTTATAAACACTCAACTGTACCTCAAGCAGGAAATAAGAAGAAATAATAAAATAAATAAGATCGCTAATGATCTACAAACATCCTAATAAAGATTACCTCAGATATTTTATGATCAACCAATCAAGATAATAATAACAAAACAAGATAAAATAAAATACATAACAGATGTTTTATGACCAACCAAATAAGATAAAGATACAAAAAGTATAAACCCTGACGATAAGAAAACCAACTCATCAGGATAACGTTATAAAAGATTCCACACAGAAGGAGTGGCGAGTAGTTGCAGAATAGTATGTAGAAACTATGTATGTAAAAACTATTTAAATATTTTATTTGTTGAAAAGGAAATAAAGTTAACATTTAAAAATATATTTTTTTGAAGTAACCTTTTTTAATTCCGACGGATAAATATAATTAGCGCAGCATGTTTTTAATTTTTTGGAACTTTTCTGAAGATATCAATATTAAATTTTTTATATAGAGTGCTTAATTTTTTAAGAATGTTGGGGTCAAATTCGTAGCTAGGCGTTTGTTTTTCGTTTTTATTTGTAACAGAGATGTTATTTCTGACTTCATTTTAGCTTTTTTGTGTTTATTTATGTTTAAAATTCCTTTTTCACTGTAGCCATTATGTCTCTAATTTGCAAGATACGCTCAAATTCTGCGTCGTAACCTTCAGATTTTAATGGCACATTAAAAGTTTATACGCCATTGAGTTAAATGCGGCTTGTTTGTTTGACTGATGATGGTTGGAAGCACTTGTTATATATCGGTCAGTGCTAGTTGGCTTTCTAAAAATTTCGTACTCAATTCGTTTGTTATTTGGCTTTAGGATAAGATCTAAAAAAGGGCGTTTCTTATTTTTTTCAATGTCAACGGTTAATTGAATGTAAACACCATTTATTATTTTTAGAGTTTCTTCGATTTCGTTTCTTTTAACGATGGCTACCACATCATTTATATACCTATACCATATTCTTGGTAATTTATTTGCTTTTGATAATTTTCCTTCTAAGCTGTTGACATAAAAATTACACATAAAACCAGATACTGAATTACCCATAGCAAGTCCCTTCGTTTGTTGGTAATAATTGCCACGAAATTGGAAGAAAGTCTGTTTTATCCATTACGACAACCGCATTGCCTTTATCCGCTTTGGTGATAAATAAGTCTTTTTTATTGAGAGATCTTATAACATTTCGCATTTAATTTGTGTTATTGGTTACATCTGATGATACAAGATGCAACAAGAAAGCGTCAATAGAGATGCCGGCCCAGCTTATTCACCTCTTTTTCTCACACTCATATAATAATAAACATGAACACTATTTTATTTATTTTTTTAAAAGTAACATTGTTCCTTTTCGTTTTTACTAAATGTACTACTTGTTACTTATTGTTGTTCTTGTCATACTATGTATATAATGTAATTGAGGTGTATCAACACTGGTGCTAAAATGAAGTGTTTTAAATACCTGTTAGTCTCTATAAAAACATTTTTTTTCTAGTAAAAAGCAATATAAAAAATACAAAAGAAATAACAATAGTCAAATAACCGGTGAGCACTTTTTGATTATTCAATATTCCCCTGCTTTTTAATTTTCATCGATAAGATCAAGAACAAAGAAAGCATCACTGAAAAATAGAGCAACAGTTATTAACTTATAAATTTACAAATAGTTAAATTGTGTTAAAATGTTAAAATGTGTTGAAATGGCAACCCTGGTCCAAACTATAAAGAAGGTGCAAATTTAAGCTCTTGATTTTTGATAAAATTACAAATATTTAAAAGAAAGTATAGTGAAAGTGATTAATTTTAAAGTGCACAAGAAGTCTCCTTTAATCCAAAAAACACAAAAAACCCAACAGAGTAAGTCATAGACAATAAGAAAAACTAAGACAAAAATTTACCCCTGCAAACAAAGGAAATCAAGCACCTAGGACAAATACGCAAACACATACATACTAATATAATATATACATATATGCTTAAGCGAAAGGTAGGTGAAACTTCACCCGAGACCCATAATCCAAACAAAAAAAATCCTTGTACAATGGGTGTAGGCGAAATGTCAGTGGAAGAATTAGAGCAATTGTTTGATCGAAAAACAGCCAACCTCGCAACTAAGGGCGATCTTGTAGATTTGCAAAACAACATCGCAGAACAAAAGGCCCAAATAGATGCGCTGCAAAGCCAATTGATGGCTACACAAGTTCAACTGCACCAAACACAAGAAGCTCTTCACAAAACACAACTTAGATGTTGTACGTGGGAAAGAGAGGTAGAATTTCTGGCTAAAAAGGCATGTGAAAATAATATCATCGTGCATGTACCTACAATCTCGAATGCTGATCTAATTGTACGTGCCAAAGAAATATGCGCTGACTTGCTAGAAACCAATGCAAATAAAAATGAACTAATTAAAGATGCAAGAAGGTTGGGACGTGCAAACGAGAGAGGTGCAAATATACTGGTACAGGTAAACAACACTGAAGATGTAACAACAATAATGGCCAAAGCCCGCACATTACGACACACTGGAATTGCAATTCGTAGAGATTTACCCAGGTCAGTACGAGAACGTCGGAGGAGAATATTTATTCTGAAGAAGACCCTACTATCGAAAAACCGAAACTTAAACATTCTACTTAAAGGTGAACATATTCAAGTCGAAGACAAAACTTTTTTTTATGATGAAAATGATAAGCTTATTTGGAAAGATGGAGATGGCGATGGAGAAGAAATTATCAATCAGCTATTATTGACAGTGGCAAAAACACAAAAGAGAAGAAATTCTAGAACGATGGCAGGGACACCTACATCCTCAACCAGAAATAATCCCGTATCCAGGACACAAACCCAACCTTTAATACATCCCTAAAAGTATTGCCGTCTGCCCTAGTAAAAAAGTAGTTAAATCAAGTTTTTTTTTTTTTTTTTTTTTTTTTTATAACTTTGCACGCGCTCAAGGGGTTATGAATACCCTTTATATGTTTTTTCTTAACACAGCGCGGCATCTGGTGAAGAAGAGAAAGAAGGATAGGAAAGATGTGTGACGCGATGTTCTGAGACTAGAGCTGGTTGTTGTCTCAGATTTACCTCCAGGGATGGCGGCTGAACTAATGCGGAGAGAATTACCGTGTCTTATTTATGTATGTCCCTTATAATTCGCATTATTTTATTTATTTCGATGTCATACTTAATGGGTATGCTAGTTTAATCAATCACACGTTGTTAGTGTTATGCCTAAACAACATGTAATGAGCAAAGCAGCAACTTATTTTATGACAATTTTGAGAATTGGTTTTTTTTTTAATGGAATATAAGAAGACATAGACAACGGCAGGAATCGAACCTACAACCACGAGGTTGACAGGCGAGCACACAACTATCGCGCCACGGCCACCCCCAAAAGTTAAATCAAGTAATAATTTAAATTTCAGTATTTTATCATATAATGTAGCTGGATTGAAAAATAAAAGTAAATATTTAGATTTTGTTGAATATGTTAAAAAACATGAAATATTTTTTTTATATGAAACTTTCCTAGTAGAAAATTATGAAAATTTTGAAAATAGTTTTAATGAATTTGAATTGTTATGGAGTGCTGCAATCCGAACACATACAGTAGGAAGAGCAAGTGGGGGGACGGTTCTTGGGATAAGTAAAGAATTTTCATCCAAAACAAATTGCTGCTTTATAAGGAGAGAAAATAGAGACTATGTGAAAATAGATATCAAGAGAGAACCTATGGAGATTTATCCAATCTACATAAACTGTTGCAACTGGCAAATGGAATACAACGAATTAATTGATTGCTTACTCACTACAGGTTGCAAAAATATGCTTCTGGTAGGTGACTTTAACGCTAGAGTTGGAAACGAACAAGTTACACCTATAATGAGAGGAGAATGTGAGTCTTTTTGCAATGTTATTAGAGAGTCTAAAGATGAAACTATCGATGCTAAAGGCAAACAACTTATTGAAGCATGTGACTCTTTTAACTTATGTCTTTTAAACGGTAGAACATCCAGCGATAGTAATGGTGAATTTACGTTTGTCAATGGAAATGGATGCTCCGTAATTGATTATGCGTTTATAAATGGAAATTGGCACCAGTTGATAAAGGACATGGAAGTAGCAACTCAAATTTTCTCAGATCACCTGCCTATATCTATTAAATGTGGAACAGAAACAAACTATCCTCTTATGAAAAATCTCTCGCTACTACCAAAACTTATTTGGAAAGATAACTGGGTCTATGAGTATCATCGCCATCTAGATGAATACGTCAGAATGCTGGAAATTGAGTGGGACCATGCTTTCTTATACCCTAGCTTTCTGACGAGCATAATTAAGCATATAACTGCATCAAATACGAGTACAAGCAACAACAAACTAGTTAGAAAGCAACCTTGGTTTGATGAAGAATGCTCGAAAGCTAGGAAAAAATCGCTTGAATTTCTCAACTTGTTTAGAGAACTGAACACAGAAACATCGAAACAAATGTATATTGAAGCGAATTTTAACTACAAATCAATTTGCGAATCTAAAAAAAACATATATGTTAATGGAATGGCTCGTGAAATAGCCGAGGTTTCTAGTAGCAAGGATTTTTGGACCATTGCCAGAAAACTCAACGGAAACGCATTCAGAGTTGGCACCCGAGTTGAAATTGGCACTCTAAAGAACCATTTCCGAACAATGCTAAATCCTGAGGGACCGCAAGTTACATATATGTATGCAGTACCACAAGTGTTTGATGAAATTTTGGACACACCATTCAGCATCGAAGAGCTTTTTGATGTGTTGCGAAAAGCAAAACAAAATAAAGCACCAGGTGAAGATCGAATCCCCTATGAGTTCTCCCAAAATGCTACAGTCAATTTTCTTGAAAAAGTACTTAAATCCTTAAATTATATATACAAAGAAGCAAAGGTACCAGAGGAGTTCCAGAAGTCAATAATCTTCCCAATATTCAAGAAAGGTGATCCTAATAATGCGGCGAACTATAGAGGAATATCTTTTATGAACACTATAGCAAAAATTTTTACTGGCTTATTGAACGCACGCCTAACAAAATGGGTCAAAGAAAATAGAAAGTTAAGCCAGTTTCAGGCAGGATTTAGGGAAGGCTATTCTACTGTAGATCAGATATTTAATCTAACAAGTATAGCGCAAACCTACATTAATAAAGGAAAAAAATTATATGCTTTTTTCATCGACTTTCGTGCGGCATTTGATACGATCAACAGAAACTGTCTTTTCTACAAACTTTCCCAAATTGGTGTATCGACTAAGTTTCTAAATATCCTGATCAATCTATACAGTGCGAACAAATCGGCAATATGGAGTGGAAACCAGCTGTCAGACTGGTTCGGAATTGAAATAGGTGTAAGACAGGGGTGTTTGCTAAGTCCGCTAATTTTCTCACTGTTTTTGGATGATATCTCAGAGTGCCTGCCAGCAGGAGTCATGGTTGAAGGTATCAAAATCACCACATTGCTTTTTGCGGACGACCTGGTAATATTATCAGAATCACATAGTTCTCTACAGCTTATGATAAACAAATTAGAAAATTACTGCAAGTGCAACTGTCTAGAAATCAACACAGCGAAGTCTAAAGTCATGGTATTCAGAAAAGGGAGAGGCCGATTAGCTGGATACGAAAAATGGAAATATGGTGGAGAGCATCTGGAAGTTGTTAAATCGTACAAGTACCTAGGAGTGACGATAAATCACGACCTTTCCTTCAAAAAACATTTTGAAATGAAACTGGCTGATTCGAAGAAAGCCATTAATACAACTTGGAAAAATCTAATGTCTAACTCTAGGGTTGGATTACCATCCAAAATAAAAATTTTCGAAGCTGTTATGCGCTCCATAATGTGCTATGGCGGGCAAGTTTGGGGTGGCAAATACTACGAAGATGTAGAAAAGCTGTTGCGTTTCTTTTTGAAAAAACTCTTACGGCTACCATCAACCACTCCTAATTATATGCTGCTACTTGAAAGTGGAATGTCACCTCTTTATGTTTTCACACTACAACTTAGCATGAACTATGTGACCAAAGTTCTTAACGAGGAAGACGATTCACGACTTACGAAGGTCCTCGTCAAGAAGGCACTTAGAACGAATACAATGTTCTACAAGGACTGGACAAATACCGCAGCCAAATACAACATAATAATATCCCAGAATGGAAAGACAGAACCCAAGAATTCGTTCTTGATGTGAAACAGGCAATGAAAATGGAAAGCATAACACAAGCTGAAAATTCATCACGTTTTTTGTATCGGCAACTCGAACATCAACAGATTAATTATTTGAATCTTGGCCTCAGTACTGCACAAATTTCTATGGTAATTCGAGTGAGAGGAGAACTAATCAAGTTAAATTATATGCCCCATCGCGAAGATAGTTCATCAATCTGTCACCTCTGCAACACAAGGGAAAACGAGGACGTGATGCACTTTCTTGGTTCCTGCCCCATCCTGAAAGAAATAAGGCGATACCATTATGGAGTCAATCTGATGAATATTGAAGATGTAAAACGTATCCTCAACGGCAGTGAAAATTGGGGAAAACTTGCTTCATATTGCTACACAGCTCTCAAATATAGAACAAATATTATTAATGAAAATTTCTAAAATAAATAACAAATCTACATTTTCATATTTAAATATTTGTAAATATACCTTTAAAATTTAAATTTTGTATAACTTTGTGTAACTGTTAAATTTGTTATCATTTCTCGGCAGACGGCTAAGCCATGCTTAAATGTACTTAGTCTTAAACAAATACAATTGTAAATCTTATAAATGAATTAATAAAGTACCAAATAATAAAAATAAATAATAATAAACAAATAGTTAAATTTCGAAGAATCTATGAACAATAACAAACGCCTACTGTCGGCTATTTCACCCGAAAAAATAGAAATGTCTGACTACAAAAAGGGAAAAAGCACATCTGAACTCTTAAAGGATATGACTAGCAAAGATCTTGAAGATTTATTTGACTTTAAGCAACAACATCAAGCTACAAAGTCAGATATAGAGGAGGTGCGACTAGAAAAGTGAAAATGATGCTCTAAGAGGAGTTGTGCATTCCCATAAAAACGAAGGTGGGTGTTTTGGAAAAAGAAATCGAACGAATGCAAATGCTACATACAGATAAAAATTTGATCTTCCGCCTAGAATCCAACCAACAGGCCGATCAAAAAAGTCAAGTGCATGAAATATGTACTCAGCTGTCAAATGATCAGGCAAAAAATATTATTGAAGAAATAAAAGAAGTAAAATCGTGGAATTCGAAATATAAAAACTTTATTGTTAAACTTAAAACAAAGAAAACACTGTTCAATGTATTAAAAAACACAGGAACACTCAAAACTTCAAAGATCTCGGTGCAAAAAGATTATCCGCGGAGCATCAGAGCACAAAGAGGTCGTCTACTGCACATACGCAAACTGCTAAAAAGCTAGCGAAAGAATGGTAAAATTGCGCGTAAAAGAGGATACACTGTGGGTTGATGGAATTTCATACACCTGGGACGATTCTATCAGGCTGAAAAGTCGAACAAATTGTGGATTCGCCAAATTAAGTGAATATTTACGTATTCCCGACGATTATTTCCGAACTTGTTTATCAAAAAGCAAAAAAGCAGATGAAAATGACAAATTGACGACAGATTCAAGGTTCAGATCAAACGTCAACAAGGTTCAGAACTTATCAGTGCTGCCAAGTTGCTCTGGTCAATAGTACAGGGACAGACATGGCATGGAGTAAGACGATATTAATATTATTAAGTACTTAAGAGTGTAGCGTACAATGTTGGCGGTCTTAATAACAAATTTTTGTATCCAGGTTGTTTTACATTTTTTTAGTAGAATTTGAGTTTATTTTTTATTCGAAACTCATTTATTGGTAGATAAGAGTAAGACCTTTGAACAATATTTCCCATTATATACATGTTTTTGGATACCGGGAAAAAAAACAGAAAGTAGAGGACAGGCAAGCGAAGGTACGCTTATCGCAATCAAAAATATTATTTTTTCAAAATGTGAAGTAAAAATTGAGGAAAATATTGGATACATAGCAATGAAAAATATGAACAAAACACTTTATATCAAACCAATTTATATAAATTGCAACAACTGTCAACAGGAATACGATAAATTTAACGACTTTTTATGTTTGCTAAAATCGCACAATATAATGATAGTTGGTGACTTAAATGCGCGAACCGGAGATCTGGAAGCGGAAAACACATTTGGCTATCAAAAACGAAAAAGAAAAGAAGTTAGGTTAATAACGAAGGAAAACAAGTAGTCGATCTTTGTAATGAGTTTGGTTTATGTATATTGAACGGTGGCACAGAAGGAGATATAACAGGTGAATTCACTTTTGTTGGAAAGCAGGGAAGCTCTGTGATTGATTACGGTCTAATTGGTAGAGAGTGGTTGCCTATAGTAAACGAGTTTGCGGTAGGAGGTATCTCATATTAGGATCACTTACCAATATTCCTGAATATCGCAATTAAAAAACATAAGTTTTATCCAACTGAACGCAATCTGGTGAACCAAAATATGCTCAAGTGGAAAGCATCGGCAGTAACCAATTATCAAAATACGATGGATAACATACCATAGCATTTGGAAAACACGGTTTCTTTAAAATTTATTCCAATCTGTGAGCTCGAACGTATAATATGCGAAGGTGCGAAATTAATGAAAAATACTAACAGATTAAGAAAACAAAACAGAGTGGTATGATTTTTCATGTGAAAATCTAAGAAAAAGATCATTAGCACTCCTTAATATCCTCCGTAAATATGAAATGCCAAGTGTGAAGTTGGAATATTTGCAGGTAAATAAACTCTACAAAAATACATGTAAAGAAAAGAAAAGGAAGTATGAAGAAAGTTTAGCGATCTCCTTAAGTCAGAGCAAGGATTCAGCAGAATCTTGGACATTAACTAGGAAATTGAATGGTAACTGTGAAATGAAATATGCAGCAGCAGTGCCTTTGGAATTGTTAAGTAATCATTTCGCTTCACTCTTAAATACTACAAAACAATTATCTTGGCATTTTTCAGTACCATATACCATGATTGAGAAACTTGATAAGGCGATAACGGAAAATGAAGTAAGGATCGTTCTACAGAATCTTAAGGATGGCAAGGCGGCTGGATCAAATACTATGTCAGCAGAATTTTAAAAACAAAGTACAGATTTTTTAAAAGTAAAACTAACGGAAGCACTTAATATTATGCTGAAATATGGAACGTTCCCTGATCACTTTAATGAAGCACTTATAATGCCAATTCATAAAAAAGGTGACGCAGAAGACCCTACAAATTATTGAGTAATATCGTTTCTGAATGCAGCCTTAAAAATATTTAAAATAATACTTTACGGAAGATTAAACAATTGGCTGCACGATGAAAACAAACTCAGTGAATTTCAAAGTGCTTTTTGTAAAGGATACTCTACAGCGGACAATATCTTTGTACTTCGATCGCTTGCTCAATGGAAACTTGACTAAAATAAAAAAACTATATGCCTTCTTCGGCGATTTCAAGGCAGCGTTTGATTCCATCAATAGAAATGCTTTATTTTATAAACCGTTTAACTTGGGGGTTTCAACTAATTTTGTCTGCACTATTATATTTAAGTGAACCAAGGAGTAAGACAAGGCTGTAACATAAGTCCCCTGTTGTTTGCATTTTTCCTTGATGATTTGGTAGAGTGTCTAACTTGAGGAGTGGAGTTTGCTAATAAAACGTTCAAGGTGATCATGTATGCGGACGACATTGTCATTCTTGCGGAATCCATGACCGCTCTACAAATGATGATCAATAAACTGGAAGACTATTGCCAATTGTGGAATCTAGAGGTGAATACTGCAAAATCAAAAGCCCTGCTATTTAAGAATGGATCCGGCAGACGGGCGAGCAATGAGCAATGGAAATTTGGTGAAAAAACCTTAGAAGTTGTTTTGTCATATACGTATTTAAGAATGGAGTTCACTTCCAACTTAAAACTAGATAAACATCTCAAAATGAAACTAAACAAGGCAAAATCGGCAATATGTGTAAATTGGCAAAGAATTTATAATAACAAACTAATAGCGACCGATCTAAAGTATAGAGTTTTTAACGCAACTACCCAGGCTATACTGTTTTATGGAGCACAAGTATGGGGAGTACAGCGACATGAACTAGTTGAATACCTGCTACGCTTCTTCTTAAGAAAAATATTTTACCGATAAACATGCCAAAATATATGTATTATCTGGAAACCGGTTTGTCATCACTGTTTATTGGAACTCTCAAGAAGAGAAAAAGATGCATGAAGAAAATTTTGCGATCTCCTAAACTCAGAGCAAGGATTCAGCAGAATCTTGGACGTTAACTAGGAAATTGAATGGTAACTGTGAAATGAAATATGCAGCAGCAGTGCCTTTGGAATTGTTAAGTAATCATTTCGCTTCACTCTTAAATACTACAAAACAATTATCTTGGCATTTTTCAGTACCATATACCATGATTGAGAAACTTGAAAAGGCGATAACGGAAAATGAAGTGAGGATCGTTCTACATTTAGTAGGTAGTAAGTTTGCCAAAATTTTACACCAAATGTTCTTATGTGTATAATATGCTCAATTTATTTTTGTAAATAAAATATCCCCTGAAGAAGACGGCAACCACCGTCGAAACGTCGGGAAAGGAAATTGTTTCATTAAAAAAACATTACGACAAAAACGCCGAAAGAGATATATTTTAAATCTCGAACAGCTATAATAAAAGTATAAACTTAAATTATGTGCAAACTATATTTTGATTTAACTAATATAAAAGTTGTAAATATTTGTTTTAACTAAACTAAAAGTCCTGCTAAATTTTTGTTTTAACTAAACTAAAAGTAAAATTATGATAAATGTGAACATTTTCTCAGCTACAGTTATTAAAAGAAGTGCAATTATAATTTTGTATTTTAGATTAACTTTTTGCAAAAAGTGTAAAATTATTTAATTTAATACAATGAACATGGAATGATTGCCCCTCAGGCAGACGACATTTCATGTCATGTCCTTATTATTTATTCAAGAATTATAATACCTAATGTACCTGTTAAACAATTTAAATTGAAGAAAAAAGAATCTATCTATAATGTAATTCTTGATTTTGACTTTTTGTTTGCTCTTACATTTTTAATAAGTAAAGTCGAATTATCCACTGATGATGGTATCGTGCCTTTACCGAAACAATTGTTCGAACATTATATTTTTATAATAAATTAACTATTTAAAACATTAATAAGTTATATCATTTATTTACGTGACGTGAAGGTGTTAAAATCAAATATTTTTGTTAATTAATTGACTTGTCACGTAGCGTTCAATCATCCTAATAATTAAATATTAGGGTTAAAGAAAAAATATTTCATATAAAATCAGACATTTTATTTCTATCAAAATGTAAATACTTAAAGTTAACTCCGAATTTCATAAATATCAAAGAAAATTTCGAACGCAAAATCAGTCAAAAAGCATTACATGTGGCACGACGAATTTGGCTAATTGATAAATTGTGACGTCACTACGCCTCTTTAGCTAAAGCTGACTTAGATGCTTACAACCTACAACAAAAACTTTCCAGAAAATTACATCTTCAAGAGTATGATGAACTTCCGCTAAGAATACATGAATCATGTAACACTCTCCTAAATAAATACTCACAAACAAAAGGGAAAAAAATTGAAAAACTTAAAAATCGCAAAAAGCTTTCAAAAACCAAAAGTAAAATATATAGAAAATTTCGTAGTAAATAAGTCTTCACTTATATTAAGCCCTAGTGAAATTAACCTTTTAAGCAAAGGCCTCAATTTTGCAATCACCCGAGAGAAGATTCCCAAAAAAGAAATAATTGTGGACGTTGAATCAAATATGCATTTAATCAACACAGATAACAGACCAATCCTGCGGAAACAAATATCAAACCTGGTATCATCAGATAAGCCAATAACACAAATAAAATGCGAAATGTTATAAGATCACTCAATAAAAAAGACTTATTTATTACCAAAGCGGATAAAGGCAATGCGGTTGTCGTAATGGATAAAATAAATTATGACAATGGGATACAAAAATTAATTGATGATGGGCCATACACTCGTGTTAAAAATCCACTTCACAAAATGACAAAACGTACACATGACACCATCGAAAAAAAATTGACTTATTTGGTTTTAATTGGAAGCGGAATATTAAAACATCGCTCAACTATGTTCCTCCTATATATGGTTTGCTTAAATTGCACAAACTTAAAAGTGATAGTTTTCGACCAATCGTATCGAATATCAATTCACCATGCTATTTATTATCAAAATGGTTTATAAAAAGAATTAATATTCTAAAAAAAATTGATAAGTTTTCAATTAAAAACTCGATTGAACTAACCCACAAATTAAGAGACATATCAATCGAAAGAGATGAATGCACTGTTTATTTCGACATTACATCTTATTCAACAAATGTGCCTGTAAAAGCCGCTCTCGCTTCTTTGAATGTCTTTATTGATAAACAAAACATTAATCCGATTGAAAAAAGCGCGCTATATGATCTCACAAGTGCATGCGTTGAACAGACTTTCTTCCAATTTCGTGGCAATTATTACCAACAAACGAAGGGACTTGCTATGGGTAATTCACTATCTGGTTTTATTTGTAATTTTTATGTCAACAGCTTAGAAGAAAAATTATCAAAAGCAAATAAATTACCAAGAATATGGCATGATGTAGTACCATCGCTAAAAACAATAAATGGTGTATGTAAATCAATTCAATACACCGTTGACATTGAAAAAGATAAGAAACTCCCCTTTTAAGACCTTACCCTAAAGCCAAATAACAAACGAATTGAGTACGAAATCAGCCAACTAGCACTGACCGATATATAACAAGTGATTCCAACCATCATCGGTCACACAAACAAGCCGCATTTAATTCAATGGCGTATAGATTTTGTAATGTCCCATTAAAATCTGAAGAAGTTATATCATTAATTTAGATGACGTGAAGTTGTTCAAATAAAATATTTTTGTTAATTAAGTAATTATTTACATTATAAAAACAGATTAGATTTCAATATCTCTAGTATCATGGTAGCAACCACTTTTCTCTTTAAGCCCATTCCGTCCCATTGTACTTTTAAGTCTGCAAAATGCAGCTCCTTTATCTGTATACAAAAGTAGGCTATGAAATGAAAACTACATGTGTAAAAGATTTCGTTAACCTATTGGGTAATTTTGAATTTTTCAAAAAAAAAATACTTTTTAAAACTCAAGTTAAGTGGAAATAACATTTTGGAAAAATGGTGTAAATTAATATATTTCTCAACAAAACCAAATAAAATATTTAAAAAAAAGAGTACATAAAACACTCGATTTTTTAAAATAAACCAACTGGTTTTGTCAAGCCAGGAACTGTCAAAATCCATTAAAGGACGTCTCCGATTTAAATGGATTAAAAAACCTCTACAAAATTCGAATTTACTTCAAAGAATTAGAAATTTTTCCGAGTCTATTTTTGGATCAGTAAAAAGGTGATTTTAGGTCTTTTGGGTGACGTTTAGAATAAAATATTATCCAAATGTCTAAATATAGTTTGTGAGGATATGAGCAGTCAAATCCCATTGAAGGATGGCTCTGATTTAAATGGATTAAAAATCCTCTGCGAAATTAAAATTTTACCTTAGAAAAATAATGCATAAAATGCAAAGTAACTAGACGTGCTTTTTTTTCGTCATCCGATTATTCCTTATTCTTTAATTTAAACTCACAGTTTAAGTGCACAAAGCACAACACTTTGCCTTAATTTTGCCCTTGCATCTCATTTTATCTCTCTGAAGTTCAACTTTTATTTTTAATTTAAAATAAACATTAGTTTTCATTTTCTGTGTACTTTTATCGCGATCTAAATATGCCACCAAAAAACAATAAGCGATTCCGTGTACAACAACAAGAAAGTGACGGTGATTCCTCTCCGAGAGATAATGGTGCACGCGATTCAAATGGCATTGCTGACAAACTGTGGAGCTGCATGGAAATAAAGTTAGAGGAGTGGATGGTGACATTTAATCATTCGCTGGATGCTAAACTCGCCGCCCTGGAGGATCGCCTAAATGCTCAGATAAAGGAAAATAGATTGATATTCGAACAACAACTGCAAAAGCGCATAAGGAAATCAAACGGCTTGAACTCGTTGTTGATCAACTGGAGAGGGAGAAAATATGTTGTGATGCCATAGCTGCTGGTGTGCCAGAGAATCCTGGAGAAAATCTAGAGACCATTTACAACAAAATCTGTGCCACTGTAAATATTCAGCCCCCTAACATACACACAATCTTTCGCGCCAAAAACAAACAACATTCGACTCGGGCATCATACTGAAATTTGTGGACAAGCATGGGAAACAAAAATGTATGCAAGCGGTAGCGAACTTTCGCAAAACAAAAAAAGCTCCGCTTAGCCTTTCGGATATAAGCTTTAATTCTCCAAAAAGCTTTTTCATTAACGATAGTCTAACGAAAAACAACTACCAGCTGCAGCGCCTTGCATTAAGCCTGAAACGAAAATCTCTAATCTCATCGGTGCATACATTCAATGGTCAAGTCTTCATCCGCAAACCTAACAACGAAAATCCATTCATCATTTATAATTTCGAGGATCTGAGGAATGCCGTCGGGCCTGACGTCAACAATGATCTACAAAATTATGGTAGCTAAAATTTATATTTCAATGGAAGAATTTTTGTTTGTTTTTCTTTTGTTTGTTTTTAACTTTCTTTCTTTGTCGCAACTAGGTTTTTCCCTTTATTTACTTAAATTTGATGTTCAAGTTGTTTCAGTTCACAATGTTTCTCTACTGTATTTTTTCTTTCTTCTTTGTGAAATAAATGTGTACGATATTTCTGTTTTCGATTCCAGCCTCGTTTTAGACTTTTGTTGTAATGGGCAGCAACAATGATGCTGGCTTTCACAGTATAAACGAAAAAAACAAATTTTTATTAAATACTCTTTGTAAAAATCATAATGGTTTGCATATTTGCCACATTAACGCACAGAGCCTTGTTAACAAATTCAATGAGTTTAAAATGATATTTGAAGATAGCTTGGTTGATATTGTTTGCGTGTCTGAGACCTGGTTCAACCCGTCTTTGAATAGAAGTCTTTGTTCACTAACTGGATTTAAAAAACATACAGAGCTGATCGAACTCACTCTAGCGGAGGTGGCGTTGCAATATTTGTTAAGAATTATATCCGGTCTAGTCACGTAAAATGCTCTGATGGTATCCAAGCGTGTGACTATTATTTTATTGATATACTCGAAGGTGACAATAAATGCAGTATCGGTACTATATATATGCCACCAAGAGTCGCAAGTTCTGGCCTAATAACACCGATCGTAGAAGAAATGTGTTTTCGGGTACCAAAATTAATTGTTTGTGGTGATTTAAATATTAATCTCCTTCAACCCTCCTCTAAATGTTTCACAACTTCAATGAATTCTTTGGGGCTCTCCTTTCTAAATTATGTTGAACCGACTCATTTTAAGCCAGACTGTGTCCCCTCCCTGATTGATGTTTTCATTGTTAGTTTTGTTAAATGTTCTAGTCAGTTATCCGTACCAGTGTTTTCATATCATGATCTGGTTTTTGAAACTCTCGATATAAATCTTGAGAGCAAATCTCCTCAATACTACGAGTATCGTGATTTTCGTAACATAAATGTTGAATATTTATTTAATGATTGCTCATCCATTGAATTGTACTAAATTTTTTCAACATCAAACGTTGATTATCAAATTGAATGCCTTAATTTAGCAATAACTTATCTTTTTAACAAACACATTCCCATTAAGACTCGGCTCAAAAGATCGCGTAGTTGTCCCTGGCTTTCTCTTGAGATCGTTAATGCAATTAAAGCAAGAGACGTCTCATACCGTCGTTGGAAACGATTTGGCTGTCTAGAAATGTTTCGTCAATTCAAAACATCCCGTAACTTTGTAACAAAATTAATTAAATCAGCTAAATATAATTTTTATAATAACAGGTTCAACCTGGATCGTGCCTCCAAGTACTTTTGGAAAGAAATCAAGAATATTGGATTAAGGGAAGATTTTTCTGTTTCCGACGATAACATCGATTTAGAGGAGTTGAATCGAAAGTTATCTAATCCCCTAAGCCAATTCACCACTGGTTCTAGTGCCTCAGAGAACGATAGAGTCGATGCTTTTTCTGTATGTTCAGTAAATGTATATCAAGTAGGTAAAGCAATATTTTCTATTAAGTCCAAATCGACTGGACTTGACAACATCCATCCTGACTTTTTAAAAATCATTCTTCCTTTCATACTTCCTCATATAACACACATTTTTAACACCATCATAATGACCTCAACCTATCCCACTTCCTGGAAAAGATGAAAGACTATTGCCATCCCTAAACGAGGGAAGAAAATAGAATACAGACCTATAGCTATCCTTCCTTTTTTATTCAAGGCTTTTGAATATATATTAAGTAACCAGATAAAAAAATATATAGAAGACACACACCTTTTAAGCCCACTCCAATCAGGATTCAGATCTGGACACAGCTGTATTTCAGCCCTTTTAAACGTCTCAGAAGATATCAGACAGAATTTAGACTATAATTATACAACTGTGATGACTTTACTTGACTTTTTCAAAGCATTTGATTGTGTTAACTCTAATCTTCTCTGTGATAAACTGACTACTTATTTCAATATCTCTGACACAACTAAAAATCTTATTTATTCGTACTTGACAAATCGCATGCAAGCCGTATCGTGTAACGGCAAAATGTCTTCGTTCCTTCCTGTCAATGGCGGTGTTCCTCAAGGATCTATCCTTGGACCCTTACTGTTCTCTTTGTTTATTAATGATTTGTTTCATATCTACGCGGACGATGTTCAGTTATATATAAGCTTCCCTATTGGTATGCTTGAAGATGCTATAGAAAAATTAATATTGATTTAGGCTCAACATTCCATTGGTCTACTCGGAAGGAACTCAAACTTAATCCGGAAAAAAACGAAAGCAATCCCAATATGTAAATATAAACCCCAGCCTCAAAACTTTCCTTCCCTTTTCTTAAACGCCTGGCAAATCGAATATGTAACAGATGCGAAAAACCTAGGTATAATATTCAACAATAGACTAACGTGGGATACCCATATAGACTCTATTATCTCCAAAATGTATGCTTCACTTCGATGACTATCTGTTAGTAGATCAATTCTGCCTACTCAAGTTAAATTGAAGCTGGTTAAATCTATTATCATACCAATAGTATCATATGGGTGTGAGATATTTGTAGATCCTGACTCACATTCGCTTCGTAAGCTAAAGGTAGCATTCAATGCCATTGTCAGGTTTGTCTTCAACCTCCGAAGATACGATCACGTTTCGTCTCAGGCTCGTCAACTATTAAATTGTAACTTAGAAGCTTTTTTCAAGTATCGGTGTTGTTCCTATATCTTCAAATTAATTGCTAACAAGACTCCTAACTATCTGTTTAACAAGCTTGATTTTTGTTCCTCAAATCGTTTTACATTGTTGCGCTCCCCCAGGTTTACCTGTTTGACATCACGGAGGCAATTTTTCGTTTATGCTGTTAGACTGTGGAATAATCTTCTAATTTTTTTTGTCTACATATCTTTCTTCTTGCGACTATGATTTGCTTTTTAATTTTATTAAATTGATTTTTATATATTAAATTATTATCAATATTTTGCTAGAATTGATTAGTATTTAATATTTACATTCATTATCATTATCCTAATCAGTAAAATGTATTATATCCTGTACTATTTATAAGTGAATCTTGATGTACAGCAGTTATTTTTTTTAAATAAATAAATAAATAAATACGAAATTTTTCCGATTTGTTTTGCTTTGGAAAAAGGTGATATAAGGCCCTTGGATTACTATTGAAAAAAAATATTATCAAGACGTCAACCTGCCAAGCCATGAATTCTCGAATTCTCGAATTTTCTGAGGTGAAATTTGAATTTTGTAGAGGTTTTTTAATCCATTTAAATCGGAGCCATCCTTGAATGGATTTTTGACAATGACCGAATTCTATTCCAAATACATGCATACATAAATCCTACGTATTCTTCTCTGCATTTAAGCAATGCGCCTATTTCTGTATTACTATGTACATACATATGGGATTTGATATTTTAATGCGCATAGAATATTTCGCAAATAAAACTTCTGAATATTATAAACCTTGAACTAAAAAATAATTAAATACAAAAAATGCCTTCAGCGAAAACCGAAACCAAACCACCGAGACCGCGCACCGAAACCAGTGAGACTCTGAACGAATTTCGGTACCAAAAATACGGTCTCGTCGGGTGCTTTTAAAGGAGTCTCGGCTCGTTGACAATACCTAGGCCCTGACGAGACCGAGACTAGTATCGGTCTTATTACCAGCCATACAGTATTCACATATATTCATATAGGGGGTAGGGCAGGTTGTGTTTGCTTTGATTACTTTTGATGACCTGGTGGTTGGTCTAGATGGTGATTCCGTCAGCAATCGCTTCCAATATGCTTGGACACCCGAAAGCGAATGGATATTTTGGGCTTCGCTATTCGAAGCGGAAAGCATAGTTCATATAAGTACTGCTAATACTCATGTATTACAAGACGCTTCTCAAACTTAAAGTGTTTCAAGTATTAGCTAAAGCTGATCATGGATTGGTAAAACCAGAGGTGTTCACTACGGTTGATGGAAGGCCAACTGAAAACCCGCGTTATCAAAAAGTTATAGGGCTCGCTATAGCGTAGAGCGTAGAATAGCTCCTCTTAGTCGGGAACTGGCTGGTTTTATATTGCCCCGTGACCATTTTGGGTATGATTTGGATGAATATGGCGTTACAATTAATTAACATTTAGAAAGATCCAATTTCGAGTTTGCAGATTATGTTACCTTAAGTATGGAATTCAATGGAAATTGATGACTATGATGTTACTGCAAATATTGTTCGGCCGGGCGAACAAGATCTTCCTGATTCCTCAGATACTAAATGGTATTCAGAAGATGTGCGTGAAAGCCAATATTTGCTTCAAATTGTAGGACAAAGAAACACATATGCTGGACGACAGCAGAAGTAGCCTATTTAGAAAACTACGCAACAGGTTTTTTCCACCACCTGTAAACGTAAAAGAAGCAGTTGATGACTTTGGACGATGAAGGCCAATTTCTGAATCTTCCAGTCAATTAATCTCTATGCTTAAGTGTTTAACTCAAAGTTTTCATGAAAATGCCCTACGATTATTTTTCTCTGACGGTAAAATTGAAGCTATCAAGTCGAACATGCAAAACGTGTGGTCAAGTCGCTAAATCGTCATATCGAGAAGCTTCATAAAAAAAGACACACTGATATGAAATATTAGGCATATAAGAGTCTCTGTTCGTCGTGCTAATAAACTGGTTCACATTTTTCAAAATTTAGAGCACCACTATGTTAAATGGCTCGAACGACGTAAACAGTTCAAAATCGGATCAAAGTGACCAGAAACAAAATTGAGCAGCAAACATCCAATATCATCGAAAACTAAGAATCATGGATTCGGGTGCCATTAACTGAATAGTGCTAATTGGAATTATTAGGGGTATTCACGGCCCGATGTATCTGGTCTTGTATCATTGTAAGAGTGTAAAAGCGTAGCATTTTTCTGCACTACAACAACAAAATGTACTGAATATCAAAGTCTTCACTCTTATACTTTTACAATACTCGAACCCTATTGTAACAGAAAAATACAAGAGTGTAAGATTTTTTTAACACAAACTAAGCCTCTTTCAGACCAAATGTGAAACAGATTTTGATATTTGCTTCAGTGTTGCTACGGATTGGATTAGTAAAGGTGTTTACACAGTCTGTTGTTAAAAAATTAAATTTTACAATTTTACAAGACTTGGTGCACCAGATCGTAAATAACCCTAATATGTATAATTTAAATTAAATTTTTGTTTATTTTGTGACCTTTAGTCCAAATTATACTTTTCGCCCAGGTACTACAGTTGGGCTCATCAGGTAGATGCTGTATTACCCTTCTAAGACGCAAAATATTAGTCGATGGCTACCGACACAAATAAAATTTACTGCTTTCAAACACTCTGAATTATATTTTTCTAGGGGAATTCGGTCGAATTCAGACACCTACCCTAATATGTATACCAAACATTTAAACGAGTTTGTTTTGTGCGTAATATTACTTACGATTATAATATGTATTTGTACCAAAATGAATATTATATGCGTTAAAATCCTCTATCCTTAATCTATTTTCTTATTCATAGAATTAGAAATAAATAAAACAATGGAATACATTAAAAGAAAAAAATGCATATTACCATGTCTGCTTACGTAATACTTGAAGGCTCCTAAACCCACATAGACAATATTTATACACATATTCTTTCTCTCAATTTATATTCTTATTTCAGTTCCTGTTCCTTCGCTTAGGAAAAAGTTTGTTACTCTTTACTTGTGATTATAGGTACTTACCATAAGGCAAGTTATATATTCGTGCAACAAAAATGCTAACCATCAAACATGACATTACGATCATTCAGAACACAAAAAAAGTGGGTCCCCCAATTCCATGTCTGTCTGGATTTGCCTGACGGTTTTGCTTCAAACTTGATACATATTTTGTATGGGTATTATGCCCACGTTTTTTCATTTGTTTTTTAAGACGACAAATAACAGTAGCTCCCATACATTAATTTATTGTTTGCAAAAAAATAAAAATCTTATTTTTCTCCAAAACGGATTCAACGATTTTTATAAAAAAAGAAATTACTTAATTAATGAAGGGAAAAGGAACATTTTGGTAATTTTTTCTTATAAAAACATTGTTATTTTTGGTACCACTAGTAGTACCATTCTTTTGGTTTTTCTGAAAAACTGTTGATTTGATCTTTTTAACATTCTTATGTAGACGCCGCTATAAAGTCTTAACACTAATGTAAACCAAAATTTTTCCAAAATTTCGAAAGCGGCTTAATGGATTAACATTATCTTAAACAGTTAAAAACATTGTATTCCTAAAATAAAAAACAACAGTACCTCCCACACAAATGTTAAATAAACGTTAAGAAAAAAAATGTATTTTTCGCTCCAAGAATTTTTATTTAAAAAATGTATGTGTTCTTAAATTAGTACAGCCCACTTTTAAGTTTAAACATATCTTATTTGTTCACTATTGGTTGATCCGATTAAAATTAATTTTTAATGCAAATGATCCTTAAAAGTGTTAATAAAGCTCAAATTTTCAAAAGAAAAGTTTTTGATTTTTAAAAAAATAAATAATTTTTTTTTAAATTGATTTTTCAAAAACGAGTCACTGATTTTTTTTTAAATTTCAATTTTCTATGTATATTAATAATATCTTGAAAATGGCGTTTAAATTTTGGTTATTAAAATTTTTACAAAATTTTATACATATAAAATTATTTTTTTTTAAAACTGCTCCAACGATTTTTGAAATGTTTTTTTTTTATATATTCATATTGATCAAGGAATTCAAATGGCATCTTTGTTTTCTTTCAAACTATATAAAAACATTTTATTATGCGTCTTTGCCATTTATTTCCTTTTTAATTTTTCCATACGTCACTCAATACTTCATACGGCGCCAAACCTGCCTGAAGGAAAACAGGCAATTGACTAGGGCGGCAATCAAATAGGGCGGCACAATTGCTTCAACAAATTTAAAACTGAAAAAAGAGTAAGACGAATGCTTCTCCTTGAATCTAAAACAATATCAGCAAGTACTGCACTTTATTCTGTTCATTCTACTTTGTTGTTCGTTTATTTTTTAAGATATCTTCAGGTATACGAGGGCTAATTCATACAAATTTATTTCGTATACCTCTCTGTCCCGCTGTAATAGTATTTAAAATATTGGAAGCTTGTTGCCGTTTACCGTTGCTTGCACGAACAGTGCACGGTATGTAAATTAATACTTGCCGTTACCCTTATACGTTTTAAAAAATGTTAAGTTTATTTTTCATCGAGAACAAAATTGTTCCGATTGATTCGGTGCAAGCTTAAAAACTGATTTTATAATATCATCTTAAATCTAAATCATCTTTCTGGATGCAGCGATCGCCAACGGAGGAAAAGATGAGTCGACGATGTGTTTATTAAATATTTGTAATTTGGTATCATGTTGTGAAGTTGTTTGTGATCTTCCCATCACTCATCGATGGATGAATCTTTTGATGAATGGAAGAAATGTAATCTACTATATTATCATCATGACCAATGATGATTTTGATTCTTAAGTAAAATGTAATGTCAGCACTTTTTGGTGTGACTTTTATATTGGGATGTGTGATTATAACTCCCCTCTTTCTTAAATGATGCGTCCCGAATCTTCTTCCAAATGTTTTGTAAGGAATATAACTTTTTTGTTGATATTGTCATACATGATATCATCTTGGCGTCGTTTTTGATTTTGTTTTTTAATATATAATATTTTAATATACTTAGAAAGTATTACATATGTTAAGATAGTTATTACCAATAAGAGGACAATAGAAATGAATGATTTTCAATATGCTTTGCAATTCTAGGCATTAAATTTATATTTTTGAATTTCAGATCTTCATTATCTGATTCCATAATTTTGTAATAATTATTAACATGGGTCGTTCTAATATAATTCCATATTTTATAAGATGGATTTTCATAAGTGACGTTATCTATTACAGTTTCATTTTCAAAAATTATTAAATAAACTTCTGCTATAGAGTTATTATCCACTGTATGGTTACCAGATAACAAAATAGCACCATCTTGTATTACTTCTATATTTTTATTCTTTTCTATTATTTTATTACATTGTCCATTTTCTTTATTCAAAATTTTAGATACACAAGATTGTTTCATGGATAATTTACAAAATGTGTTTCTTAGCTCTACTTTACAATTTTCAACATTTGAATATGTATTGTTACATTTAATTATTTCTTTCTCAATTTTTAATTTACCATCTTTTTGACTTACAGTTCTAGTTTCGTATAATTCACAATTCTTGTTTATTATGGGATATTTTGTATATACGAGTATAACAACAGCGTCTTTATTTTGTTAAATTTTAAATTTTGATACGTCCATAAGTTCTGTCAATGTCATGCTTTCATGTTCACGATTTATAATTTGTTGAATGTATTTTAAGTTTTAATATTATCTTTGTGTATTATTCTGTCTTTGGAATATATCCTTTCCCTATTCCCTAAGTCTTCTTTAACTTTTTTGCTTTCTATATTTTGGCTAAAGTTTATTTCTAGCTCCTATGATTTTTTCATCCTTATATATTTTTACCTTCACATTGGGGTTATTGGGAGTGCTGTGTAGCTGTACTAGAAGAGTCTTCGTCAGAAATATGATTTAAATATTGCTTAGACAAGGCATCTATCTGCAACTACATTTGTAGTCCCTGGTTTGTATATAATTTTGGGAGCAAACTCCTCAATAAATGCATGCCATCGTTTCATTTGGCGTTTGGGTTTCGTACTGATACTGCAAAGGTAAGTGGTTGGTGATTCGTATGGATCTCAAGGTTAGAAACTCCGTAAAGATAATTTCTTAAATTTTTTAAGGATCATACTATGGCGTATAATTCTTTTTCATTAGTAGCATAGTTTTGTTCCGTTTTATTTAACGTTTTCGAAGTGAAGGTTATAGGTTTTCCTTCCTGAGTTAGAACACCTGCTATAGCATTATTAGAAGCATCAGTTGTTAATGTAAATTTTTTATTAAAGTCGGGTTGAACTAATTCAATTTGGTTTATTAAAAGATTTTTTAAAATTCTACAAGCCAAAATGGCTTCTTCATCTAGATTTATGTCTGTCTTTTTGGACAAATTTTTTGATATTCTACCATTTTCTCCGGCTAAATATTTAGTTAAGGGTTTTGTTACTGAAGAGTAACTTTTAACAAACTTACGGTAGTAACCAGTCATGCCTATAAAACTTCTTAATTAACGTAATGTTCTTGGTAATGGGAAATCATTTATTGTGGCTATCTTATTCGGGTCTGTTTTAATAGTATTATGAGCAACTATGTAACCTAAAAATTCTGTTTCTTTTTCATAAAATTTCAATTTCTCTAAGGACATCTTCATATTGGCTCTTTTTAATTTACCTACAATTTCATTTAAAGGTTTATTATGTTCGGTTAAATTCTTAGAGTATACTTTTATCTGATACATATATACATGACATACTTTACCTATATATTCACGCAATATATAGTCCATAGCTCTTTGGAAAATACTAAGAGCGTTTTTTAAACCAAATGGCATTCTCAAAAATTAATATTTTCCATTATTTATGCTAAAGGCCGTTTTTTTCAATATCTGATTCTTTCATTTGTATTTGATGAAAGCCTGATTCTAAATCTATCGTAGGGAAATATTCTGTTTTCCCTAAATTTGACAATTTGACATTACTCTCGGGTATAGGATATCTATCTGATATCGTTTTTGCATTTAATTTTTTATAATCTAATACCATTCTCAATTTTTGACTACCATCTTCATTGGTGCCTTTTTTTGGAACAACCCAAATCTGTGAATTATATGGACTCCTACTTTGACGAATAATTTCTGATTTTAATAAATCTAATTTCCTATTTCTTATTCCTTATTTCTGCCACTACATCTATTCGGAAAAGTAAATTTAAATTTATATCAGAATGTATATTTTCAATCTTTTTAGTTATTAGTTATTATTTAATATTTTCACTATTTTCCCTAATTACTGTTTCAACTTTTAGTGTGTTTTCGGAATCCTCTGATTCCCTTGTATTATTTAATTCTGATTGTTTATTTTTTACATTTGGATCATTTAAATCTTTGGATAAGAATATTTTTTCGCTCTTATTATTATAAATTAAAACACCATTTTCAAAATCTAGCTTTATAGAAGCTTCTTTTAATAACATATATTCTATCAATAAATCACTTTCTAAATTTTCAATTTCATAAATTACTAAATTAATATATATGCTATATAATAATGCGATATAATGGAATAACCATTTATTATATGAATTCTCTTTTTTACTGACAATTCTTGTCTATCTTGTAGAATATTGGGTCTACAATAGCAACTTGTTGCTCCCGTGTCAATCAAAAGTAGCTTTGGTTCTGTTGGGTGATTTCTGAGGATGAAGGGTAATTGACACGGCGATCGCCTAAAAAAGCCTCCTCATTTATATTATTTATTCTTTGGTTCTTAACTGCTGGTTGCTGTCCACTATTTTGAACACTATGTGGTCTCTTATCTACATATGAACTTCTTTGAAAATTGTTGTCCTACATTATTGTTATTATTGTTATTATTAGACCGCCAATTATTGTTATGGTAATTATTATGGTTAGGCATTTTCATGTTTGAACTGCCAAGTGTCATTGGTGACGAATGTTGATTTTGGTGGCGATTGTGGTTTGGATTAGTTTCCCAAACAGATCTTTTAGGAAATCGTAGGTTATTGTTATTTGCTCTATTATTTGTACTATCGTTATAATGCATATTTTTATTGAAATGAAGAGCGAACTGGGCCCTTTGGTTGTTACATTCTAATTCTTCCGCTTTAGCAAGAGGGCTGGGTAAATCATTAGGACTAAGAGAAAACATTATGTTGCACAATGGAGCGTTAAGTCCTGTGATAAAAACACGTAAGGCATTCTTACCGTGAGCTTCGATGAGCTCCTTGGTTAAACTGTCTCGGCCATGTGTCATAATAGTCTTATTTATTAATAGTGTCAATTTTGTATTGACCAAATTATAATATTCAATTAACGATGATGAACCTTGTCTCAAAATACTTAATTGTTGTTCAGTCTACATCTGACGCAAGTTCAAGTCAGACGCGTTATTTTATTTCTTTGCTTATTTTCTCAGCTAATTCTCACAATGAATATCAAATGTGATAAATGTAATAAAATAACAAATAGTGTTGATATCGTATCATGCTGTGTGTGTGGTACAAGTATTCATAATGAATGTACTAAGTTTCAAAAGAATGAATTAAAGCTTTTAAAATCGAATGACAATATATTTTTTAAATGTGATAAGTGCAAGACCAATGCCTCTTTGCCTGACTGAATACAAAAAATTAATGACCTCTTTGTCTACCTACAAGGAAACATAAAAGACTTGAATAAATTCGGTTATTCTTTTGATTCTAATGCAATAACAAAACTGCCTAGAGTTCAAGTAAAATCTAGTGCATTAAACTCAAGCAGAAACATTCGTGATACAACTCGTGTGCAAAGAAAACCAAAGGTCGGTGACCTCTCCGTTCGCACAACCTCATCGTCGCCCATGAATTGTCTTTACACGAATCGTAATGTTTGTTCTCCTGCTATTGCAAGCTCTTCTCGCTTGAGCGTTAACGGTGTATTTAAGAAAAATAGTGATAATCTCTCATCTTCTGTCCCAAATCTTTCATCGGTTAATTCTGATTCTGATAAGAATGTAGGTATTTTACCAAAAGATAATTGTGGGATTAAAAATGATGATGCTTCTGAAGCTGCTGTTGGTGATGCTGTTGCTGGTTCTCTTTCACTATCTACACATGTAGATATGATTGATAAGAGTCAACCCAGTCTACCTGCTGAGATGACGGTGGCCGTTGATATTAATTCAATAGATGTGGGTGATTTTGCTTTGGTGGACGTTGATAATTTTGCTGTGTATGATAAACCTTCTTCTGCTGATGGACAAGTTGTTGTTGTACCTGCAATTGTTGTTGATGCGGATTTTGTTGCTGAAGGTGGTGTGGATGATGTTGCTGTTGTTACTGATAACGTTGATGATAATGGTTGTGAAGCTGTTGCTGCTCATGGTGTGGGTGCTTTGATGAACGACGACAATTATTCTGCTATGTATGATAAACCTTCTACTGCTCATGGGGAAGTTGTTGTTGTACCTACAATTGCTGTTGATGCAGATTTGGTTGCTGATGGTGCCTCTATAAATAACCAAATACCTACAAGACCTAAACAAATTGGAGGGACAAATTCTGATATACGTCATAGCTTTAAAATTGCCAGAAACCTGAAATGGTATCATTTGGGTAGTTTTCTATCGTCTACTACTACTGATGAAATAATTAACTTCATTTCGACGAATTTGAGCATACACCCAACATCAATTTTCTGTCATAAGCTGGAAAATAAAACCTTTCCTGTACGCAACAGGGTTAATTTTAAAGTTGGAATTCCTTTTGAGATGGCAAGGAAAGTTTTTGACCCATCTTTTTGGCCTATTGGGGTGAAAATTCGTCCTTTTGTGTATATGCCAAAAAACTTGCCTGTGGGAACAGATCAAGGAATGACGTAAAAAAAATAGATACAAACCCAGCTTTAAAAATTTACTATCACAACGCTAGTGGAATCCGAACCAAGATAGCTCAATTGTTCAATCTAGCTTGCCATACTGAATATGATATAATTATCATCACGGAGTCCTGGCTGTATAATGGAATACTATCAACAGAAATATTTGACTGTCGCTTTTACAATGTGTTTCGTTCTGACCGATGTAAAACCTCTCTCGAACGTGGTGGTGGAATAATAATTGCTGTCCGAACTACTCTTTGCAGCGATGAAACAACTCTGCCTATTAAAGACATCGAACAAATCTGCGTTCGTGTGAAAATTGCATCCAAGCATCATCTTTATTTTATAGTGAGTTATGTTCCTCCTAAAAGTAGTTTGGATTTATATGAAAAGCATATTCATAATATTGACTTTATAAATGGTATTAATTCAGTTTTTGATAATTTAATCATATTAGGTGATATTAATTTATCTGACATTGTTTGGACATGGTCTGAATATGAAAAAAGGCTTATTGCTTGTAATTTAAACAAAGATTCTGAAATTATCTTTATTGATTATATTTATTCATTAGGTCTTTGCCAAGTTAATTCTGTTCAAAATTCTTTAATGAAAATATTAGATCTTGCTTTTATTTGTTGTGATGAATTTAACGTAGATGTAACTGGAGCTCCATTTTCTTTACTAAATAATTCTCTTCACCACAAAGAAATTCTTATTGAAATTGTCATGTATGATTACCATAAAATTCAAGTAAATTCAATTGAAAATAGTTTTAAGTTTTCTAAAACTAACTTCATTGAACTTGGAAATTACTTCAGTGGTATAGATTGGAATATCGAACTTAATTATTCTGATTTAGAACAAATGTATAAACGTTTTACAGAAATTTTATTTACGGGTTTTAATCAATTTGTTCCTCGTGTCCATAAAAGGAAATCTTCGAAGCCTGTTTGGTACAATAAAAGGCTTTTACATCTCAAGAACGTTAAAAATAAAGCATTTTCCAAATTCAAAATAACGGGTTACCAATCGGACTATGATGTTTTTAGTAGCCTAAGGAAAGATTTTTCCGTTTTAAGTAAATTTCTTTATAGAAATTACATTATGAATATTGAAAATAGTATTAAAAACAATAGTAAATCATTTTGGTCGTTCATTAACTCTAAGAGAAAATCATCTGGCATTCCTCAGATATTAAGTTATAATGGAGTTAATTCGTCAGATATTGACTCTCATTTGGAGTTATTTGCTAGTTTTTTCGAGTCTGTTTATTCATGCGGTAACAATTCCTTTATGTCTAATCTGGAAGAAAAAATTGATATTGGAATAATTCAACTTAGATTTGATGAAGTGTCTTTGGCCCTTCAGACTTTGAAACCTGACTATAGCTGTGGTGCTGATGGTATACCATCATATATTTTGAAGAATTGTAGTGATTCTCTTTGTTTGCCTTTGCTAAAAATTTTTAATAAATCTTTGTCTGATGGTTTGTTTTTAACTGAGTGGAAGGAAGCATTTCTTGTTCCTATATTCAAAGCTGGTTCAAAAAATCTTGTTGAAAATTATAGAGGAATTTGCAAACTTTCATCCATTCCTAAGCTTTTCGAAAGTATGGTTAAAAACAAAATTGAGTTTTTGCAAAAGGAATGTTTGTCTGAGTCACAACATGGCTTCGTATCTGGTAGGTCTACTGTAACTAATTTGGCGGTGTTCTCGTCATATGTCTCAAATGCATTGGAGGATAGATATCAAGTTGATGCAGTCTACACTGACTTTAGTAAGGCGTTTGATTCAGTTGATCATAATATTTTATTGAAAAAACTTGAATGTTTTGGCTTTCATTCTCAGATACTTAATTGGATTTCTTCGTATTTGGAGAATAGAACTCAACGTGTTCTAGTCGATAGTAAAGTTTCTAGAAGTATAAATTGTACTTCCGGTGTTCCACAAGGAAGTCATCTCGGCCCTTTACTTTTTATAATTTATATCAATGACATAGTTGATGTAATAAAAAACTGCGATTATCTACTTTACGCGGATGATTTAAAATTGTTTTTAAAAATTAAATGCATTGATGACTGCCGGAAAGTTCAAAATGACCTTGACCGTATTTCTAGTTGGTGCTCTCTTAACAGCTTAAAATTAAATATCGGAAAATGTAAAACAATTACATTTTCCAAATCTCTATCTGAAATTAAGTTTTCTTATGATATTAATTCAAGTTCTTTGATTAGAGTTAGTGATATTAAAGATCTTGGAGTTATTTTTGACAACACATTTTCTCCAAAAAAACATATAGATTTTATTGTTTCCAGAGCGAATACATTAGTTGGATTCATTAAAAGGAATAGTAAGGATTTTAGTGACCCGTATATTCTATTAACCCTTTACACCTCTCTGGTTAGATCAGTAATCGAATATGCAGATGTGATTTGGAATCCATGCTATAGAGTTCACTCTACTAGAATTGAACAAGTTCAAAGGCGGTTTACTAGACACGTTTTCTATAAAATGCGCTGGAATTTTATTCCTGATTATAAAGCTAGATGCCAATTGCTAGGGATTAAATCACTTCAATCTAGAAGATATATTCATGATGTAGTTTTTGTAAGAGATATTCTATGCTATCATATAAAAAGTCCGTTTTTGCTTTCTTTGATTTCCTTTTATGTACCTTCTAGGCACTTAAGAACAAGAAATTTTCTTTATGAACAAACTCATAGAACGAATTATGCGAAAAATGAACCTATATCACGAGCTATTTCCTCGTTTAATGAGTTTTGTGATTCTTTTGATTTGCATTTATCGCGTGTGAAATTTAAAAATGAATTATTGTTAAAGTTTGTTTTTTAATCAACTAATATCTATAATTATAATTTTGTGAGAGTATTCGAAGGGTATTATTTATTATTATAATTATTATCTTTGTTATTATTGTTATTATATATTATACTAGATTCTTAAGAAACATCTGTTAAGCACAACGCTTGTAGATATATATAAATAAAAAAAAAAAAAAAAAAAAAAAAATCATATATGCGAAATCGAGACGACTCAAAATCGCATCAAAATTTAGAACCGTACCTTGGTTCGTAAGGGTATCATTGGCTTTCTTTGTGATTTTATTCCTTAATATAGTTAAGGCTGCAAAGTATTTACGAATTCCTCTCGTGTAGAGAGTCATTGAATTATTAGCTGCTTCTCTGCAGCTTACATAAGAATTTTCATCACCAGTAAATTCAGGCAATGATTTAATCACATCTAAGGACTCAACACAAATTATGTGTTCGTCAATGTGTTTTATGTTCCGTGACGTTTGTGTTCGTGGTCAAATCCGTAAGTAGATTTTTGAGACTTTCTATTTCACTACGTAAAGAAGCGGTATTTGCTACAACAATGCGCGAAATAATGTCTTCATTATTGGTCGCCATTTTATTATTTTATTAATTTTTATTATTAAGTCTTCCACTTTAAATACATATTTATTTTTAATATGCAACAACAATTCTTTATTTTAATTTGTTTACTCTTAAAAATTGTAAAATTTTTTAAGCTCAATAATTCCCTATATGATGAAATATATTTTAATATAACATTTCTTACTATTCCTTTTATGTAGGCGGGTTCTGCTTTTTACTTTAACATCTTCTTCTAATATTTTTGTTGAAATATTTTTATTTTTAAAGTTTACTTGTTGAAATATTTTTTTTGTTCAATGTAAATATTTTAAAGTTTCTTCACTTGATTAATTAGCATTCACTATTGTTTACTACTTTCACTGTTAATTTCTAAATTACATAATTATTTTTCATAATTTTTTTTTGTTCATTTAATTTCTTTTCGGAATTATCCTCTCCCCAGCTAGTATCTAATAAATGTCCGCGTTTTGTTTTGTTATTGGTGTGGTCTTTTAGTTCCTTATTATTTCACACTGGCACTCGCGACACATGTTCTTCGTTGAATATTTTTATATATTTTTTTTTATTTTGCTCGCGTAACTTTAAATATAGCTTTTCTTTTTCACCAATAATTTTAATTTTTCTTGTGTAACTTTTAATATAGCTTTTCTTTTTCAATAATAATTTTTATTTTACTTGTGTAACTTTTAATATAGCTTTTCTTTTTCACCAATAATTTTTATTTGATTTATTTCTTACATAATTGGTACCACTTATTATAAATTACCGAACTATTTTTATTGAAAGGAAACATTTTTTTTCTGAACTTATTTTTCCGAAATAACTTTATTAAACTAATTCTTTAGAAACGAACCTTATGGTTTCGTTGAGTTTTTTATTTAAAACTTGCCCCACGTTGTTGGGCGCAAATTAATACTTTCCTCTCCCTTTATACTTTTTAAAAAAGGTTAAGTTTATTTTTCATCGAGAACAAAATTGTTCCGATCGATTCGGTGCAAGCTTAAAAACTGATTTTAGAATATCATGACCAATGATGATTTTGATTCTTAAGTAAAATGTAATGTCAGCACTTTTTGGTGTGACTTTATATTGGGATGTGTGATTATAACTTGTATAGCATAAATATAATCATTAAAATTGGACATGTATTCTATGCCCCAACGCAACACACAAAATACATACATGAGCTTTGACTTTTTTTAATATGACATCAGGGAAAAATTATTTTAGAATTTTTTTACTTCTCCAGATCGGATTTTCTTTCTTTTCAATTGCATTACGTTCTTCTTACTTAGATAAGCCTTTCTGCAAAAATATGCTAACTATTATAAACTAAACAAATTTGTCTTGAAAAATTAAGGTACCGGATACACGCTGGTCAAGCAGAGCAGAATCTACTAACTGTGATAATGAAAATTTATCAGAAATTATGATTATTTAAACGAAATCGCATAAAGTTCAAAATTTGATGGAAATTCTAGTTCCAAAGCAACTCAACTAGGAAAACGCATATACAATTTCAAAATTTTTTGTCAACGATTATGGGACAAGTGAGTTTTTAAGAAAAATAAAATTTCCTTTCCAAGATGCTTCAGTTCAAATCCAAGGACTTTTTAACATGCTTAAATCATATAGATACTGCGGCGGTGTCCTTCTGAGGAATCTTTATTTGAATATTGCTACAAAGTTGAATATGCAAGTAGATTTCATTGTATCCGAATCGATGAGCTTACGTAATCGCCGTTATCAGTCTGAAAAATCTCAAGCAATTGATCTAAAATTTAAATTTGAAGTTGATTTCTTCTACTACGTAACCGATGTGACGTTATCTTCTCTCGATGACCGTTATGGACAGTATCATTATCTGAACGAAAACTTCGGGTTTATCTGCAATATTTCAAAGAATGTGGAGTTTGAGAATTGCGAGAAACTTAAAACAATTTTAAGATCAAGAACTGACGACGAAGTTGAAAAGGATATTTATTTCATTAATATGTCTCTCTTTATTGCAGTTAGTGTTCCGCCGCTTGCTCTACCTCTATTTGATATTCTCTTCGCTGGGGTCCAAAAACATTCATAGGGTGAAAAGAATTTTTCATAGTTTTGAATTTTGTTGTCTTCTGCATGTGTTTCTAATAAAAAAAAATAATATCAAAACCATACAAATAATTAAAGAATCCAGGAAAAATTATTTTACTGCTTAATCCACCAACATTATATGAAACTATCTTTTAATTGCTTAATATTTTTGTATTTACTTCCTCAATGACAAGCCTGTTCTATTGCTTTGAGCAACTTGGTACCACTCTTCCATCTTGCTCTAAACTGTCAGTTGTCAATGAGTTTGAGACTGGCATAGTGTTTTTGTTGACATGTGCTTCCATTCTTTGACGACATGGTTGAAAAACTGCTTCGGGGAAATTAAACGTTTCGCAGATTTCCTTGAAACACAGTTTTTTCCATACTTCAAACCTTCTCCATCTTTCCATGTTAATTCATGATTTTCAACGAAAAGTTTGTCGTCTCGTACTACCGCCTTTAAATGTCTTTGATCGTGTTTGACAATTTTTCGGACGTGTAATAAATGCGCCCTTCTCTTTCGTATACTGGTTGGATAATCTTTCTGTATTCGTGTCTTTTAGTTGTTTTGTATTTTTTAAGATTTTGTAAATGTTTTCCTTGGTGTTTAATTTTACAATAAAATTTTTGAACTTCCAAGACTTAACCTCTTTCATTTCTTCAATGTTGTTGCTGTTTTTGTCATTTGACAGCTGAGAACAGATTTCAGCAACCTGTGTTCTTTGTTCATGCCTATCGTTGGCTTCAACTTTGACAAAAAGATTTTTTTCAGACGCTTGCATTTGCAGATACCCCAGTTGTCTTTCCAATAGTTGAACCTTTGTCTGCATATTGCTTACATGATTTTTAAGGACATCGTTTTCTCGTTTTAATGCTCTTATATCTATTGGAACATCTTCTACATTATCTTTAGTTGCAAGATGCTCCATCTTCTGATCAATACTTTCAGATCGCCAACAGTCATGTTTGCTACAAGGTCAGCTTCTTTTCTATCTCTTTTGGCTGCCAATGCCCCTTCTTCGGGCGAGAGCTGCGAGTGCGAGCGCCCCTGGATCGCTTTTTCTTATATTTGTCGGTAAAAGCGTATGAACGAAGGTATTTTGTATAGAACTATAATATAAACTTGCCTATACAAAAATGAAGCTACTATTTGTCTTTAATTGCTTCGTATAATTGTTTTCTGTTTAATTTCGTTTTAAATGACAAAATTAATAGGTATCTAACCATGTATTAATTCTCTCACGATTAATATTTTTAATTTTTTTTGAATAAATCCCGCATTATACAAATGAAGTAAATTTTAAACAGATCATCTGTTTCTATTTGGATTTGGTAAAGATTATGTGGAGAATGGAGTAATTTTAGTTGAGAGCAGTGGGCGAGGTAACGAGGTGATGGTGCGAGGCAATGCAAATTTAGCAGATAATTCTTAGGAATTTTCTCACCTTTAGATTAGGGGTCATTGCAGGTAGTATCGAGTGGCTCAATGACCATGGAGTTTTCTTACTTGATTTAAGAAAACAGAGGGAGGGCTACAATCAGGGACCCTTTAACATCTCGGGTTTCCTTGTTTTTCAACTTCTAAAGAAAGACACCTTATTTTCGCTCTATGAGTAGATTTTGGTTTTTTTTTATAATTAATTCAAATTGGCATGAAATATGTTCAGTGGTTCAACAACATGTGCAAGTACCCAACCCACCGACGAGCTGGACATACGGTGATGCAAGCATGCCAAATCGTACATGCTAGTTGGACAACCCGTCCGAAGTTCCAAGGCAAAATATCGCTCTTTTTCGGATGGCAACATCAAATACCGTTACATGCTTTTGGAGGCATCTGGCCTTATCTTATCTATGCATGTTATATCGAACTGTACCATGGAGGTTAACTGGAGGGCAAGTTTTGCATTTGGAAAAAAATTGAAGTCGATATTTTAATCCAACTTGATATTAGGGTGATGGAGAACACCAACAAATTGGGTCAAGCAATCCCGCCTATCTGTAGATCGTCTGCAGTCTGAACTACTAAACAGATCAAATTTGGTACTTAAGCGTTTTAGGTAATTGTCTCAAATAGATTTTTTAATCGTTTTCTTTACCCCCAAAATAACCGTATTTCAATCTTAATTATCTGAAAAACGGCTTAATCTATTTTGATAAAAAAATGTGTGTACTATTATAGGCATATTCTACTTTTTGGTATAAAAATTTGCTTATAAATTTTGTTATTAACGGTACCTGCCGTACAACCATTTTTGTTTATTTTCAACATTCTCATACACGACTCACGGATTTCGATCAAAATATGTATATAAGAGGCCCTTTCAAATCTAAATAATACTGCATTCCAAAATATTCGAAAAAACGTTTTTCTGGATTTTGGAAAAAAAAAAAATTTTTGATGTGATAACTTCTTATGAGAGGGTAAACCGCTTCGTTACATAACGCGTTACGGTGCTAGTCTGTTTAGCTTCTCTCTCTCATGCATACGGAGAACTTTTGAAATTAATCAAATTCACAAAGAACTTTTGAAATTTTAAGTCAAACAATTTCAATAATAAATAGTTCAACTTAGATTAGCCTAAGATATCACTTTTGTCGAGCGTCCCGAGACGCACACGTTTTTTTTCATTATTTTGCCCAGCTATCAAATAAGCTCGAATACCCTGTATCATTCATCCTGAATTCCCAAATGTATCCTTATAATGATTACATGAAGATGCGATGAAAATCTTCAATATAGGTACAGAACAGATTTTCGCACTATCTGGTGGAAATACCTTAGAAGCCTAAAGATAGGCTACGTTTTGTTACGTTATTATTTAACGAATGTTTGAATTTGAAACATTTGAAACTGTTATACTAACTTATTATTTCTTACAATATTAAATATTAAGGGTATTCATGAAACGGCGGAAAACCCGTATAAATCTCAGAAACCAGATAATTTCAAATGAATTATCTGGTTTCTGGGGTATATACTGGTTTGCCGCCGTTGCATGAAATACCCTTAGTATTTTTTTTTTAAATAAAAGGTCTTGAAACTATTGTTAACGTAGCTTATAAATTCACTTAACATACATCTTATTTATGACTATTCAAAGCTCGTATGCTTCCGTTTTCTAGGATACTGTACCCCGGTTCTATAACGTTGGCGATAGTTTCAGTTTTCAGTTTGTTCTGACTGAAACTTCCATTGGGAAGGCGATAAGTTGAAATGTCTACAAAACAATTGAAATTTGATATTAAGACGCGAAATTAAATCAAGTTAGAATCTTTATAAACAAAAAAGAGAAAACATTTCTTATTAATAAATAACCAATTTATTAATTGTGTATTCGAGCGAGTGATTTTTAATTCAATATGTTTACCTTAGTGTTGATATCGGAATCGGAAGATCGTCGAAATAAAATGCGTATGCTATGCCGCAATCTCCGTGATAGCACTAACCCTTTTGATTTGCCCAGGGAGTGTTTTCGAGAGCTCTAGCGGCTTAGCCGTGATGTAGCACATATTCTGCTTAGAGAAATACGCCCTCATACGAAAAAAAGGTCAGAGGAAAACATTTTTTTTTCATCCCCATTCGTCTATGTGCTGCATTGCACTTCTATGCTTCGCGGTCGTACCAAAGGCACATCGGCAAAAATTTTTCGACGGCAATGAGTCGAACAATGGTTTTGAGGATTATTGCTGAAGTCTCGACAGTGCTAGAAAACCATTTGTCAGCCAAATGGATAACGTTACCTATACGTATATGTTCAGAATACAATTTTATTAAGCAGATGTAAGTCTACTATAAAAAAATTTTCATTACAAAAATAGTTCATCTTAGTAATTTTACATAAAACTAGTTTCCGTGAAGTGACTGTATTTCCAGGGGTGATTTGAGCAGTTGACTGCACTAATGTGAGAACAAAAAAGCCAAATAATGAAATCGAAGCTTGTTACCTCAACAGGAAGGGGTATCATTTTAAGAATGTCCAGTAGGTAAATTGATCTTATTTACAAAACAAAAATGTAAAAGATAGAGTGATTAATATTTATTTCAGATGTGCGCCTTAAAACTTAAAATATTTGGAGTTCACGCTCCTTTTGGAGGCGCATTTCCTTTTCATGAAAACAATCATATATAAAATCAATTATCGGACAGCGTTATGAAGTTCGCGAGCAAAAAGAATAAAGCTCTTGTATGTTAGGTACGTATAACCATAAAAAAATATATAAATAACGTTTTCATTAATATTTTTTAATATAATGTACATATATCATTCAATTCTATTTGAGCATGTTCTATATTGTTTTGTTTTAATGCTACTAATTTAATTTAATATGCATAAGTAATTCGGTAATAAAATTAAAAGTTTTGATTAGATAAGCAACTAATGTTTAACCAACAAGCTTTTACCAATAGAAAAAGGAACAAATATACCATAGATTTGTTAATAAATGAAAAACAAAGTACAAGTTATGATAAATATGTACATACAAACCTACTTTTATAACTTATTTCTTATTTAAACATTAACATTTAACAAAAAATAACCACATACCGAGTGGTAAAACTAATAAGTTACCTACAAACATATTGTAAAAAAAATCAAGTAACTTTAAGCTAGGTAGGTATTCAAAAGAAAATTAATTAATTTGTACAAAGTAATTAACTGTATTTTTTTTATAATATGCCAAAGAAAATATTTAAAAAAAACTCCATGCTAAATAATATATAAGCTCGTGAAAAATAGTAAACAAATCAGTCTGTCGACCTTATGTCTTTCCAGCACTAAAATAAACAAACAAATAACAAAACTGAAACAAGATCAAAGTCAAAATTGTTGTTCCACTTAACATAATAAGACTGTCTCCTCGAAAAAAGATCAGAACCAAAATTGTTGTTTCACTTTTTCTTGTATACCTACCTTTTCCATTGTTCGACGGATTTTACAATTGGTCTTTGAGCGTTCAACTGCACATTTAACATCCATATTGTCTTTGTCTCGCCATTAGTCTGCCGAGAATCTATGCCGCTGGACTGACCTCTTGCAAATAAAGCTTTGTTTTCAGCTATAAATTCCACCAGCATACTCTTCTGCGCACCAGCACTTGTGGATTTCTGGAATTCTAAAATGTTAATAAAATAAAATTAAAATATAAAACTTTGTATAATTTCATTTTTCATCAAATGAAATGAAATGGATAAAATTAGACATTTTGCATGAGTAAATTAAAGACTTCCTTTCTGACACTAACCAAATAATGGTCGGTTCTAATTTTCAACGTTTCTCGACGAATGTTATCCATGCGATACTCACAGATACTCGGGAAGAGCTCAGGGTTCTTGGCACACAGCAGTACGTAAGGATTTGTTGGGTTCCTGGCCACATTGGTTTTCTTGGCAACGAAAACGCTGACGAACTGGCAAGAATTGGCTCAACACTTGACCTAGTTCAGACAGACTCAATAGTCCAGATCCCTTCATGCAATCTCAAACACGAAATCAAGGGTAAAGTACTATCTTAAACAAACAGGAGGTGGAGCTCGTTCGATACCTGTGTTATAACTAGAAAGTTATGACCAATTTTTAATAAACAAAGAACTGATGAAATTAAACAAAAAGTACCTTTCTCTTCTCATGAGCTTAACTACTGGTCACAACCTACTACAAGAAGAAGATGAAACATAGTGTGGATGATCTTTTAAGAGGCTGTGGTGACGATGAGGTACATGAGGACACTCCTCACTACCTTTGTCACTGCCCTACGCTATGTCATCTGAGAAACAGACTCCTCGGGAGACACTTTTTCAACGATTTAGAGGAACTCTCTAACAATCCTAGCAAGAATCTATCATTAACGCTACTAAATGGCTTGAAAATATTGGAATAAATGAGAAGGACCAGACGATTATTTTTGAGAAAATATAAAACTTTATTAATTATTATCAGAAGAGTATTAGGAAGTGGCTAGGTTCGATTAGCGCCAAAAATTGAATAATAAAGTTGGCACCGGAATTGATTTTGAAGAAGTAAAAGATGGTGCATCTGCCATGTTCGCAGTTCGCGATAAAGTTAAGTTGAATAGTGTGGTGTTGTCATGTTAGCAGTATACTTGAGACGATAAGTTATTATTTGTCAACGCCTCCCGCACAAAATGATGTCGTATGTCCATGTGTTTAATTCGAGAAAAGAAAACTGGGTTAGAAGCCAGTTTTTTAGCACCTATGTTATCGCATTGCATCACAACATCCTTTTCGTTCTATAATGAATCTCTGTAAGTAGATCCCTTCCTTGACAGATTCAGTGGAGCTCATAACTTCTGCCTCCGCTGACGAGAGTTCCACTCTCCTTTGCTTGCACGACTTCCATTTTATGGCAAATGTATGAAAGCATATTCACTGTATGAGCGCCTGTCATTGGTGCAATTTCCCCAATTAGCATTTGGCGATGTAGCTCCTCACCGAGTCTATCGTACCAACATTGTCCTTCCTGGCGCAAACCGTAAAGCGCCTTTTTGAATAGACACAACTTGCCTCCTTCTCTAATTTCCAAAAGCATCCTCTCAGCATTGCTCCTAATTGAATCATCCCTCTCGTTCTTTAAGATAAACTGAAGAGACTCCGATGTCACGTCCGGAATATCCATACAAATTCTTTCAGTTAGTCTTCCATTTAAATAAGGAGCCGTGATGTCGAGTTGGTGGATGTTCATTCAATTTTGAGATGTTGAATGAACATCCACCAACTTTGCCTGTGTGACCGGAGCAAAGGTTTTCTCAAAATCCACGTCTGGCCGCTGAGAAAATCACTTTCCAAGCCAACAGGAATATCAGGCGTCATCGGATCATCACTGAACGGATCAGTCCTTGACATCGGTGCTAATGAAACATCTATACTCTGCTTGTGTACTTCGGAGGGAGTCACTTTAGTTACACTCTCTAAGAACTTGACATCGCGTGAAACTGCCACATGCTGTTTACTAGAGTTTGTTTTTGTTTGGTGATCTTTCCAGATAGAAAAACTTACACTCGAATTCTGGTACAAAGCTCTTCCCCACTATCCAGACACCACGGCTGGTTTTTAAACTTAGCTAAAGATTGCAATGCAACTCAGCCTGTTGAAGTGATGACGGGATAAACAAGAAATGATCTGCACTTTTTGCATTTTGTGACGATTTCTCGTACATTTGTGGATATTCAGTTCGTTTTTGACCTGGTTTCCTGCATCTAAAGCATATTATTTTTGAGCTCTGCATTACCACGAAATTTATTATAAAATTTTCCTGCCGCCAATGCATTGGTGCCTTTGATAATTTGTATGCGCAATTTTTCTTCCGAAGGTAATTTGTCGCGAGACTCGATGGCACAACGAAAGTTGTCAAAATCAATGGCAAACTACATAAAAGCATGATTGCTAGTAAATCGGCATTTGTCTCTGCATATATGTCCTGGAGTTTGTCAACTGCGTCAAAAAACTTGTTTAAGTGCTCGCAAACGTCCTCTCCTTTATGCATGCACTGAACGGTGAGTTTCTCCAAAAGCGTAGCTTTACGAGCAGGTCCCTTTGTTTGGAAGATGCTTGCCAGTCTCAGCCAAACATCTCGTGAATTGTCCCATCCTTTCACTAGTTTTTGCTCAGATGCGCTGATGGACAAGATAATGCCAGACTTTGCCATTTGGTCAGCTGAATACCACTTTTCGTAGACGAGTATAGGTGAATGGTCTTGTTTGACTATCACTGGTTCTTTCTTAACACCGTTCACGTATATCCAGACATCAGTTTTGATGAGGAGTGCCTTCATGTGCGACCGCCAAGTATCAAAATTGTCCTTGTTAAGTGTTTCAATTTTTGTGATGCCTGGAGAATTTATTTTGTTGCGTTGGTTTAGATATTTTAAGATCTAAGATCTCCTGAGCCTATAGCCTATTGTAATAAATGAGAAGAACCATACGATTATTTATGAGAGAATATAAAACCTCATTAATTATTTTCGGCAGAGTATTAAGAAGTGACTTGATTTGATTAGCACACAAAATTGAATGAAATGCACGCCGGAATTCATTTTGAAAAAGTAAGAGATGGTGTATCTGCCATGTTCGCAGTTCGCACTAAAGTGAAGTTAAATACGGTGTGGTGTCGTGTCGTATTTGCAGTTAGCTTGGGCGATGTGTGAAACGAGACGATAAGTGTACAGTTCTGACAGAAAGTTCTTAAATCACATCAACGTGCTTTCGATAACAATAAAAGCAGAAGTCTATTTTGGATAGATTTGTGACATTTATTCGAGTATCGAATGATATTATGTTGTTTAATTGGTAGTTCCGATGATTTTGATGAATCTCGAAGTCCTTGTTCGTAGAGTTCTTTTCTCTGTCAGAGAATTAAAAGATGCAAATTAAATGGATATATATGAAGCATTAAGAAATAGCAGAGGTTGAATTTTAGTCATCTGTGTGTTTCAAAATGTTGATTTTAAAATTATTTTGTGTGTTTGATCAGATGTTGTGCCAATGAAGGGGTACCCGTATGTTCGCATAGTGCTTCTTTGCAAAACTGATCGCATTTACTACGTAACTTTTAAGTATTTTTTGAACTTCAATTATATGCGGTTCAAATATCGAGTTGGAGAAGAGAAGTTAATTAAAAATGAGTTATACAAAATGTGGACAGAAAGCCCCTTTTAAAATTCCATAATTGGGGCAAATAGTCATGTTTTTGTAAAGATTATTGACGTCGCAACAAATAAACATTGAATAAAAAACAATTATGTCCAATTTTATATACCCTGATTGGTCAACGGTCAACTCGACTCTGAAGTCGAATTGACGTACGTAAGATGGTGAACATTTCATATGACACGAATTTTAGGAGCAATTTTATTACCTAAGACATCCATCAATAAGATTTGGTATTTTGTTACTAGGCAATAAGCTACATTTTGAAATATTTACAATGTATTTCGTGCCAAATTTCGTCGAAAATCTCTAAAATATCACCGTTTTCTGCAGATGAAATTAAATCTGAAACTTTCCAATTTTTGTTATGAAAAAATTGATATTATTTAGAAGAAATCTTAATAATCTTGCAATGGAATTCAACAGTTTATGCGTTGCAGGTCTTATAAGTGCTCTACACACATACACTGCTAATGGGTGCTTATGTGTTACTAAATAATAGTTATGCACTGACTTGCTCCTTAAATTATTGTTGCAATTCCAATGTAAGAGCTTTGGTAGGGGTCACTGCTCAAATTTTATTTATTTCATTGTTAGGCAATATGACAGCAATGGACACAAGGCCACTTAAACATCTTTTATTAAGGCTGGGTTGCCTATGCAAATAATGGTCGGGCGCATCCAAATTATTAAATAACTACTACGGTTAGAGGGCTAATTAATTGAAATAAAATTAGTTATTTAGGTAATAAACACAGCTAAAACATGGCAGTTTTAAAATTTTATTTAATTTTTTTTTTTGGCAATGAAAATAAAAATACCCACTAAATTTTCGTAAACCTAGCCTGACTTTAATTGGGAGTGTAATTTTGCTACACCACGCAACTTTTTACTTTTTTATTTCTATTTCTAAACAAAAGAGAACAAATAAAGAGCGAGGTAATCTTTGATTTTTTTTTATTTTGATTCATGCAAGAAAAAGAGTTAATTCTGAGGTTATTTATCGTGTTCGGACATGTGAAAACAAGAGTAGCTCCTTCAATTTTGAACATAATTAAACTATTTAAAAAGATTTATAGATCTTATATTAAGGTTTTTCAAGTTGCAAAAGAACGATCGACGTTTTTTTTTCAAATTGAAAGCTTTGCTAAGGAAAAAACCCGAAAATGTCGCATATTTCATCTTTTTACAAAGCCATGGCTATTAGTTTTTATGTTTATATGTTTATATATAGTTTACTTCATTGCCTTGTATCCTATTATTTTTTTTTTTAAACTTGAAATATTAATTCAAAATGAACAAATTAGCACTCGATTTTTGAAAGCGGAAAAGCCTACTAAATATTTATTTAATTTTTTATTTTTGTTTGTTGTTTTTTAAAATCAGCTTCAATTTACAAAAAATAATTTAGAACCATGGGTTTCATAGTTTTAGTTTTAGAAAAGAGGTCTTTTTTTGCGTTTTTTAATAACAAATTTGCAGGCTGTAGCTCGTTATTCATACAGACGGACAGACTGACAGACATACTTTTTGCCGATCACTTTTTTAGACTTCTCTATGATGGTCATGTCATTTTTGATTGTTAGAATTTTGATTTACGAATGAATAACTTGCCTTATAGTATCTATAAACGCAAGTAAAAAATTGGTATCATTTCATTTCTTTTTTATTTTTACTTATAAGCTACCAACCTAAAGCTAAATAATTAAAACTAGATATAACTATCTTATACTAATTAAGACTAACTTAAACTACTTAAGATACCTAAAAATATCTACAACTACTTAAATATACGCTTGACTACTTCCCACGATTCCATGACCTTGCATCATATACCTAGTAGAAAAGTATTTTTTTTATATTTTCTGTTATTGTATACGCTAGCCCACAAAATAAAGAATAAAAAACTATATGAGTCAAGACATCCACATCAACAAAAAAAAACACCAAAAAATAACTCTAAGAGAGGATGGCCGGCGACATTCTTTTGCAAAGAATTCTCTTCCTAACCGAGCGCCGCTGATATTGCAGTAAAAAACCAAATTCTAAATGTGGAACCGGAAAGGTAATGCCGCCAACTTAATAATCCTTTTTTTTATTTTGCTTAATAACTCCCAAAATCTTAATTTTTTTCTGAAAAAAACTCTAAGAGCAGATTTAAGACAGTAAAATTATCTGCAAAATGGCATATGTACGATACTGGTCGTATGGTGTTGCTCAAGAATTATTGTTGTATGTTGTTGCTTGAGAAGTAATTTCATGGTAATCTGGTTTTTGTTTATGCTGATAAGAGATAATAAATTTTGTTTTAAAAATGTTGAATCCAATGCAATGGGGTTAAGAATTGTGTTATCAGCATTCTAATTTGAGTTGTAGTATAATATGATATGAGTATTGTATGGGTTTTCTTTTCTAATTGAAAAATGTATGTATATTATCTGGGGTATGTGCTGGTGTGTCGATGTGCGATCGTTGCCGTGACAATGACCTCGGCCGTGGCCGTGGTTGGGTTGTTGAACTTCAAAACAATGAAGCATTCAAAACTTTTTTTCGACGAATGCATGACTTGCTTTACAGCACCTATAATCGCAAGTAAAAAAAAAGTACTTTTTTGTAAATAATTTGTAATTTTTTTATTTTTAGATGCACATGACTATTAAACTGTATGCTTAAATTTTTGTTCAAGAATTTTACTTGATCATTATCATTCAATTAAAAGATGATTAAGAGAAAAGTGTTCGAAGAACTACAAAACCAAATCCGAGTTCGAAAAAAACAAAATCCCAAAAATCGAAAAAGCAAAATCCCAGAAATCGAAAAAAGCAAAAATCCTATAGAAAAAATAAAAATCCTATAGAAAAAATCAAAAAAACAATATAATATTTTCACAAATTATGATTTTGTTTTCTAAAACTCACTATTGTTTTGTTATATTGTATTGTGAGTGTTATAGCCGCGATTTGCTGAACTGCTAGTGGTGACGGTTTTACATCATACCCTCCAGCTACAGCTTGATGGTAGAGGGTGTCTACCATTTTACATATGGCGATATTTTGTTCTAGTGAAGTTGGCAATTCGGTTTGTACTATCAAGTGTATTGCCTTCGCTCTATCATTTTCTTTATTTATTATTCGCCATGGGCTATAAAAAATATCAAAGATATTTTAAACAACTCCATTCAAGTCAACTGTGTATTTAGATAGTGAAATTTCGCTGTGTTTACTCACTTTTAGTGCATTTTTGAACTTTTGTATATAACAAATTCATTAAAGGCATACGGTCCTGTTACCTCCATATAAACAGTGGGTACAATTTTATTCTCAAATACTTTTTGAATTCTGTCTCAAGACAAGATAGAAAAATTGGTGTCGTCACGTGCTTCCAGAAAAGTGGTGAAAAATATTTATGCAGTAAATATAACTCGAGTTATTGATTATTTACTTGAAATCATATTATTTGCTTTATTTGACATTTAATTTTAGGGTTGCCAAGTGCCCTCGTTATTTTTATATATAAAGTTATAATTTTTTTTGTGTAGCTCACGTAAAACGCCCTCATTAATTTAATAATTTTGTAACGTTCAATTTCATTACCTCCAACTCTAACGTTCAATTTCATTACCTCCAACCCAAACACAAGCCCAGCAATATTTGAAACCAATCCAAAATCAGCAAACCAACAAGAAACAGCAGAAGAAAAGTCTCAGCAACAAAAACAAAAAAGGGAAGATAATCTTCAAAAACAACAAACAAAAGAAGTTTCTGTTTCTGCTATAGCACAACAAAATTCAAATAGAAAATTACGTTCAGGTTCCACTAAAAATACAGAATTTGTAACAGCTTCTTCTTCTTCTCAAAACACTTGTCGTTTTCCTAATCAATCCAGTGGAATTTCCAATACCGGGCCTCCAGTTTCCCCAATAGCTTCCGTTATGGATGAGAGGATTTCTGACTCGGCTGTGGATTTCACTGTTGCTATTGATTCTGGAACGATTACTGTCGAAGAACTTATAGCCCTTCCTCCTGTAAAGAGTCTTTTTCTATCTCGTCTTTCGTCAAATACTACGGAAAGTATGGTTCAAAATTTAATATCAAAAAAGCTTCCGTCTCAAAACCTTACTAGTCTTAATATAGGAAAGTTTGCAATGACTCTTCAAAATGACTATTTGTCATTCGAAATCAAAGTCGGAAGAAACTTGGAGCTCTTTAGACTTCTCAACGACAGTAAGTTGTGGCCTCTGTATACAGTTGTTCACGACTTTTTTCGAGTCCAGAATCGCAAACACGTCGAAAACTAACGAGAATCAACTTTATTGTTACTACCAAAACGTTGAGTGACTAAAATCCAAAATAGTCTCCCTTTAAAATTAAGTTTTTCTTGGGATTATGATATTTTATTTTTCACTGAAACTAATCTTGATTCAACGGTTCTTAGCTCTGAAGTTATGAACGATGAGTACAAAATTTTCAGAGCTAATCGTTCGGGTATAAGTAGCAATAAGAAATCAGGTGGTGGAGTTTTGATAGCACTCAGAGCTGAGCTCGAAGCTAAATACATCAACCTACGTCACTTAAACGTTGGGATGGTTTGTGTTGAAGTTGATCTTAAAACCACCAATGCATATTTATTCAGTGTTTAATTTCCACCAACATCTGAGTCTTTAATATACGAGTCTTGTTTTAATAATATCGCAAATGTGATGGATAACTCAAGGCCATGTGATAAGTTTGTAATATGTGGTGATTTCAACATGCCAGACATTTTTCGGACCAAAAATGATGACGAAAACATAAACCACTTTTTACCAAATTCGTTAACCTCAACCTACTTGGACTTTACGGACAAAGTAGCAACTCTTCTTTTGTTCCAATTCAGTGGAATTCAAAACGAACTAGGGCGAAATCTGGACCTCATTTTTTGTGATGACCAAAACGGACTTTTTGTCTGCCGAGCTGATCCGATTCTTAATGATGTTCAAGATCATCCAGCTCTCGAATTTCATTTTGAAATATCTGGATTGGTTCTTGAAAAAAGTTCCTCAAAACCATGCCGATATTTAGTTAAATATGACTTCAACTCAACCGACTACGCTGGGCTAAACAACAGCATTTCCGAAATTAACTGGAACGCTAAGCTTCAAAACATGGATTACAACTCCATGGTAAACACTTTTTATTCAACCTTGTTTAAATGTTTTGATTTACACATTCCACGAAAACGGTTTAAGCCAAATAGTGATTCTTTCAACCAGTGGTTTCGCACCGAACTGTGGAAATTAAAAAAAGTATAAAAACCATCTTCACAAAAAATTGAAAAAGAGATTTTGTATCAACGCACGCTTACAACAACTTTATTAAAGCCCGGAAAGAGTTGGCTAGAAAAATATCAGTTGCCTACGATAGATATATCATGAAAGTTAAATCGAATTTGAAAACCAATTCATCTTTGCTTTGGAATTTTATAAAGAGAAAACGGAAACAGACTTAAAATCCCTCTTCGATTTGTTTTGAAAACAACGTGGCAACAAATGACTGATATTTGCAATACATTTGCAGATTACCTTAAAACAGTTTATGTATCCAGTGAGGGCAACGAAGATAATTTAGCCTTGACGACAATTAACTCAAACACTCTACAACCTCAATTTTTCATTGAAAGTGATGTAGGAGCTGCCTCTTCGAAAGTCAAAGACTCTGTTTTGTCAGCCTATGATGGAATTCCTGGATGCATACTTCGAAGATGCTCAAAATCTTTATATGCAGTCTTGTGCCATCTTTTCAACAAGTCCATGCATGATTCAATTTATCCTGACATTTGGAAAAAATCGTATATCATACCTTTATACAAATCAGGATCTCGGTCTATTGCCTCCAATTACAGAGGTATCGCAAAATTGAGCTCTGTTCCGAAACTTTTTGAATCACTTATGGTCAACTACATGTTTTTTTTTAAATTTAAAGTCTTATAAATATTTCCCCACAACAACATGGCTTTTTTGATGGTAGATCAATTGTTTCAAACTTAATTGAGCTAACATCGAATATATCAACAGGATTCGCGAATGGTCAACAAACTGATGTTGGTTACCTCGATTTCTCAAAGGTATTTGACCAGCTAAACTATTGTATACTGATAAAAAAATTAAGTCAACATGGCTGCGGTAATTCTCTTCCAGATTGTTTTTTTTCGTATTTGAATGGTCGCATCCAATATGTATAATTTAAGAACCTAAGATCAACAAAATAAAAGTTACATCTGGGGTAACCCAAGGAAGTCATCTTGGACCGCTACTTTTTTATAATATATAAATGACTTACCACACAAACTTCAACATTCTAAAATTCTCCTCGACGCATCGACCGTAGCATGGACCGTAGCTTTTTTATTTTTGTAAAAATGGTACACCTGCACAGCAGTCACAAGTAATCAAAGAGTCTTTTGCAAAGTAAAATTATTAAAAAATCAAAATTAGGAACAATAATTAGCTTTTATTCATATAAAATAGAAAGTAGAAAAACGTTCCAATATTTAATTTATGTTTCAATTCTATTTCTTGTGTTCACTTTTCTGCATTTGCAATTTTAAATTCGAACATTCATTTTGCACCAATAGAAAGGAAATGATAATTGAACGGGTTTGTTCATAGACTATGGTCAAGTCCCTTTTTACACAGGGCAATTTTTGTATTGCTTTAAAAACCGACAATGCCTTTCACACGAGGAAACACAATTGCCGGAGATTTGCTTGTTTCCTTTTAATGTTTCTTGGTTTTGAACGCACACTATTCTTCACTCCGATTACATTTCCCCTTTATATTTCATGCTTTTATTTATTTTCTGAGTAGACCGATAGCTAGAGTCTTATTTTTCAAGTCAATTTACAAATTTATTTTCTGAGTATGTTTAGCTTTCAATTCAATATTCACTGAACAGAGATCATACTGCACTTTACATAAGCGGATTAAGGAACAAATAGTTAACATTTTGTTTGCAATTTCCATGCACATGTCCAGAAAAAAAAACAATGGGATCACAAAATTGTACGCCCAGTCAATGTCCATGTAGTGAAGCGAATATCGTTCATGGCCAACGTCCATAAACAGTGAGGAAAAAGCACATTTTCCGAAACGAAATAGTTTAATCACTCATTGAACGATGATCGCTCACATAAGCAACTTCAAAATCAATCAACGAGATAAACCAACACACAGACAAAATATTGATTTAATGTGCGCGCAGTTACATTATAGTTCGGTGTGATTCAAACTGAAGAACTTATTTGGGGCGATCGTTCGATTTGTGCCAAAACGAAAACTTATAAGTAGCTCGAATCGCGGACTGAATAGTTTTTGCATGTGCGCGCACTCTCGTATAAGTCCATGGTATTCAATTTTGCAACCAAACTGTTGCAAAACTGTAAGTTGCATATGTGCGCGCCTGGCATTATAGCTCATAGAATTTCATACGAATACATATTTTGAGGCGCAGTGTCGAGCAGTTCCTCTATGGTGCAGTTCCACTCAATGCCGTTTGTCTTCTCAAATTGCTTTTTTGTAGATCTAAATAAAAAGCTGATTTTTTTCACCAACCTCCGTTTATTTATAACTATCAATAAAAATTGAACACAAAACGAATATTGCTCTTAGTTAGTCAAAAATAAAAGTAAAACCGAATTCATTCCATAGATATTGATTTTTTTTTTCAAAATCGAAATCGAAATTTGTTAAAATTGATTAATTGCCATTAGGGGTATGCAAAATTGCAGATATAGGTGGAATTTTAGACGTACTCCAGAAAATAATTGAGCAAAGAATATAGTTTTTAATAATAAAAGTCAGAAACTTTCCAGAAGAACAGCTTATAATTTATTAAAAAATGGTATTATCTAAGATATTAGAAATATAAACTGGTCAACCATAAAAAAAAGAAAAAAAAGACTCAAAAAGATCGATTTGTCTTACGAATGAAATTAAAAATTATAACACATCCATCGAGATTCAACCCAATTATCAATCGTACCAACAAAACTAACAAAATCAAATTCGAGACTCGAATAAACGTCATCTAGCCATCCACCGTACCTTCTACTTTAGCTTTTTATCGACCGTAGCGAATTGTATGTAAAATGCTACGACGGATAAACTTACGGCGGATAAATTTCCCAATAAAACACAGTTACTGTTACAAATGAACACACTTGAGGGCAGAAGGAAGGTCTTAAATTGCTTAACAACAATAAAAATCATCAATGGTGAAATTTCGTCACTATATTTACTATCGTTAATTAAATTTAACGTACCTGCTCGTCGGACACGGTTCTATACACCAGTACATATCAGCTTTCAGAGGAGTAATTTCTTAGCCAACAAGCCGTTGAGGAGATGTTGCCAGACTTTCAATGATCTCTATTTTGTTTGTGATTTTTCTTCCAGTATCTCATACATGAAATCACAATTTGTTAAATTATTTTAAACAAAATTTTCATTAATAAATCTATTATTGTAAGTTAAGTTTAACTGTTAGTTCTTAAGCTGTAGTTAATTACAAATAAAAATAAAAATAAAATAAAAATAAATAAATAGAGATTGGGGTGTTTTCCCCATCTGCTCCCATATTAGTTTTATATGGGCCTGGTAATCCCAGCACCCCTCGAAAAGATCAATTAAGATATATTTGCTTATACTTTCAAGCATTTTTATGTTATTTTATTACACGTTCGACTATTGCTTTATACTGAGAGAATACAAATTTGTAGGTCTTTTATATGGTTTTTTAATTACTTAAAAACATTGAAATCTAAATGCATATATAGTTTTCTATGTATATGCGGTTAGACATTTGATAATAAAAATGTTTTGGAATTATATAAATAGTTTTTTCATACTTTTGAGTATCAGTAAACCCTTAGAGCCTCTTATAATACCATTTTTTGTTTAAATGTTGCTTGTGGTTAGGCAAGCGATAATAAAAATATTTTGAAATTATGTAAAATTGTTTCTCTATATTTATGATTCTCAGAAAAGAAACTCATATTATATAAATTAAATGATGGTACATTCAAAGCAATTCATATTGGTAATGTTGATAATGTATGGAGCTTAGATGTATGCTACTTTAAGAAAAACCATGACACATCGAATGTTTTTAAATTTAGATTCTTTATTGGAGCTAAAATGATAAGAAAAACGATTTTTTTCATTATTAATCACTCTTTGAGGTTAACCTTGAAAAACCCACACGCTTTTTAAGTTGAATATAAATATTTATGAGACATATCCGCTTACTGATAAATATATAGTTTTTATTCGAGGGCTAAGTTAAACATAAATATTTATGACTCATATCTGGTTGAATGATAATAATAAATAAAAAAATATCATTTATTTTATGGTTTTTGTTTATCTTTTCTTCTATGAGCTTTCGCTTATTTTGTGGTTTTTCTTTATCTTCTCTTCTATGAGCTTTCGTTTATTTTGTGGTTTTTCTTTATCTTCTCTTCTATGAAAAAAAAAGAAGCTTGCTTTTTATTTATTTTCTGGTTTTTCTTTATCTTCTTTTCCATACAAAAAAGTTTGTTCTTGTGTGAATGGTTTTAGGTTTTAAGTCGACTCATATTTTATAAGTTGAGCAATTCAAACATAGCAATTGTTGAGTATAGAACAAATCATAAGCTCTATAAATTTTTTTTTAGCCTAGTGGCCTGTATTCAAAAAGCGTGTTTTTTGTTTTGTGATCTTTAAAACTAAAAAACTTAAAGAATACAATTGAGAATTTTGTGCCTAACGTATGCAGTGCTAAATTTACACAAACCGGAACTCTTAATAGACATATAAAACTGCACATGGGTATAAAATTAAATGTTCTCAGTGTGACAAAACATATACACGAAAGGATTCAATGTTGGAACACTTCCGCAAGGAGCATATTAACCCCTCCTCTCAAGAGCGAGTAATTGATCAACCAACTAGCAGCAAGAGAAAACCTTCAAAAGATATGAATGATTTCCTGTCCCAAGCACATTCATCATCGAAAAAACGTAGATGTGAAAACTGTGAAATAGATGTGTTAGTATCTGGATGGGGTCATCACACTAGAACAAACGAACATTAGAGAAGGAGTAAAGTTCCATTCAACAATACTCATTTTAACAAAATAAGGCGTTGTTTTGAAGTAAAGGTGGAAACCTATTCCTTAGAAAATACCGATGAAGGGCTAATAGACATTTGCAAATTTTTAAATAGCTCTACACTCGATATAATAAAATTGCTGGAATACTCGTTTGAAACCAAAGAGAGTATAAAGTTCAGCACTGAACTATTTGCAGTTCATAAAATTCATATCAACACAAGAAGAATCAGAAAAAAGTGAAATAAGTATAAAATCGTTCATGTCCAATGCAAATACTCGTAGCTTTACAAAATGATGATTTGAAAGATATACTAGAAAATATGCTTAAAACATTTGGAGTTAAATGTGAAGAGTTTCGGGAGAGAGATGGGCACTATTGTGTATAAAGCATATTGAAGTAAATATTAACGAGTATAAACACTTCAGAGGTTCGAATTTCTTAAGACTTCCAAAAAGCATTGTACTAAAACATGCCTGTGTTAATGTACAAAATAATGATGTTTTAAATGGGCAGTTATATCAGCTCTTTACCCCATAGATGAAAGTATCAATAGACCAACCAGTTACCACATTGAAAACATTCAAAACGGAGTGATAAGTTTAGTGAATGGAATTAAAATTAACCTTACAAATTGAGAGTTCCCCTTGAAACTTAAGGACATATCGGTCTTCAAAACATTCAATCCCACAGTAAGTATGAATGTTTTCGGAGTAGACAAAAATGGATCTGGAGAAAGTTATAGAGTTCTCGGCCCATATTTCAACTCTCAACACAAAAGACAACAGCATATTAATTTATTACTGATACAAGAAGGGGATTGTAGCCATTATGTTTGGATAAAAAATATGTCCAGATTAATACGAATACAAATGAATCATGGCAACCGTTTAATAAGATTTTGTAAATCATGTCTACAACCGGTCAACACAGGTAAAGCATTTGAGAAGCATGAAAATGAATGTAATAAAATTGTGACAACACTACCAGATGTTACTAGATGTTCCAAATAATATACTACAGTTTGAACATCAATATAGATCGCTAGAAGTGCCATTTGCCATCTATGCAGATTTTGAGTGTATGCTGGTGAATATTGATAGCTGCCAACCTGACAAATCAAACTCGTCAACTACATCCATTAAAAAACATGTTCCGATTGCTGTGTCCTATTTTGTCAAATGTTCATTTGATACATCTTTGAACAAACTTTTCAAATACACCGGTAAGTAAAAATTATTCTTAAGCCCTCATTTCGTATGTAATATATAAATTGTCTGCTAATATAATATAATTATTTTTTGTTTTTTATTCTAGTTGAAGACTGTACACAAGTTTTTATATCGAACTTGCTCGAAAACTGTCAAATTATTTACAAAAACCATTTGGGAAAGAAAATCCCAATGACCATGACACCTCAGGATGAGATTAAATTTCAACAAGCAACAACATGTCATATGTGCAAGAAACCAGTGTGGGGAAGTGTAAAGGTTCGGGATCATGACCATCTAACTGTGAAATTTAGAGCGCCGCACATTCGAAATGTAATTTAAATGATAAGATACATAAATTTATTCCTATTTTTTTTTCCATAATTTAACCGGATATGACTCACATTTTTCACAAAAGAGCTCAGTAATATCAAAGGATTTATACATATTATTCCTCTCAACAAAGTGAAATATATATCAATTTTAACAAAAATCTTAATAAATAGCAAGCTGGGAGAGTTTTTAGAATTGTGATTTTTAGACTCATTTAGATTTCTACTTTCTAGTATTGATAGTATAGGAAAAATGCTAGATAAAAAAAAAGATTTTAAAATATTAACATCATTTTTCAAAGATGATGAATCTTTTCAACTAATGACTCGTAAAGGTTTTTTCTGCTATGACTATTTAGATTGTGTAGAAAAATTAAGTGATACAGAGCTTCCTCCAATAGAATCTTTTAGAAATTCTTTGATTGAAGAAGATTGTAGCCAAGATGACTATAAAGTTTGGTCACATTTTCAATGTAACAGCTTAAGAGAATATTTGGAACATTATTTGAAAATAGACGTTTTAATTTTAGCAAATATTTTTGAAAAATTCAGAATTGATTCTAGAACAATTTACGGCCTTGACCCCTGTCACTATTATACATTGCCAGGCTTTTCGAGGGATTCTATGCTGAAAGAAACAGGTGTCAAACTTGAACTTTTGACAGACATAAACATGTATAACTTTTTCGCTAAGGGTATAAGAGGAAGTTTGACACAGTGTAGCTTGCGACATTCTAAATCAAATAATAAATATATGTCCGATATGATTCAAGTAAACCATCTGATTATTTAATGTACTTGGATGCTAATAACCTTTACGGTTGGGCAATGTCTGACTATCTACCACATTCAGACTTCAAATGGATTGAACCTCCAGATAATTTAAATGGTTAATTTCAAATATAAACATTGGTTATGTTTTAGAAGTTGATCTTGAATATCCTATAGAAATACATGATGATCATAACGATCTTCCTTTCTGCCCCTCAAATATTTCATTGCCTAACAAATCAGATAAAAAAATTAATTGCCGATTTAAATAATAAGGTAAATTATATAATTCATTACAAAAGTTTAATACATTGCCTTGAAAATGGTTTAGTGCTGAAGAAAATTTACAGAGTGATGCAATTAAAGCAATCCAAATGGTTGAAAAAATATATTGATTTAAACAATGAACTTAGAAAAAAAGCAACTACAAAGTTTGAAGAGGAGCAGCGTAAACTCTGTAATAATGCTGTATTTGGAAGAACTATGGAGAATGTAGACAAACGAAAAGATGTTCAAATTGTAGATCCAGTAAAAAGCAGAGGTAGACATCTCGGTAGTCATGGTCTTATAGCTAAACCTAATTTTCATAGCATTTTAGAATTTTCCGAAACTATGGCTGCTATTCACTTAACTCGAATTTGCTGTGTCTATAATAGGCCTATATATTTGGGTTTTTGTGTATTAGAGATTTCAAAGTATAAAATGTATGACTTTCATTATGCTTATATGAAACCAAATTTACTAGGAACCTACAACTGGCTTATATGGATACTGACTCATTTATTTACCAAATACGAACTGATGAATTTTACAGCGATATTAAGCCTGATATCATTAAAATGTTTGACACTTCAGACTACCTCCTACATAACCCCTATGATATTGCTCAGCTCAATGTGAAAAAATTAGGTTAAATGAAGAATGAGAATAATGGAAAAATAATGACAGAATGTATTGGGTTAAGAGCTAAAATGTATAGTATTGACATTGAAGATGCATCCGTGATAAAAAAGCAAAAGGTGTTAAATCGCCAGCTGTAAAAAAATTGTCTTTGCAAAATTATAGAGATTGTTTGGTGTTCAACTTTTATAGTAAAATGATAAACTTCAGATCTAGACAACATACTATATATACTGAATATATCAACAAATTAAGTTTAAGCTGTGCGGACGACAAAAGACTTATATGTAGTAATAATATCAATACACTAGCTTGGGGTCATTATAGAATCGATTTCGAGAATGATATGTAAATATGAGAAAATTAAATAAAAGAAAAAATATACTTGACACATATTTTGTTTTATTGAACTATTAATTATAATTCTTTGCTTCATAAATAAATTTATTTAACAGATACACATTTTGAAGTACGCATATTTTCCCATTATACCCACATTTGGAAGTTTGGATACATTTTTTTTAGTTCCTTGAAATTCGGACATATGTAATAGTTATCTTCTTCGATGTTGACGACTTCTACGTTTTCATTTTTGAGTAAGGATTACAACCATTGTTTCTTTTCAGTACCCTTAACTTTGGAGTTTTTCTAGAAGAAATATCTACTTCAGGAAAGGGTGCAAATCCTACATTCCAGCTTAATCCATGATAATTTTGATACAGCCAATGAATTTGTCTTCTTAGTGAATCTGATGCCAGACTTAAATTTAATGGAGGACTAACAATAAAGTGATGATGATGATGTTCATTATGTAATACAGCTACTTCCTTCAGAATGAAACAATTGCTGTTTAAATCGCCAAATTCTTCAATATCTACAGAGTGTATATTAATTTTTTTAGATGTGTGTTCTCAACAAATTGATTCTTTCTACTGACATATTATCCTATAAGTACATTCAATTTAAATAAGTTTGTTAACTTCGACAGTTAATGGATTGTACTCAATTATACGATCCTGAAGTATCAGACAATACATGGTTGTTAAATCAGGAATCGGAGTTAATGTTTTAAGTTCAATTTTTACATCCACAGGACACGTTTTAATTGTTTCATTTTGACCTGAACAATCAATGACCATAATTGGGGCAATATCCTTAAAGTCCGCCCTTGATAAAAGAGAATTTGCTTGTTTTTGATAGTATGAATGTTGAAATTTACTATACATATCATAGAGTACAGCATATCGATCTAGTTTATATTTAAGGTTTAAATCCTCTCGTGGATAAGATTCACACTTATCGAATTTGTTAGCATCTTTATTTCGTTGATTTTTTCTATCAGTTTGCAGAGCAATGATAATATATCTCGGCTTCTCAAGTTGACTTGAAATTTTCACCATCCATATATGATCAGTAGTGGTGGGCAGTGTTGGATATTCATACATTTCCCAATGAAAATGAATTTGAATTGGTTTTAATTGAATTTGCTTCAATAAGTTAAGTTTATTTGAATCAGATAGAGTTATGTGTATAACTCTCCATTGCAATTTAAAAATTGATAGTTTGAATTCTTCATTATCTTAGGGAAACAGTTCCTACCTGGGAAGCATTAGTTAGGAAATTGAAGTTGGAGTTTTTGACAGGATAGAGATGAGTCGATGGGAATGTACATCGCACTCATGCAGACCCTTTTTAAACGGTATTCGGAGCTTCTGAGTGAGAAAAGGAAGCTGTCCACTCTCCTCTCATGAAGAATATTGCTCGGTTCTACCAAACGCAATTGGGACTGGCTGACATTAAATCAGTCCACGAAGTAGTTGCGTTGGGTAGAAAACTATAGACGATTAGGACCAATGTTGAAGCTTTCATTCCTCCTCCTAGTAATCGATTCAAACAGGCTTTAGAGCCAGATGTAGTCTATGTTGCCACCGTGCAGGAAGCGAAAGCAAAAGCTGCAGTTGATAGACAACCATTACCTCGTAGGATCATTCGATGCTTCATTTGCAATAGTGAAAGACACCTGTCAAATAACTGTGCCCCTCCTAGACGTAATTTTGTGTGTGGGGCATCAGCAGCAACTCGTCGAGACTGTAGGCGCTGCTCGGGAAACGGGCAACGGACTCTTAGTTCAGCAGGACAAGAACCCCGTCGCGTTTACATAGGTCTCACATTAGAGACAAATAATGATGATAGGCGGCCATATTTAGGGATTAACGTTTACGGGCTTAGGTTTTTAGGGCTTTTGGATTCGGGGGCTTCGCGAACTATAGTTCGGAGGGATGCATGGAGTGAATTGAAAGATTTAGGTTTAGAATTAGTCAATAGTAACATTAGGCAGGCTCAGTTAGCAGACGGTGCAGGTATAAGGGTGTTAGGGACAGTTGATTTATATATTGTTTAAGAAAACAAATCAGTTTTGATTGATTGCTTAGTGATACTTTCGCTCCCACATGTGATGATCCTTGGTGCAGGTTTTTGGGCACTATCGGGTATAGTCCCAGATCTACGATCACGTATGTGGAACTTTTCGAGCCAGGAGATGGTGGCTTCGATAAATAGTCTCTTACAGAAAAGTCTGATTTAGACGATAAGCATAGGGCTCAGCTAGAAATTTTTGCTGAAGATTTTTTTTTGAAATTGCAGAAGGGTTAGGACCAACAGATAGGGTACCGCATAGAATTAGGACGATGTCAGAACCTATAAAACAGAGGAATTATCCCGTTTACCGAGCGATGCAGGTTCACATCGACAAATCCCTTAAGGAGATGTTAGATAAAGGAGTGATTGAAAAATCAAATAGCCCTTGGGCCAGAATATTATCTTCTCTTATACCATGGACAGCTTTTAACTTGTTCAAGTTGGTACTTCAATTTTGAATTGTCAACCACGGTGTTGCCAAATAACCAAACAACTACTTATAATTTATAAAGTCTGCTTCTACACTAGTGCAATTTTTATGTGGTTTCCCATTGGTAAAATACAGGGTGGCACACGAATCGTAATACAAAAATAAAACGTAATAACTTTTTTTCAGTGTGAGTAATCGGAACTGGAATTTTGCCGAAAAATGATTGCAATGGCCGAAGAAGACAACACATTGATAAATTGTTTGTTCATGTCTGATGATGTCCATTTTGACTTAAACAGCAACGGTAACAAGCAAAATTGCCGTATACGGAGATATATCCAGACATGCTCAATGAGACGGAACTGCACCCAGAACGAGTCACTGTGTGGTGCCCAGTTTCATCAAGGTGTATTGTCGCGCCACACTTCTTTGAACAAAACAGTGTGTAAAGTTGGCCTCGTTCGTTTGGAATCTCTCTTCTTAGTGGAGGTTCTCGGCGGTTTAACTCTTCTAGTATGATAGACTTGGTCCGGCGAGTAGCCAAATAAACCTTTACCTAAAAGCAATTCTGTTCTGTAGGGCGTCTAAAATACTGAATGGGAAAACTAAGTGGAACCTCCAGCGAGTTGCTATATAAAGGAAAGACCCGTTTTGCTTCAGTAATAGAAGTGAAAAACTATCTTTTTATTTTCTCTTTTTATACAAAATAATTTGCCTTCGTTCGTATCCAACCATACTTCAAGAATCGATAACGTTTTATCGATTTTTCTACAAGATGCACAATCAGCATTTGACCATGCCATGCACTTTAATTATTTTGGGCTAGCTTGCTTATGATGCATAATATAATTCATAAGCCGATGACCCGTGGAAATGTTTTCAATTTGAACACAAAAATACTCCTCAAGCATTAGAAGTGTCATATGAGTATTTTTGTGTATCTTGTTTTTTTGTTCTATAGTTCGTGCACTGAAGGTGCCGATTGAACTATATATATATATGAATACTCGTACTTATAGACATATTTATCTTGTGCACAGAGTGTGCCAAAGGAAATATGAATGAACATTATGAATCGGCTCGGCTATGGCCGGCAAAGTAAGTGCATGCGATGGATATAAATGGGAAACAAAGTATCAAGTATTGAAGCAGGTTGAATATATTTTTAATGGGTTTGCGGCAATTAATTAAGTGATCGCTGGTGCGATCCCTTCACACCACCCTTCCTGGGAGAAAAAGGAGAAATCATGACGCTTTATGATTTCTTCTTTTTATGCGACACTTTGTACAATGAGGGATCTTATTTCATTTGTTCTTATGTATTTATCAATAGTTACGTTTAGCTTTATACATTCAGAATATTTAGTTTTTATTTAAATTTCTTATCAATAGTTATGTAAATCTTAAATCTATGCGCGCCTAATTTCATTTTTATAATTATGATTGCATATTTATGTATACATGTACTAGTACTACTAAACGCTTCTTTCTCGCCCCTCTCTTCTTTTTTTTTTAGATAAATTCCATACAATATTGTTTACAAGTTATGTGTTTTATTAATTTACAGAGTTCATTTATGTTTAAAAGTTAAATCAGTGTTATATATATATAAAATGGTTTTAATCTATTTTTATGAACCGGTATTTTCTTGTTTTCATATTTTATATCGCAGTTCACACCTTTTTGAGACAAAACTTCGTAGGGACCGATGTAGATTGGATCAAGTTTCTTTCTATTTTCGTTTCCAAGTAAAACTAGACTTCCTATTTCGAAATTTGAGCTTTTTGTTCGTTCTTCTAGATCAAATCTATTCCTCCTTGCTATCTTTTTGCCTATCAGATTTTCTCGAGCATCTTTATGAGCGATTTGTAATTTATGTTTTAAATCAATCACATAATCGTCATAATTATACACAGGTTCTACCTGTTTAACTAAATTTGATGGTAGGTTACACTGTTTTCCGAATATTAGCTCGAAAGGTGTATATCCGGTTTTTGAGTGTACTGATGTATTATAACAGAAAACGTAGTATGGTAGCCATGTGCTCCAATCGGTATGTTTTTCTGAAACGTAACTTCTTAGATATGCTCCTAAAACTTTGTGAGCATTTTCTAAAGCTCCTATACTCTCATGATGGTAGGTTGTAGATTGTAGTTGTTCTATTCTCAATAGCTTATAGATACCCTTGAAAACCTGGTTTATAAATTCAGTTCCCTGATCAGGTGCTATTTTATGTGGCGTTCCGTATCTTAGAATAAAACCTTCTACTAAAGCTTTAGCTACGGTGCTTGACTCTTTATTAGGGAGTGGTATAGCTTCGATAAATTTGGTCAACTCATCTTGAATGGTCAGAATATATTTAGATCCATCTTCCGATTCTTCTAAAGATCCTAATAGGTCTAAGAATAGTTTGTCGAAACCTGATTCTGCTGTCGATGTAATAGTCATTGGTTGCTTCTTTGGCTGAATATATTTATTTCGTTGACAAATTGGACAGTGCTTTACAAATGTCGTCACATCATTTTGCATACCTGTCCAAAAGTATTTTTTTTTATATTTTGTAACATGCGGTTTATTCCTGCATGTCCGCTGGTTGGAAGTATGTGATAATCATTAAGTATTAGTTTCTTCTTACAAGGATCAGTTATTTCAATATTTTTATCTATAATGTGCACTTTAATATTACTTTCTTTAAATATTTCTCCTAATTTCAGTTTTAATTCATTAATATTGCTCTGTTTGCGGCCGCATGCGAGCTTCTTTATTTCATTTTTAGTAATATATATTTTTTAATACAATTTGATCCGCAGAGTTTCTGCACATATTTCGACAATATTTTACCAAATATTGTCGATTGGGTTGTAGTGCTGTCCTCGGACTTTTTTAGGAGTAAACAATTCCCTTCTGGGATATACGCCAAAACCTTGTTTGGACCAATAAGTTGTCAACAATCTTCAACTCCATTATTTTGAGTCCATTTCCTGGTAATTTTAAAAGTTCGGTTATGCGTTGTTCGTCGGTTTTCGTGGTCTCTACGCTAACTTGTTTTTGTATACAATTTTCCGTTTTTGACTGAGCTCTCATTACAACACAAATGTATAATTGCTTTAAATCCTCTGAGTCTATTTTTATACGGCTAAGGGTGTCGGCTGTACAATTATTCTTACCCGGAGAATATTCTATGTAGAAATTGTATTATTCTAGTAGTAATCTAAATTTTATTAGTCTGCTACTAGGTTCCTTAAGAGAAAATAAATACACTAAAGGCCTGTGGTCTGTTAAAATTTTAAACTTCCTTCCGAAAAGGTAAGGTCGATAGTGTTTAACTGCCCAAACGAAAGCAAATAATTCTTTCTCAATTGTACTATAGTGTTTCTCTGCCTTATTCAGAGTTCTGCTTGCATAGGCAATTGGTCTGTCATCAAAATTGGATAAGACAGCTCCTAGAGCGAAACCTGAAGCATCTGTTCGTAGGATGAATTCTTTTTTAAAATTTGGAAAGTGTAGAATTTTAGGACTTGTAAGGATTTCTTTAAGCAACTCAAAAGATTTTTCGCAATCTTTATTGAAATAAAATTCGACGTCTTTCTTCAGCAATCGGTTTAGTGGGATGGAAATGGTAGCGAAATTAGGGATAAATTTACGATAGTAATTGGCGAATGCGACGAATCTTCTTACTTCATCGGCGTTGATGGGTGTTGGGTAATTTGTCATGGCGGGAGATTTAAGAGGATCGGGTAGGATACCCTTGTCAGAGATAACGTGTCCCAGGTATAACACTTCCTTTCTCAAGAAAGAGCATTTTCCAGGGTGTATTTTCAAATTTACTTCTCTCAGACGTTCAAACACTTGGATCAAGTTTTTATTCTGTTCCATTAAACTTCTACCAAAAACTATAAGATCATCAAGGTAGACAAAACATATTGAATATGTTAGTCCAGACATCGCTATGGACATCATTCTTGAAAACTTACTGGGTGAGATCTTTAAGCCCATGGGTAGTCGTTTTAACTGGTAGTGACCATCTTCTGTTGAGAATGCCGTGATTGGCCTGCTATTGGCATCCAACTGCATTTGGTAGTATCCCTGGCTTAAATCTATACATGAAAAGTAAGTTGCTCCTCCTACCATGTCATAGATGTCGGTTATGTTTGGTAGTGGAAATTTATCATCTTCAAATCTGTCGTTCACTTGACGATAGTCTATCACCATGCGGAATTTCTGTAGACCGGTAACAGGGTCTTTCTTTTTAGGTACTATGAGTATTGGAGAGTTCCAAGGGGAAATAGATGGTTCTGTAATGTCATTGTCCAACATCTTTTGTATTTCTTCCTTTATATCTTGCTTCCGCGTGTGTGGGAGGCGATAAGGCTTAGAATATTTTGGTGACGCATCCTTTTTGAGCGAGATATCTGCTTTGCCAATATGTGTATACGTGAGTTTGTCACCAACCACGTGAAAGATGTCTTGGTATTTGGAACATATTGTTCTAATTTCTGCTTTTTCCTCACTATTTAAGGTTTCAAAGTTTATTTCGTTTAATATCTTTTGAACTCGAGCGCTTATTGATTAGTCTGTCTGGTTGTAACGTAAAATGTAGTGTTCCGAGGCTGGTGAGGACAATGGTTCGGCCCATTGGAGAGTTACTGCTGTATCCCGTGCATTCAAAATTTTTATTGGTATTTTCCCATTTATGGCTGTGGATAGTGATCCTGGCATAAAGACGTTTTCGCATAACTGTTGAGTGTAAAATACTCGAGCTTCGGTGTGTTTCGTGTTGAGCCAATAGGTTGCTTCGCATCTTGGGGCTATTGAGATTGTATTTATGTTTTCTTTGGAGTATATGGGCAGATGAATAGTGGTACTCCCTTCTTTGATTTTTAACAGAAATTTCTCTAAGTCAAGTACGGCGCTAAACTCTAATAGAAGGTTTGCTCCAATAATACCTTCGACTGGAATTGGGAAATTATCGGGTACTACGTGACATTCGTATGGAATTATAAGATTTTCTAAATGGATTTGAATATTACTAGAATTTTTGTGCTTTTATTTTTTAAAATGGGAGTATTTACTGAACTTAATTTTATTACACACATTGAAGCTCCTGTGTCTACTAAAAATTTTATATGTTGATCGTAGTCCAGTTTTAACTGAACGTAAATGCCGTTCGATATTCCAGCAGTGCAAATGGCAGTTGGCATTGGTGGAGTAGTTAATTCCCCCCCGATGGGTCGGCTTCCCCCTCGGTGGGTTGCTCGTTTCCCATAGCTAATACTCTATGACCATTATTGTTACTAGTGTTAGTTGGGTTACTTCTACCGGGGTTTCGGTTTTGGTATGTATTATTTGGGTAAAAATTTGCCCTCGTATTAAAATTACTACTATTATTATTTTGTATACTTCTATTGTTATTTGTGTTAAAACGTTGGTTATAAGTTTGTAGTGACGGATTTTTATGATGTGATTGAGACAATGCTTGATTATAATTATTGCTACTAGAATTATTATGTCCTGTGAAATTGTGAGAGTAGTTATTATTACGAAAATAATTTTGTCTCGACATAATTTGGTTGGAATAGTTATTATTATTATTTCCCGATCTACTGGAGTTATAAAAATTTTGGTTGGTAATAATTGGAGTTATTAGCATACCTGACAGTTTCCGTTATGGTTTCAGTACCCGGAGCTAGCTCTAACAAATGGCTTATGGCATCTTGCATTTTTGTATGTCTCGCACTATCAAGAATTATTTTATACCTATCATTAATTCCTTGTTTGAGAAAAGCTAATCCCCTATGTTCATTTGCTATGGTAAGTGGTTCTCGAGCTTCCTCCCCTTGCATATTGATTTCTAATTCAGTCATTTTTGCTATCAATTGTTCTATTTCTGAGACAAATTCTCGCATTGGTCTATTTCTTTGACGCGATCTATCTAATTTGGACTGAATACTTTCTATTGTATCCTTCTCTCCACATTTGGAAATTAGATGTATTTTTAATTGTTCGAAAGTTTCGATCTTGGCGGCTCCTAATTCAGTTAACGCCCTACCTTGAACTTTACACTTCAAAAAAAAATGTATTAGTATAGGCTGTGAATTTGTCTGTAGGAGGTCGTGGTAGAATTCAACACTATTTACAAGAACCCTAATATTTTCGCTGCGTTTGTTGTTCTCTTCGCAGGTTAGTACAGGCAATTTTTGTGCCTTACTGAAATCAAATTCGCCATTTTGTTTGCTTCGTAAACTGATTTAATTTCCTGTTCTATTTCTGAATCTGATTCTTCTAAAATATCTTCTTGAATATTATTTTTTACTATTGTTTCTGCAAGTTCCCTATACTCTTTAGCCGTGAATGTTAACTGAGTCAGATATTTATGTTCTTGTTCTGTAAGCTTTTGTTGATTAAGAACGGTGATGTGTTCAATGAAAATATTCCAAAACTGCAATATTTCTTTTAATTTTTTGTTTGCCCCTACGGTTTTTCTTTTACGGATTGGGGATTTTTTTAGACTCTGATAACAATTCTTTAATTTTCCTAAAGCTTCTTCTAGGGTCGAGAAGTCCATTAATTATATATATATATTTTTTTTTATACAGATATTCTTCTACTTATATTATTTTTTACAAGTTCTTTTCTAATTGCTTGGTTAAATTTCTTCTTCATTACGTCCCTGGTGTATTTAACAAGCCAAATAATAACAATTATAATAAGGATAGATGATATGTCTATTCCATATTCGAATTTATCACTGGACTTGTTTGTCTGCGGTCCGTTATTATTTACTATAACCCCCTAACCTTCCGACTGTGTTCTTCCCATAGCAGGTATGTTATTGAATTTAATTGAGAAAAAAAAATGTATATAGCCAAATATTTATAAGTAAGCTACAAAAAAAGAAATTAGGTGGTAAATTTAGTTATAAAGGACTTCTTGAGCTGCGGGTGCCATTGATGCGAAAAGTTTGTGAAATTCTTTCTCCTCAGCTTCCTTTTGTTTTCGTTTGGCTGCTTTGTTTGATCGGATTTCTCCCTTCACTTGCTGTTCCTGGTGCAAGTACTTTGTCTCACTTCGCTGGGTTGGCCGGGTATATTTGCCAACCGGTAGAGCTCAACCAATTGCTTTTTGAGCTGCACCCTCTTTCCTGCTCGTACTTTCGGGGCTGGGGGCACTGGTATTTTTTCTGCCACACGGATTGTATTTCGTTTTAAGTACTCTGATATGCTAAGAGAATTAGGACCTACTATGAGCCGTTCTTTCTGTTTGGGTTCTGCTGGTTCGTTTAATAAGTCATGGGCTTGTTCAATTAAGTTGGCTGCTAGGGCCAGCTGTGTTTGCCGGGACATCTAATCCTGCTGAGTCTCAATGGCTCTCCAAAGAAAATTTCTTAGTTGGTTTTTTCTCGATTGCTCCCGGCAAGATTGCCATGTAAAGTTGGCCTCGTCCGTTTGGAATCTCTCTTCTTAGTGGAGGTCCTCGGCGGTCTAACTCTTCTAGTATGATAGACTTGGTCCGGCGAGTAGCCAAATAAACCTTTACCCAAAAGCAATTCTGCTTTGTAGGGTGTCTAAAATACTGAACGGGAAAACTAAGTGGAACCTCCACCGAGTTGCTATATAAAGGAAAGACCCGTTTTGCTTCAGTAATAGAAGTGAAAAATTATCTTTTTTCTCTTTTTATACAAAATAATTTGCCTTCGTTCGTATCCAACCATACTTCAACAGTCGATAACGTTTTATCGATTTTTCCTACAAAATGCACAATCAGCATTTGACCATGCCAGGCACTTTAATTGTTTTTGGGCTAGCTTGCTTATGATGCACAATATAATTCATAAGCCGATGACCCGTGGAAATGTTTTTAACTTGTACACAAAAATACTCCTCAAGCACTAGAAGTGTCATATGAGTATTTTTGTGTATCTTGTTTTTTTGTTCTATAGTTCGGTTCGTGTACTGAAGGTGCCGATTGAACTATATATATATATGAATATTTAGAGACATATGTATCTTGTGCACATAGTGTGGCAAAGGAAATATGAATGAACATTATTAATCGGCTCGGCTATGGCCGGCAAAGTAAGTGCATGCGATGGATATGAATGGGAAACAAAGTATCAAGTATTGAAGCAGGTTGAATATATTTTTAATGGGTTTGCGGCAATTAATTAAGTGATCGCTGGTGCGATACCTTCACAGGTGTAACACAAACTGTCAATGCTAAAGATACTGAAGGAGTTTTTTTACCCAGAACTTCGCCGAAGACGGATCCCTTTCAGCAGGATTTGGTTTCAACAAGACGAAGCAAGTGCACACGTAGCCACACAAGTTATGGCGGAACTCCAACGAAAATTCCCAAGCAAATTGATATCCAGAAACTGCACTATCCGCTGGCCCCCAGGGTCATCTGGCCTGACTGCACCAGATTTTTTGTTATAAGGTTATGTCAAGCAGGAAGTGTACAAAACCAAACCCAGGAATTTGACTGAATTGAAGCAGTCCATTAAGACAATAATTGAGGCGATCACAATTTCAACCCTTCAGGCCGCAATGAACAATTTTCTGATCAGGTGTCGCATATGCGTGGATGAGCGTGAAGGTCATCTTTAAAAACCATTAGTTATTTAAAATAAAATTTAATTTTTAATCCAATGAAAAAAAATTTATGAAATACATCGATTAAAATAAAAGTTATTTAAATTTCTAATTGTAGCACGATTCGTGCGCCACCCTGTATATCAATTTTGCCAAGTTAAATCCTTCCATTGGGTAAACAAAAATTTGTTTCTTATTATGAAGCAGTCTTGCAGATCCCGTTTTTCTGTGGATCAACCTCTCTTTTTACTAACAACACTAAGCACTAGTACGATTAAATGCATTTACTTGGACAACTAGTAGCTTAATATACACGGATACAATTCAATAACATATCGAAAACAAAACCAATTCAAATCGATTTCCATCAAATTCTATGTTTAGCAATAGAAATGGAAAATTTAACTTAATTTTGATCAAGTATGTAAAACAGAATCATATACCATATAACCGATGCACAACATATAGACGCACTTTTAAATCGTCTGCAGTCGGAATTCTTTTTTACATTGTTTTCTCTGAAATAATTTGCTTAAGTGCGCGAATTTCATTATCTAACATAAATTACCCTTCATAAGTCATACAATATCGACATGAAAATCAGTGAATATTAAAAAACAGTGCTTTAAAATTGTCCAATTAAATTAAGCTGAATAAATTTCACACTATTATACTACATTATATACAACACAATGTCAACACGTTCAAGAACTGTACAGCTCAACACGCCTTCATGCATACCACCACCTTCATGCAGCTTTAACTGCTGCAAAGAAGACCAAACCAAAAACAATGGAACAACGTACACCTCTCTCCGTATGAGGAATAATCACCAACTATTGAGTGCATGTACTTCATTTGGTAATGTTTTCATAAAACTAACAGCTGATGGAAAGAGTTTTACTGTTTACAACGTGGAAGAATTACAAGCTGCAGTGGCAACAAACTAAATTTGTGTATGTTTTAATGATGTTTACACTATACTTTTTTTAATTACATCTTAATTACATTTAATTACAATTACATTCTTTTTATACTTACGTTTAATTAAAAGTTATGAGCGCAGCTAACAATAACAGAGGGTCCACAGGCAGTAACACGAATACAAGCCTATATAACATGATACAAATTTTACGGGCCAAAATTACGGTTTTCGAATTTTCCACCTAAATACAAAAATCTTGACTAATAAATTAGGGGAGTTCAGATACTTGTTTGTAGACTCAAATCGACATTCTCTCTATATCCGAAACGTGGTTCCAACCAGATGCCTGTTACAATTTTGTTCGAGTTCAGGGCTATAGGCTTTGTCGGGCTGATTGTATTTCAAGAACTGGTGGGGAGTGTGCTCTGTATATTCGGAATGGGTTAAATTGTAGACGTGTTGGCAAAACAGATAATGGATGTCCTTAAGAATTCATATTTGTCAGTATTAAATGTAACTCTGAAAATTTCTTGGTTGGCACGGTTTACCGACCCTACAACAGCATCAGCTTAGTACAGTTAATAACTGCACCAGTGACCTTTTCCTGCAATTTTTCTTTCACAATATTGTGCGGTGACTTCAACTGTAATCTACTAGATAACGAAATTTCTGACTCTTTGTAAGTACCTTTGAAGCACTAGATTTGAAATCAATTAACACCATCCCATTTTACTGAATCTAAAAGTACATTACTTGACCTCTTTATAAAAAGGCATAATGATAGAGTTCTTCATTATAGCTAACTTCAAGCACCCGGTTTTTTTCAAACACGATATGGTTTTCACATATATTAATTCTTCTTGCCAAGTCGATCAACAAAGTTTCAAATTTCGTGATTTTAAACATTTTAACGTATTGGAGTTATTGGTCGATTTTCATCGCTTAAACTGGAATTCAATCCATTTCATGCAGAAGTGGATGAACAAATATCTTTTTTTAACCATAATGTTAATTTTCTTTTTGATATCCTTGGAACATGGAACAAGACTCGTTTTATAAAACATAAAGCTTCACCTTGTGTCGCCATTCACTCTCGTCATTTCTGCAATGTCAGAACGGAACAAAGTTCTGATAATGGTAAGATCGGCCAAATTGATATTTTATGAACAGAATCTCGGAACTTCAAAATCTACTAAAGATACTTGGAAGCATCTCCGAGAAGTAGGTATCGGGGAAGAACAAAGGTTTCTCACTGATGAGATTAACTGTAATGCCCTGAATAAGAAGTTTACTTCATTACCGTATTCTCTATCGGATGTGTTTCTCAGTGAACCCTTTATTGTTGTACAATCATCTTCAGTCAGTTCTTTTAGCTTCGACAGATTATCCCAGGAAGATGTTGTGAAGGCTATACTTTCAATTAAATCAAATGTTATCGGACTTGACTTAATTAACCCAAAGTTTATTCAACTTTTGCTTCCCTACATTCTGAGATTTGTAACATATATCTTTAGCAATATTTTGACAAGATCTGAGTTCCCTACAGAATGGAAGAAAGCAAAGGTCATTCCCATTCCCAAGAAGTGTACAAGTACGGCAATTGATTTAGGGAGATTCAAGTCGAATTGAAAATTATAGAGGAATCTCTATTCTTAATTCCCTTAGAAAGATTTTTGCTACAATTCTTTATGGAATATTTTCTCTGTGGATAGAAAGCAACGATCGTCTTAGCATATACCAGGCAGGGTTTCGTTCAGGATTTTCAACCTTAGATCATATTTTTGCACTGACAAGCATTGCCAAAAAATATATTGAAATGAAAAGGAAGTTATATGTTTGCTTCGTAGACTTCAAAGCAGCCTTTGATACAGTCAACAGGCAAGCATTGATTTATAAATTGGCCTCCCTCGGAGTATCAAGAAAGTTCCTACTGGTCTATGCTAAATTTCTCTCGGCATCAAGTGCAGCAGTGTGGGATGGATCCAAATTGTCAGAATGGTTCGACACGTCGGCAGGTGTCCCCCAAGGTTGCACTTTAAGCCCTATTCTCTTCGCCCTATTTATTGATTCAGTAACTGAGATTCTCCCTGGTGGTGTAAGCTTCGCGGGCAATCACGTAAAAGTTCTCCTTTACGCTGATGACTTAGTACTGTTAGCGGACAATCCTTTTACGTTACAACTCCAAATAAACAAACTACAGGCGTTCTGTAAGACATGGGATCTCCATATAAACGTTTTGAAGACAAAAGTTATGATTTTTGAGAACCGATTTAGAGGCAGACTACGTGCTGAGGCTTGGCGACTCAATAACGAGGTGATAGAAGTAGTTCGGGAGTTTAAGTACCTTGGTGTGCTGTTTTCAAGTAATTTGATCTTCCGGAAGCATGCGAAAGAAAAAAATAGAGGAGTAAAACTGGCACTAAACATGTTGTGGCCGAAATTTTTTGCAAACCAAAACATTGATCTGTCTTCTAAATATCAAGTATTTAAGGCTACGGTAAACACTTGTTTGTGTTATGGTGTGCAGGCGTTTGGGACAATCCCCTTTGAGGAGTTTGAAGATGTTCAGAGATATTTCTTTAAACGTTTGTTTAAATTACCGAATGCAACTCCAACCTATGCAATTCACGTGGAGTCTGGTTTGCCACCCATATATTTGCAAAATCTAAAAGCCCATGCAGACTATTTAATAAGGTTGATGAACCGAAGCAGAAACAGTTTTCATAGAGCCATCTTAGTTAGATTGCTGCAAACCAATGCAACACCTTTCAGTAATTGGAACCAACTGGCGCTATCTCACGATATCAGTATATCCTTGTCTAAAGGTAATGTTAGCGAATGGCACGATATATTTGCAACAATTATAGCTAAGGTTGATGACAAAATATATGACCAACACTTAACAAGAGCATCCTCTTCGGCTTCCAGACTAATCTACCGCAATCTAGATCATCGATTACTAACCCTAGGAAATTATTTCAATGTTAAATATCCATCTAAAGTTATAAGCACCATTTTCAGAGCCCGAGTCGAATTATTGAATTTAAATTTCATTCCACATAGAACCGATCTTCAGCAAACTTGTAATTTATGTAACAGGAGAGAAGACGAAAGTATGTACCACTTCATTGGGGTGTGTCCCATTTTACAAGAAATCCGACGCTTATACTTCCAAGAAAGTTTTCTGACTGTAAATAATCTCTACGAAATATTAAATGGTTCTCGGGGCTGGCTCGCTCTATATAAATATTGCAGCCATGCTATGACTTATCGTAATAGTTTTTGAAAAGTCAAGAGATACAGCAAGTCTATATTCATTGTGAATTCGAATGCTTATAACAATTTAATTTTGTTATTATATTTATGTTTTAAATCATCAAAATTAGAAGTTTTCTTTTTTTATCTTGCAAATCATCAAAATTGTCGACGGCCTCCAGGTTTCTCACTTTCCTATCAACTAAGTTTGAATATTCATGTAAATGTATTTAAGTTCTCATTGAGTATTCCATTATGTTAATTTTTCATAAAAATTATGTTAACAAGAATTTAAATCCGTTACTCTTTTTATGTTTTAAATCATTAAAATTAGCAGTTTTTTATGTTGCAAATCATCAAAATTGTTCAAATACCAAAATTTCTCTCTTTTTTCAACTTTTTTTGTATATTCATTTAAACGACCGTATGTACATTATGTAAATAACTATTAATTGTTTATTAATTTAAATTTACCGAAACATTATCGTTCACAAGATTTATAGTTACATTTTCTCTTTATATAATATTATTTTCTTTTCATCTTACTGAAATGTCAATTCCGGCAGACGGCAAAATTGTCAGGTCCGTATTCTTACTCTAAAAAAATTGTAATTTTATCTGAGGGAATAAAGAAAAAATCTATCTCTATCTATCTCTAATCTAGATTTCCGACCAATAGCCATTCTGCCATTTTTATCAAAAGTAATTGAAAAGACAATTTCCACAAAAATACAAAATCATCTCACTTCGCACAACTTTCTTAGTATATGTCAGTCTGATTTCTGACCACAACGTAGTTGCAAATCAGCATTAAATCTTGTTCCAGATGAAATAAGGGTTGCCTTAGATAAAGACCTTTTTATCCTGCTCACGCTAGCAGACTTCTTTAATCACTCACCACTGAGTCATGCAAACTGATACCCTTATATCTCAAAAGCAGACAACAACGTGTAGTAGCAAATGGTAGATCGTCTTACTTTGTTAATGTAATTCACGGGGTCCTACAAGGATCAATTTTGGGTCCTCTATTCTTCTCTATGTTTATTAATGATTAGCCACACATAGTTAAAAATTGCTTTATCCATTTGTATGCTGACGATGTGCAGCTTTTGATCAGCCGGCCCATAACTGCGAAGGACAGTCTGTCTGATGAACAAGGACCTGCAAACCACCATACGTTGGTCCCTAATAAACAATCTCCACCTAAACCCTTCTAAGTCAAAGACATTGTCTATCTAACGTACGATTTTCGATAAACCATTACTAAGCCCTCTGCAGATACAGAATCAAACCATCGCTTATGTTGATTCTGCCCGTAATCTAGGTATGGTTTTCAATCGGACTCTTACTTGGAAAGACCATCTTTACAATCGCTCAAAGCTTCATTCCACATAAAACTAAGATTCTGTTAGCAAAAAGCATTTTGTTTCTAATGCTCTGCTTTACTGTTGCATAGTTTTTGGCGATATGGACTATGAGACGTCTAGAAAACTTAATAAAGTCTATAATAACATTTCCTGTTTCGTATATAATATTCGCCATTTTTAATCACGTTTCTCTCTTTTCTGATCAACTATGTGGCTGTAGTCTGAACAATAATAAAGACCATTTAAATAGAGTTTACTGACAATGGAAGTATAGCTTCTCAAATGTACATATAATCAAAAATAAATAATTTGTGTTTTAAGTTGTTAAAATAAAATCTATAATTTACTGAATAATCGATTGAAATTTAGGTCATTAAAATATCTTCCACTCTTAATTCAGACCAAAAAACGAGATTATCTACACATTAGACTGAATTTGCCCCTTTCAAATAGGTCATTCATTCTCATAACGCCAAGATTTAAATAACTGAATACTCAGCGGCAATTCATGCATATGAAAGAGGATTGTGTGAAATCAATGATAATCTCTCCTATATGACCGCTGTCATATAGGATTTCACCAAGGCGTTTTTCATTGAGGAGTGAATTTCCTACTGGGGTAGTGTGTTTGGAGCCGAAAATTTCGCTATTGTATGGGGGAGCCTTAATTGATTTGTTTTATACACAACTGGTAACTCCGCTTCGACAGAAATGCAAAAAATTGATGTTCTAATTATTTGAAGACAATTTTTATTTTCAAAACAAAAATTTGGTTGATTTTCTTTTTTCGATGCTGGAGATTCTTAAGTACCTGTGATTTGTCAACAAGTATTAGCATTTTTTGAGTAAGATCCTCCATTGGACTGGCCTTAAGCATAACTTTCAGTTCTTCGTTCACCTCTTTTATTCACCATTAATTCACCAGATTCTATTTAATCTAACGACATATATTCACCGGGGTAGAGCTTACGATTTCGTATTGTTCTGAAATCGATGGGTTGCTGTACAATATCCAGATAGTTGTGCACTTTATTTATTTATTATGGTTTATTATTTTATATTTATTTAACTAAAATAAAGCAAGAAAGGACAACTTCCGAGCACCACAGTAAATAATTTATTTAATGTAAACAAAAAAATAAAATGTCAAATCACAGCTGCCAACCATGGAAAGTAAAAAATGTTCATAACCCAGATCATTTTATTTTCACGGGGTGAACTACTCGTATATGGGTCATTGCGCATGATAAAACGCGGCTAGTATTAATAAAGAAGAAGGATGGTACTTTTAGGTTCTGCATCGATTACAGGAAATTAAATCAGGTTACAGAAAAGGATGTTTATCCGCTTCCAATATTTTCCTCAATTTTGGATAGGCTTAGGAATGCTAGGTTTATAACTTCCCTTGAAATTTAGTCAGCCTATTGGCAAATTCCGATGTTCGAAGTATCTTGAAAGTTTACAGCTTTTACGGTTCCCGGTTGGGGTTTGTTCCAATTTAAACGTATGCCTTTCGGGTTGCACAATTCTCCTGCAGCTTGGCTGAGGTTTTTTGATAGCCAGATCGGGAGCCATTCGTGTTAGTCTATCTTGATGATATCATTATCATCACAGGTATATTTGAAGAACATCTAGAAATTTTGAACGAACTTGGAGAAGGCTTCGTGAAGCAGGGTTAGAAGTAGGGCGGGATAAATGCAGCTTTTGCAGACCATACCTCGAGTTTTTAGGCTACGTTGTAGATAGAAATGGATTACATGTTGATCCCGAAAAGATAGATAGTATGGTTAGGATACCTGCACCTAAAAATGTTAAAGAAGTTAGGAGTTTTGTAGGGACTGGTTTTTTGGTACAGACTAGACATTTCGTACCGAATTTTGCGAATGTAGTTAGACATTTAACCGACTTGCTGAAAAAGAGCAAACAATTCATGTGGACGGAAGATTGTGAAGGTGCCTTCAGGAAGGTAAAGGAAATTTTAGTAACGTCTCCAATTTTGAATTGTCCCGATTTTTCGCTTCCATATTCCAAACAGGAGATTTTGATTGCGGTATCGGGGCCGTACTTACCCAAACTTTTGCGGACGGTGAAAAGGTCATATGTTATTTAAGTAGGTAATTAAATAGCGGTGAGAGAAACTATTCCACTACGGACAAGGAATGTTTAGGAGTGTTGTCGGCCAGCGGTTGAGAAATTACGACCGTATATCGAAGGAATTCGATTTACGGTCATAGCAGATCATTATTCACTTGTTTGATTGAGTAACCTCAAGGACCCATAAGGGAGATTAGCGCACTGGGCAGTTCGGCTGCAGCAGTTTGATTTTAAAATCATCCACCGTAAAGGAAAATAACATGTCGTTCCCGATATCTTATCTCGGGGAGTTCCAGTGGTGGTTGGAATTTCAGATGAGGATTTAGACTCTTGGGTGTAAAAAATTATTTCGGTAGTCGAGTCAAATCCATTAGGGTACCCAGCTTGGAGAGTAGGAAATGGCCGATTATATAAATTTGTAAAATCGAAACATGCAGTCGTACATGAAAGTAATCAAGAGTGGAAAATAGTTGTAGGGAAGAAAGCCTGGACATACGGGGGTTAGGAAAATGTTCGCGAGCGTAGGAGGAATGAGTTATGTTAGGAAGTGTAGAATTTGTCAACAGTTGAAACCAGTTAATGACAAACCAGCCGGTTTTTTGACAGAAAGGATAGGATTTTCCTCTCCGTGGGAGATGATGAGTGTGGATTTAGTAAGGCCATTACTGACCTCAAGTAAAGGATATCGGTACATCCTTACAGTCGTAGATTACCTAACTAAGTTTCCTTTGTTATTTGCATTAAGGTCCGCAGTTAAAGAGTAGGGAACTTAAGGCACTTTACGATTATTCATCAAAGATAAGGTTCACCCCACACTATCATAATCAGGCTAATCCTGCGGAGAGAATTAATCAAATTATAAAGAAAAAATTGAGAGCTTATGTTTCGGAGAATCACCGCGATTCTCAATTGGCCAAGGTAGCTTGTGGTATATGCACCTCTCAACATGATGTTTTAGGAGGTTCGCCATACTATGCCTGCGATCAAGCCATAATCAAAATTCCCTTTATAAAATAATGTAAAGAATTTTCAAGCTGGGAACGCCGTGAATATCTAAATTCCTTCTGTCAAAAAGTTCGAGAATATTCTATGATAAACAAAAAAGCGCATTTCATCACTAACTTATTCAATTAAAAGTCGCAGTTTTACATTTATTGGATGAAAAGAAGAGTCAAATATTCACGAAGTCGTCCAGCCTTTCATGTTTGTAAAATAAAACCCATGTAAGTTAATATGTAATTTATAATGGAATTCTAAAACTGTTATTGTAATTTATAGAAAATAAAATCACAATCACATACATACAGATTGTAAGAAATTCAATCTCACGGATTTTATATGTGTTTTTAAATTGGAATTTGGCGAAGCAACATAATTTTATTTTATGGTATTGAAATCTTCGAGGTCATATAGTTGCGCGGTCGCAGGTTGCAACTTGCCGGACGATGAAGAAATAGTTTCGTGCGAGAAATGTGTTTGTTGGTGGCACTACGAATGCACTAAATTTCAAACTTCTTTGTACGATACTGCAACTCCTTGGTTTGTCGCACAGAGGATTGCGATAAAGTTGCTAAAAAGCAACCAAAAGAAGGGGATACAACCAAAGTAGTTGCCACCAAAGGCAAGGATTCCGACGATTTATCCGATGCTCTCGATGTTCTGATAATGGCAGCCAAGTTAGCTCAGTCGACTGTCGATCAGAAAAAGAATGAAATGGAGGTACTTAAAGCTGAGATAGATGTGCTTAAATCAAAATTACTTACAGCAACGCAGCCGCCACCGGTTCTCGACAATTTGAAGCCTGTTGGGTTGAAAAATCTCACCAACGATATATTGGAAGCGGTTCGTCAAATCGGGTCTAAGCACAAGCAAATTTTGGCAAAGTCATTTTGTCCTCATTTGACTCCTCATGGGGCTGAAGATGATCTTGGGTCAAGGAGTTCCGATACAAGTTTATGCCAGCAATCGTGTATGGCAAACTTGTTAACGATTCTCACTCGCAATCAAGTGCAAGAAATGCCGTCATTTTCTGTTCAGGTCAAGTCAGCCACTGCAGAGGGAAGATACAACATCCGAGAAAACGTCGCTCGTCTTAGAAAGTCGTTGGTTGGTGAAGCTCATAATCTTGTGAGTGATCGATTGCGTTACTCAACGGACACAGATGGCATTATTAACGCATTACGATCAATTTACGGCAGGTCCGATGTTTTAGTACATAATCTTACAACAAATCTTCTCAAGTAACCAGTGTTAAGTTCTGGAAGCGATATGTAGCTGCGCCAATGGGCCGTGGCATTAAATGGTTTCGTTGGTGATTTCAACTCCATGAATCTTGGTAATAAGATCAATAACAATTATGTTATGACAGATTTGGCTGGTAGCTTGTGCCCGTCATTGTATCGTGATTGGCAGAAATGCAAAATAAAGAATCCGAATTATTCGAATTATTTATGTCGGAAAAGTTGTTTGGTTTAGCCCCAGAGTTATCGAAGTCGTAGAAGGCAACAGTTAGAGACACGGGAAATTTTCCGCGACAAAAATCATTCTTCAAAGCTTTCCAATCTTAATTCCTTGCGTTACTTTTCTTATTTTATACAGGTGTTTCCTTCAATTTACTGAGAGGGAGTGGGGGAACCATGGTCCATCAGCCATCGGTACACTCTCCCAGTACTTTGAAGAAACAATATGGACATCACAATGTAATTTATGACAGACGGGCGGTCTCTACACTGAGCGTATCTTGGGATAATCCGACAGGTGATCTGAAATACCTGCAATCATCCAAAAACTAAAAGTTCGGAGGATATTTGGTCCCTGAAAGATGCCACTCGATAGAGAATGGCCGAATGACCATCATATCTTTGTTTTTATTATACTCTATACAAAATGGAACGCTAAAAATTGTATCCCCAATTTTGTTTACTCTAACTAAATCCCACGAATTTGTATTGCATGAAATCATCAGTAGGAAGATAATTGCCAACTTCTCTTTCGAAAAATTTTACTATATTTGCTTGTCGATACTTCCTTTTATTTACTGGGGTTTTATTGGTATTTGGGGGGGGGGGGGATGATGAATTCGTTCGAAATTGAATTTTCTTGATTTCTCGCACTTTCTTTTTTCTTTTAATTTTCTCAAGATAAGATTGTGGAAAATAGGGGAAATGGCTATATGCCCCTTGTTGAAGCATAGCCGGTGTAATGCGTGTGAGTAAGTAGGATCATCGAACTTCGCCAACGTTGAAACTCTTCAGCCACATAGCTGAATATGGCTGTCGAAAGACGTAATCGAAGTCCGCCGATCCCCATTGTCCGAAAGCACACGGTTGATAGTAGCGAGAAGAGAATGTAGAAAAGAATTAGAAAGTGAAAAAGCAGAAAATTTGGAAAATTTAATTTTGGTTTAATTTAAAAAGAAATAAATCAGAGAAAATTTGAAAAGTATTGAAGAAAGTTAAAGGATAATTTGAACTGAGGAAGGAAAAGTAAGGCTATAAGAAAAGGGAAGTTCGCAGATTTTTGAACACAAAAATGATATTTTTGATTAATATTTCGATTAAATTATCCTGAAATTGCAGGACTCGCCACCCCGTTAGTTTCGTTTTTTTTTCATTCGGGACAAAGTATTAGCATTCCATTTTACGGAGCTTTTTTTGTTGTGCATATTATTAATCCTTTGTTCAATATTGGGTTGTCTTCATGTATAAAAAGTTTCCTTAAAATAAGAAATCAGGATTATTGTCCCAATTCGGGAATAAAATTCTGCTGTTATTTTTAAAAGAATTTTTTTCACCGCCAGTTTCGCTTCAGAAGATTTGTAATTTCCTTCAAACCAAACAAAATTGCTGGCGCCCTTTTATTTTCAGATGCTACGCTCCTGTGGTATTGTATAAAAATATCAATTTATAATTTCATTCTTTTATTGTTCTTTTTTATCATCACAAAAAATATAATTTACACATAACCCACCCCTTGCTGAACCTAGCATTAGTAGTAGCATTGAAAGTGCTACTTTCCTTGCACTCCGCATTATTCGATTAATTCGAACATAGCTTTTGTCCTCCCTTCTTGTTACAAGCAAAAGTAGCTTACAATACAATAGGACATAAGTCGACGAGTTTTCCTCCTAGCCGGTCGCGTTAATTATTCAAATAATAATTTGTTTGTTTTTAATTTGAAATAAAAAATTAAAATAATATTGTCGTGTGTTAATCGAATAATTTTGCAACAACTCAGAGGTGATGCTAAGCATTTAGTTGAAGCGCTTCTCATTCATCCTAACAACCTGCGTGCGATTATACGAACCTAAGAATTTCACTACGGTCACCCAGAAATTCTCATTAGGAGTCTATTGGAAAAAGTTAGGAATTTTCCAACAATCAATGAATCTAATGATGGATTCATGGTTTTTTTGGAAAATGTGTCGGCGTCGTTGTCCCATTGACTTATCCCACATTATCCGTGAAAATGGAGCCGAACCAATTTTATAAACGAAATTTATGTGGCTACGAATTCTATAGAATGAAATAACATTACATTTTCTTATGTTTAATTTTAAACAATTTACGGTGCACCATTCAGAAATTTGGGCATAGGTAACAAGGTAACAATCATCTTCATTTCTTATTGTTACGCATAAATTCAAATCGTCAGCATACAAAAGGCATTGTGAATATTTAATAACTGATGTTATGTCATTTATAAATATATTGAAGAGAAGGGGACCCAAATGCCTTCCTTGAGGAACACCCGAAATGCAGGTAATCGATTTCGGATACAAGTTACTCATTTCAATTTTTGTGATGTTCCTAATAAATATGAAGTAATCCAACTTAAAAATGGAGAATGAGAACCGAACAATTCAAGTTTTTGAAGTACACTAAAATGGCTAACAGAATCAAAAGCTTTGCTAAAGTCTGTAAATCGCATTAATTTGATTACTTTTTTCAGTATTCTCAACTACATACGAGGAAAAAAGAGCCAAAATTGTTGTTGTAGAGCGCCCAGAGATGAAACCATGCTGTAGATCGGTCATGGACTCTCGAGTCAAAAACTCTAATTTATTTTCACAATGCATTCGAATAATTTGGGAATTGCAGATAACTTAGAGATACTAGTACCTCTATAGTTTTCAATTTGTTTTTTAGAGCTAGACTTATGAATTAGAATAAGATATGAAATTTTCCAAACGTCGAGAAAGACACCTTTGGAGAGCGAGTTATTAAAAATGCAAAACAGAGCAAACATAGAGGAGAAAAACAGTTTTTAAGAAATAAGGATGGTATACCATCCGCACCAGCTTTAGGTTTAGGCTTCAATAACTGAAGTTCTAAAAGAATTTCATCCCTACTTGGATATAACTCGCCAAAATCAACCTTACTTGTTATATTGGGCAAATACGACTTATTTAAGTTATTTGTATCTGAATATACGGATTGAAAGAAGTGCGCCAATAAATCAAGAGCAGAAGTGACACTCGAAGCACATGAATTTTTATATGACAAATTTTTTTTTGGAAATCCGGAAGACTTTCTCTTAGCATTGACAAAAGACCAGAACGAGCCACTATTAGACTTGATGTTACTCTCAATACTCATAATATAACACCTATGAAGGAATTTATTAAGAATAGTAAAATCTTTTGCAACTTACTAAATTTGGCATAATCTAACTGATTGTTAGTACCTTTAAATTTACTAAAAGCTTTACGTTTGATGTTTTCAGATTTTTTAAATGATCATTGTACCATGGACGTTTAAATGGTTTCTTTGATTTAGACCTAAAAGGAACAAACTTGGAAAAACTATCAAAAATATTTGATGTTAACCTCAATTCAATATGGTGTTTTCGTAATTCTCCAGTTTTGTTGGTATATAAAAAATAAAAGTAAATATAACATAAAATATCTTTAAATTTTACTTAAATATTTAATTCATAAATAAAAAATAGTTTTTAATCACAACTTTCTTAATTAATTTTTTTTTGCTACGCGTTTCGGAATTATCATTCCATAATCGGGCTGTTGGCAACTTTGTTTAAATTTTTATTTTTTTGTTGTCATCTTCCTTTTTTTATGTTGTCTTCTTCTTTGTTGATTTATGTATCATATAGTGCACTTCTTTTAAATATTAATTTGTCATTTATTATGTTGTCTTCCTCTAGTTAATACGATTTGTATATCTCATATTCTTCGAGTGCGTCCATGAGCTTACCTTTTTGACAACGGTGTAGGGGGGTCAAATTAGTTTCGAAGTTTGTGTAGGTATGGTTTGTCTCTATCAGGTGTATTGCAAAACTAGATGTGGAGGTAGGTTTAGGTTTGTGTTCGTTGGACATTTCTATAATTGATCGCCCTGTCCAGGCAGACGGCAATGCCACTGTCCACTTATTTTATTTTACTCTTGTAATAATATCATGTAAACATTGTTTAATAACATAAATAAAATTGTATCTATCTATCTATGATCGCCCTGTTTGATCAATGTAGTATTTGTTGCAATCGCTACACTTTAATTTGTATACACCTGTGTTTGTTTTTATGTCATTTTTGGTTTTTGGCTGTAAAAGTTTTGATATATGGTTATTTGTTTTGAATGATATTTTAATATTTTGTTGACTTTTTGTTTTTAACATAAACATATTACCTAATTACAAAATGATTTCTTTTCACGTCACTAGCATGTATACCAATATACCAGTAAACGATAAACAATAACAATCATGGAAAATAATCTTAAATTCACAGACACCTTAATTACAAATCAAATAGACGAACTAATAACACTACTAAAATTAAAATTACAACAAAATTACTTTACATTTAACAACAAATACTACGTACAACATGAAGGCCTAGCAATGGGTTCACCCCTAAGCGGCTGAATCGCAGAATTCTACCTAAACCACTCTGAAAACCAATACATACTGTCTTCTCTTAATGCACTTTTCCCAAAAATCATCACATACTCCAGATATGTTGATGACACATTTATCATCATAGATGGTACATTTAGACAAATAGACGTAATGGGAATATACCTCAATAACTTAAACGTTAAAATTAAATTCACTGCTGAAATAGAAAGTGATAACCAAATAAAGTTCTTAGACCTAAACATAAAAAAGAATAACAATAAGCTCATTTATAAGGTACACAGAAAACCAACTACCACTGACAACACTATCCATATTGATTCACATCAAACAGCACAAAAAACAGCAGCCTACAACGCATTTGTTAATAGATTATTGAAAATCCCTAAGACGAATGCAGATTATGAAGATGAAGTTAACACAATAAAACATATAGCGAGAGCAAACGGATATAAAATTGAAATGATTGACGAACTTATGAATAAAAAGAAACAGAAAATAAACAAAAACAATGAAAATAACTGCAACAATATTCAAATAGAAACACCCAAATACATTTCCGTAGAATATTCAAATTTACTACCATAAATAATTAAAAACTCTCTTAAAAAACATAATATTAAAATATTATTCAAAACAAATAACGATATATCACAACTTTTACAGCCAAAAACCAAAAATGACATAAGAACAAATACAGGTGTATACAAATTAAAGTGTAGCGATTGCAACAAATACTACATTGGTCAAACAGGGCGATCATTTATAGAAAGGTTCAACGAACACAAACCTAAACCTAACTTCACATCTAATTTCGCAATAAACCTGATAGAGACAAACCATACCTACACAAACTTCGAAACTAATTTGACACCCCTACACCGTTGTAAAAAGGTAAACTCATGGACGCACTCGAAGAATATGAGATATACAAATCGCATTAACTAGAGGAAGACAACATAATCAATGACAAATTAATATTTAAAAGAAGTGCACTCTATGATACATAAATCAACAAAGAAGAAGACAACACAAAAAAAGGAAGTTGACAACAAAAAAACAAAAAATAAAAATTTAAGCAAAGTTGCCAAAAGCCCGATGATGGAATGATAATTCCGAAACACGTAGCAAAAAAAAAATAATTAAGAAAGTTGTGATTAAAAACTAAGTTTTATTTATGAATTAAATATCTAATTAAAATTTAAAGATCTTGTATTTTATATTTGCTTTTATTTCTTGTAAATCTCAAATACATTTGGTCAAGACTTAAATTCAAAAATTCATGACCCCCTTCAAGACTCAAGAAAATTGTTAATTTCAATGAAGTTTGCCTTGTTAAAGTTATAAGTTTTTAAATATTTATTAGATTCATCCGACGAGAAAATGTAAAATTCAAATTCCACAAATAATTCTTTATGACTAAGTGATTCATTTAATAGTTAGTAGGGAGCAGTAGATACACTAGAGTTAATATAATCATTGCAAACAAAAATTAAATCCAATATATTATTCAAAACGTTAGGAATTTGGTTTATTTGATTTAGATTGGTAAATGAAGAGAGCCTATAAAAAAATAATCAAAATCTTTTATCATATTAGATGCCAAAGACAAATTATCATCAACTGATCAGTTTCATACTATATTTGACGAGTTAAAATCACCAAAACAAAATATATTATCAAGTTCAGACCAAGCATTTTTAATGGTGTCAATATTAAAAAAGTGTTTCTCATAAACTTCTAAGATACTTCTAGGTGGAATATAACTTATGATAAAAAATAAATTAAAATTATCAGTCGAAAATGAAGTCATAGCAACGCATAATTGTTCAATATCAGAGTGATGTAGATCAACTTCCGTGCAGGTTAACTTTGTGCTTACTGCAATCAGGATTAATTCTTCACGATCGAAGTTAGACTTACATCTATCTCGTCTATGAACAGCAAAATGAAAAGGATCGAACAGTTACCTCGAAGATATTTTAGTTTGTAACTTAGTTTCCACAACAATAATGGAGATGACTTGAATTATTGAACAATTCAGATGTTTAAGTACGAATGCCACTTGCATTATTTAAGTTTATTACAAGCGATGAATTTTGAACAGAGCTAGGGGGTATCAGCGATACCTCTATCTTACTTGGTTTATATTATTTCAATTATCTCTGAGTTTTTTTTTTTGCAGCATGGGTGGAATAAGGAGTTCTAAGTGAGTTCTGTTGGAGCAAGAACAGCGGTAGCACAAACAATGTCACCATCATTTGAATTATTGGTCGCAACAACAGTTACTTATGATTTTTTTCTCTTTTTTCTTTGTCTTTCTCGTTATTATTATACGCTATAATATGAAATGATAATGATCTGCCTGCGGTACTAGGAAAAGACTTAATTTGTCCACTATTGGTGCGGGACGACAGGGGAAAGAATTAAATGTGGTGAAAATCGAGATGAAGAGGATGATGAGGGTGTACTTTTCTTTGGTTCCATTTTAGAAGTTTTTGATTTTGAGGGGTCAATGATCTTAGGTTTACGTTGCAAACGGGTTTTTTTCAGGTATATCACGACTAATGTTTAGCCTTTCGTTGTATTAATCTCGCTTACATAATATATGAAAAGGATTACTAAGCAAGTTAATACTTTGCTGCAAGAGAGCAAATTGATCATTAACAATTTTTATGCTTTCATCAAGATTGAATTGTTTTCATTTAACACATTAAAAAAAAATATTATCAGTAACAATTATAAATTTAGCATATTCTGCGGATATATATGCACATTCAAAATGAGTTGGTAAACCGCACAATCCACACGATAAATAACCATCTTTAATTTTCAGAGAGTTAAGGCATTTAGAACAGGGATAATTCATTCTTAAGCAGAGGTTTAAGAAAATGAGGTTAACAAGAAAGCAAATCACGTTTTATCAGGGCGAACTGACTGATTTCAGCTGTCATTCCTTTGGAAAGTTGGTATTTGTATTTTGCATATTCAAAAGGTTTTGGCACAGGTTTGTTTGCCACAGCAAGTTTTTAAGCGTACCTTTTTGTTCTAAGAATTGATTTTGGTGTTTAAGAATAGCTTTCTTATAACAGTGTTTCTCTTATATGCGAGTTTCTTATAAAGGATTAATATCGAAAGAAATATAAAGAAAAATTCACGGTGTTTCTCATTGCGTTTCTTATAGTCCATTTTTTCTTAAATGAGTGCTACTTTTATCCGTAACTGAAAATTTACACATATAATTCCACATGGAAAAAAGAAATTAATATGCTCCAACAATTGAGGACAATTTACATGATTAAATAATAATAAGTCTTTGATAAGCATTATATAATAGTACTTTCTTCTAAGATCAAGTGTTTGAATCTTAAAGAGCAGATACGTATTTGCATAAGAGGGACTGACTCATTAAAAAAGTACATAAGGTTTTGTTCTAGGCATTTTTATAACTTAAGCTCATTCTGTTCTAAGCAAGTTTTGGCTATGGTCTATTATGGTATTGTTCATTCGCAAATTCAATATGGCTTAACCTGATGGGATGGTGAATATTGTAAAAAAGTAAATCCGCTAATTATTTTACAAAGCAGATTGTGCGAATTACTTGTAGAGTAGAAAAAATCGCTTGCACGCTAGTTTTGATTTATTTCAGTGTATGAAAACCCTATCCATTAAGGCATCTATACTATTATAAGGTTCTTAAGATATTTTTTATTAGAATTGGACATCTATCCATAAGAAGAAATGATTTACATAAGTTACGTATTAATTTTGTTAACTACCTACGTCAATGTTCCTCCGTATAATACAGTTAATTTCAAAAGATTCTGCACAGTAGCGGCTCCTAAAAATTATAGCGATTTACCTGATTCCATCCGACGCTTAAGACAATTAAAAGTTTTTCTAGTTAAAATAAAATCTTGGCCTTTTAATTATAACATCCGTCAAATAGAAAGTACATATATGAAAACATTACAAAAATGCATATTAATATTTATATTAAAAAAATAATATTAAAATAAAAATAAAAAAACAAAAATAATTTTGTGGTCTCATTTACACACACACACGAATAAGCTAATATTACTGTGGTTTTATTTTTGTTATTAGGTGCATTCGATACTATCGTTAGCTTTATGCATCGCTATAGAGTGTTAAACCAATTTATTTATTTAAATGGGTAGCATATTGCATTCGGAGTTTACACTTTATTAGTTATATTACTTAAATTTTTATCTTTTGTGTTACTCGTTGTTCTTTTTTTATGATCTATATTATTGTACACCTCTACCTATTTAAATGCATAAATAAATAAGCAATTCAAATTCAAAACTTCAAAAGGGGGAACTTCAATAGACCAATTAACTACTTACTTACTTAGGTGGCGCTACAGTTCGGGACGAACCTGGGCCTCAACCAACATGCCTCCCCAGCTAGCTCGGTCTTTGGCCAGCTGCCTCCAGTTACGCACTCCAAATTGGTTTAGGTCATCTTCCACTTGAGCGCGCCACCTTAGGCGAGGTCTTCCTTGACTGCGTCTTCCCTCTGGGTGGGAATCGAAGATCCTGCGAGCCGGAGCATTGTTGTCCATACGCTCTGCATGACCTAGCCATCTTAAACGTGATATACGTATTTTTGTACCAGGTCAATGTCGTTATACAGCTCGTATAGTTCGTGGTTGAACCTTCTCCTCCAAATCCCGTTAACGCAGATAGGGCCGGAAATCTTGCGAAGAACCTTACGCTCGAAACGACTAAGGATATCTTCATCCGCTTTCGATAGAGTCCATGTCTCCGCGCCATAGAGCAGGACTGGGATGATAGGAGTCTTATAAACAGTCTCCTTTGTTTTTCGAGAGAGGGCCTTACTACTCAATTGCCTCCCTAGCCCTTAGGAACAGCGATTGGCAAGAGTTATTCTTCGCTTTATTTCTAACGAGATGTTGTTGTTAGATGTTATAGCGGATCCGAGGTAGACAAAGTTCCTAACTACCTCTAAGTTGTACCTGTCTATTGTGACGTTTTGTCCAATCCGCCGGTGTTGTGTGTCCCTTTTTGTGGAGAACAGGTACTTCATTTTGGCCTCATTGACTGCTAGTCCCATCTTAGCCGCTTCAGCTTCAATGTTAGCAAACGCTCCAGTGACAGCTCCCTGGGTTCTGCCAATGATGTCTATGTCATCATTGTATGCTAACAATTGCACAGACTTGAAACAAATTGTGCCAGTAGAGTTAACTTGGGAATTTCTTACAATTTTTTCAAGTATTAAGTTGAATAAATCGCACGATAGCGCATCACCTTATCGGAATCCTTTCTTGACATCAAAAGCTTCTCTGAGGTCAGTACCAATCTTGACGGAGCAGCGAGAGTTCTCAATCGTCATCCTACACAGTAGTATGAGTTTTGTGGGGATGTCAAAACCAGACGTGGCTCTGTATAGCTCGTCTCTATAAATGCTATCGTACACGCCCTTAAAATCGATAAAGAGATGGTGGGTATCGATTTAAAGTTCTTGGGTAGTTTCCAGGATCGGCCGTAGCGTGAACATTTGATCGATTGTTGACTTTCCTGGCCTGAAATCGCATCGACAGGGTCCAATCAAGTTACTGACAAATGGTTTCAGACGTTCACATAATACAGCAGAAAAGATCTTGTAGGCGAGACTTATTCCTCTACAGTTGGCGCAGTTTAGAGGGTCTCCTTTTTTGTGGATGGGACAATCGATGCTGATGTTCCATTCATTAGGCATACTTTCTTCTGACCAGACTTTAGAGACGAGTTGGTATATAAGCTGTACCAGGTCATCTCTGGCTGCTTTAAGGAGTTCGGTGGGTAGTCCGTCGTGACCAGCAGCTTTGTTGTTCTTTAGTGTGGATATTGTTATCCTCACTTCATTTTGTTCAGGTGGATGGAAGTTTTGTGTGTCATCGTCCATGTTGAAGGGTGCATTCTGCCTGACAGCGGGATTTTGGTCTTCATAGCCGTTTAACAGTCTGAAGAAATAGTCCTTCCATATACACAGCACCGACTGTGATTCTACTACGAGGTTGCCATTCATATCTCTACAGGCTTCTGTACGGTATTTTGCGCCTTGATACATTCTTTTTACCTGTTTGTAAAACTTCCGCAAGTTGTTCCTGGAGTAACAGCTCTCAATATCTTCGATCGTGCACTTCTCATGCTCTCTCTTTTTCTTCTGGAGAAGCTGGTGTTCTTCCCGTCTTTTGTGCTCGTAGAGCTCGCAAGCAGATCTCGTCCTTCTTTGCAGCGCTGCTTTGTATGCCATTTGTTAAGCTGCATGTGCCTGCCTGCATCCTCCATCGGACCAGAGGTTTCGTGGTGGAGGTCTAGTGAAACCTAGCACACCAGTTGCGGCACATCTGATGGCTTGTTGACAGCGTTGCTACTGGTCTTCGGTAGTTGATGCTGGCGGCAATGGATTTCTTGAGAGGTTACGGGATATTCGATCGGCATAGGTTCTGGCGGTCTTTTGCGATTGCAGATTTCCGACGTCATACTTCCTCACAGAATTACTCCGTTGTTGGGACGTTCGGGTTATTCGTATTCTTACCTTGGCTGCAACAAGGCAGTGATCCGAGTCGATGTTAGCTGCTCGGAAGGCGCGAATATCCAGAATACTCGAAGTGTACCTTGCATCGATGGCAACGTGATCAATCTGATTGACGGTTATTTGATCTGGATGCCGCCAAGTCCCTTTATGTATTTCGAGATGAGGAAACCGAGTGCTTGCAATGGTGACGTTACGTGCCGCCGCAAAGTCAATTAGCCTAAGTCCGTTTTCAGACGTTGTGTCGTGTAGGCTATGTTTTCCGACAGTCCTACCAAAGATTTCCTCTACCTATTTTGGCGTTCAAATCGCCTGGTACGATCTTAACGTCATATTTAGGGCACTGCTCATAGGTTTTGTCGAGGAGCTCGTAGAAGTCATCCTCGGTGGCGTCATCCTTGTCTTCTGTGTGGCGTGAACGCATATTAGACTAATGTTGGCGAATTTAGCCTTGATACGAATTGTCACAAGTCGCTCACTTACGTGTCTAAAGCCCAAGACTTCTTGCCTAAGTCTGCCGCTTATGACGAATCCACACCCAAATGGTCGCTGTGGTCTTCTTTCACAATCACTGTAGTATACGTCACAGTTTTTCATCTTCCTTTTCCCCGGCCCATCCCATCGCACTTCCTGGATGGCAGTAATTCCTGCTCTGTAGCAGCGGAGGCCCCACCTCCGCTTATTATCTGCTAAGAGTTCTAACATTCCACGTGCAGATCTGAAGGTCGCTGCCCTTAATACATTTTGCCGGGTCGTCAACAGTCAATCCTTCCTTTTCTGAGGCTATTGGTCGTTTCGCAACTTATATTTTTTTACATGGCGGGGTTGTTAACCCCACGCACGAACCCCAACCTGGAGGGCCAGGTCCTTTGTTGGACTCCTTGGACGAGATGAGCCGGAAAGTCCAGAATCACTAACCCGCTTCAGGGATATGAGCGCTGCCGTTGGCCAATTAAGGGCTCATCCGCCACCATCTCTATTTCAATGCCCTGACTTAAATTGAATTGTCCCAATGACCTTATCTCCAAATACGTCGAAGTAGCTCATTAGTGCATCTGCTTTGTTGACTGTTGAAGCCGCCGTTGGTCCAATTGTTTGGGCTAATCCCCCGTACTTCCTCTTTCTGAGAAGCTCCTGCAAGACTTCTGCGAGTCGATCAGAACAGTCATTAAAACAGAGAATTATAGTATTGCTTTCTTTTCTGTGTTCAACACTCGCGCTTATAAGTTTAGCAGGAATGTCCGGATGGACAAGCTAGTACCCGGTGGCTACCGCATGGAATTAAAATAAGCATAATTGATGTGTACGAGATAGTTACAACACTGGGGATCGTCTGGTTGACGCCGATCAGGGCCTTCCCTACTCATACACACCCAACCCCCCAATAGACCAGTACTAAGAATTTTTACAAGATTTTTATTTTTTTTTTTTTTTTTAACTAAATTGGTGGAAATAGACCAATTTAGTTTCAAAAATAAAAATCTTGTAAATCTTCTTAGAACATGTTCAAGCCTTAAAGAGTGGATTTCATAATAAGGGTTACAAATAATGCAGCAATAATCAAGAACTGACCTAACTAGAGAAACGTGAAATATTTTTAAAGTAAAAGGATCAGCAAAATCTTTTGAGAGTCTTCGTATAAATCCAACCATTTTGCTTGCTTTATTTACAACATAATCAATATGACTCGAAAAAGAAAAACGTTCATCCGTGATCACTCCGACATCTTTCTTAACAGCTACAAGGACTATATTATTAATGGAATAACTAACAATGATGGGAGAAATTTTCCTATGACATGACGGCATATCTTGACGTTATCAGCATACATCAGATTTTGTGAAAATCTAAAATTGGAGGGAATGTCGCTAGTGAAAAGGATAAAAATCAACGGACCAATATGGTTTCCTTGCGAAACCCTTGAAGTAACAGAAATTTGTTGAGATAAATGTGTTCCAATTTTCACATACTGAGAACGGTTTTGCAAATAGGAAGAAATCCTTTTGTTTTTAATACAATGTTTCAGAGCATCAAAAACATCTGCTTCATCAAAAATCATGGTGTCCCATATCATAATAATTTTGACGGAGTATAACATTATATTTATTAAGTTTACGCAATTTAAACACTTTATTTTTTTTTTTGTTTATAAGACTTGTAAGCCTTTTATTAAACCATTTTAAATTTGAGCTAGAACGATTTGATTTTCTTGGAATAAATAAATTACAAGATTCATTTAAACATTTAGAAAATAATTTAAGCGCTTGACCTAAGTTTAAATTGGCTAAATATATATTCCATTTAACTTATAAGTTATTTAGTAAGAAAGTGTTTTTTTTTTACAATACAATTCTATATACTACTGAAATTATTCGGCCAAGTAGAAGACTTAGCATTATATTTAATTGGGCTTGTTGAATTATTGATTCAAAATAGCTTTCAACGGCCTATAGTCCACAAAATTTGCGTTTCGTCCTGGTGATTTCACTTGGACTCGACTCATTAGTTGGCTAGTGAGCGCCTTACCAATGCCCACTTTTTGTTAAGTGCAGCTCAACTTACCTGGACAAAAACACAATGTGAAATATATCCCACAAGATTAAAATTTTAATCATTAAAATTGGAAGATTTCGTCCTGGACTAGACATAGTTAATAAGAAAGTGTTTTTACTTGCGATTATAGGTACTATAAGGCAAGTAAAAAAAAAATTGTTTGGAAATTTAGTTTTTATTTTGAAAACTCAAAATTTCGAAAACGACTCAATAGATTTTTTCGAAACTTCGTATTTGGTGTTTTCTAACATTATCTTGAATGGGTAAAAAACTATTTTTCTAAAATAAAAAACAACCGTTAAGAAAAAAATATATTTCTCGAAAACGGTTCCAAGAATTTTTATAAAAAAATGTGTGTGTTCTTAAATTAGTACAGTCCTCTTTCAAGTATAAAAATATTTCTTTGCCTACTTATTAACGGTTCTTCCTATAGAACGACTTTTCATATTTTCGACTTTCTCAACATTGGATAAACCGATCTAAATATTATTTTGTACACAATGCTGCCTAAATTTTTTAATAAAACTGCATACTCAAGTTTTCAAAAAAAAAAAGTTTTTCGATTTTAAAAAAAATAAATAATTTTTTTGTTGAAAAATCGTGTTTTAAAAAATCAGTCACTAAAGTGTTTTGAAATTCGAATTTTATATGTATATTAATAATATCTTTAAAATTGCGTTTCAAATTTTTCTCTCAACATGTTTTCAAAATGTTATAAGCGGATTAACTGCAAGATCTTGGTACACTTCTTTGTATTGAATTTAAATAGTACACGTTAAAAATTAATTTTACCAGAGAGAACCAAAAAGCACGTCTGATCACCCTGGCATTTCTATTATCACTACAAGTTCCAACTTTTTCAGAGGTGCGATTCAAAGGGGAATTCGATACTGACTTTAATGATCGCTAAGACACCCATGTGAAGACCAGAGAAGTCTATGCACGTGGCGTGTTTGACGCAAACGCACTATTGGCTCGGTGTGGCGGCAAAAAAAAAACGTTTAACACTTTGCTTTGCCTACTTGACTCTTATAGAGGTCAATTTACCTGGTATACAAAAACTGGTTTTGCAAGTTCTGTGCGCGCAAGAGAACGACACTAATCGTAACGGCCTTGAACGGCTGGCAATATTGACAATCAAACCCAAAAGTGTATGAAAACCAAAGTTCGTATAAATTCATGAAATTGTCACTCTGAGTTCGCAATTTCGTATAAAGATGTCGATGGCGGCATTCTACTACTATTTTTAAATCTGTAGCATTCATTTTTTTTCTAATAATTTTCCAATATTTTCGGAGGCCCGTAGAGAATATTGATATCTAGTTTAATTAATTTCAGTATTATAAGAAAAAAAAATCAATCAATAGAAGCACTTAAATATAAAAAATAACATACCTACAAGCTTAACAACTTTACAAATAATAAGCACATTTCTTACATATTCTTTATAAAAATATTTCTTAATGCTCTTGTAGAAATTCTTCCAACGTTGAGCGCAAGTTATAAATTTTGTTTAAAATTTAATATTAAAAAATATAATTTTGTATTGTTCAATATTAATCTACAATATGACTCGTTAGAGCCTGAGTTACTTAGCAACAACTTACTAACTAGTACCCTCAATGCCCTAGATATCTTGCAGCTTGTGCAAAATATCGTATTTATTGTTTGCCGTCGCGTCGAGCGGTCGCCGACTCTGGTCTGCTTGGTTTATAAACGGTGATTTTTTAAGAGCTTGGTTTTTGAAAATTCAAAAAAATACAGAAACTTGTAAAAAGTGAATGAAATTTTTATTTGGATCGATAAATCAATTTCTGCCATTTACTTTTTAAAAATAATTTCACTTAAATGTTGCCCGCGGCTACGCTTCAGGTGGTCCATTCTGAAGGTCCAATTTTGGCAAACTTTTTCACACATTTCGGCCGGAATCTCACCAATGACGCGTTCAATGTTGGCTTCCAAGGCAGCAATCGTGTTTGGCTTGTCCCCATAGACAATAGACTTAACATAGCCCCACAAAAAATAGTCTAACGGGGTCAAATCACATGATCTTGGTGGCCAATTGACTGCGCCAAAACGTGAGATCAACTGCTCACCAAATTCGCCTCTCAATTGATGCATGGTTTCGCGTGCAGTCTGGCATGTGGCACCGTCCTGTTGGAACCACATGTCTACCGAGTTCAATTCTTGCATTTTCGGCAAAAAAAATCTGTAATCATCGAACGGTACCTTTCTCCATTGACCGTAACCCTGCGGCCTTCATCGTCCTTGAAGAAGTACGGCCCAATGATGCCGCCTGCCCATAAACCGCACCAAACAGTGCATTTTTCGGGACGCATTGGTAGCTGCTGAATTGCCTCTGGCTGCTCTTCACTCCAAATACGGCAAATCTGCTTATTCACGTATCCATTTAGCCAAAAATGAGCCTCGTCGCTGAAGACAATTTTGCGATAAAAGCTTGCGAAACACATTTTTCACAGAGCACGAATTTTGATAATAAATTTCAATAATTTGCAAACGTTGTTCAGGCGTAAGTCTATTCATGATTAAATGGCAAACAATACTGAATCGAAATGTCAAATGTTCGTGGAATTTGTCATGTGTGATCTGTCAAAAATATAAACGTCAAAAACCAAGTAGCAAAAAAATCACCCTATAGAAGTTGCTGTGTCAGCATGGCTCGGTCGTTAACGCCGCGCCGCCGACTTTTTGGTTTCGTGAACTTTAGCCGTTGTTAACTTATTTAAGTTAGGTTTTTGTATGTGGAAAAACTAAACATAATTTTTTTTAGGACAACTGCCATCATTGCTTGTGAACATTAAACTCAACTTAAAATTACTTTACGAATGTATTTATGTTTATGACTTATTGCAACACCAGTTGTCGGGTATCCATCAGTTGCTGACGACTGCATCCAAGATGATGTTGCTTCCAGGAATATGTTTTTGTATGTCGTCGACCGTGGGAGTGCAAGTCAGCATTGCATGTTGTTCTATGGTGTCATAGATATGTATGAAACGTTGCAATGGAGCATGCGGCACTTGTCAGCGTTTATGTTGCTAACTCCTCCCTTCTTAAAGTCGACAGGTAGAGTATTGGAATTTGATTTTGGTCCATATGTTCTTGCTTTGGTTTTTGATGGCTATTTTTTTACCTGAAGGAATCATTAATCTTATTATGATAGCTAATACAGTGAGTATCAGGACGGATGAAAGACTGTAATTTGCGATTTTAGGGATCTTTGCCTGGCCTTCAATTTCGGTTAAGTGTTCTATGTTGTTAATGTGGAATTCCTTTAGCATCTCCATCGTTAGTATAGTTAGTATAGTTCTGTATATGTTTTTGTTGAAGAACTCGCGTGCAAGATTGCCGGTAATGGTTTGGCTGCTGCGATTTCTCTGGAGTAGTGTTCTTGTCCATTTATGAAAATGATATGCTGTGGTGTTGGATGATAAATGAACCGGTCAAGTTTATGTTTTTGTTTTCCACAAGAATGGACCCGTTGAACTGGTTTAGTAGTATTGTTCCAGGATTTATCTCTTCTATTGTTGGGATGTGTTGATTGTTGACTTCGTCACAACTCAATGGCTTACTCTGAATTACATTCTGTGTATAATTATCTGAATTTAGGTTTACGATTTCATTTTTCTTACAAATAGTTATGTCATTATATGAGTTACATTTATTCTTAATTCCATATATGTGGTTGTTACAACTTAATATGTTTTCATATTCTAATTAGATTACATTTTTTTGTATTTAATTGGTTTGATTAGTATTTTTTCGCAAACATCTGTTCCTGTTGTGGGAATCGTTATTATATAAAGTAAAGTTGACTTATTCGAGGTTATTTTAACATTTGAAAATTCTAATGCCTCTTCTAGATTTATAAATGGAATATTATTACTTTCAGTTTTTTCTTTAACAATTTTAATTTCTGTATTTGATAAGATAAAAGAATTTACAATACTACTTTTTGCCCAAAGCAAAGCGTATTCAATATTTATCAATTCTTCTTTTATAACGGGTGATTTTTTTGCTACTTGGTTTTTGACGTTTATATTTTTGACAGATCACACATGACAAATTCCACGAACATTTGACATTTCCATTCAGTATTGTTTGGCATTTCATCATGAATAGACTTACGCCTGAACAACGTTTGCAAATTATTGAAATTTATTATCAAAATTCGTGCTCTGTGGAAAATGTGTTTCGCAAGCTTTTATCGCAAAATTGTCTTCAGCGACGAGGCTCATTTTTGGCTAAATGGATACGTGAATAAGCAGAATTGCCGTATTTGGAGTGAAGAGCAGCCAGATGCAATTCAGCAGCTACCAATGCATCCCGAAAAATGCACTGTTTGGTGCGGTTTATGGGCAGGCGGCATCATTGGGCCGTACTTCTTCAAGGACGATGAAGGCCGCAGGGTTACGGTCAATGGAGAAAGGTACCATTCGATGATAACAGATTTTTTTTTGCCGAAAATGCAAGAATTGAACTCGGTCGACATGTGGTTCCAACAGGACGGTGCCACATGCCACACTGCACGCGAAACCATGCATCAATTGAGAGGCGAATTTGGTGAGCAGTTGATCTCACGTTTTGGCGCAGCCAATTGGCCACCAAGATCATGTGATTTGACCCCGTTAGACTATTTTTTGTGGGGCTATGTTAAGTCTATTGTCTATGGGGACAAGCCAAACACGATTGCTGCCTTGGAAGCCAACGTTGAACGCGTCATTGGTGAGATTCCGGCCGAAATGTGTGAAAAAGTTCGCCAAAATTGGACCTTCAGAATGGACCACCTGAAGCGTAAGCGCGGGCAACATTTAAGTGAAATTATTTTTAAAAAGTAAATGGCAGAAATTGATTTATCGATCCAAATAAAAAATTCATTCACTTTTGACAAGTTTCTGTGTTTTCTTGAATTTTCAAAAACCAAGCTCTTAAAAAATCACCGTTTAGTATCGATTTTGTATTTAATATCTAAAATATATTCGTTTCTTAATATAGTATTGGATTTAACAATTTCCATTACATTATTTGTTATATTACTTATTTTGTTAATTCTTTTAGTTAAGGCATTATTTATAATGATTTGCTTCTCGTTATTATTTAAAAGTTCATGGGTTTGGGATCTTAAAATTTTGAAGTCTTCGTGGTCTGCAGTACCAACTCACCATTTCCACATATACTTCCGATAAAATTAAGGGCTCTGGGATTTCTTATTTTAAGTTTAAGGTTATTGAGGAATTTAAATATTTGTGAAATTTGGTGGGATATATAAGGGAGATGGGGGTTGGTTTCGTTAATTTGGTGGTCTATGTCAGCTTGGATGGTGGTTAGGATCTCTTTGGACAGGTTTAGGTCTATCACGTGGATTATTTTGAGCGTACCAATTTGTTATTTTGCCGTGCCCATTTTTGTTGCAACTATTTTTGCATTGGAGTAGCCCAGTATCTGCACTTTGGCAAACGTTTGAATAAAGAGTGCCCTGTAAAAAAAAAATTAGTTTCTAATATTAATTTTGTGGATAATTTTCCCTGACTCTGTTAGAACGATAGTATTTTGATCCTCTTTAACTATTTCTTTTTTATATCTTGGAGAGAGTTTAGTGCCTAATCGAGTATTTATTATAACAAAAATAGTTTCACCTGGGGAGTATGTTTTTATTTTCTGGCGTTTTTGTTAAGGGATACTAGATCAGCATTATGTTTTTTTGTTAGTAGTGCAATTATTTCGTGTCTTGATTTCTCATACTGTTCAGGATCAGTGCTTACCGTCCTATCAAAGAATACTTCGATAGGTCGTCTTTTTGTAGTCGAGTGTATAAAATAGTTGTATTCGTATACGGCTCGGTCTAGGAGTTCGACAAAGGATTTATGAATGTGTCCTATAAATTTTCTATGCCTAATTGGTCTTGAAGCATGAAACATATTGAGGCTGAGCTAAATGTTTTGTCGTTATCATATACTATCATTTTGGGTTCACCGAATGCGAAAATAATCTGTCTTAATTGTTCTCTAACGTCTTAAACTGCTCTTGATTCAATGATACGCACTTGGGCGTACTTCGAAAGTTTGTCTATGGCGGTGAGGACATTGTGGAGTAAATGTCAATATGAATTATTTGACCTGGGTAATGAGGTAACGGAGAGCTTTGCAACTCTAGTTGATTGGATTGTCTGTCATACTTTTGTTCTTTACAGACTTTGCATTGTTTAATTATTTCGTTAATTCTAGCTTTCATCTATGGGAAATAAAATTTTTGTAATAATTGTATTCTATTTTCATAACCATTTCTATGAGCTCTCTTATGCTCCTTAAGAATTTCTTCTTCTTGATCTGTTGGGTTTGGAAGGTCGCTAACATAGGATTGGGTAAAACGTATCTTGTAAGATCTGAAGTGGTGTGGATAAATGTCTTGGATTTTTCCCATTGTCGCTTCGTTAGTGTAAAGTCCATTTATAACACATGGGTTAACAAAACGCTTGAACAATGCAATGAGATCTTCTTGGGTATAGTTAGATTGTACAAAAATATGACTATGGTAGGTGATTTTAAACTGGTATGGCTGCTTGTTTCCTATGAGCAACATTAACTGATTCTTAAATGAGTTAATCGGGGTTTCAATTGCAGGGATAAGATCATGAGATGAACTCTGATCGCTATGCTGGGAGACTGGCAAGGAGCTAACTTGCGAGAACTGTAGTGAACGAGAAAGTGCGTCTGCTACCACATTACTTTTTCCAGGCTTACATTGTAACTCATAATTATATTCCTCTAAGATCGCTTTCCACCGTTTCATTTTGGAAATAATATTTTTATGACTTAAAGTGTAAGCGGTACTGTAAAGGTAATTCCGAAGGGGATTGAGTGCCCAAAAGATGGCGAGCATTTCCTTCTCCTTGGCTGCGAAATGTTCCTCGGTTTTACTTAATGACCTAGAAATGAATAGAATTGGTCTATCGTTTTGGGATAATACAGCGCCTATAGCTGTGTTCGAGGCATCTGTGGTTAATTCAAAGTTCTGTTTATAATCGTAATAGGCTAGAAGTAGATCTTTGGAAGTAAGTGAATTTTTTATTTTCTGAAAAGCGGCGAGTTAATCTGCCTTGAGGATAATAGGAGTTTTCTTTGATTGAGTTTTAGATATTCTTTCGTCTTTACCACGTAACAATGTTGTTAGTGGCCTTGCTATTTTAGCATAATCTTTGACAAATCTCTTGTAGTACCCGATAGTCCAAGGAAAGATCATAGTTCCTTAAGAGTAGTAGGAGTTGGGAAGTTATTGATGACTTCGACTTTAGACGGATTTGTTGTTACACCTTTTGATGATACAATAAAGCCCAAAAATTCAACTTCTTCTTTAAAGAAGCTACATTTGTGTAATTGTACTTTCATATTGGCTTCTGCAAATACAGCTACATTTGCCTAATTGTACTTTCATATTGGCTTCTGCCAAAGATCTGAATATCATACTCACATGCCTAATATGATCTTTTTCCGTTCTACTAAAGATGATAATATCATCAATATGGACGAAACAAATTTTTCCTATATGTTCCCTCAAAATGTCAGCAAGTGATCGTTGAAAGATCGAAGGTGAATTTTTCATTCCGAACGGGAGACGAAGAAATTCACACTTCCCATCCTTTACTGAAAAAGCGGTCAGTGTCGGATGCTTGTAGTCAGATCTGATGAAATTCACTTTTGAGATCTAGGACAGTTATTGAAGAATGCGCATTGTCCTAATTGCGCCCATACTTCATTTATTTCTGGGATCGGATATTTGTCTGAAATAATAACGCTATTCAGCTTTCTATAGTCTATGACAAGCCTGCATTGCTTGTTTCCATTCCCGTCATCCTTTTTAGGTACAATCCACACCGGTGAATTGTATGGGGAACGCGATGGTTTAATAATTTTATCATCGAGCATATTTTGAATTTGTTTTTCCACTTCCTCTCTAAGTGAGGCAGGATATGGGTAGTATTTTGAATATACTGGATAGTCAGTATTCGTGCGTTTTTCGCCTATTACTTTCGTAGTATATGTGAGTTTTTCATTTGGCTGATCCAAAAAAAACAAGGAATTAAATTTTTGCACGAGAGTGCCAATAGCATTATTTTGTGAAACTGACATATGATCCATTTTAAAAGTTAAAGGATTAACTGACGGTTACTATAACTGCCTGATTTTTAACCTAACTCTGCCTAGGATACACACGAAATTATCTTTAGCATGAATTACGCCTGAAATTTGTTTGAGGCGGTCATTTCCCAAAATTCCGTGAAAGGATTTAAGAGTTAGGAGAAGGTAAAATTTTAAATTAATATCATTCTGATTGAAGAGGTTAGTAAATGTATGTTGAGTAATTTTTATCTCACGTGCAATTGATTTTGCTAGAAAAAATTGTTCATTTGTTTACTAAACAAGGTTGAATAAAGTTTTTACTTGAGCTTGTGTCTATTAAAAAATTTAGAACTTTACCACTATTCGTTCTACATTAGAAGTAGGGCAACGAAGAGTCGCTTAATCTAAAAAATTGATATCGCTTTGGTCAATTTCTATATCCTGTTTAATTTGTGTTGACTCATTTTCCTGTACTGCTACGGCTTGCTGCTGCATGTAGTTATAGAGATCAGGATCGTGTACGGCTTCCTCTACATTTGCCTGTTCGTAGAAGGCATATAGATCATTTGGTGAAATATAACCCCTGGTTGTAACGTGAAGTCTGGGGGCATATTTGGTGACGGATTGTCAACGGTTATGTGGTAGTTTCTTTCAACTTTCAACGGAACTCTATTTCGGAACGAGGGAGTTTGGACTTGTGTCCTTTTTCCGGCATATTTGAGAGGTTGGGTATTATTCTGATTTATCGCGGAAGATCTGATTGCAGATGTTTCCATTGGAGTTGCTCTCGGTTGGGGTTTGTGTAGGCGAGGGGGCTAGATTAGGGTTATTATTATAAGAGTAATGGGGGTGGTTACCGTAGGGGTTATTGGGATAGTTATTGTAAGAATTACTAGGATAATTAGGGTAAGAATTATTTGGATAATTAGAGTAAGGTTTATTGGGGTAGTTAGGATAAATATCAAAATTATTTCTAAATTGCTGTGGCTGCGGCAAATATGCTATATCGGGATAGAGATGTTGTTTTTGTTGGGGATATCTCTGCGGAGGAGAATGCCTTTTTGTTATCGGTGGAGCTCGAGGTGTTGGCTGTTGCCATTTTCTGGGATAATTTTGATGACTATTTGCATGCTGCGACCTAAAATTTTGGTTCTCAAGTTTTTGGCATAAATTTAATGCTCCGGCTAAATCGGTTGGTTCCGGCATACCCAAGAGCGTTGGAAGGTCTCCATTTAGTCCTCGTACGAACGTGTCTAAGGCGTTGTTCCTATATGTGCTCGTTAAGAGCGAGAGAGCCTCTGAACCAACGTCCATAAAGGGAAATTTTGTTTAGAATCAGAGACAAATGATTATATACGGATTGATAAAAGTCTTGTATTGACGAGTTCGCTTGAATAAGCGAGGTCATTTGATACTCTAAGGTACCTAAATCTCTTTGGTCCGCATAATGCAGTAAAAGGCATTTGGAAATTGCTTTCCAATATAAGGGAGTGTTGTAGGATTCCAATATAATAGTAAGGATACCATATTACTTCGGAGTCCCTTGGAGCGGTTCGTATATTTTAAGGATACGTTCCACGCTCTTACGCCAGGAGCTAAACTCCCCTGGTTTGCCTGAAAAATCCCGTAGGTATCGGACTACGTCCGGTATTTTATCAAGTTATTCAATCTTCGCTCAAAATTTAGGTCTAATATCCTGATCTTGTGTGGGGTTTGTGTCAAAATTTGGTCTGACGATAGAATTATCCACATTTGCAATGATATTGATTAATTCCGGAGAAGGAATTATGGGCCCTTGTGATTGTTGCTGAGGGGGATTCGCTTCATTTAATCTTTGTTGTGGTAGATGGGCATTGTTGCCAACAGGGGGACGGATAAGATTATTAGGATTGGACATTATACTAATTTATTTGGGAAATAGGAATATTATTCCTTTGTTCTAATTCTAAATTTGATTCTATATATGATTTTCTTTAAGCTTTCCAATTTTCACGAGTATTTCTTAAAACTATTTAATAAATTGTTTTCAAAATCTAAATCCGTTTTTATTCAATTCTGAATTTTCTTAAGAAATTATATTTAATTTTTATTCGATTTACTGTATCAAAATTTTTAGTTTTTACGCACTATATTTTAAATATAATTTCATTTTTAGCTCTCAGCTTTTTGATTCAAACAAATATAATATTTTCACTTAATACTTATTACTTAATAACCACACAATTATACGTACAGAAATATTACGATCTCCATACTATATTCCAGGGCGGCTGGCAGCGGTACTGTCTCCTTTTTGCTTTTATGCAGCTACTAAAGGGCCTAAAAATTTTCTTGGAGGAGTTTAGAATGTTGCACTTCTTGTCTCGTTATAAGTGAGTCTCTTCCCATACACGTTTTATTATTTTACGCTCGCGGTATGTCACTTTTAGAGTGGACTTTTTGCTGCGTTCGCGGTATGTCACTTTTTAGGGTGGACTTAATTTCGCGATATGTCACGTTTTAGGGTGGACTTTTTACTACGTTCGCGGTATGTCACTTTTTAGGGTGGATTTAAGTTCGTGGTATGTCACTTTTTAGGGTGGACTTTTTAAAGCTCGGGGTATTTTCTTAAGCTCGGGCGCCAGTTAGGTTTTTGTATGTGGAAAAAATTTAAAAAAATATTTTTTAGGACAACTGTCTTTATTGCTGTGAACATTAAACTCAACTTAAAATTACTTTACAAATGTATTTATAACTTATTGCTACACCAGTTGTCGAGTATCCATCAAAGTTGCTGACGACTGCAGTCAAGCCGATGTTGCTTCCAGGAATATGTTTTTGTATGTCGTCGACCATGGGAGTGCAAGTCAGCATTGCATGTTGTTCTATGGTGTCATAGATATGTATGTATGAAATGATGCAATGGATAGAGCTTGCGGCACTTGTCAGCGTTTATGTTGCTAACTCATACAAGCAACAATTTATTTTATGTTATGATAAAGAATCGAAAATAGAAACACTTCATGGAAAAAGTATTGTGTATATTAGAGCATCCGACCCTATACAGATAACAGACCAGTTGAAAGAAATTGATCAGGGAACAATTGGTATATATTCTGAAGTTAGAGAGTCAGACTATAATAAAATACAACAGGTAATCATGAATTTATATTTAGGAAATAATAAAATTAAATTCTTAAGATGGGAGGAGGAAGCTAGAAAACAGGTTTTCATTTATCATATAAAAGAAAGACAACACTCAGGTATAATTGAAACTTATTACACTCTGAAACAACAAATTTATTTTCCCAAATTAACACGAATAATTATACAAATTAGTAATAACTGTGAAACATGCCAAACGGCCAAGTATGAACGGAAACCTATTAACAACAAATTTAAAATAACAGAAACACCCACAAAACCTAATGAAATAATCCACATAGAAATTTATCACTTTCACTAACACATACTTCTAACCGTGATTGACAAGCTCACTAAAAAAGGATATGTCTATAGATTAGAAAGTAAAAATCATATACCTGCATAAAACAGATGCTATCAAAAAACACTTTACTAGGGAAGGTACACCTTAAAAATCGTTACAGACAACGAATTTAATACGATATACATAAGGGATTTTCTTAGGGAACTACAGGTAAAAGTACACTTTACAAAACCTAATTCACAGACAGGAAATGCAGTTATAGAAAGATTACACAGTACAATAGCAGAAGTTCTACTTTCCATGAAACAGGAAGAGTCAGATAACGTGAAAATATTTAAGGCTTTCCAAATTTATAATAAAAGACATCATTCAACAATTAACATGTCTCCAGAACAATCACAAATTGCAGATATAGAAACACTAGTACGAGAACTCAAGAATAAAAAAGAAAAAAATATTAATAAGAAAACCCAGGCAAGGGAAGATTATATAGAAACAAGACAGGACGGCTATAAAGTAAAATGCACGACTGGATAACTTGCTCTTGTAGCTGACAACTTGAGGTTATAGTTAGTTAGGTGTAGTTATCCAATGCAGATTTAAGGCCTATGTAGGTAAGATTACCTTGATTCTTAGAATAATGAATTTTCGAATGGATGATTCATGGAATAGTTACATAGGTACCTACAAATGTATATTTAAATCTAAGTTATGGATTTTAATTATGTAAGTTAGGAGAGTAAAATGTATCTGCATATATGTATATACATATTGATGGAACCTAAGTATGTAAACACACATATAATAATGAAAATGAAGGATGTAGGTGGGTACCCCAGTAGGCAACTTCGTAATCAATGAATTTTTTTTAGTGAATTCATCAATGGATTCATCGACTATTTCCATCGATGATTAGTATGTTATGATTTCATTCAAAACGGTTGCGCATTTCTTCATCAGTTAATTTCATTCAAATGAAAAGAATGCTTACAATTCACTACATTTTCAGTTACAAAATCATAAACGATGATTGCACTAATGAAGAGTAATGTATATGTTCATGCGTTCGCAAATGATGTTTGGTGTTCTGCGGTGCGGTGCGGTGGTTGTTTTGTTTTCTTCCCGAGAACAAAAAAAAAATGCAAACAAAAAAGCATTAAATAAAAGAGGTTTTATCTGCTACGGGAAGAGTGACGGACATTGCCTTTTTTCTACCTTCACCGCGAAATGCGCTCAGTAATCAGTCATTGCTGGTCATGACATAAGTTCGTGGGTTTTTTTAGAGAAAGTGAAAAAACATACATGTAAACCAGAAATTCCAGTTTTGTTCGCGATCATTATCATCATTTAACACACCAAAAAATTTATTTTTTTTTATCAAAATGTTTTTTTTTTTTTGTTAAGAAATTGTATTGAGCCAGCTGAAAGGTTTCAATTATTAACATTAAGATATTTGGCGACTGGTGGGTATTTCTTCGACTTTATTCAAAACAAAATTTAAAAACGCCAATATTTCTTTTAGCCCAATATGCTCAATACGTAATGCTGGCGACCGAAAGTACAATACCTACGTAGCAGAATTAACAAAATGAATTGCTAAGACCGACATCAGATCAAATTTAAAAGATTCAATTATTGATAAGGTTTACTTTCACATCAAGATTATATCAAGGCTATATTTTAATTATTATTAGCGAAACGAATTGAATGTTTATATTATTGAATAATCGTCGAATTAAATTCATAAAATAATGTTTAGGGTATAACATATTTATATAGAATGTTTCTGTTTCCTTAAAAAAATATATTCCCTTTTTCACAGAAAACTGACACTTTCATGTTATTTAATGCATACAAAATGAGGAAAAAAAGAAGTAGTTATCATACGGGCTTTACCTAATGATTTCGTCATTGAACATTCATGGCATTTGTCATCATATAAAATTTATATGCGAATTAACGAATTACATTAACAGAATGAATTAATGGATATGAGCATTCATGCCATTTTCACCTGTTGAATAAGCAACTCTAAGTCAACTAGTGATTTCACAGCTTACCGTTCATGCCATTTTTCATTACATATAATTTGCTTATGAATAAACTAGGTATCCCTACTTCGTGATTTCACTGTTAAATATTCACCCCGAAAATCACTTGGTGAACGCCTATGACAGCCCCATGTTAAATTCATCGATGTTTTCATACTGAATTCATGGGGTGTAGCTTCCACTCATTGATGAAATAGTTGGTGATTCATGCATGAATTTTTTGAAATTTCCTACTGGGAGGTAGCTATATACATACAACTTCATAATTTATGTGCAATATAGATATACATAAGATTCATGTGATTTTTAAAGACAAATATGTATATATAAATGTATGAGGGTCTACATTGTATTTAGTATTCAGTGATTTACGCAAAAATTCGTAAATAGGGAATAATAATAAGGTAGAAATAAATGAAAAATACACATAATTAAATGTTTTTATATTGCTTAGTCGTTATAGTTTGAGGGAAAACAAATATGCAATTTGAATTCATGGATAAATAAGAATATATCAATAAAAATAAAAATTCGTTGGAGCGGTTTTTTAATAAATTAATTATTTATGAATACAATTTTTGAAACATTTTTAGAAAAAAAAATTGAAACGCCATTTTGAAGATATTATTAATATACACACATTTCAAAAAAATTCTGTGACTGGTTTTTAAAAAATCGATTTTTCAAAAAAAAATTGTATTTATTTTTTAAAAATCAAAAAATTTTTTTCGAAAATTTTCCTATGCAGTTTTATTAACAATTTAGGCTAGCATTTGTATAAAAAAAATTATTTTGATCGGCTTATATAGGGTTTTCCAATAAGAGGTCTTATTTTGATATTCAAAAAAAAGAACTGCGTTGTTGAAGCGTGTATCGTTCCATTTTTATTAATAGCGTAGTTTCTACTTGTCAAATGTCAAAAAATGACAGCTTCAAAAGTGACAGCTACCGAATTAGCGGGCTATTCAAAATAACACCTCTTATTGGAAAACCCCTTACAATATTGAGAAAGTCCAAAATATGAAAAGTGGTTCTATGGGAAGGATCGTTAATAAGAAAGTAAAAAAATATTTTTATACTTGCAAATTTTTTTATAAAAATTCTTGGAGCCGTTTTCGAGAAATACATTTTTTTCTTAACCGTTTTTTTAACATTTGTATGGGATGTACTGTTGTTTTTTATTTAAAAAAATATTTTTTAACTATTCAAGATAATGTAAAAAAGTACGAAATACGAGGTTTCGAAAAAATCTATTGAGTCGTTTCCGAAAGCTTCTGCATAAAAAATTTCAAAAAAATCAAATTGATTGTCTCCGAGAAAATCGAAAACGAAAACATGTTTTACTAGATGTTCCAAAAATAACAATTTAAAAAAAAATATTTTTATAAAAATCGTTGGAGCCATTTTTGAGATAAATACGATTTTTGTTCTTGGCCAAAAAGAATGTGTGGGAGCTACTGTTATTTGTAGACTTAAAAAAATGAAAAAAAAAAACGTGTGGGCATATTACCTAGAAAACAATATGTACCAAGATTGAAGCAAATAGACCGAACCGTTTAGGCTGCAGACTCGAGGACAGACAGACAGACAAAGGGAATTGATGGACCTACATTTTTTGGTGGTCTTTATGATCGTAATGTCATGTTTGATTGCGAGAAAAAAATTGTGTTTACTAATAGTTATAGTTATAACTATAATCGCAAAGTAAAAATTATAAACATGTTAGACATAAGAACGAGCCTAACTTTAGATATAAGAATATTAATAGAGTGCATACTACAAACATTAACGATCAAGAAAATTCGCAGGTACTTCCAATTTGGCAAACTAAAAAAATATTAAAACAGGAATTATATCCAAGTGGAGCTATTATTATAGCCTTGAAAATACCTGAAGAAATAAAAACACTTCCAATTAAAATTATTTTACCTGTAACAAACCAAGAAAAAGACGAAATCGATTTAGAACCATTTTTTGTAATTGCATATAAAAGAAAACAGTACATATTTAATAATGAAAATAATAATTTCAATGATTTAAGAGAATGAAACGATTGTATTATTAAAAAGAATTGTCTAGTCAAAATAAACAAAAATTTTAACATAAATCAGACCGTTTTATTGTTAAAAATTCTGAAAATACAACTGTACAAAATAATTGCGATGCCAGGGAATTAACTTTAACAGGAAATTATATTGTTAATATCCACAATTGTAATATTAAAATAAATGATGTTATTCTTAAAAATGAAGGAACAAATTATACCTTTCAACTGTACTATGAAGAAATAATTAAAGAGAATGTAACAATGATTACTGTATTTAAAAAGTATAAAAAAACGGCAAGAAATTGAAAACAGACATACAATAGAAAATATAAAAAGTAAAAACATATGTTATATCTGGTACATCCATGGCTATTACAATAATTGCAATTACTTAAAAGCATACATATATAGTTTGTAAGAAAGTCGGAGCAACAGGCAAACAAAAAATAAAAATTTAACAGATAAAAAAGTGAAAAAATAAAAGATCATTGAATCTAAGAATGGAGGAGTTAAGTATTGGTCCTAACCCATACTCATTATGAAATTGCTGCCATCGTAAATTATGCATTTTGTTGCTTCACAATAAAATGCCCTAATGAAAATTTACGATTGCGGCAAACTAAAACCAAACCAATGCAACTGAATGCAACTTGAAAAAGTAAACACAAGCAATATTAGTTATGGGTCATATTCTCACTATCATTATTGCTTGGGTATGCTATATGTCCCCACTAGTAGGTGAATGCATTGGTTCGGTTAATATAAAAAAAAAAAAAAAAAAAGAACATCGATTCATAGATATATCCGATATCGATATTCTTTTCATAGATTTACTCTCCTCCGACGATTGTTTGTAAGTAGAGTTTTGTTTAAGCAACTAAAGAAGTAATGCAGTGCAGCCCCGCATTGAAACAGCGGCCGTACCTTCTCGATTAAAAAATACTTAGAATAATAAATGGAAAAGTAGAATCAAACTAAAAAAAAGACTTTTATTTTTATTTGAAAAAAAAAAATCCCCTTAACCGAGAATTTTTCTTCCATACATTATATACATTAACTACCGAACAGACACTTAGTTTACTGTACAAGACTACAACCTTGATTTGCATTGAGTATAACTAAAATACAATTTATCATTCATGCCATTCGATTGTTTAACCCACTACCACAAGGCATCAGAAAAATTATTATAATTATTACATTAATTATTTGATACCGTTTTGTTTAATATGACTACAAACGCAAACTTATTTCACATTTTTATAATTTTAATAACGGGTTATCCATTTTGCGGTTTTAAAAGTAAACGTAAATAAAACACATATAAAATATTTTTTTTCATGATGTTTCTTTTTTATTATAAAGTTTGAACGTTGACATTATTTGTGAAACACTACATCATTTAAATGACCACCACGCGAATTGTTGGAAGCATAGATTCTTTTGAGGTAATTTTCGACCACTTTTTAACACATATTGGGCGGTATCTCAGCCATAACTTGACGAATGTTGATTTTTAAGTGCTCAACAGTTAAATGTTTATCTGCATAAACACGGCTTTTCGCATAGCCCCACAAAAAAAGTCCAGAGGTGTCAAATCGCATGATCTTGGTGGCCAGTTGATATCGCCACGACGAGAAATTACGCGGCCAGAAAATGTCTCTTGCAATAAAGCCATATTCGCTCGAGTTGTGTGGTATGTGGCACTGTCTTGTTCAAACAACATTTTTTCTAAGTCATATTCTTGAATAGCAGGCAAAAAAAGTCGGTTATCATATGACCTCCGCTCCGAATTGACGGTGACAGTCGGTCCATCGTCGTTTTCGAAGAAGTAAGGACCAATCACTCCTCCGGACCAACGAGCGCCCCAAACATTGACTTTTTGTGGGTGTAATGTCCCCTCTTTAATTACTTGAGGATTCTCAGAACCCCAAATACGACAATTTTGTTTATTAACATACCCACCACCTGTTGTTCAAGCACCCATTCGACGTATCTACGACGTTGTGAATGGTCAGCTGGCTTCAGTTGCTGTGTAAGCTGCACTTTATATGGATGTAGGTGTAGATCCATATGCAAAATACACCACAATGTGCCGTAAGACAGTCCTAATTCCTAAGAACGACGAGGAATCGACACATTCGGGTCTTCGACAACACTTTCATTTAGGCAGTACAATATCTGTAACTAATCCAGTCTTTTTAAATTTCTTCACAATTTTGCCAATTGCTTGCGTAGTTGGACGATTATGTAAACCATAATCTCCTCTTAAAGCACGATATGTGGCGATATCCAGCCCTATACTTTTGAAACCGCGAAATGGATAACCCTTTATAATAAAATGTAGGTACTTATATATTTTAATTTTCTAAAGTTATTCTTAACATCATTTTCTTTTATTTTTCTAGTGGTGCTGGTCTACTTTTTCATTTTATTTGAAAAACTTCTTATTTTTGTCTCTACGAAGTATGGAACTAAGATCAGCCACCTAAGAAGCCAATGCACTACGCTCTACGCATCACGCTGCGCCTCGGAGAACACAGGACCAACCCAATGCAGGTGGGTTTTTGTTGTTGTTTATAAATTGAATTGAAACGACTAGCGCCTTTTATTAGCGACACAAGTTTTGTTGTTGTTTATTCGTAGTCTTTCTTATGTTCTCCTTGCTCGTTTATAAGCCAACAAATTGTTATACATATAAGGAAGGAGATTTGTAAAGGATAGATTTCTGACACTGTTCAGTTGTGTTTATTACACTCAATTTTTGTTTGAGTCTAGACTTGCTTTTCTAAGCACGTTTTTATTATTACTCAATGTTTTTGAATGAACACCAACTTGAGTGTGCTACCACCAAGTTTCTTCCTCATTATTTTTGGATGGAATTATAGCTTTTTCATGACTTGCCAGGTCGATAACCCGATTCCTTTTGTTTTATGTAGTCGTGCTGGTCTACTTATTCACTTTAATTGCCTCCGCCGAGTAGCACACTCAAGTTGTTATTCCATATCCAAAAACGTTGAATTATATAAAAATCATGCAAAAATTGAAAATATAAAATAAATGACCAGTGTCAAAAATCTTTCATATAAAATTGCCCACTTTATATGAACAACAAATTGTTGGCTTATAAAGGAGAAATGAGAAAATAAGACAGAACCCGAATAAGCAACAAAAAAAACTTGTGTGGCTAATAAACGCCCTAGTCATTTCAATGCAATTGATAGACAACAAAACAAAAACACCTGCAATTGGTTGGACCTGATCATGTATTTGTATTTATTTATTGAAAACATTAGCATTATAAAGCATTGATTGTTTTTAAGCAATACTAAGTACAGTGTGGTCAAACTATGCTCATGTGTCCTCGGTGTGGGGCGGTGTGATGCGTAGTGCATTGGTTTCTAAGGCGGCTGGTCTTGGTTTAATACTCGTAAAGGCAAAAATAAGAAGTTTTTCAATTAAAATGAATAAGCAGACTAGCACCACTAGCAAAACAAAAGGAATTTAATTATCGACCTTGGCTAGTCCTGAAATAGCTATAATTCCAGCCAATAATAATAAGGAAAACTTGGTGGTAGCACACTCTCAAGTTGTTTTATTTTCTTTTAAGCATTCCGCAATACTTATAGCTATAAGTTGAAGCTTATTCTTGATCAGTGCCAAATCTATCATATAATCCAGTTCCTTATAATTTTAATGCAATTGAAATACAAGAAAACCTGGGTTTGAACTTATCTCAGTGGCTTGGTGCAAAAGTAGACCAGCACGACTAAGAGCATACGAATCTGATGATCAACTTGGCAAATCGTGAAATCGTTTTAATACAAGCCAAAGATGAAGAAACCTTGGAATAAGCAGACAAAAGTGATTGTTGTTTGTTTCAAACATTTAATAATATAATGGTGCTAATCGCACAGCAACATTACTGCAAGTTTGGTTTTCATGCAAAAAAATTAATTTGTTTACAATTTCTGATTGACACAACATTTGAATAATTTTCGAAAAACTTCTATTTCAGAGAACTAGCACTTCATTGTGGGGTGAATGGATGGGCGTGCTTCATGGAGATGAAATTGAGTACTTTTTTGGACAGCCATTAAACCAGTCGCTTCAATACAGACAAGTAGAGAGAGATCTTGGAAAACGGATGTTGAATTCAGTAATTGAATTTGCCAGAAGCGGGTAAGTCAATTTATACAGAAAAGAAATGACAATTTGTTACGTTGTGGCCCAATATACGCATCCCTGAACAGTAATTTTTACTTGCGGTTACAGGCACTAATAAGGCAAGCTATGCATTCGTTAAAAAAATTCTTACAATCAAACATGACATTACGATAATAGAAAACCCTAAAAAGTAGGTCCCGCGATCCGTCTGTCTATCCTCGAATCTACACCCTTAACCGTTGGATGGATTTGCTTCAAACTTGGTAAATATTGTTATTTTGGTGATATTCCCTCCCACAGGTTTTTTAATTTAAAAAAAAATCTGTTCATTAATAAAGGGAAGATGAACATTCTGGTAATTTTTTTTTGGAAAAAATTGTTATTTTTGGTGCTTCTAGTAGGACCTACCATTTTTTTTTTTGGTTCTCGATTTTCTGGAAAACTGTTCATTTGAGTTTTTTTTAATTTTTTATGCAGACTCTCCTAAAACGTTTCTAATGTAAGCCAACATTTTTCAAAAAAAATACTTTTTTTTGAACATTCTAAATTTCGAAAATTGACTCAATGCATTTCTTTTCACATTATCTTGAAAGTTAAAAACTATATTCCTAAAATTAAAAACAAGCGTACCTCCCAAACAAGTGCTAAAAAGTCTTTTAAAAAAATGTATTGCTCGAAAACTGTTCGAAGGATTTTTATAAATAAATGCCTGTGTTCTCACATTAGTACAGTCCACTTTCAAGTTAAAAAATATTTTATTTTGCGTACTTATTGATTGTAATTCCCATTTAACGGGTGGCAATGTCGAGGTGGATATAGTGCTTGACTCCTAATTTAGACGTGTGAGGTCGATCCACATGCTAGGCGCATTCTTTTCTATACCTCCAATTTTAATTGGATGCCGTCCGTGGGTTAAAATGAGATAGTCAATACGTAATTCTCTAATCCACTGTGCCAACACAAAATTCTTTCCTATCGTGATTATACTTCTAACTAGTGCCTTGCAGTTGTTCTTTTTGATGCAAATACTCTCTAAAAGTGCATACTCAAATTTTCGAAAAAAGAATGATTATTTTTTGAAAAATCAATTTTTTAAGAGCCAGTCACTGATTTTTGTTTTAAATTTGTATTTAATATGTATATTAATAATAAATCATTTTTTTTTTAAATGTTTGTGAAATTTTATACATAAAAATTATTTTTTTAATAAACCGCTTCAACGATATTTCAAATTTGTCTTATTTGTCCAGGAATTAAAATGGAAGCTTTGATTCCCCTCAAACTTTAACAACTAAGCAGTCTAAAAAGATTTCATTATGTGTATCATCCATATATTTCTACCTAATTATATTTTATGTTTACGCATTTTTGCGTACGTCACTGAATACCTATAATATGCAGACACCCATACATGTGGCAATAAAGTGCCACAATCTATTCCCTAAGTCCATCATAACCAGAAACATAAATAGTACAACGGCGCTAAGCAATAAATAAAATGTATGGTTATATACCAGAGAACAAAAGCAGAGAATCACCATCACGATATACGAGTTTCCGCTACCAGCAAGAGACGATCGCAACAAACCACGAAAGTCACAAGTCAACTTAAAACTATATTTAATTACTTAAAACTATATTAAATTACTTAGAACTATATTAAACTGCCTAAAACTATATTAAATTACTCAAAACTATATTAACTTTTATTTCCCTTAAACAAAATAAACTTAACTTTAAATTGGAATATTATTTAAAAATGTGTTATAATTTCCCAACTTTTCTCCTCCCCACATGGTGTCAGAAGTTACGGGTCGCGTACCTACATCCATACTCTTGATTTAAGCCTAGTACGCTGCTGATGCGAAACGAATTTTTTTCAGTTATCTATTTTATTAAGTTATCTCCACTAGGAGAGCGAAATGCTAACGAAAACCACAGCGGAAAAATATTTGCTGAGAGTTCTGTAAGCTGTCAAAAACAATTGACAAGTTGTAAAAAAAAGTAATTTTGTCACCAAATTATTTTTAGATGGAAAATTTTTTGTCACCAAATTACTTTTGGATGTAATTTTTTTTTAAATAATTCTTGGACTTGAAAATGGAATCCGGAATTAGTAAGAATCCATAAATTTGAACTCAGAACCGCTTACACCATTATAGAGTGGTTTACTTCCCAATTTCATTGGTTTTTCTAAAATTGGTAGGAATTTAATCAAATCGGCAGATAAACCAGTTTATAAATCCAAAAGTAATTGCTTAATTTGGATCATTTAAACGGTTCTGAGTCTTATTTTAAGCCCTCTATGTGTAACCAAAATCATTTTTAAATCCAAGAATTATTCAAAAAATCAAAAAGATCAACTAAAACGCACGAAGGAACTGCCCAAATTGCTGGATAACTATAACTTACAGCGTAATTTGCATTCACTTTAGATACTATCTCCAAAGCTCGTTGGATACTCTCAATCTATATCATAATACATCCCAACCGTTCATGGCATACTTCTCAGTGTAGTTAAATGCAAACATCTTTCCACTAAACGAAATGGAAACAGATAATGATTTTTTTAAAAACCGATCGGTGAGAAAGATTAGACCCTCCAATGTTTTCGACTCGACAAATTGTCCCTTATAGACTAAATCTTGTTCGCCGATAAGGTAATTACATATAAGAAAAATACTGTCATACTGTATAAACCCTGTAAGTAATTAAAGAAAACTGGATAGCTTCGAGAAAATAAAATAAATGACTGTACCTTCTAAAGGAAAATGCAAATAACCTATTTACTCTTTTAGAAACTTAAATAAATACATTTAGGTAATAAACTTGAAATAACAACAATGTGTTCAAATTCTTTTTGAGGACTGTGCAATAATTTGCCATGGCTCTCATGGCCATGTCCTTGAACATGTCATCAAATTCCTTAATGGACGTCTCCAGCTTCATGATGTCAGCGTGTCGAGCTTCGATATCGACTAGTGTCCGTTTAGCCTGCTGCGTCTCTATGATAATACCTTGAGTAACGGCCAGATAACCTTACTCCAGCATGGCTTTGAGCTCTTCGTTGGTAGTTGCCCGACCGGTGATCTCCAGCTGACGCTGTATTCTGCCTTTGCAGCATTCTCTGTAGTCGGTCTGAGTACGATTTTACTCGGTCATGACCTCGACGAACTTCCTGGACAAGGTGGAGTGTTGGGTTTTGTGAATGCGCAGATAAGCACTGGATTTGTTTGCCAACTCTTCCTGTTCGATGTTTTGTTCAATGCCCTTGAGATTGCCACGAACTCTGTTGGCATTCTTCTTGACATCGGCCATCAGATCTTCGAGTTCTTGTATGGTTTTTGCGTCCGATTGTGGCGCTGACAGATTTGCGCTGTTTTTTTAACTTCTTCGATATTTTCTTGGACTTTATCAATCATTTCACGGATTTCTTCGACCTGATTAAAGAAATCATCCATGTAGCCACCCCGAACCTTCGATATTGACAGCCACATCATCCTGAGCGACATCTTCGTCGTCGGATTGGGCAGCGTGCAACGCTGCTAATCTATCTTTCGTCATTTTTCTTTAGATTGAAGTAAAGGTTAAGTAGTTTTTGGGTCTACACTGATGATGATCATCTCTCTACACACAGAAGAGAAGAAAAATGTGGGTTTCGCTGGTGAGAGCGTAGCTACAGCGGGCAGTACACTTTTTTCTTCGTTCCGGTGTTTCGTTTGTTGCTTTTCAACGAGAAACACACACTTATTCCGAATTCGATTCAACAGTCTCTGCTTCCAGAGTCAACATTTACTTTCTTTTCGTCGCTTGGTTTCGAGCTACGGAAGAAGAAAACGAAAAAAAAACTTTATGACTCACTTTCCATTTTGTGAGACACCGGTTTTCTTGTTGTTTGGCGATTGATTGCACTGCGCTCCGCGAGGGATGCACTCCAAATAGATTGCTAATTATTGTTCAACTAAACTCAGCACATCAATATTATGTTTTGGATTTTTTTTTTGTATTCGAACACTTGACTTGAATTTGAGAGATGGGAGTGTTATTTCCCACTGCTTCCAAGCACACACGCTTGTGCTAATATACTTTTTTTAATAATTCAAGTTTAGTTTATCATTTGCAATTGATTGGACAGACTATTGATAATTAATTTGAATTATCTACAACCAATTTCAGAGTTCGCGAAAAAATTAACACACAACGAATCACATAAACTACCTCGAGAACTACCTAGACCATAGACCACTCAATTCGCCAGCAATCGAGACAAAGGGTTTTGTTTTCGTTGGGCGCATTTACCTTTGCAGTAACTTCGTTACGTTTTTCACCATAAAATAGTTTTGTAAAAAAAATTATATCTGAACGGTAGTATCCAGTTTGTGGGCATTTTATTTCAACCGAACAACCTAATTCGATCCACGGTACATTTGGTAAATATTGGAATGTATTCTTCGTTAGGTCACAATAGATAAACCAAGGTATTTTGATTTTGTCCATACATGGGCGGCAAATGCGTTTTTTTGTTGTAGTGCTCCGTATAAAAAACAGAAATTGGAGAATGACGTGAGACCTGTTCGGAAAAGATGGTTAATTGATTACGTTTGCGCCAAGGAATAGGCCCATCTTTGTCTTGCTCATTATCATGTTCTTCTCCAGTAATGTCCCAATGGCACTGGAACACTACCAAAATCGGATTGTACGGCTTTTTGGCAACAGAACTCTTTAGTCTGGCTTGATAAGCACTCAAATACCATCTTGTAACTTGAACAGTTCGATCTCGCGGATCTTAACTCAGCGATTTTTAAAAACAAATATATTGAAATGGGCCTTATTGGGCCGAAATTTAAAGAATCTGAACTCGCATTTTTCCGAGATAAATTGGCCTTTTTAAATGTTTTATTAGACGTATCCATTTTTAATAAGATTTTTCTTTTTAATAAACTGAACACTGCACAAAGAAAATAAAAACCAATTTTTTTTGTTTCAATAAAAAAAAAAATGAAATGTCAAAATTTCGCAAGCAATTAATGTGCCGGTCAATTAAATTGAGAACGAAAAGAGTGGAGAATTGTACTAAGAAATCTTGTACAGTTATCCACTAAAATTACACTTTTTGTCGTTCAGCAGCGTACTGGAAAGCGAAAAGTAGAGCGAAATTTTTCGTTTATGATTTCGTCGTGTCATTTTTGTTTGGGATTTTTCGTTCCGCATTAGCAGCGTACTAGGCTTTATATTTAGGCATAAGTGAAGAAATAATAAAAAAAACATGTGCGTTTCGGGACGCCCGACAAAAGTGATAACCTAAACTAATCTAAGTTGAACTACTACTCTGTCAGGCAAAAGCACTTGCATCGCTTTTAAAATGCTGCGATTAAATGGTGAGAGAGATTAATCACTCTATTTAATGTTCTATCGTTACATATTCTCATTTCTTAACCATCTGCTAAAATGCTCCGTTATTTTCTTTCTCTGTTCAATTAGAATATCATAAAGTTTACAGCAGATAAGTAGACACGCGTGACAAAATAAATTGCAATGCTGGTATTTTTCTCTTAAAAATTGTTTTAAGTTCTCAATTTAAAAAAAAAAATTACTGTAATCGAAAGGTAATAATATTAAATGTGAATCTATACATTTTCTTGCATCAATTTTAATTTTATTTGCCTATAGCCTTGAAATGAAACAGATATCGGCCGAATTGAAAAAATTGTTAGTTTTGGACCGTCAACTTGTGTTGACATTCCTTAATCTCTTGCGAAGAGTTAAATAATAAACTCAGAGATATGTACTGGTTGCTCGGGAAACAATCTAAGCTCAGTATCGAAAATAAGCTAATTTTGTACAGACAGGTGCTTAAGCCTGTCTGGACTTACGCTATACAACTCTGGGGTTGTACGCGAGATTCTAATTTAAATACCTTGCAAACATTTGAAAATAAACTCCTTAGATCATTTGTAAGCGCACCTTGGTACATTAGAAACGAAGATCTCCACAGAGATCTCGGGATTTCCACGGTTCAAGATGAAATACAAATTTTTGCCCCAAATCACAGAAAACGGCTATTACAACACTGCAATAGTACTATAATCGAAATTATCGATGAGACGAATTTAGTACGCCGCCTGCGAAGGACAAAGCCTTCCGATTTGGTGCACTAAACGAGAATCCGCTTTAAAATCGCGGTATAAGCAGGAACTATCACCGGATAGTTACCTGCACCACGTTAATTAAATTCGTTAAAAATAAATTGCTAGATAAGTTTCAACTTAGTTGCAATCGGGAGCAGGAGGTGTTTTTAGTGCAGTAAGAATCTCACACTCCTATGAGCACGCGTTTTTCGGTCCTCACAGAGCCTTTTGAAGGTTTTACACCTACCCACGGAAAAAAAATCCTTAATCTCGCAGAAAAGTATGGACTCTCCATATCTGGAGCAAGGAAGGTTTGTATAACCGTTATTGAACGCGGAGGTGGAAGGAAGGAAGAGGAAACCGTCGGCAGCTGATGACCGAAGAATCAAAATTTAAGCCCGAAAAAATCCATTATCTTCAGCTGGAATTACCAAAGAAGACCTGCAATTTCCCATAACACCAAGGACAGTTCAAAGGAGGCTAAATCAAAGCGGTTTAAGAAAGTATTTAGCTAAGAAAAAACATTTGGGGTGGCCGTGGTGTGATAGTTGTGTATTCGCCTGTCAACCTCATGGTCATAGGTTCGATCCCTGCCGTAGTCTTTATCGAATGGGTTTTTCTTTTAATGGCGTTGGCAGGATTGTCAAAATAGATATCAAAATGACAGGTCCTCATTACGTAAGCATTATGAGAGAAAACTTACCATATTCGGCGTCTAAAATGTCGTTGGAAAATTATATTTTCCAACAAGACAATAACCCGAAACATACGAGCAAAGTGGCAAAACAGTTTTTCGCTCAAAACAATGTTGAAGTTTCAGAATGGCCAACTCAATCCCCAGACCTGAATCCAATAGAGCATCTTTGGTCCATATTGGATGTCAGGATTCCCTTAAATGAGCGCCTCCAAAATGTATCATATTTTTGGGAAAGTCTCCAGTATGAATGGAAAAGAATTCCATCCAATATTTTGAAAAATCTGGCAGCAGCATACCCAAGCGAATTGCACCCATCATTCAAAACCAAGGGGGGAGACACAAGCTATTTTTTAGCTTTTAGCTTTTTTTATATTTGTTTAGTTAAAATTTCGAATTTACACTTTATTTTGTCTTCTTTTTTTTTGCTAAATATTTTAATACAGGGTGGCGCACGAATTGTGCTACAATAAGAAATTTACATAACTTTTATTTTAATCGATGTATTTCATTAATTTTTTTTATTGGATTAAAAATTAAATTTTATTTTAAATAACTAATGGTTTTTAAAGATGATAGACCTCAAATGACCTCCACGCTCATCCACGCATATGGCACCTGATCAGAAAATTGTTCATTGCGACCTGAAGGGTTGAAATTGGGATCCCCTCAATTATTGTCTTAACGGACTGCTTCAATTCAGTCAAATTCCTGGGTTTCGTTTTATACACTTCCTGCTTGACATAACCCTATAATTAAAGTCTGTTGCAGTCAGGTCAGGTGACCTTTGGGCCAGCGGAAATTCGAGTTTATGGATATTAAATTGTTTGGGAATTTTCGTTCGAGCTCCGCCATAACTTGTGTGGCTAGGTGTGCACTTGTTCCGTCTTGTTGAAACCAGATCCTGCTGAAAGGTATATGTCTTCGGCGAAGTCCTGGGTAAAAAAACTCCTTCGACATCTTTAAATAACGGTCCCCATTGCTACTTTATGTTACACCGTTTTCTTCAAAGAAGTATGCCCCGACAATACACCTTGATGAAACTGCGCACCACACAGTGACTCGATTTGGGTGCAGTTCCATCTCATGGAGCATTTCTGGATTAGATTCACTCCATATTTGGCAATTTTGCTTGTTAACATTGCCGATTAAGTAAAAATGGGCGTCAGACATGAACAAACAATTTATCAATATGTTGTCTTCTTCGGCCAGTACCACCAAACTCCAGCTGAAATTCCCTTTGGAAGGGAATGAAATGGTATCGCTGCACTATCCAAATCCTTTTTTTAGTATTCAAAGCATTCGTTTTGATAAATCAAAATACTCGTAGTAGCATATAAAATAAAAAGAAAATAAGCCGATTACTCACACTGAAAAAAAGTTCTAACGTTTTATTTTTGTAGCACGATTCGTGCGCCACCTAGTACTTTATTTTTCATATTTTAATTTTGTTTATATTATGTTTATCATTTATCACTTTGTTGTATAAAAACTTTAATAAGAAAAATAAATTTTTTTTTGAAGTAAAATTAGATAAATTAATGTATAACAAACATGATATTATTCAAAGTATGATTTTGCACTTTATTTTCTCCAGCAGTGTATTTATAATTGAAATTGCTTAACTTGAGAAAAGCTTCAAAAGTTCTCCGTTAATTTGATTAATTTCAAAAGTTCTCCGTATGCGTGAGAGAAAGGGAAGCTAGACAGACTTGCGTTGTAACGCGTTACGTAACGAAGTCGTTTACCCTCTCATAAGAAGTTATCACTTCAAAAAAAAATTATTAATTGCGTATATAAGATAGTTAAAAAAAGTCGTCTAAAATAGCATGAAGAGTGTGTGAAACGTTATTAGATGATTTCCGATCAAGTTCTCATTTCGATGTAGTGGATTAACGGAAACCTAAAACTGATAAGTATCACCGCATGAAATCATATTCTTACCTACCTAGGTTCAAAACGTAGTATTTTTTTTATTAAATCTATTACGCATGCTAAAGGGTTTTCGCAAAGTTATAAACTTAGAAAAGATCTAATAATTCGATTAGAAAATTATTTTGTGTCAAATCAGGGAAAACCATCGAAATCAAATGCCGAACAGAGAAACGAAAATCAGAAACACAAACAGGAACAGACATTAAACCAGAAATGGCTCAGAGCAATAGTAACTTTGTTTTTTCGCGACGTCGAAGATTCTTTAGAACCGTTCAATAGCGAGTCTGGTTGCATCGCAGACTGGCTTAAGGAGTTTGAAGATATTTCTGCCATTTGCGGGTGGAATGGCATCCAGAAATATCTTTATACTAGGAGACTTTTTCAAGGTGCAGGAAAATTAGCAGTGGAAGCTGAAAGGAAAGTGCATACGTGGAATGAATTAAGAATGTTTTTGAATAAAGAGTTTGGACATTCAACATCCACATTATAGTTCATCGCACTCTCCAGTTGCGTAAAAAAAGAACGGTGAATCTTTTTTAGAATATATTTTCCAAATTAAACAATAACTAACATGTGAATTATTGATGACGAATCGCTTTTAGCCTATATTATATCGGGAAGACAAGATGGTGTTTTAAATAAAACTGTTCTCTACGAAGCAAGAACATTTGGCGAACTTTAAATTAAAATTAAAGTGTAGCAAGAAATGAAAACTCAAACGAAAAAGAACTTATCTCTTACGCAAGTGAGACATTCCAAAACCCCGTAGTTTAATCGAATCCTTCGACTTCCTTCGTTCCAAACCAACAACGATGTGTTACTTGCGGTGACAAGGCGAGCAAAGGCTCTCTCGCTCAACGAATTTGGACATTTGTCCAAGAATTGTCCATAGAAAAATCCCAATTCAAATCCGAATACTTCGCAGGTTCGACGTATATCCGTTCCGTTGGTTAATGTAGCCAAGTTTCCATAATGAAAGCATCCATTTTTAACAAATTTAAACGAGAATTTGATCACCCTGGTATTTTTTTAAGTGGACTCGGTCAAGAAATTCGCGTTTCAAGAGAATTTTTTAGAATTAAAATTCTTAACGACTCAAAGCACTTTTTCGTATCATTTAATGACTTTGAATGCCCAACAACAACTTGAGTGTGCTACCAGCAAGTTTCCTCTCAATTATTTTTTGCTGGAATTACAGCTATTTCACGACTTGCCAAGGTCGATAATCAGATTTCTTTGCTCTAGTGGTGCTGGTCTACTTTTTTCATTTTTATTGAAAAACTCCATGTGCCTTTATCGTGTATTGAACCATGACCAGCCGCTTAGTAGCCAACGCACTTCGCATCACGCCACACAGCCCACATGATCAGATCCAACCTAATGCAGGTTTTTTCTGTTTATCAATTGCATTGAAACGACTAGCGCTTTTATTAGCCACACAAGTTTGTTGTTGTATATTTGGGTTCTTTCTTATTTCCTCCTTACTCATCTATAAGTCAACATTTTTGTTGTTCATATAAGGAGGGAGATTTTTAATGTGAAAGATTTTGACACTGGTCCTTTTTATTTGTATTATATTCGGTTTTTGTATGATTACATACTTGCTTTTAAAGCACATTTTCGTATCATTTAATGACTTTGAATGCCCAACAACAACTTGAGTGTGCTACCACCAAGTTTTTCTCAATTATTTTATTTCGATTATAACTATTTCACGACTTGCCAAGGTCAATCATCAGATTCCTTTGGTCTAGCGGTGCTGGTCTACTTTCTCATTTTAATTGAAAAACTTCTTGTGCCTTCATCGTGTGTTGAACCATGACCAGCCGCTTAGAAGAGAACGCACTTCGTATCACGCCATCGAGCCCACATGATCAGATCCAACCTAATGCAGTTTCTTTCTGTTTATCAATTGCATTGACACGACTAGCGCTCTTATTAGCCACACAAGTTAGTTGTTGTGTATTCTGGTTCTTTCTTATTTTTTCCTAAATCGTTTAAAAGCCAACATTTTTGTTTTTTTTTGTGTTTCATTTTTATTTATTATTACCTTATAACTATCTTAAAGCTAGACAAAAATTTCTAAAACCTGCTTAGTTATCAATAACTTACAACTAATTTACTCGCCATTTGCAGGCGCTCTAAACTAAACTATATATCTTAATACTAATGTCTTCGGTCTCGTATCATTTTTCAATTTTTACTTATAAACTACCTAAATCTAGACTAAAAACAATCAAAACTAGATACAACTAACTTATATACTAACTAAAACTAACTTAAACTACTTAAGATGCGTAAAAATACCCAAAACCACTTAAAACTACTTAAAAACTAGAACAGCCACAGCAGCACTTTTGTCGTTTTTTAATTTTTTTGTTTATATTTTGCATACGCATGCAGACACACAGCTACATACACCCCACACATACATGTACATACGTATATACATACACGTACGCACACTCATGTATAGTTACGCAGGTACATGCACATATGCCTCCGCATACATACATATTTAAAAATTTTTTTTTGGTGCCACCCCGACTGTCCCCTATACCTAATTACCCTAAATGTATGTAAGTCGGCCGAGACATACCATCTTAATCGGCTTTAAATATTTCGATGCTGTTCAGAGAGCCACCGGAACTGGTTCTCCTGTTTCGCCCTATCCCTTCGGTCCCGATCGGACACAGTCCTACTAAACCGAAGGCGTTCCTCTTCACCTTGAACGATGGCGTCTCGACCATACAGGAGTCGCCTCCGTTTGCTAATGAAGCAAAATATCTCGTAATGAATCTAGACGCGAAATTAAAATGGAAACCGCATGTTAAAAAGAAATGTGAAGAGTTAAATAATAAATTCAGATATATGTGCTATTTGTTCGGGAAACACTCTAAGTTCATAATCGAAAACAAGCTAATCTGGTACAGGCAGGTGCTTAAGCCTGTCTGGAATTACGGTATACAACTCTAGGGCTGTACGCGAGATTCTAATTAAAATACCTTACAAACGTTTGAAAATAAACTGCTAAGATCGTTTGTAAACGCACCTAGGTACATAAGAAACGAAGATCTCCACAGAGATCTCAGGATTCGCACGGTTCGCGATGAAATAAAAAATTTTGCGTGAAATCATAGAAAATGGCTATTACAACAATGTCATAGTACTATAATCGAACTTATCGATGAGACGAATTTTGTACGCCGCCTTCGAAGGACTAACCCTTCTGATCTGGTGCACTAAACACGAATCCGCATTAAAATCGCGGTATAAGCAGGAACTATCACCGGATAGTTAATTGCAACACGTTAATTAAATTCATTAAAAATAAATTGCTAGATAAGTTTCAACTTAGTTGCACTCGGGAGGAGGAGGCGTTTTTAGTGCAGTAAGAATCTCACACTCCTTTGAGCACGCGTTTTTCGGTCTTCAAATAGCCTTTTGAAGGTTTTACACCTACCCACGGGAAAAAATGTTTCTCGGTCTTCGTTCATCTACGTCCCGTAGATCAAATGAGACGTCAGAGTTATGATACAGACTTGATGATAACTGACGTCCCCGTAATGGATCAATGACTGGATTTTTGGTGCATGTATTAGTAGTAAGTTTACTTAATGGTGTATTTTCCGCAAAAGGTAAAAAACGATGAAGATGAAAAAACAAAGATTGCAGCTTACGCAATATTAGAAATCTCGTATCTCTAATTTAATTTAGTCAGACGCTCGATATTTACCAATCCTAAGTCGTAAACAAGTTCCAGATCTAATTTGTCGTTATGTGTGATGTTCAAAAATATTGGAGGAAGAGCTTGTAGATCCGTATGGATAAGACTTGTGATGGTCCTATTGTTAAGCTGGATTGTTTCGCTATGGATTTGAGCAATTAATGTACCTTCAAGGGGTTTCTAAAATTTATTTGGAGACTTTATCTGGACCTTGAAGTTGGCCAGGAAGGTTGTATTTTCGTTCACAAGCTCAATTATCTTTCTCATGCTTGTACGATAGACACAAGTAGCTAAACCTCTTTTTAGTAGTCTAGCTATGCAGACGTCCTCAGGAATTTGTCTAGCACCTTTTCGCTGTAAACTGTTGTATTTCCAATCGAGAGTCAATCTCCAGTAATTCCATAAGTCTCATCATAATTTATTAACATCCTGTCGAATTGAACATACATTTGTTTGTTGTTAGTAGTTGAAGCTTTTGTTTGGAGAAAGGTGAATGTAGGGCTGTGTCAGTCATTCATTTTTAAAGATTAGGTTTTTTCAATGATTCATTTTTTCAATCAAACATTTGTTTTAGTTGCGACCCATAAGCAAACATTTTTGAATTGAAACAATTCCAGGATTGTGTGTGTGAAGTCAGTCAATCTTTTACTTTCATTCAACATATACAAATATATGATGTGAGTGAAATTAGGATTTTCCGTCGGCTTATTTGGTCAATTTTTAGGTTTAGGTTTTGCAATGAAATTATTAAGGTACATTAACTTTCCCAACGTTGCGGCAGGGGTTGCTGCCTTATTCAGGGGAACTTTATTTGAACAAAAATTACAAATACATGTTAATGAACGCAATAAAAACAAACAAGAAAATACACTCACTTATGCAAAATTATAAAATTATTTGGTTCCTTTAATAATACATTTAAAGAATAAATGATTGTTAAATTTTTAAAAACAACAAAGAAAAATAATTTATATCTACGATGACAGAAGAGAACAATAAACGGCAGAAATGCTGTGTGTGTCTTGTTTTCTATTCATGGTGTTGTTGTTATTTAATATGTACAATGTTTCTAACATACTATCTTTTTGAAACATGTTTGAGAAATATATAAGTTATCACAATGCACCCGGGCATTGACCCGATAATAAGACAGCGATTCACATCGGATTCGCTGAGTCAGCATATGCATGACTGAACCTGTTCCCACATTCCCGGTGCATTATTATCAGATTACGTCGCCGTTATATGAACTCGAATTGATCTATTTGACGAGTCAGCACTTTGCACCGTGGGACCAATAACCATACCTGCACCGTGGGACAAACGTGTGCCTAACGGAAAGTTGGATTCCGTTAGGCAGTTCGTATTGGACCTCCTAGTGATCGAGACGTGTTTTTTCTCATTTCAATTTCTTACGCTCTATGGAGTGCACGTCGCTGTTCACATGGGAACACAGTAGACTATTTTGGTACCCTAAACGCAAAACCTTCCGCATTCACATAACAACATGCGGATATCCTGAACAGGGTAAAGGATACGACGGTGGTGGTGATCGTGCCATTAGTAGGCTGCTTGAGATAAACAGGACCAACACGACGCCTCCCATGCACCCTGCTCCCGAGAAATATATGTATATAAAAAAGAAAAATAAATATTGTTTTTGAAATATTTAATTTACAAATTGTGCGAAATTAAAATTGTGCAACCTAAAAACTTTGCGAGGATTAAATTTTGTTAAAGGAAAATCCCATCTGATCGGAAGCTGAAGAGTTAGATAAGTATCCCTTAACGTCCTCTTGTTTTACTCAATAAAATTTTACTCAAATTTATTAAATAAATATTGAAATTATCGTGCAGTAACAATATATCTTTATACACCTAAACGTGCGATCTATTTCTTTCTTTGAAACCCATTTTTTTATTTTTATTATAAATTTTGTAAAATAATCTCGTGCCATTATGGACAAGATTGCCAATGCTGTATCTGAGCTTAATGGGGCAATTACTAACATATCGCTTCAGATGAAGGCGCTGGAAGCGCGCCTTCAGAATATTGAAGTTAGGGCTTCGCCGCAGGCGACTGCAACAGCTCCTGCAGCTGAGCTGCGCGGTCCAACAACTGAGATTGAACTCAGTGAAATTAGTAGGTTGCTTGACTGTGTAAAAGAGCTTAGGGTGTTCGATGGAAACCCGACACAATATGTATTTTCGATACATATTGTCGAGGGGATCCTGAAAGACTATGATATAGTCAAAACGAAACCCATTTACAGGGCGATTTTGCAACACATTCGCCAAAAGGTCAGGGGTTGTTCCGATGCTGTACTAATATCATACAACATTTTTGACAATGAGCAGCAATTTATGAATGTCTCTCTCTGCATTACGCAGATAAGAGGGACATGCGTACGCTGAAACATCAACTTAACCATCTTACGCAGAGGAACTCGAAGTAAAGTTAGACGAGTTCTATGCGTTCGTTAATCATCAACTTTCGTTGATGATAAATTAGGTAAAACCCGAGACCTACAATAGAAACCGTCATGGCTTTGGTCGAAACATACAGAAATCGGGCTCTGGATGTTTTCGTTAGGGGACTGAATGGCGACATTTCACGAATGCTCGTCGTCCAAAAACCGCGGACTCTCCCAGATGCATATTCTGCTTGCATAGAGATTCAAAATCTCAATTACTGGAGCCATTACCTCCACATTCCCAATGTTTCGAATACTATAATGGCACTGGTAAACCAATCCTTCAAACATCCGGATATGAGACAAAGCCTTCCTCCCAAAAGGTTCCCCCAACATCCACATTATATGCACAATCGAACAAACGGCCCTCCTCCGAGGCCTACTGCACCAAAGCCACATGACAAAATGGAGCTTGGATCGGTGCAAACCCGACAGGGCGATTACATGAATCATCCCGGGAATGGCCCGAGTGGTCCTAATGCCTTCAAAAGAGTAGCCAACTCAGATGGCCACCGATCCAAACGGTTCGAGAGACAACAAAGACGATACAATACAGAGTTCTTGTGCACCGAAGATTTACCGGTCGAACATGTAGAGGCAATAAACGAGGATGAATACGACACCGTAAATTTTATGACGGATGTCACTCCAGCGTACCATATATACAATATATGGCGCGGGAAGGGGCAAAATTAAAGTTTTTGATTGACACAGGGTCAAACAAGAACTTAATCAGTCTGCATATAGGGTGCGGTGCAACCCCTCTGGATAAACCGTTTAAAGTACACTCTGCGGCGGGGGGCAACCAGGTCACAAGCAAAATAACAGGGGAATTTTTAAAAAAAATTGGAAACAACTCACCTCTTACATTTTACGTCCTTCCAGGCCTAACATCGTTTGACGGCATCGTCGGGGATGATACCCTAAAACAATTAGAGGCCGTCAGCGATCGTAAAGCTAATATTTTAAACCTATCTTCTGACATCAAGATCCAATTAAAGAATAAAATATCAGTTCAGATAAACCCTTAACTTAACGAAGATCTACCCGAAGATATTCAGTTAGCTCTGAACACCATAATTAAGAAAAACCAATCAGTCTTCGGGTCAATAAGCGCAAGCGATACGATCATAACCACAGTTAAGGCAGAAATCCGGACCACGACGAATGAGCCTATTTATACCGAAAGTTATCCTTACCCCGCTTGTATGAGACAAGTGGTGGAAAAAGAAATAAATGATTTACCTGCTGAAGGCATTATTCGTCCGCCGAAGAGTCCTTATAATTCTTCCATTTGGGTTGTCCCAAAGAAGCCAAAACCTTCTCCGAAGAAGCAATATAGGATGGTAATTGATTTTAAACTTCTTAACTCTGTCACAGTTTCGGATGCATACCCAATACCAGACATCAACAACACTCTTGCCAGCCTGGGTAATGCGAAATTCTTCACGACCCTAGATCTGACCTCCTGCTTTCACTAGATCCCTATGAAGGCATCTGACATACCGAAGACGGCATTCTCATCTATGAATGGAAAGCACGGGTTCCTTAGACTGCCATTCAGTCTGAAGAACGATCCGGCTATATTCCAGAGGATGATCGACAATGTCCTTAAGGAATATATAGGAAAAATTTGCTACGTATACCTAGACGACATTATTGTTTTCGGTAATGATGCAGAGAGCCACCTTCGAAATATAGACATTGTTTTTTCCAGACTCCGTGAAGTTAGTCTTAAGGTTAAGCTGGAAAAAACCACATTTTATGAGAACTGAATTTGAATTTCTAGGTTATCTTATTTCTAGTGAGGGCGTTCGGGATGACCCAAACAGGTCACAGCTATCCAGGAAATTTCTCCTCCGCCAACTCTTAAGGATTTGAAAAGCCCCTAGGACTTACCTCATACTATCGTAAGTTTATAAGAGATTATCCGAAAATAGCTAAGCCTTTGACAAATTTAACCAGGGGTGAGTATGCTCAAGTAAAAGCTAATCAGTCCAAACGAGTACCAGTCGAGCTTGACGATGAGCCGCTGCGCGCGTTTAACGACCTTTTTGGAGCGGTCGTATCGCTGGGATAATGGGGTCCCATAGCGTATATTTCCAAATCCCTAAGTAAGTCGGAAGAAGGATACGCTACAAATGAAAAGGAAATTCTGGCAATTGTGTGGGCCTTAGACAACCCGCGCTCATTTTTATATTTTTATACGGAAAAATCAAGATCAATACTGATCAGCAACCCCTAATATTTTCCTTAGATAACCGAAACTACAACACAAAGTTGAAGCGGTGGAAAGCGCGTTTTGAAGAATACAATACAGAGCTGATCTATAAACCTGGGAAGTGCAATGTGGTGGCGGACGCTCTATCAAAATTCAGATTCCGCAAGCGAAGGTCGAGAGGATGACTCTGAGAAATCTACCGTAACGGCTAGCGAGGGAAATTCTTCAAGTGGGACTGCACATATTGCTGTCCGGGACAATTCTGATCTCATACAACATGTTGAGGTCCCGATCAATGTGTGGAGGATGTTACAAATGAAGACAGAATTGCTTCCCTTATTATCAATGAACACAAGAGAGCTCATAGGAACAAAGAACAATTGGTAGAGACGTATTATTTCCCACGCATGAACAGCCTGGTGAATAAATACACTAAGAGTTGCGAGATGTGCCATTCAAATAAATATGACCGCCATCCCATTAATCCAGAGTTCTTATCCACTCCTAATCCTTCATAACCTTTCGAGATACTTCATTTGGACATAATAGAACTCCCAAACGAAAAATTTATAAGTTGTATCGACAAATTTTCTAAGTTTTGCAAATTGTTCCATATAAAGAACAGATCAGTTATGCATTTAAGGGACAAAATTGTTAAGATCTTACATTATTTTACTGTTCCAAAAATCTTGGCAATGGACAATGAGCGAAGTTTTTCAAGCCCAATAATTTTAGATTTCATAACAATGTTAAATATCAAGGTGTACCATACTCCAGTGCATAGACCTGAGGTAAACGGCCAGGTTGAGAGATTCCACTCAACAATATTAGAGACCTATCGATGCCTAAAGTCAGCATACAAAGATCTTCGAGTTAAAGAATTAGTAAGCATTGTAGTCGATAGATACAATAACTCACTCGGTTATCAAAAGAAAACCGAATGACATATTTTTCGATAGATCTTAAAGAATAAATTATCAAGGCTTGATGAACTTAAGGGTCTAATTGAGCATAAACAAAAAGAAAGAAATAGATACCGAAACATTAAAAGAACTAGTCCAAAAAGTACAAGAGAGGCGATATTATTTTCACGGCCAATAAGGGAAATGGTCGTGAAAAATAACAAGGATACAGTTCTCACTTGCAGTGGGAGAAAAGTACACAAGGGACATATAAAAAATATGTACCCAATCCTCTTCTAGCACATAACATTTGTCAAATAGAATATCTTACCTACTAACCACACTTGAAATTTCTTTTAAAATTACTTCTGATTCTTATTATTCAAGTTAATGGAACATTTTTCATATTAATTTCTATATCTTATCTTTACATTAAAATTATCAGCTTACTATTAAAAATACCTAAGATGATACTTATCTTGTAAAACACAAAAATTAAAAGAATGTATAACTGTTTAAATGCACAGATAAAAATACATATACGAACAAAATACAAATGATGCTTTTATTGTAACGCATAAAAAATCCTAAAGGTATAACTGTTTAAATGCACAGATAAAAATACTAAAATTTAGCCACACAATATACATATACGCACAAAATATAAAATACCAACTATTTGCACACAAAGAAAAATAAATTTATATATGCACACAATTATAAGGAAATCCTTATAATATATACAATTCCAAGGCAGAAATGTTAAAAGTCTTTGGATATTATGTTTAATACAAAATTTATTACATACAAACCCAAATCCTTAAGATACTTTTAATAAGGCATACATATAAAAGCCTTGACATATAATGTAATACATGTTATGTATAATCATTAATAAAAAATTATTTAAAACACAAAAAAACTTCATTGATAATGTGCAAGCTTTTCAAGTAAAACTACATTTAAATGAAACAAGATTTATTATCTATACTTATTAAAATGAATTAATTAGAATAAAAAAATGTATTGTGTATTAAAAATGGTATCTTGAATTTCATTAACAAATTTGATCAACTTTTGAGCAGAATGCACGGGCGATTGTTAAGAACATACAGGAGAAAGAAGGAACGCGGATTTTCGAATTCCATCTACAACAAATAATAGATGGTGGCAGTTTGCTGAAAGGAAAAGCGCCCAGGAAAACGCGATCCATAGATTGGATAGGATCTGCTAGCAAATGGTTGGCAGAAAGCCCAGATGCAGCAGATTGGAAGAAGGTTCTCCAGAATGAGCAGTATATAACTGAGAACAACAACCATCAGTATCGCATAAGCGATAAGGTTTTCTGCATTACGAAGGAAATTAATGAAAAGATTAACATAGTGATATCCAGATTCAACAGTGGCGTGAAGGACGTGATATCGGGAAGACTGGAACAAGATATACTTACGAGATACTGGTGATTAAGGAGGAAATCAACGAGATCGTTTGAGCCTGTCAAATGGCGAAAAGTGGACTGGTAAATACAAACCTTTTGGACATTGAAGAGATAAATAGGATGTTCAATGAAGTAGAAACGCTGCCATACGGAAACGAGATTGAAGCTATCGAATATAGTACCCCTTCGGTTTACACCAACAATTCCTTGTTACTATATGTCCTTTGAATACGGAAAGTTAGAGACGAAGAATATAACGTCCTTATAACGAGAGCATCGATTATGGAAAATAAGCAGATCGAATTGAATTATGTAAAAGTGCTAGTTAATCAAAGAAATTAATATGGTTTAACTGGACACTGCTTTTCTATTAGTAATTCCACTATCTGCGCCGACACTGCATTAGAGAAACTTCCTGAGAATGGCTGAATCGACACACTCATAAAAGGAGGACAAGCTCCCTGTGTCTTTCAAACAAACGAGGAAGTAATTATTAAGCTCATCAAAGAAGATGCAATATTCGAAACGAATTTTAAAGGCGAATTAACATCCAAGAATACTTCAAGATTTCTCTTTAGGGACATAAACAACGAATCAATCCACCTTAAAGGTAGGACCTTTTCGAGTGGAAGTTCTACATCCTTGCTAGCTTTACCTCCTGTACTAGCTAATATAACTAATAGGGATCAAAAGATCGACATTGGCTTTGTCCATGGAATAAGCCTACAAAATATAAAACAGCTTAGCGATTTAAACTGGAAATTAGAGGCATCCACCACCATGACTTCTGCAATCCTATTGCTAATAATCATCGCTATCTGGACCATTTTGTGTAAAATCTTTGGAGAAATCTCCACACGTGTCCCTCCAGAGATCAATGCGCCAAGTGATACCTACCAGGTTAATGACCCCCATCTGAGCATTCGTCAGACATATTTTTCGGGCTCTGTCGTTACATATGATCTACGGGACGTAGATCTATAAAAAGGGGAGGAGTTATCACAATGCACCCGGGCATTGACCCGATAATAAGACAGCGAATCACATCGGATTCTCTGAGTCAGCATTTGCATGACTGAACCTGTTCCCACAGTCCCTGTGCTTTATTATCAGATTACGTCGCCGTTATATGAACTCGAATTGGTCTATTTGACGAGTCAGCGCCTTGCACCGTGGGACCAATAACCATACCTGCACCGTTGGACAAATGTGTGCCTAACAGAAAGTTGGATTCCGTTAGGCAGTTCGTATTGGACCTCCTAGTGATCGAGACGTGTTTTTCCTCATTTCAATTTCTTACTAATTACCTAAATCTAAATCTGTGTCTTAGATAAAGTAAATCGAACCGTTGGGCCGGCTTTCGCTCAATGTTTCTCAGCCATTCTGCTGTTATTCTTACTATGTGCGAAAATCTTCTTCAAAATGAACAACCATCCAGGCTAATCAATGGGAAAATCAACTGGGAAATTTTTAGGAAATATATAGAGGATAATTTTGAATTAAGGGTATCACTACAAACGCCCCTCGAACTTAAAGACGCAGTAGATAACTTCGTTGATATCTTACAACAAACCGCATGGAGCAACACCCCGTACCAAAATGCCGCGCTTTAAAAACCTAGAATATCCGCAGGAAAGAAAAGATTTAGTAGAAGAGAAAATAAAAGCACGTAAGAAATAGCAGCAAACTCGAGCTTCTAAACACAAGGTAAATTTAAATCGTTAGTGTAACTTACTACAAAAGACGATGGCACAGTTCAAAAATTCTGAAGTTGAAAATTATCTTGAAAGCTTGACAACAGGAAAAGAATCCCACTACTCACTCTGGAAAGCTGTTAAAGTAATGAAGAAACCAAAGCTCCCAGCGCATCCGATTTAAAATAATCAAAACGAGTGGGCAAAAAGCGAAAAAGAGAAAGCAAATGTTTTTCCGGATTACCTGGAGAACACATTTAGACCTTTTGATGGGCAAGGACTCAACGAAAATTTAAATATAAGTTCTAAATCAAGCGAAAATTACATAACAAGAAATGTTACCCTTGCCGAATTAGGTAGAGAAATAAAACAGCTTAAGTATAAGGAGGCTCCGGGATATGACCTAATTACGGAAGAAGTTCTCAAAATGCTTCCTCGCAAAGGCTATTTAATCTTCTTTATATAATAAATGCCCTTCTAAGGTTAGGTTACGTTCCGAGCCAATGGAAGTTTGCGGAAGTTATAATGGTTCTCAAACCAGAAAAACCATCACATGATAAGAAATCTTATAGACCGATTTCGCTTCTGCCCGCAATATCTTAAGTCTTTGAAAGAATATTACTTCTGCGCCTGCAGCCCATAATAGAAGAAGCGACTAATACCTGAACATTAGTTCGGATTTAGAAGCAAGCATTAAGCAATTGACCAAGTGCATATGATCACTGACGTCATCGAGAAAACTTGAAGATAAAAAAATTTGTTCGTCGGTCTTCTTAGACGTGTCGCAAGTTTTTGATAAGGTGTGGCACGAAGGCCAAAATTTTAAATTAAAACAAATTCTGCTTGAAGCACTTTATACACTTCTAAAAGCATATCTAGAAAATATACTTTTTAGAGTAAGACGTGGAGACGATTACTCGGATCACAAAGAAAAGTGGCTGGGGTACCCCCCCAAGGAACTGTCTTAGGTCCAATATTGTACCTATTATTTACACGCAATATACCTCAAACAGAAGACACTATCGTAGCCACATTTGCTGATGACACTGCAATATAAGGAGTGGGCCAAATGATAAATGATTCTACGACAAAATTAAAGAAAGCTCTGAATAATGTCAATGATTGGACAAAAACATGGCTAATATTGTTCAATGAAGTAAAATCAGTCCATGTAGATTTTACGTATAAAAATATTAATAGAGTACCGGTATTTGTGAGTACCGGTAATTGTGTTCCGTTTGCCAATGAAGCAAAATATCTCGAAATGACTCTAGACGCGAAATTAAAATAGAAACCGCATGTTAGTAAGAAATGTGAAGAGTTAAATAATAAACTCAGATATATGTGCCGGTTTCTCGAGAAACACTCTAAGCTCAGAATCGAAAACAAGCTAATTTTGTACAGGCAGATGCTTAAGCCTGTCTGGACTTACGGTTAGAACTCTAGGGTTGTACGCGAGATTCTAATTAAAATACCTTACAAACGTTGAAAATAAACTGCTAAGATCGTTTGTAAACGCACCTAGGTACATAAGAAACGAAGATCTCCACAGAGATCTCGGGATTCGCACGGTTCGCGATGAAATAAAGAAATAAAAATTTTTGCGTGAAATCATAGAAAATGGCTATTACAACAATGTAATAGTACTATAATCGAACTTATCGATGAGACGAATTTTGTACGCCGCTTGCGAAGGACTTAGCCTTCTGATCTGGTGAACTAAACACGAATCCGCATTAAAATCGCGGTATAAGCAGGAACTATCACCGGATAGTTACGTGCAACACGTTAATTAAATTCATTAAAAATAAATAGCTAGATAAATTTCAACTTAGTTGCACTCGGGAGGAGTTGTTTTTAGTTCAGTAAGAATCTCACACTCCTATGAGCACGCTTTTTTCGGTCCTCAAGGAGCATTTTGAAGGTCTTACTCCTTCCCACGGGAAAAAATGTTTCTCGGTGTGTAGAACATCTACAGCTTCAAAATCTGAAGAATGTCCGATTTCAATATTATGACTGGCCAGGGCTGTCTTCTTCGGATTCTTAAGTTTAATATCCGATCTGTGGTTTGAAATACGCTGTCAAAGAAATTGCTTCGTTCTTCCGATATAGAAAACGTTGCAAGATTCATTGGGTTTTCCATTGCAATTTATTTTATAGATGACATCCGTTTGTTTGTTATCTTATCTAGTTTAGTTTTAAGTTTTGTGAAGAATTTGCTGAGTGTTTTATTTGATTTGAAGGCAAAGCCAACATCAGATTGATATTTGGTGATGACTTTTTAAAATAATCTGTCAACCCTGGGACGTAAACTACATTCTTATAGTGAGTATTAATTGAATTCACGTCAGTATTGTTTTCTCTTGGAGTTTGAATGTTTTGTTTAAGAATCCGACTACGAAAGACTGTCGAAGGATTACCATTATCACTGAGTATTTTTGTGACTTTTTTCGTTAGCGAAATGGAATTGTACATTGCTTATTTTGAAGACTTTATTATCAAGATAATAATAATGTGTCTTGCTTGGTTTGAACGGAATATCACTAATCTACCAGATGCTGTTGGTTTTTGGTACCAATAAAATATTAAGTGTCTCTCTTCACGATGGATTTTTATGTCCAAGAATGAAATCGCTTATTGTGTTCATTCTTAGCAGTGAACTGAATTTTTCGGTGGAATGCGTTGAGGATCTGCAGTACCTTGTTAATATTTCTTTTATCCATAATGGCAAAAATATCATCTACATATTTTGTAATAAAGGTAGATTTCTTTTCAATACCATTATAACATTCATCTAAAACATGATCTGTTACTAGATCTGCAATTGTGGGTGATAAAGGGTTACCCATAGGCATTCCAAAAATTTGTTTAAGAATATAGTTTGTGAATGACATAGTTGTTTTCTTTAAGGCAGACATCGAGGATCTCAAGAAATTTGTTTTGGTTGATTTTTGTATTTCTGCTAATTAAATCCCATTTCTTTTTTTATGGTGATAGCTAAAAATTAGAATTATATTTAATTATTTAAATTTAAATTAAATTTACTTATTTATTATTTAAATTAAATTTAAAAATGTAACAATCATTTATTTATAATAACTTTATAATTTTGCATAATTGAGTGTATTAACTTGTTTGTTATTATTGCGTTTATTAACATGTATTTGTATTTTTTGTTCAAACAAAGTTCCCCTGAAGTTAATGTAATTTAATAGTTTCATTGCAAAGCCTACAGTGACCAAATAAGCCAATGAACATCCTATTTTCACTCACATTATTAATCTTCAAGTTAGTCAATAAATCATTTTTATACATATATATGCACATATGTAATGTATTGCCTGAGGCAATTGTATGTGAAATTTAACTTATGCTTTCCAAAAAAAATCAAGAACAAAATTCGTAAAAACAATAATTTTTTTATAGGTAGGTATTTGTTTTTAGTTTTAAGTAAACAAATTTAGTTATGGTTATTATGGGAAAATAAAGAGAATAATACATACAGATTTCATTTCCAATTGCACTAAAATATTTGTAGCAAGCCCAGGTCAAAAAAACACCGTGTTATATGGTGTGCAAAGTTTCGAGCATGAATACACTCTTCATCAGGCCTTTTTATTAAAAGAAATTAGATAACACAAATAAATTCATGTATAAAGTTATTATACAGATGTCAATTTAACTTACTGCAACAAAAATTTGAATAAATCTTACTGCATTTATACAGATATTGAATTCTATAAAGAATTAATTATGAAAAAATTAAAACACTTAAATATTAAACTAACTTCTTTGAAAAATATATTTCCACTACTGTCCGTCGTTTTTGTTTAGCTTAAATTCAAAAAATTAGCAAGAGACTAAAACTTTAAACACTTTACTTTTTGACAGTTGAAATGTCATTCAACAAAAGTACTAAGAATAAGCTTTAATTAAAGAGTTAATGATAATTATAAGAAAATTGTTACTGACTAATTCTCTCACTAGTTCATTTCGGTATGGTAAGGCAACAGCGACGTAATTATTGAGTCCATCAAAATTTGTACTTTTTTCTGAATAGAGCAAACAAATAATTTCGTCTTCTGTTAACCAGGCTCTTCCAAAGAACGTAAGCCTAAATTCTTTTAGACCCGGACATCTGCCTAAGAAGTGCTGAATATTTTCTTCCTCCCTTAAGTTGCGCACAGTACATGATGATGTTTTGTTCTGGCAGAATCCATTTCCATAAAGTTTGATTAAGTCGCATCTTGCCTTAAAAATCCAAGTAATTTTGTTCAGTTCATCATTAATATATCTTTCTTCTTTTAAATGATCCAGATGTTTGTAGATCCGTGTACTGCTCTCCGTAGTTTTCTTGATGACCCTCCGATTTCAGCAGCCGTAATAAATCAGTGCCTTTTTGTATCCATTCACTTTGAGAAATATTTCTCTCATCCCAACACAGCCCAAAACAATATTCAAGTTGGTTCACTTCCTTAACCCTGAAAAGTTTTCCCCTAAAAAGTATTTTTGACTGATGTGGAAGTCTCGTTTCAATATATTCAAATATTGTTTTTGGTATTTATCTGAGGTGAAGATCAAGGGCATAGAAATGACCGTCCGCCGCTCCTGTCTCCAATTCCAATACATATTTTGGGGTGAATGAAGGCAATTTTAAAATTCTTTTCAAAAAATAGCGCTGTTACCAGGTAGAATTAACGATGTTCTTGGGTGCAGTGTTTATCTTCTTTACATGCTTAGAAATCGACAGCTTCGGTGTAAGTAAGATTCATATGTATGCATAGTTAGAGACAATTCTTATTCTTTTGCCCTGTAATGTACAATTTTCTTGGCTGAATATCGTTCCACAATTTCTTAACACCGTGATCTTTGATTTAGATAAGTTCACTTCTAGGTCCAATTTCGTGCAGTATGATTCCAGTTGGGTTATCATCTGCCGCAATACCATGGTTTGTATCCCCTCTTTTAAATATGGGAAAGATGATTATTTTTGCAAAATCGTCCTAGATTTTGCAGTCTTTTAACATTCTACTGAGTTTTACTTTTTTCAGAATACTTTTAATTTTATCTACAGTTACAGGTTTATCCAAATCCAGATCCTGGATAAAGTTAGTTGCGTAGAGAACATGTGATCACGGAGCTCAAAAAAACCGCAAAAAACCTTTTGTTGACCGCATACTAACTCATGGTTTCTGTTCCATGCAAACCACTTACCGTTCATTCGCATCCTATCGTTCAGTACATTTACACTGTGCCGACGACTTGTTGATAAAATTCTCCTTCTTAGGAAGAGCATTGCCTTTTTCTCTCCTGTTTCAGTGAGTTAAGATCTCTCTCAAGGATAAAGGATGTTCTGATAATTGCTTTTTAATTGAACAAGTTAGAGAGCTTAAGTATTTGGGGTTAATTTCTGATCCTAATCGGTCTTTTTCAAACCACTCTGATGCACTAAGAAAATATTTTCGATGTGAACTGATACATTTGTTTTTTGAAAAAAGTGTGCTCTTCCAAACAACTAATCATAATATATTACGGAGTTTTCATTCTAAGATATAGTATGGTATCTGTTGCTGGGGTGGTACATATTCAACCACTTTTGATAATGCAAAAATACATTGCTAGAAAAATATTTAATAAACATCGTCTATATCACAGTTTTCCTTTTTCTCGAGATTTGAACATTCTTCCAATTCGTCATCTTTATTGTTTAAAAGTTCTTAAGACTTCTTTTGCCAGATCCGGTAATCTTAATTAAGACAATCATAATCCTCGTATTAATTCCTTATACTTAATCAGTGTACCTATCTTTCGCACTACGGTTTTAGAAATTCTTGCTATATTTCATCACATCGATTATTTAATAAACTTCCTCTTTCAATGAGAATTCTTCGATCAGCTAGTAAATGTTTGAAAAAACTTAAAACCGGGTTGTTTGGTTTGGAATTTAATAGTATACAAAATCTTTTAACGAATCATCTTTCGCACTCGTGCAGTTGCTCGAGTCCTTAAAGACCTTGGTATACACAAATCCCCTTGGCCGGATAGTATCCCTATCATCCTTCTGAATAGGTGGTTTTCAACAGTGGCAAAACTGCTGCGTAAGCTTTTCCATCTGCCAGCAAAACAGCATGTGTCCAGCCCGTCCCTAAAGAAGCCGAATCTTCCTCACCCTCTACCGTTGAATTGCAATTAAGCCCCTTCTTCGAAACGTCATGAAAACGCTGATTAACTATCAACTCAAGAAATATCTTGAAGAACGAAAACTCCTTAATGACCGGTAGTATGGCTTTCATAGCAATGGGTCCACTGGTGAGCTGATGGTCTATCTCACTGAACAGTGGCATAAATCTTTACATCGGTTGGAGAACGTAAAATTATTGCCCTTGATATTTCAAACGCATTTGATATAGTTTGGCAACAAGTTCTATTATCGAAAATGCGTGCCGTTGGTATCGATGAAGCTCTTCTTCCTTGGATTAGAAATTACCTCAATACAAATTATATTTTACGGTTTCAAGTCTGATATTCACAAAATAAGTGGTGGTGTGCCCCAGGTCTCCGTTTTGTCTCCAACTCTTTTTCTCATTTTCATTAATAGCTCATTATTTATCTGGAACTTGTTATCCACTTTAGCTGACGATAGTACTCTCAGCTTTATATATTCGTTTGCAGATTTACCTCCTTGTTATTCGGATTTGGAACTGCAACGGCAGCGTATAATAAGCTCATTAAATTTTGATCTCGACAGCATTGTCCAATGGGGAACGAAAAACCGCGTAGAATTTAATGCTTTAAAAACTCAGTGTTGTCTTCTGTCGTTAAACCAGGACTCATCCCGCATAACACTTTCCATGGGCGCCACTTGCATTGAAGAATGTTGCCAAAAATTTTGCAAAGTATTTGGGCTTTCTTGGAAGATGTAAGAAATTCTTCTCCCCGTCTGATCTGGCTGTAATCTATAAGGCTTTCATTCGTCCAAACCTTGAGCATAAATCACACATTTGGGCAGAAGCTCCCAAAACTCATTTGAATCTGTTGAATAAAATTCAAAATAGAGCTCTAAAAATGATAGGCGATAGCAATATAGTATAAACATTTACATATCTATAACACCGCCGAAATGTTATATGTCTCTCATTATTTAATCGCTATTTTTATAAACAATGTTCTAGCGAAATAGCCAATTGCATTCGTCACATTAAACCATTCAACCGTAATACTCGCGCTTCCATAATGGTCATCAGTTTACCCTTGAACCCAAGGGTGTATTTAGCCTAGGGCCAAGAGGGCCATGGCCCGGGGCGGCAGGCTTCGACTTTTGTTTTTTTTTTTCATTTTATTTATTATATATTTGTACACATTTTAATACACATATTTTATAGGGAAAAATGCCTTGTTTTTTACGTTACTTTAATGCAAAAGTTGATGCCTACAAAATATGGATACTTATATTATGTACCTGCGTGTATAATTGTAAATGTTTTTTTCACAACATCAACAGAACGTGCAAAATAATTGCAAACCTTTTTGACTGAAGCAGATAATGGTACTGTAAAAAATCTATCAAATACGAGATGGTGAGCGAGGGACGATGCCTGTTCCAGAATTAATAAAATTGGAATTAGGTAACAGCTGGTCTTGAAGCAATTCATAGTGATGCTTTAGTAAAAAAAGAAGCACATGAACAAGACTTTTAGCTCAACGAAACTCCTTGGAAAAGGCCATATTATCGGAATTTTGGGGATATATATTTAAATAACTTAACACAGTTTCCAAAATTTTGCCAGGTATTGAAACTGACGTAGATGTAGTTTCTTGATTTTAGAAGTCACTCATCACTTTCGTAAGAAACTAGCGCGAATCCCTTGATGTATTTGAACAAGTCGTTAAACAAAATTTCGATCAAAAAAGAAAAATCTAGAGGCAGGAACGAGATGATGAGTGTATCGAGGTGGAAGTTTTACTACGAGGACGTGAAAATGTCAGGGTTAATAGTTTCTTACCCAAATTAGACCAATTGCTAAACGAGCTGAGGAGGCAAAAATCTGTGTGTGACATAGTAACAACCAACTTCGCATTCTTATGTAAACTAAACGTGAAGTCAGAGTAAGTAATCTGAAAAGTTATACCCAATTGATCTTCCGGATTATCTGCAAGAACAATGTGTTCTTTAAGAAAATTTCTTATAGTCCAATAACAACATGAACTTAAGACAACTAAGCCTCTTTTTTAAACAAAAAGATTGGAAGGAAGCTTTTGCATAAACGGAAATAGCATTGCATATGTTGCTTTGAACTGCAGTCAAAAATTGTAGTACAGAACATTCGTTTTCTGTTCTAAAAAGAATTAAAAATTATATACGTTCCCGGCAAAGCGAAGAACCATTAAACACCTTATCCATATTGAAGTCGACTTAACCATACCTGTTCATTATGGGTGAAGAATTTGTCAACCAATCTGTTTATCAAAAAAATGTATTTTTTACAAAATTGTTGTTTTTGAAGTGATAACTTTTTATGGGACCGATTCGTTACGTAACGTGTGACATTCGATAAGTATTTTCACACATATCTACTAAAAGAATTTTATCTTTTTAAGGAGTGGACCTAGAAACCTCAAACTTCTAGGAATGATTGTGTTCGAGCAGAACCTATTCTATCATCATAATTAATAAAATCATAATATGTTTTTACTTATTTAAATTATCACTAATTTCAATACACATTATTTGATTTGTACTGAAACAAATTAAATTACTTGAATTCAAATCTGGCGGTCGAATTATATCATTCGCCATATATTTCATATTTCAATTCGCCTTACATACAAAAATATTAACGTAATCTCTCTCACATTTGGACAGATTTTGTCATAACGGGTGATTTTTTTGCTACTTGGTTTTTGACGTTTATATTTTTGACAGATCACACATGACAAATTCCACGAATATTTGACATTTCGATTCAGTATTGTTTGCCATTTCATCATGAATAGACTTACGCCTGAACAACGTTTGCAAATTATTGAAATTTATTATCAAAATTCGTGCTCTGTGAAAAATGTGTTTCGCAAGCTACGTCCGTTTTATGGTCTTCAGCGACGAGGCTCATTTTTGGCTAAATGGATACGTGAATAAACAGAATTGCCGTATTTGGAGTGAATAGCAGCCAGAGGCAATTCAGCAGCTATCAATGCATCCCGAAAAATGCACTGTTTGGTGCGGTTTATGGGCAGGCGGCATCATTGGGCTGTACTTCTTCAAGGACGATGAAGGCCGCAGGGTTACGGTCAATGGAGAAAGGTACCGTTCGATGATAACAGATTTTTTTTTGCCGAAAATGCAAGAATTGAACTCGGTCGACATGTGGTTCCAACAGGACGGTGCCACATGCCACACCGCACGCGAAACCATGCATCAATTGAGAGGCGAATTTGGTGAGCAGTTGATCTCACGTTTTGGCGCAGTCAATTGGCCACCAAGATCATGTGATTTGACCCCGTTAGACTATTTTTTGTGGGGCTATGTTAAGTCTATTGTCTATGGGGACAAGCCAAACATGATTGCTGCCTTGGAAGCCAACATTGAACGTGTCATTGGTGAGATTCCGGCCGAAATGTGTGAAACAGTTTGCCAAAATTGGACCTTCAGAATGGACCACCTGAAGCGTAGCCACGGGCAACATTTAAGTGAAATTATTTTTAAAAAGTAAATGGCAGAAATTGATTTATCGATCCAAATAAAAATTTCATTCACTTTTTACAAGTTTCTGTGTTTTTTTGAATTTTCAAAAACCAAGCTCTTAAAAAATCACCGTTTATAATAAGCACCGCAAAATGAAATAAAAAGCTTCTTGTATCAACCTTAAGGGTGAGTCTCATGGCAAAAAATTGATTAGTGCTTTGCGCTAAGCTTTGTAGCGTTCATATTTTTTTTAAATATTTAAATAAAATCAATGCGTTTTGACTGGAAATATAGTAGGCCAAATATTTATTAAGTAACATAAATTTAAAAAAAAAATGTATTGTTTCTTAAAATTAATATAATCATTAAAAAATTATTATATTTTCGTAAGTACTTGTGAAAACCAACATTGCATGTTCTAAATATAATTATTTTTATATTCTTGTTCAAGAGAGAATAGATTTTGAAAAATAGTTGCCGTCTCTTTTTTTATTATTTATTTATTATAAGAAAAATTATCGAAAACTCTGTAGCGTTCATATTTGTTTTAATATTTTAAATAAAATCAACGGGTTTTGACTGGAAATATAGTAGGAAAAATATTTATTAAGTAACATACATTTCAAAAAAATGTTTTGCTTCTTAAAACTAATATCATCATTAAAAAATCATTATAATTTCGTAAGTACTTGTGAAAACCAACATTGCATGTGCTAAATATAATTATTTTTATATTCTTGCCCAAAAGAGAGAATAGATTTTGAAAAATAATAGCCGTCTCTTTTTTCTTATTTATTTACTAGCGGGAAAAGCACGGTTCCTCCAAATTCACACCACACACTTGAAGAGTTTGTCCTTGAGCTTTGTTAATGGTCATAGCAAAGTACAAACGCACGGGAAATTGAAGACGTTTGAATTCAAATAGCATGTCCGTTGGTATTGATTTGATACGCGGTATTAGTAAAATTTCAACTTTTGCTTTGCCAGTGAGAATTGTTGCTTGAATTAAATGTGGCATCAATTTCTTCACTGAAAGTCTCGTCCCATTACAAAATGTTGGTGCATTAAGATTTCGGAGAAGTATAATCGATGAACCAACTTTCAAATTCAAATAATGCGGTGGCATGCTTGGTGGTTCCAAAGAATTTAAAAATTCGACCGGATAATTGACTGCGTCTTCATCATTCATAGCAGTATCAATAGATTTATACGCTTCCGAATCTCCTGGCAATTTTTCCTGGATGTGGAAATTGATTTCATTGACATTGATATTTTTTGGTGCTAAAATTGCACGTTCTCGTAACCAATCATGGTTATTGTAATTTTGTACAATAATTGGAATAACTCGATCAATGATTTCTTGTTTTGATGATACAATTATGCAAAAATTATTCGGTAACGTGATAAACCCATTTTGATCACTTGCAATCTTTCCATCGTCAATCTTCAGCAATTGCTTTGAAAACTCACGTGCTGATGAATCATTTTGAAGCACACGCATATTGGTCATAAACGAAAGCTTTTGAACGTGTGCCCACAAAAATGAACTTTTCAAACATGCATTTATTTCATCAGCAAGTGTTGATCTCGGAACAACAGGCAACCTTTGACGGAAATCACCAGATAATAATATTAATGCACCGCCAAACAGCTGTGAACTCCGTCTTAAATCTTGTAATGTTCGATTTAAGGCTTCCAAAAAATTTGTATGGGCCATTGGACACCCGTCCCATAAAATAATGGATGTTTGTTGCAAGACTTTAGCCATTCCAGATTTCCTTGAAATATTGCATGTTGATGTTTCAATTGCTTGCATGTTCAATGGCAATTTCAAGGCGGAATGTGCTGTGCGGCCGCCATCAATTAATGTAGCTGCAATACCGGAAAAAGCAAGTGCCAATGCGATTTTTTGTTCCGACCGAATTGTTGCCAGTATCAATGAAACAAAAAATGTTTTTCCAGTGCCGCCAGGTGCATCCAAAAAATACAATCCACCAGTGTTATCATTGACAGCTTGCATCACTTTGTCATATGCATGTTTTTATTGATCATTTAATTGTGGAGTATACGTTTGTACGAATGCACGCAATTCATCACGATCGAATTGCTGTTCGCGTTGCAATTCTCGTTCAAATAAATCATGCATTGGACGATTTGGTGGAGTCAATCCTAATTGCACTAATGCTTTATTTGCAATCGTAAGGCACAAATCTTCTATCATTATCAAGGCTTCATTATTCAGCATTGCAGGATCATTGGAACCATGTCGAAGCCGAATCAAAATGCCTTCAGCCATGTAATCTTTGTATTTATTCCACAATTCCAGTGGATTTGATGGAAAACGTGTTGATGTTATGATCGCAAATAACATACGAATTTGATTTGGTGGAGATGCAATTGATGCATCACGAAGCGTAGCATCCCAATGCGTATCATCTTCCAACAATTGCAAGTGTTGACATGCTTCACGGTATGTGGCGCACAATTGACCATTGACAGTTCGTAAATGTTGGAATGATTGAGGTCCATATACGTTCACCAACAAAAGTCGTAAGTAAAAATATTCAACATTAGCTGGACTAACTGTATAAATGCATCCCAAAGCATCTGTTCGAAAAATACCTGGATAACCATCAACAGATGTGCCTTGTTTGCGACGCTGAAATTTTTTTGTTGATGCATTCCATGTGAAATAGTGAGGCACTTCCGGATATAGCAAAGTCCTGGCAAAATCATCCGTTTCACATAACTGGAAATAAGCTGTCTGTGTAGTTACTGGTGGCTCTACTGCTCTTTGTTCGGCATTTGCAGCAGTGAAGTAAGCACGTTGGCCGTTTTCAAGATGAACTGCCAAATGTACAACAACTGGATGTCTGTCATGAACTGGAAACGATAGAATACGCCATACAGCTTCATTCTTACTAATATAGCGCCCCATTTGGTACTGCAAAATTTCATCATGATTATTTTCAGGAGCCACTCCAAAAACAGCCATATCGCTGCCTTTAGTCACATACTTGTAAATATATTTGATTGATTTTACATAACTGCTATATTCTACATTAATGTGGGCGTTGAACATTTTTGACAGTATCGGTGAGTACGGAACTATCCACCGATTATCGATTTCAACATCTTGATTTTGAAGTTTAATTACAGTTAATTCGCCGTTGTCTTCAGTTGATCGTCTACGATACTGTGGATATCCATCATCTCCTGTAATTGTTTCAGCAATCAATTGCTTTGGAAAACGTTTCGAACACTTGCCATCAATCATACAAGCTGAATTTCGATTAATATCACCACAGGGACCGTAAATCATATTTTTCGTGACAACTTCGATTAATCCTGGGTCGATGGTTTGATCTGGAATTTCGGCCGATATGACGGTATCAATCATATCAGGTTTAATTTTGTGTACGAACCAAATCAAAATATGTGCGTGACGTAAGTCCCTTTTTTGCCACTCTTTGGTTTACATAAAGCACCGCACTTCTCCAAATACACGGAGCTTGAGAATCAGATCCATTAATTTTTTCAATTTTTGTTGGAATACAGGGGCCGTTACGTCATGCCGGTCTTTTGGCACCTGACCATCAAATAAACAATCAGACACATCGACCCACTTCGGATTGCATGTGAATGTGATGAATAGATCCGGTCGGCCATAATTTCCTACATATGTCATCGCATCTTGCGTATATTCATGCATATGACGTGGACTACGAACATATGATGATGTTAAAATTGTTAAACGGCCGATGTCATTCACATTTGCATCATTAATCATTGCGTCACGCAAATGTATGTATTCCTCTGATCTTAATCGGGCTTGATTGTGACGGATGAAATTCAATCGCTCAATTTCGATTTTGGTGTACATTTCGACGATATATTGATGCGAAAGTTGATTGCATCGCAAAATAAAATTGGTTTCTTGAGGGCTAATCATCAATCGATGCGAATAAAAATTCATCGCACTGACTTTTTTTGTTGATTCTTGACCTGCAATGCAAAAATTAATTAGCGAATGATAATGATTTAAAAATCACATTTAAACGAAAATCAAATGTGTACGTACCAGTTGTTGGATTTATCATTGGTATATTGATATGATAGCCATCGTTCCCTCTCCAAAACAAAATGGGGTATTGCAATGCATTATAACAGCGATGGAGTTCTGAAATACGTTGTAATTGCTCATTTCTACGATACAAAAGAATATCTTGTGGACGAAACTGTACGCATGCGTGCTGTAATCAATGGTTCCATTTGACGTATATCATAAACGGACGTACGCTCACGACGGTTTCTGGGTACTTCACTATTAACCAAGTGAGTTCTCCGTCTGTGTCGTTGTGTTTCCATTTCATTTCGTCGAACACGATCTTCTTCACTTTGTGATCTTCGATTTAACGCTGTAGCATTTGATTGACGTGAACGTCTGCCAATGTTTGCTCGTCTTCAACGTGGCATTCTTACAGTACAGTGTATTACTAATTGAAGTATTTGAAGAAAAATATATACATATGAATGGGTGTGCGTGGAAATATGAATTCACATACACATACATACTTTTGGTGAGTGTTAACCATGTGTTTCTTTTTTAATACACTGTACCAAAATCCAGTCGATAAATCGTAGAGTGTAGTATTTATCGATTGAAATAGTTTAAATTGTATTTTTAATGTTTCATTTTTGTATATATAAAAGCGTTGCTTCATTTTCACAAGTTCAATTGGATTGCATTTGCCGGTGAGTGTTTTTTTTTATTTGTACAATTGAGGTTATGTCCAGTGTGTATGTGAATTCATATTTCCACGCACACCCATTCATATGTATAAATTTTTCTTCAAATAATTCAATTAGTAATACACTTTAATCGCTGTTATGATGCATTGCAATACCCCATTTTGTTTTGGAGAGGGGACGATGGCTATCATATCAACATACCAATGATAAATCCAACAACTGGTGCGTACACATTTGATTTTCGTTTAAATGTGATTTTTAAATCATTATCATTCGCTAATTAATTTTTGCATTGCAGGTCAAGAATCAACAAAAAAAGTCAGTGTGATTCGCCCTCAAGAAACCAATTTTATTTTGCGATGCAATCAACTTTCGCATCAATATATCATCGATATGTACACCAAAATTGAAAGTGAGCGATTGAATTTCATCCGTCACAATCAAGCCTGATTAAGATCAGAGGAATACATACATTTGCGTGACGCAATGATTAATGATGCAAATGTGAATGATATCGGCCGTTTAACAATTTTACCATCATCATATGTTGCTAGTCCACGTCATATGCATGAATATACGCAAGATGCGATGACATATGTGCGAAATTATGGCCGACCGGATCTATTCATCACATTCACATGCATTCCGAAGTGGGTCGATGTGTCTGATTGTTGATGGTCAGGTGCCAAAAGACCGGCATGACATAACGGCCCGTGTATTCCAACAAAAATTGAAAAAATTAATGGATCTGATTCTCAAAGTCCGTGTATTTGGAGAAGTGCGGTGCTTTATGTATACCATAGAGTGGCAAAAAAGGGGCTTACGTCACGCACATATTTTGGTTCGTACACAAAATAACACCTGATATGATTGATACCGTCATATCGGCCGAAATTCCAGATCAAACCATCGACCCTGGATTATTCGAAGTTGTCACGAAAAATATGATTCACGGTCCCTGTGGTGATATTAATCGAAATTCAGCTTATATGATTGATGGCAAGTGTTCGAAACGTTTTCCAAAGACGATCAACCGAAGACAACGGCAAATTAACTGTAATTAAACTTCAAAATCAAGATGTTGAAATCGATAATCGGTGGATAGTTCCGTACTCACCGATATTGTCAAAAATGTTCAACGCTCACATTAATGTAGAATATTGCAATTCTGTAAAATCAATCAAATATATTTACAATTATGTGACTAAAGGCAGCGATATGGCTGTTTTTGGAGTGGCTCCTGAAAATAATCATGATGAAATTTTGCAGTACCAAATGGGGCGCTATATTAGTACGAATGAAGCTGTATGGCGTATTCTATCGTTTCCAGTTCATGAGAGACATCCGGTTGTTGTACATTTGGCAGTTCATTTTGAAAACGGCCAACGTGTTTACTTCACTGCTGCAAATGCCGAACAAAGAGCAGTAGAGCCACCAGTAACTACACAGACAGCTTATTTCCAGTTATGTGAAACGGATGATTTTGCCAGGACTTTGCTATATTCGGAAGTGCCTCACTATTTCACATGGAATGCATCAAAAAAAAAATTTCAGCGTCGCAAACAAGGCACATCTGTTGATGGTTATCCAGGTATTTTTCGAACAGATGCTTTTAAACGCATTTATACAGTTAGTCCAGCTAATGTTGAATGTTTTTACTTCCGACTTTTGTTGGTGAACGTACATGGACCTCAATCATTCCAACATTTACGAACTGTCAATGGTCAATTGTGCGCCACATACCGTGAAGCATGTCAAAACTTGCATTTGTTGGAAGATGATACGCATTGGGATGCTACGCTTCGTGATGCATCAATTGCATCTCCACCAAATCAAATTCGTATGTTATTTGCGATCATAATATCAACACGTTTTCCATCAAATCCACTGGAATTGTGGAATAAATACAAAGATTACATGGCTGAAGACATTTTGATTCGACTTCGACATGTTTCCAATGATCCTGCAATGCTGAATAATGAAGCCTTGATAATGATCGAAGATTTGTGCCTTACGATTGCAAATAAAGCATTAGTGGAATTAGGATTGACTCCACCAAATCGTCCAATGCATGATTTATTTGAACGAGAATTGCAACGCGAACAGCAATTCGATCGTGATGAATTGCGTGCATTCGTACAAACGTATACTCCACAATTAAATGATCAATAAAAACATGCATATGACAAAGTGATGCAAGCTGTCAATGATAACACTGGTGGATTGTACTTTTTGGATGCACCTGGCGGCACTGGAAAAACATTTTTGGTTTCATTGATACGGGCAACAATTCGGTCGGAACAAAAAATCGGCACTTGCTTTTTCCGGTATTGCAGCTACATTAATTGATGGCGGCCGCACAGCACATTCCGCCTTGAAATTGCCATTGAACATGCAAGCAATTGAAACACCAACATGCAAAATTTGAAGGAGATCTGGAATGGCTAAACTCTTGCAACAAACATCCATTATTTTATGGGACGGGTGTCCAATGGCCCATAAAAATTCTTTGGAGGCCTTAAATCGAACATTACAAGATTTAAGACGGAGTTCACAGCTGTTTGGCGGTGCATTAATATTGTTATCTGGTAATTTCCGTCAAACGTTGCCTGTTGTTCCGAGATCAACACTTGCTGATGAAATAAATGCATGTTTGAAAAGTTCATTTTTGTGGGCAAACGTTCAAAAGCTTTCGTTGATGACCAATATGCATGTGCTTCAAAATGATTCATCAGCACGTGAGTTTTCAAAGCAATTGCTGAAGATTGACGATGGAAAGATTGCAAGTGATCAAAATGGGTTTATCACGTTACCGAATAATTTTTGCATAATTGTATCATCAAAACAAGAAATCATTGATCGATTTATTCCAATTATTGTACAAAATTACAATAACCATGATTGGTTACGAGAACGTGCAATTTTAGCACCAAAAAATATCAATGTCAATGAAATCAATTTCCATATCCAGGAAAAATTGCCAGGAGATTCGGGAACGTATAAATCTATTGATACTGCTATGAATGATGAAGACGCAGTCAATTATCCGGTCGAATTTTTAAATTCTTTGGAACCACCAAGCATGCCACCGCGTTATTTGAATTTGAAGGTTGGTTCATCGATTATACTTCTCCGAAATCTTAATGCACCAAAAATTTTTAATGGGACGAGACTTGCAGTGAAGAAATTGATGCCACATTTAATTCAAGCAACAATTCTCACTGGCAAAGCAAAAGGTGAAATTGTACTAATACCGCGCATCCCATCAATACCAACGGACATGCCATTTGAATTCAAACGTCTTCAATTTCTTGTGCGTTTGTACTTTGCTATGACCATTAACAAAGCTCAAGGACAAACTCTTCAAGTGTGTGGTGTGAATTTGGAGGAACCGTGCTTTTCACATGGACAATTATACGTTGCATGTTCCAGAGTGGGAGCCCCAAAAAATGTATTTATAAATGTTGTATACACTATTGTATTGAATTGATGTACAACTTTAGCATTATAAATAAAATCCTTTTAAAGCATCGATATTGAGTTGATTTTTTGAGTTGATTTATTACAAAATACATGTTTTTTCTTGGGCGTAGCAACGCGCGCCGGTTCCCGCTAGTAAATAAATAAGAAAAAAGAGACGGCTATTATTTTTCAAAATCTATTCTCTCTTTTGGGCAAGAATATAAAAATAATTATATTTAGCACATGCAATGTTGGTTTTCACAAGTACTTACGAAAATATAATAATTTTTAATGATTATATTAGTTTTAAGAAACAATACATTTTTTTTGAAATTTATGTTACTTAATAAATATTTGGCCTACTATATTTCCAGTCAAAACGCATTGATTTTATTTAAATATTTAAAAAAAATATGAACGCTACAAAGCTTAGCGCAAAGCACTAATCAATTTTTTGCCATGAGACTCACCCTTAAGGTTGATACAAGAAGCTTTTTATTTCATTTTGCGTGCTAATTATATGACAAAATCTGTCCAAATTTGAGAGAGATTACGTTAATATTTTTTATGCAAGTCGAATTGAAATATGAAATATATGGCGAATGATATAATTCGACCGCCAGATTTGAATTCAAGTAATTTAATTTGTTTTAGTACAAATCAAATAATGTGTAATGAAATTAGTGATAATTTAAATAAGTAAAAACATATTATGATTTTATTAATTATGATGATAGAATAGGTTCTGCTCGAACACAATCATTCCTAGAAATTTTAGGTTTCTAGGTTTGTAGTTATATCAATTAAAAAAATGCCAATTGTGCTACTAGGGCAGTTCCTCGATCTGTTGTTTAGCTGCTGATGGTTGCAGAATAGCTGGTAACGGCTTATGACCAGTTGCTTCTTCTTCTATAAAAGTGTATCGTCCTGGGTTAAATTTTGTGTTATGGAACTGGATAATGTAAGCGCCATTTATATGAACTTCGTTTCCGCCAATCTCTAAATTGTCGTTGAATTGGTTCAGCAAGACGATTCCAGGTGCTAACTCCTGTATAGTGGGTATGTGTTGGTTGTTTACATCGATGCACATATGGGATTTACTAGATAATAACTAACTAATGCATTCATCATTACAGTTATCACAATGGACCCGCGCATTGACAGCGAATCACATCGGATTCGCTGAGTCAGCATATTCATGACTGAACCTATTCGCACAGTCCCGGTGCATTATTATCAGATTACGTCGCCGTTGTATGATTTCCAATTAGTCTATTTGACGAGTCAGCACTTTGCACCGTGGGACCAATAACCATACCTGCACCGTGGGACAAATGTGTGCCTAACGGAAACTTGGATTCCGTTAGTCGTATTGGAGCTCCTAGTGATCGAGACGTGTTTTTCCTCATTGCAATTTCTTACTAATTACCTAAATCTAATTCTATATCTAAGATAAAGTAAGTCGAACCGTTGGGCCGGCCCTCGTGGGTCGGCGTTCGCGTTTTTTTTAATATCCTCGCGTAGGATATCGTTAACTGGCGCCCGAGCAGGGACAGGAAGCAAAGACTGTGTCCTTTTTGCCTAAGGATCTGCGCCAGGACCAATACGCTCTATAGAGTGCACGTCGCTGTTCACATGGGAACGCAGTAAACTATTTTGGTACCCTGAACGCAAAACCTTCTGCATTCACATAAGAACATGCGAATATCCTGAACAGGGTAAAGGATACCTTGTTTTATATTAGTTCAATAAATATAAAATAATAAACTATAGTAAATAAATAAAGTGCACTACTATCTGGATATTGTACAGTAACACATCGATTTCGAAACAATACTAAATCGTAAGCTCTACCCAGGTGAATATATGTCGTTAGATTAAGTAGAATCTGATTTCAGTTTAATGGTGAATAAAAGAAGTGAAAGAAGAACTGAAAGTTCTGCTTAAGTCCAGACCAATTGAGGATCTTATTCTAAAAATGCTAATACTTATTTACAAATCACAGGTACTCAAGAATCCCCAGCATCGAAAAAAGAAAATCAATCAAATTTGGGTTTCGAAAATAGAAATTGTCTTCAAATAATTAGAACATGATTTTTTTTTCTGTCAAACGGAGTTGCAGTTGTGTATAAAAGAAATCAGTTAAGGCTCCCCCATACTATAGTGAAACTTTCGACTCCAAACACACTAAGTCAGTAGGAAATTCACTCCTCAATGAAAAATGCCTAGATGAAATCCTATATGACAGCGGTCATAATGGAGAGATTATCATTGAATTCACGCATGAAACGTAATGCAGTCGGTCACCAGTTTGCTATTTAAGTAGCATGTTGTACTTAGCTCAAGCAAAAGGTTAGAGAATAGACAAGAACAAAAAAATCTTTAATGAATACACAATCCTTTTCATATGCATGCAAAACCGGACATGAAGATTTTCTCCATAAAAAGATTTTTGACCTACTAAAAAAAATAAATGATGCTAATATGAAATCTTGTTAGGGTTTTCCCCTCGTTTGGTTCGCGCTACTACCTACTGTTTTTCCTCTCATCTTTAAATTGCCTAAAAAAAATATTATAACCATCATCGTCATGTAGTCTATATTTCTTGTGGAGGCCCCTTATGTCTGTTTTTTTTTTTATTTTTAGACATGAGAATCTGTATTTATTTCTTGTCTGCTCAGAAGAAATAAACGGAGAAATAAAATTTGGCGTCTCAGGATACCTCATATTAATCGTGCACAAATTTCTCACAAAACATTGAATCTTTTTCATAGTCCGCTTATTTTCATGTTAAGTTTTATATTTTTTTTTATTTTTAAGTTATTGACCAATTGGTTGAATTATTATAGGTGTTCGAGAATTAAATATACCTCTTTTGGCTGTTTTGGTCGTAATATATTTTTAATGAAACAATTTCATTTCTTTTCCCGACGTTTCGACGGTGGTTGCCGTCTTCTTCAGGGAATTTTTATTAACAAAAATAAAAAGAACATATTATACACATAAGAACATTTAGTGTAAAATTTGGCAAACTTACATTTAGTATGCATCACAGATAAACATAAATAATATAATAAAAGACAAATATAAAGCAATGATAAAAAAAAGAAACACTTCGATTGAAGTTTAGTCGGCTTTAAATTGTCACAAATTCTGCTTAGTTACCAAAGAGCAGTAAACTGATGAAATGTTCTGGCTGTCTTGTTTACGATTCATATTGTTTTTGTTGTTCATAATATGAAGCGTTTCAAGAGTATACCGCTTGGAGACACGTTTCTCCCTTTCCAGGATTTCCACTCTTTCAAAATCTGGTTTGTGTCCATGCTCAATGGAGTGTAAGGCCAATGCTGTCTTCCCAGTACTTTTTAAATTAATGTCGGATTTGTGGTTGGAAATTCGTTGACGAAGAAGTTGTTTCGTTGTACCGATATAGGAAAGATTGCAATTTTCTTCCGCATTGCCAAGAGAGTTAATTTTATAGACTACGTCTGTGCATTTATCCTTTTCCGTTTTTGTTTTCATGTTGGTGAAAAGTGGTGCCAGCGTCCTGTTGGATTTATACGCTAAACTGACGTCATTAGTACTATTTTTTACCGTCTCTTTAAATTTTTCTGACAGTTTGGGAACATAAACTATACTCTTATAAATACCTTTCTCTTTTTGCCGATTTTCAACAGGAGCTTTGTGTTTTTGGCGTAGTATCAAGCTCCGTATGATTTCCATTGGATAGCCATTATCTAGGAGAATTGGTGTGACTATTTTCTCATTTGCGGCGTGAAATTCCCGGTCACTCAACGCAAAGACTTTTTGAACTAGATTAGAGGCTGTATTAATAAGAATATGCTTTGCTTGATTTGATCTAAAGTTGACAAGTCTTCCAGATGCTGTGTCTTTCTGTTACCAATTGAAAGAGAGTCTATCATTATCGCGATGAACCTTGACGTCTAAGAACGTTATCGCTCTGTTTTGTGCCCTATCTACGGTAAATTGTATTTTTTCATGATATGAATTAAGGCATCGTAAAACATTGTCGACCTTAAGTTTTATAGTAATAATTCATTTAAAAGACAGATTATACCTATTCTAAAGTAAGTAAAGCGCTTAGCGCTTCTTCAGGAAGAATGAAATGTTCGATTTATCTTAGCCTACATAGCAAAGAAATATAAATTTTTAATAGCAGTGACTGCAATAATAGCCGAAATAAATATTTCTAATAGAGTCGCGGGCTAAAGACCAAACTATCGTGTTTTTAATTGATTTTGTAGTTTTTTTCTTGCAAACTTTTAATTTGCAAATTTATTCTGAATGTGTATTTTTGCGTCAGAGGGCCCCGACGAAGATCACCAATTGTGTGGATGCAACAACTAACAAGATGTTTTGTTTGTTTTTTGTTATTTGTCAAACGACGAACGGAAAAACGGAAAAAGTTAAGCAATGTCTAGCGTCGCGACACACGGCCGTTATATATATTGTATTCATGCAACCGAGCTTATATGCATTTGAACTTTGACAGCGCGGTTCATGAAGTGCCGCGAGATCGACCGCGTGTCCATTCTGATCAGCCAGTTACCAGAGTGTTTGAATTGTATTGCACCGGATAATACTATCTTTTGAAAGGTGCTGGCGGGGGTTAATATAATTACTGAGTTATCGCTCATTTCTTCGTTGTACTTTTCCTTATTGTCTGAGTAATGAATACGGAGTGCGGAGAGATGATTCTGTTTTACTTGAACAAAAGAAAGTTTTACTTGAACAAAAGTAAGTTTTGCTTTGTACTTCAATTGCTAAATATAGAATTTGATGGAAAGCGATTTGAATTGAGTTGGTTTTCGATATGTTATTAGATTGTATTCTTGTATATTAAACTACTAGTCGTCAAAGTAAATGCATTCAATTGTACCAGTGTTAGTAACAAGTGAGGCTGATCCACAGAAAAATACGGATCTGCAAAATTGATTCAGAATAAAAAACACATTTTGGTTTGCCCAATATAAGTATTTAACTTGGCAAAATTTATATCTCTTACCAATGGGAAACCACATAAAAATTGCATTAGTGTATAAGCAAAATTAATAAATTATAAGTAGATGTTTGGTTACTTGGCAACACCGTGGTTGACAATTCAAATTGAAGTACCAACTTGTACAAGTTAAAAGATAAAACTGGTGGTGAGATATGTAATTAAATTGTGGGTCGGGAATATTTAACTGGGAAAATATCAAGATCTTGTAGTGTTGTTGTAATACATGCCAAGCTCTGACCAATATAGGTCTTCGTCCATAATAAAACGCGGCTATTTTCAATTAGAAGAACGAAACACTATCTTTCATATCTAAAAATAAAAGGAATAGTTTTCTGTTTTTGTATGATTACATGATTGCTTTTAAAGCACTTTTTCGTATCATTAAATGACTTTGAATGCCCAACAACAACTTTAGTGTGCTAACACTAAGTTTTTTCTCAATTATTTTTCGCTGGAATTATAGCTATTTCACGATTTGCCAAGGTCGATCATCAGGTTCCTTTGGTCTAGTGGTGCTGGTCTACTTTTTCATTTTAATTTAAAACCTTGTGCCTTCATCGCGTATTAAACATTGACCAGCAGCTTGATAGCCAACGCACTGCGCATCACGCCACCGAGCCCATATGATCAGCAGCAACCCAATGCAGTTTTTTTCTGTTTATCAATTGCACTGAAATGACTAGCGCTTTTATTAGCCACACAAGTTTGTGGTTGTTTATTCGGTATCTTTCTTATTTTCTCCTTACTCGTTTATAAGCCAACATTTTTGTTGTTCATATAAGGAGGGAGACTTTTTATGTGAAAGATTTTGACACTGGTCATTTTTATTTGTATTATATTCAGTTTTTGTGTGATTACATACTTGCTTTTAAAGCATTGTTTCGTATCATTGAATGACTTTGAAAGCCCCAACAACAATTTGAGTGTGCTACCACACAATGAATAATTGTTTCCATAGTAAAAAAAAAGCAATGACGAATAATATTTTTGGCAGGAACATTGAAAAATCACACGCCTACGAAATATGGGAAATTAAGAGAATGTTTGAAAAAAACTAATAATATTCATTTTTGTCTGGAGACTGAATTTCTAAAAAAGCATTGTTGATAAACATTAATAAATGAAAAATAATAATTATTTTTTTTTTAAAATAAAGTGTCTCAAACCGTAAAGACATTAACGGGTCGAAGATATAACCCAGCTTAAATGTGTACTGTGCCGAGTCGACGGACACCCCGCTAATTATCGGGGATGCCCGAAATTTCAGCTTATAAAGAACAACAAAGCAGCAAACAAACAGTGCGCCCTCCTACAACAACGCCCGTCAACCGCCAAATTTCGTACGCCCAAACGGCGTCAGGTAGGGGAAGCACGGTACAGCCTACACCACAGGTCGCCCAACAGGCCCCCGTGTCTAAGGCGCCGGCGGCACAAGCGTATATAATGGGCATTCTGCTGGCCATCCAGGGCCAGTGGACTGTCCTCCAAAACCAGATCAGGGAGCAGGCGACTAGGGTGGATCATTTCTACTCTGTTTTGGCGAGCTTAACGCAACTTAGAGGTTAAGGGCGCGCTGCCGGAGAGGCCCTTTAAGATCCTACCTGTGAATGTAAATTCACTAATTACGACCGAACGTAGAGCGAATTTATTCCAAATGCTTAAGGATATAAGTCCAGATGGGCTTATGGCAAGCGAAACTAAGCTTAACCAAAAACATAAATTAACTAACAACAATTACAATATCGTAAGAAGAGACCTATCCAACTCCACTCCAGGAGGAGGCGTTGTAATCTTTATACGTAAAGGTATTAATCATAAGGTAATATATAATAGTGATGTGCGAAAAATTCGGACGCTAGAGGCATGCATCATATGCATTCATCTCCAACAGGGAAATAGAAAGTATGTGATCGCTGGCTATGTACCGGAAACACCTCAGCCCACCCAGTTTATAACAGAGCTTGAAAAGCTTTTTGAATGCTTAAGATTTAGCTCTGAAGGAAACATTTACATATTATCCGGTGATTTTAACGCTAAACACCTAAATTGGGGAAATCAAATAAAAAGTCCTCGAGGAAACGATTTGTGTAATTCGATGGGTCGATACAACCTTGAGTAGCGCCTCGATCTTCTAGCCACAGAGAGGCCATCATTTTCAAGAAGCGGTGCCTATCTGGATCTATTGCTGAAAGACGCAAGACTAACACTTACTGATACTGTGGTCCATCGGGCTAAAACTTGTTTACGAACGATCGAGTACGACAGTGACCGCTGCGGACTCGCCGCCATAATACAACTTCCAAACGATCTTATGGAGTTGGAGGAGTATGTGCCTGTGCATACTTATAACTATAATAGGGTGCGCTGGCCAAAGATTTGGCAAACGCCATAATCGCCGACCGAAATGGGCACAGTCCCCTGTTAATTTGGAAGAATGAGCTCCAGCTCATCTTCGATTCATTAAACAAAAAGAAGTCAGCAGGAGTCGATGGTATATCCAACTTTGTACTACGACATTTGCCTCAAGAGCAAGTGGACATTTATACCTGTTTAACAACGCGCTGAATAATGTATATTGTTGTAAAAATTCCAAGATTCCTGTAATTAGATCCGATTAAGAAAAGGAAACACCAGAATAATTTAACCTTTCAAAAACAGCACCAAAAAAAAAAGAATGCCTTCAGCTTTATTGATTTATAGGTTAAGTAAAAACAACGACAGTAATAGATTTAGGTTGTCATATTTGACACTTGATTTGACGCTTGATTTGGTGGGATGCGTTCCTGGGTGCAACATCCTCCCCATTTCGAACGGAAGCATCTCTAGGTTGGCCAGGTATTTATGTTTTTACCACGCTAGGGCGTCAGGCGAGCCACATGGACTATCTTCGGTTTGGTTCGATGTGCCTTCTGAATTTTGGCGGTTACATCGGTTTTCATCTGCATTATTCGATAAGGTCCATCCCATGCTGACTCTAATTTGGGACAGCGACGAATCTTCCGCATCGGATTGTGGAACCAGACAAAGTGACCCACCTGAAAAGTAGAAAAAATTGAAGAAAGGTCGTATCGCTTCTTCATTCTAGCAGCGGCTTTATTCGTCTGCTCTCTAGCATTCTCATGAATTGTAGACCGATTTTGTTGTAGCTCTTTTGCATAATCAGTTAAATTGTATTCCTTGTCCGGCAAGCAACCGTAGAGTAGGTCGGGAGGTAGCCTCATTTCTCTTCCAAAGAGCATGGAGTAAGGTGATTCTTTGATTGAGTCCTGTTGAGCGGCGCGATATGCCTTTGAAAATAATGGCAACAGATTATCCCAATCATCCTGAGCATCGTTGATGAATTTAGATAAGTAATGAGGGATTTTCCTGTTCATCCTTTCAACCAACCAATCGGACTGCGGATGAAGAGGTGTGGTTCGTGTTTTATTAATTATGCTCTGAAAAACATCTGCTTCGAAGTTTCTGCCTTGGTCTAAATGGAGCTCGTTCGGTACACCAAAACGACTAAAAACATCGTTAACTAGGACGCGAGCTACTGTGTCCGCAGTTTGGTCTTGAACTGGAAAGACTTTAACCCATTCGGTAAAGTAGTCCATAAAAACTAGAATATAACGATTTCCTTGCTTAGAAATTGGTAGCCGTCCAAGCACATCCACTGCTACCCTTTGAAAAGGTTCGCCAGCCATATAAATTTGAAGTGGTGCCTTTTTTTTACTCTTGGGACCTTTTTTGAAGCACAAATATCACATTGCGTGCAGTATATTTCCACATCTTTTCTAGCATTGATCCAATAAAACCGACTTCTTAGTTTTTCAAAAGTTTTACCGGCTCCAAAATGACCACCAAAAGGGGAATAATGAAATATTGACAAAACTTGCTCCCTCATTGTTTTTGGGACGATCGGAAGAAGGCGCTCATTTCCCCTTTTTTAACAGGTATCCATCTCTTGCTCCAGTGCTGCATTATCCGTTCTGATTTCAAACTCACGATCATATAAGTAAACGTGGAACTTTTCGATTGCCTTGATCATCGCCAGAAGTTCCTTGCGCATTGTGCAATAATTCCTTCCCGCTCATTGTTGCGCTAAAGTAAGAAATTACAACCTCCTAACCATCTTGAAGTTGAGATAACGCTGCCCCCAGGCCAAAGTCACTGGCATCAGTGTCCAGAAAAAAACTGCAGCCGGAACGTGGTTGACCTAAAATTGGTGGTGAGGTTAAAACCTTTTTCAGTGAATTAAATGATTGTTGACATTTATTACACCATGAAAATTTAACATCTTTTTCCGTCAATCGATGGAGAGGATGAGCTATATCGTACCAAAATGTCATCCAGGTATATCAGACAAGTTTCAACAGGCAGCCCCCTAAGCACGGAGGAAATCAAACGCTCAAAAGTGGCCGGTGCATGCGTCAGACCGAAACTCATTACTGTAAATTGCCACAATCCAGCTCGAGTAACAATTGCCTGACTGGCAATCCAATGTACTAAACCACTTTGACCCGCAACGGCGTCTAGCGTGTCATCGATTCGTGGTAGAGGAAAAGAATCTTTTATGGTTACATCATTTAGCCTGCGATAATCTAAACAGAAACGGGTAGAACCATCCTTCTCCTTCACCATCACAATCGGTGATGCCCAAGGGCTTTTGGACGGCTCAATGAGGTTGTGCTTAAGAAGATCGTTAATGATTTTCTGCGACTCCGCTTGTTTTGCCAAAGGTAATCGGCGGCGTGGTGGTTGCTGGATAGACTTAGCGCTGCCTGTGTTAATTCGATGTTTCGTCACATTGGTTCTACCCAAATCCTCAGGCGTTTAGGAAAACATATCAGAGAACTTCAGAAGCATTGCCTCGACTAAACTCATTTCGCAGTCTGTCAAAAATGATAGCTCCGTTAGTATCGGTGACAAATCCTCTGGAAATAAACAAACGATTATCGAGTGTTATTTCTTCAAAGGTGGCAATGTGGGTGGCAGAGGGCACTCTCACCGCATTATCACACAAGTTGATGACTCGCACAAAAAAAATTTCTTTGCTACGATTGATTGACTTGCCAACAAGCACTCCTTGCGGTAAATTAGTTAGCACCGGATTTACCATTTCCTCACTCACTACAAATCCATTTGCCTGCGTAGCAACAAAAGTCTCTGTATGCGGCGGAATGATAAGCTCTTCTGTGGTAGTGAGAAAACTAGCAGACACATTTTCGATGACGTCGTCTTTGAGAGTGGGGTGTTCCGTTATCATTGGAGTATTTGTATTTGCGATCTGAATTAGATTGTCACGAAGATTTAGAACGCAATTGGATGCTCGTAAGAAATCTATTCCAAGAATACCCTGATAATTTGGTGGGAGCTTAAAATCGACCATCACAACCTTAATTCGACGACAAAATTTTCCAAGACGAACAATAGGGCGCCACACCAGCAAGACATTTATTGTTTCTCCACTCACGGTTTTAATAGAAGTCGCACCACCTGATTGAAGATGAGCATTACCGTGTACAATTTCACGACTAATGAGTGTAACTGAAGAACCGTTGTCCACAAGAAGCTGACACGGCACATTTCCTACAGAAACAGAACCGAAAAACCGCGCTGTAAGCTCTGCACACACCTTCGAAATTTGAGGGCTGTTTGGAACCGCCACCGTTTGCCCTTTTACGATGACAGTGGATCGTTTCCCGGTAATGTAGAGTTGGAAAAAGATTGTTGGCTTTGAAATGCGTTTTGCCTCCTCGCTTGCTGGCAATGACATCATTCTCGATGTCTACAAAACGAGAATACTTACCCGAGTGTGAAGCGCATATAGACGACTCAAATGAAAATGCTTTTGTTACTGCTTCGACCAGGGGATCAGGTGGGATCAGCCCTAGGCACTGCGTCTTGTATTTTGCGGTCGAATATACCGTCAATAAACTGCATAACATCTAGGCGTTCCTGAGCTGCAGCCTTACAATAACTGAAGACAATTCGTGATAGGCGAAGAAGATCAGTTGCAAATGCTCCAAAGTCTTCCTTATTGCTCTGCCACCTAGTTCGCAACATTGAATGAGACACATACTTGTGCTGCCCAAGGAATCTCAAATTTAAAGTTTCAGTTAACTTTCTATAGTTAGTTCTATCTTGTAGTCCTACACTAGCTAAAACTGAAAGAGCTTCACCACGTAACATTGAAGCAAGAACTCGGGCTTTCTCTTGCTCATCCTAACCATTTCCTTCAGCAACAATCTCGAACTGTTCTACATAATTACTCCAGTGAGCAGTACTACTATCGAAAGGCTGAGGAGTTAGACGAGTCCTGGTGTACATCAGCTTTGGGACTGGTTTCAGTGCTTTTGGAAGTAGGAACTTGCGTTCTGCTTCCGGAGTTGAACAATCAAAAACTCTGGCAGCGAAAGTTGTCCCTCCTAAAGTCTTCAATTCCTCAGACTGGCGTTGCTGGTCAGTTCTTAGTTGAGTGATTTGCTCATTTTGTTGGGTGAAGATTAAGCTCAATGATGCTTATTGTTCGGAAATTTTGCAAAATTTTTCTTCGATCGCTTGCGCCATAATGCAAAATCCCACTTCTGACATCAGTTGTTCCAAAAATTCCAAGATTCCTGTAATAAGATCCGATTAAGAAAAGGAAACACCAGAACAACTTAACTTTTCAAAAACAGCACCAAAAAAAATGCCTTCAGCCTTATTGAATTATAGGTTAAGTAAGAACAACGACAGTAATAGATTTAGGTTGTCATATTTGACACTTGATTTGATGGGATGCGTTCATTGGTGCAAAAATATTATCCAGTGCGGTGGAAGACAGCTGTGGTGCACCCTCTCCCAAAAAAGGGAAAGGACAACTCCAAACCGGCAAATCTCCGGTCGATAAGTCTTCTTCCAAGTATCAGCAAAGTATTTGAAAAGGTTATTAATAGAACCCTGTTAAAGTGGGCGGAGGACAAAACTATCATCCCGGATAATCAGTTCGATTTTAAGGCGGGACATGTCACAATTCATGCCGCGTCTAAACCGGTTTCTGACATCCAATGGAACAAAACTAAAAAGCAGTGTTCGGGTGCCTGTCTGATTGATTTGGAGAAGGCCTTCGACACCGTGTGGTTAGAAGAACACTAAAGCTAACTAGACTAGGTATAAGTAAACCTCTATTGCATATGCTTTATGACATGCTAAATGGTAGAAAGTTTGTTGTCAAGAGTTGCAATGTAACTTCTACCGTAATTTTTAATATTAATAATGGTCTTCAGCAGGGAGCGGTTAACTCGCCGATTCTATTCAGCACTTACCCCAGCGATCTGATAGGTTGCCTAACTCAGTAATTGCGTACGCCGATGATCTAATTGCGTACAGAACAGCTCCAACAGTTTAGGTCATCAAAGATTCAGCGATATTGTGATGACTGGAAGTTGAAAATCAACTTCCAGAAATCAGAAACAATTCTGTTAAGGACTCCGTTGTCTAGCGCCTCAAGGGATATGAGAAAGAACTGGCGCAAGTTGGTGATCGTAGGACAACATGGACATCCACTGGCGAGAAAAGTGTAGTAAAGTACCTTGGCATCTGGTTGGATCAGTATTTGTATTTCGACAGACATATAAGTGCTGCTCTGGCCAGAGCTAGCAGAGCCTTTGCCCTGACAAAAAGACTCTTTTATAGCAGCCGTCTTGACAGCAGGGTGAAGGTGATTTGTTACATGGCCCTCATCAGGCCGATGATTACCTACGGATGCCCGGTATGGTTCAACGTTGCGCCTCTCAAATGGAAAAGATTTGGGTGTTTGAGAGGCAATGTCTTCGACGTTGTCTTGGATTACACAGAACACCAGATTCGGAGTACAAACGATATTATTCCAACCAGGTTCTATGCAACCGAGCCAACATAAACAGAAAAGATAATTTTTTGTTTAAGCTGATTCGGGGGCACGTTGCAAGAGCGATGTCCTCAACTAACAGCTTAATTTTTGGGGCTTATTACCCCAATAGCGAATATTTTGAGAGTGCGCGGTTAAGTGGCTACATCCCTCCCGAGGCATTCCTCTATTAAGACAGTCGAGAGCTGGTACAGGATGGAGGGGCGGTTCCGCTCATCTACCACGTCAGCCGGAAAACTAGATAGGCGACTCCTGTGCGGTCGAGACGTCATCGCTCAAGGTGGAGAGGAGCGCCTTCGGTTCAGTAGGACTGTGTCCGATCAAAACCGAAGGGATAGGGCGAAACAGGAGAACCAATTCTGATGGCTCTCTGAACAGCATCATAATATTTAAAGTCGATTAAGATGGTATGACTTGGCCCACTTACATAGATTTAGGGTAATTAGGTATAGGGAACAGTCGGGGTGGCACCAAAAAAAATATGTATGCGGGGGCATATGTGCATGTATCTGCGTGTCTGTACATGTATGTGCGTACGTATATGTATGTGCGTATGTACATATATGTGTGGGTTTCATGTTATTGTGCGTCTGCATGCATATAAAAAAAAACAAATTTAAAAAATCGAAAAAAATGCTGCTGTGGCTGTTCTAGTTTTTAAGTAGTTTTAAGTGGTTTTGGGTATTAATAGGTATTTTAAGTAGTTATTTTTAGTTAGTATAAGTTAGTTGTATCTAGTTTTAATTATTTTTGGCCTAGCTTTAGGTTTAGTTTATAAGTAAAAATAAAAATATGATAAGATAAGTTTTCTAGGTTAAAAAAAAATAAAATAATTAGATTTAATTAAAATAGTTCTTAGGTCGAAAGACATTAGTTCTAAGAGTTATTGTTTAGCTTAGAGCGTCCGTAAGGGGCCAGTAAATTAGTTGTAAATTAATGATAATTAGACTGGTTTTAAACATTTTTTGTCTAGCTTTAAGATAGTTATAAGTTAATATCAAATAAAAATGAATTTAAAAAAAAAAGTTGATATGTATGTTTCGCGTTTGAAGTTAAATTTTTGGACGGGAATACAAATTTAATTTAAAATGGTGCATGATATCAACTGTTACAACATATTAGTTGCAAATCCGAACTTCAATTAACTTCAAATATTTGTATAACAAAGTAACTAATTTTTGCTTCGGTTTGTTTCTAAAACAAGATTTGTTGGTTAAAACGATATGGTTGGAGTAAAAAAACAAAATAAAGTGAGAAAGAAAAATATGGTTAATATAAAAAACACGTACAGGGTTGCCGTTTTTTAAATTTTGTAAGCTTATTCCCAGCTCTAAATATTTTATACTGATTGTGAGTTAACTCGTATTAACTTTTAAATAAACGGATTACAACTCGATTTGAACGATTCGATTGACAAAAATCGGTAAAATATGAAAGTTTAAAGACGAAAAAATTTCTGTATTCGATTGAAAATGAATTTGGAGTCTCATTGAATTTTTGGAAAAAAAATTAATAATGCAAAATTGAATTCATAATCGAAAACTGTAACTTTTTTTTTAAGTTTCGAGTTATCGTATTTAGGTTTGTTTGAAAGAAATCACACAATAAATATTTAAAAGATTAAGGAAATCGAAAAAGGAACAATGGAATTAAAAAATTCAAATCAAATTTTAAAATTTCATAAAGCCACAAAAAAAACACGAAAATATTAAAAATAAAAAATAAACAAAAAATGTATTTCCAAATGTTAACAAAATCAAAAAAAAACTTAATTTAATAAGGCATTGTAATTAGAATTTTGAAAAGTCTTTCAATTTGTTGATTTTTTATCGATTTGTTCTTTTTTTTCCTCGTTTTTTTTTTTTAATTTTGAAATTTTTCTCGATTTTTTTCAATTTATTTTAATTTGTTTTTTAAAATTTGAAAAAAAAGAATTTTTTTTCAAATGTTTTTCTTCGATTTTATGAATATTTATTGAATTATTTTTCCCTGGTAGCAGGATATCATCAGCTCTATGTAATATATTGCTCAAGTTGGGTTTTTTTAACTGAGTTTTACCTAACAAACTTTGAAAGAATTGAACGTAGTTAATTTAAGAGGTTTTTTAATCCATTCATATCTTAACCATCTTGACAGAAAGATAAAAAAACATTTTATGCCATTGGAGTAAAATTTCGTTCGAAGTGTCAGCGAAATTATATAATTACTAAGCGGCAAGTCTGGCAAAACTAATGCCATAAAAGCAGAAAAAACTTATTCATTGCAATGCACTTGTAACTATTTAATAACATTACGGATACGTGTTGCTTACTTAGCATGGATAATGTAATTGTAACGCAATTGTAACATTTCGCTTTCGATGAAAATGACAGCTGTCAAAACCTTGAACAAATAATTCTACTCTTTGAAACAAAATACACAACAAAATGATTGCAATGCAAAAGTGAAAAATAAAAGCAGAAAAATAAAAAGTGCCTTACGTTGCTAGAGTATAAAAAAGGCACCAAACTGGGGCGTGAATTTAGTTTTGCGCCATTTCGTTGGCTGGATTCAATCATAGGGTACTTGCCCAGAACTGGCCTGATTTCGAAAAGAAATAAAGAATATTCAGTATTCGACCATGATTGGATCCCCCAACCCATAATCAAATTAAGGCATAAGGACTTATCATTCGAGGAAGCGGAGGAATTGCCAGAACATTATTTCAACAAAGTGTCGGCGACTGAGACCGAGGACTCGGAGTGTGATAAGCCGATTGTGCCAAGAACCGTGCGCCTAAAAAATGGCTAGCTCCACAAGTCACATCATTGCCTCGTCAAAACCAATACGCGCTAACAAATACGATGGCAGTAAGTATTAAATTCCGTCAAACATACATTCATAATCACAATACTTTTTTCTTTTTTTATTGTTTTTACGAAACTAGTTTGGAGAGTCCACCAATGTTCAGTGATGAAAACTTGGAGAAATTCACAGTCCCTATTATGGTAACAACTGAGGATTATACTTCATCATCTGTAGAACCGATTTATCTAGCCGAGGAAAACTACGAATCCACAGAGTTCAATAATCATCTTGGCAAAAATTTTGTCAAACAGCAGCAATGAAGACAAATGCATCACAGAATACTTAACAAAAAAGTGTGACCCCAATGAAAATGAAGTGCTCCCAGTAGAAGAGGAAGACTTCATGGACCTTCAATCCTTGAAAATAAAAAAAATATGTAAGATGAAATGGTAAATTTTAAGCAACTTTTTGGAGACAAGTCTTACTAGCTTAGAATCATCAGATTTCTGAAAACAAAATTCAGAATGAATGGATATGGAAATGGACAAGCAACTTTCACGATGGTCATTAGATTGTTGACCGAAACATCCCTATTTCTCCCGCACTCGTCGAAAGGCATTAATCGCAAAGAATCTAAAAACATATGTAAGCTTTGAAGCGAATCACAAAATGTTTTTCGCTTTTATGTGCAAAATTGTCCGAACAGCGAACAACACAAAAGTCGAATCTGATGTCAGCAAGATGTTTGAGAACTTACTTCGATTTAAAAAAAATTAATAATTAGCGCCCACAATCCATAGAGAAGCCGTCGTCCCGACATCGGCCGAAAACAGTGAAGCACAAGCCTGAAATTGATGAAGTTGAATAAGCAAAAATCAATCAGGGTGATAATTTATTATTATTTGTTATTTTTTTAAGTAAGTTTAATCGAAACAGAATGTTTTACTTTATTTTGATTGTATACGTACTTCCAAATGTGTATATGTATTTCAAAAGAAAAATTTATTTTGATAAAATGATCAATAAATAAATATGTTTGAACTATATTTCTATGTTTACTTTTTTTTTTAAATTATAGCAGAAAGTAGAGAAAAAAAGTACATTAAGTATATCAATTTGTACTTAAAACCCATCTTTTTTCGTTTTGCTTCGAGATTAGTGTAAATGTTGCCAATTTTACTTCGTTATAAAAAGATGCATTTTGAGCTCGTAAGAATGAAATCAGCGATAAGAAATTGTCATCAATGTTTTGCGTGGGATATTTTACTTCAAAGGGAACTTTTGCTTGTACAATTTTCGCGTTTAACAAACCCGAATTTTGCCGTTCGGCAATTCTCCGAGCTACTTGACTTAAAGGTGTTCTACCTATTCCAAATAATCTTTTTATATGAAAAAGCTTAGATTCAAATGGATATGCAGAAAATGAATCTAATGGTCCAAATTTTTTAACATCGCTTATGATATGGCAAAGATTACGTAGCGTACTTGAAAAATGATCTATTCCGTATAATGCTTTGAAGTTTATGAAAGTTTTTGAACATTTACTCTGCTACTTTCAAATTTACTTCGCATTGGTCAACTCTCATACACATAATAACTGCACAATAAAATAGCCAAAAATGTTGTCGAATCTTTGGGTCACCAAAAAATCACCTTACCACAACGATGCTCAGATAAAGTAAAGATGTGCCAGGTCGCTCAAACCACAAACTAGTATGTCCTTAGGCAGCTTGCATTTCTCAAGGAAGTATGACACTTGATGTGCATGATAAACACTCCAAAGTGTCTTATGGTTGTTTAAGTTTCCAGTTTTCCAGCCAGTCAAAAGGCGTTTTGTAATTCCTGAATAGGAAAGAGAAAATAAGAATGAGATTTTTTTATATTGATAATAATTGTATTACCAAGTCTATTAAATGGAGGCTATCTTCAATCGGAAAGTCATGTATTTTGTCAAGCGGTAATTCTCCAATAACAGTTTTTACAATGATCTTGAAACTAGATCGACATTTTTGATCTGTCCGTAGCACAGCGTTTATGTCAGTATAAATCGTTGTTCTTGATGTGTGCGAATATTTGCCTTTTATTTCACATTTTAAGAATCCATAATATCCATTGCTTCCTATCATTCCTAAAAAACAAGTAAAGTATTTGTAAGTAATTTAAATTTAAGAAATATCAAACAATTTTTTTTAAATTAAATCAAATTGAAAAAAAGTTTTGTTTTTTTCGAAGGACCCAGCCTTTCGCGAATACATTTTAAATACGTTGATATCACGTTTATAAGTAAGGACATACCTTTCAAATAATGACGGGCTGGTGTATCACAGATAAAGCAACGAATTTTTATTGGAATAATTTTGCCATTTATTTAAGTCCTTTTTGTTTGTAAATTGATAGAAAATCATCTACAAAGGGTTTCATAAACCAATTAAAGTCCTTGGGTTTGCCCGTAGGGTATATTTTATATAAACTTTGGTTCTTCAAGATTGTTTTGATGTTTAAATTCTTACCTTGTCCAAAATAAATTACAATAACCATGGGAGCAATATCAGTTTGTTGATATATGTTCATCAGAATTGGCCAAAATTCAAATTTGGAACTTTTTAAAAAGCAGTCCATCAACGATGTTAATTTGTATCTCCATGTCTTTTTCCACTTTTCCCAATCAATTGTCAACCGCCTTCTCTAATCCATAATGCCAAAAAGATCCGCCAAGCCCGTCTACACCGATCTGACATTTGTCTCTTGGTGTAGCCATGATTGTTCTTGAATCCTTTGGCAGTGAAAGATTTGGAATATTTGTATTTATTAAAGGTAATAGCGAGTTCAAAGCATTCTGCTTAATCAAAAATTTCGCGCTCCATATCCTGAGGTCTTCGATTATTTCGTTTTTCTTTTTCTACGATTTCTGTATTTAGTTCCTGAAAACAGTCCAGGAACAAAATGAACTAGTTGGTCGTTATTACCAGAACATAGAAGAATTTCTTCGGGAACCATATTTTATATTGTGGAGCTGTAAAATTATTTCCTTCACTTTGAATTTCACTCAAAGGTTTCACACATTTTTGACTTGAAATGACTAAGCGAGGGGACAAGAAGGAATTTAAAAATTCTCTTATTTTTTTCTTTCATTTCCATTTGATTTTATTTTCTTCCATAAACTAATGGGGTTTTCGTTTGGTAAATTTATATTTTGATCTATAAATTGATTTTTTTCTTAACGAATCGAATACGTTTTCAGACTAATTTTTATTTGCTACAGTATTGGTGTATATTTGTGCCTGTGAACCATCTATCGGTATCGTCTGTCTTGCCAAACTGATGGCTGTCAATTATAATGCATAGTGGTATTAAAAGCGGGTTTTTTTGAAAAAAATCAAGGCTAACCCCTTGCAAGAAAAAAATTAGATTTTCAACAATGTTCCCCAAACCCATCGATATATACATCAAAAGAAAGGTCTGTGCAATACCTATGCACTGCTGAAGACAAAAAGTATCTGCGACATCCGGTTCTTGAGATATTTTAATTCAAAGTTATTCGCATGATTTTCCACCCAACTGCATTTGACTCGCTTTGGAAGTTGATATCTCCGCAACCAAACACCGTAAAAATATGCGGCTGCCAGTGCTCGAAAGGGATTTCACAGGCCTTTATATTGTTGTACAACTTGTAGTACAATTCATGACTTCACTTTTTTCAACATTTTTGAAAAAAATCAAGGCTAACCCCTTGCAAGAAAAAAATTACATTTTTAACAATGTTCCCCAAACCCATCGATATATAAATAAAAAGAAAGGTCTGTTCAATATCTATGCACTGCTGAAGACAAAAAGTATATGCGACATCCGGTTCTTGAGATATTTGAATTCAAAATATTCGCATGATTTTCCACCCAACTGCATTTGACTTGCTTTGGATGGTGATATCTCCGCAATCAAACAGATCTGCAAAATTGATTTAAAATCAAAAAATAAATCTATTTATTTGGCCAACCGAAGGCAAAAATTTACAAAATCAGTTTTTTGACAGATCTAAATCAAATAAAAATTGATTTGTGTTACCAAACGATAACCACATAAGACTCAATGAGTTATTTTTTTATTTTTACTGTTTTCCATTTTTCTTTAAATATTTATTTCACTTTTATTTCTTTTGCAACACAAGAGAAGAAATAAATATTGTCTGCCAAAATGGCCAACAGCGATATGATTCATGTAGTTTGACGTTTTATTTCAATGACATGTTTCATATTTTTGTAACTTGGTTATAACTTCTAAGTAACTCTATAGTTGTTAATTGAGTTGTTTTATTTGTTATACATTTGTTATAAAAAGCAAATTTAAAATATTTGAAAAATTATGACTCTATTTGTATTACTGTTTCAAGGGTGTTGTTTTAGACTAAGCATTTGTTGCTAATTTGTATATCTAATCGCCCTTATTGAAAGTTTTAGTATTATAGACTTATTTTCGTACGGATATCTACTAGTGAAACTCACAATAGGTAGGATTATTGAAAAATTTTCAAAGAAAATTGAGCATAATGAAAATGTCTATTGACTATAAAATAAACATTTTTTTATATTTCAATGAAAATATTTTAATATCAATTCATAATTTAAATTAACAATAATGAAAAATTATTATAATATAATTGTCAAACAATTTTCTGAAACTGTTTTTAATCAGTTATGTGAAGACTACAGTTTGAACACACAAAAACAGATATTTGCAAAATGTAACAAAAACCTTTTAACAACCTTCAACAAAACAGACTACTTACAACTCTTTAGCAACAAATAACATATTTATGAAACAAGTTCAACAGTAATAAAATTCAATTATAACAATTTAAACCTTGTAACCTGTATGTTAAAGATGGCTCTATTATAAATCAAATACAATCAAATGTTTGTTATAAATCGTAATTCGTGCTACTAGGGCGCTTTCTCTCATGCTCAAAGAAATAGAAGCAAATAACACGCTTTACATAGAAGAGCTAAAAGTTACCAGTAAAAGAAAATCCATAGCAATGCTGGTATTACTAATCCTCATATGTGCAATCAAAATATGATCAAAATGGCTTCCTCACCTCTAAGTGGTGCCCGCTGGATAGCCGAAAGGTGAACTAACGACTAGCGTTGGATCTATTGAATCCAAGATCTGAGACACCTGAGTTACCTTCTCCGGAACTAGGAGCAAAAGATTAGATATCGCTCTGAAGAACCAGCTCTCCACGAAATCCAATAGCGTCTGACGCATAATGTGCGACTTATTGGTCAGCGTCTGATCCCATAGGGGCGGCTGAATTTAAAAATCTGAATAGAAGCGGTAACTGAGCTATTTATGGAACTAAACAAAAGTTACAACAACAAAAAATATTGCAATGAGTAAACGAATAGATATACTACCCCAGGTGGCAATCCAGACAAGCTGGAAAATCCACTCCCTGTGGAGATCGGTCCTACGGATTCTGGGGAGGACCAATTATTGCTTACAGGAAATAGACGGAGTTCAAAAATACTAAGGGATCAACCAAAAATATTTTCAAGGGTTACTCCATCGAAAACCCCTATCCAAAATCAAATGACATAGAAGCCATTAAGAAAAAGGAACCAAAACCTATGAAAAGATCGAAATAAAAGATCAGCAGTGTTCCACTAAAAACAACGAGATCCGCCAAGTTGAATCCGAAAGTTATTTCGATAAATGGCAAATAGAAATTTTGGCTAGAAAACAACTTGAAGTACTTGTTGAAAGTCTTCAGCAATGAGTTAAGAGACTCGAAGAAAAAGTCAGCTTGCTTGACAAAAAGTTCGTGGAAAACAAAAAGTCAAGTCCGAAGTCACCAGTAATGGAAATCCGACAACAAACTGCAAACGAGCTTCATACTGATGAGGAAGAGCTCCTCCTTGAAACTGATGGAAACCGAAATAAACGTAAGTCCAAGAAAAGAAAAGCAGAAAGTAGCCCACAGACTCAAGGAGATGTATCCCCAAAGAAGTTAAAGGTACTAGCCAAACTGTACCACCTCCAATCATGATTTCTGGGTTGGCAATGTTTGGCGAGCTTAAATGCATGGCAGAAAAATGCACGAATAAGGCATGTAAATAAACATCATACAATAATACAATAAAGACAATTGGAAAGTCATTGTTTAAGACGCCGATGCGTATAGATCTGTCACTGAAGAATTGAACAAAAAGCAAATTCAGTGCATTCGTACGAAAATAAAGCTACAAGATCGATAAAAGAAGTACCAAGAGGCCATCACTTTTCATGTGTTCCCAAAGAAATTGTCGAACACCTTATACAAAAAGGCTTCCAAGCTCTCGATGCCAATAATCTTATTAAAAATGAGATAATCAAAGACTCCACTGGGGTATCAAAGACAAAAAAGAGGTCTCTACCTTTATTTATGCTCACTTTTGAAAATAAAGAAAGTCCCCAGAAGATTTACAGTATTAAATCAATTATGGGCATAGTTGTCAAAATCGAACCACTGCGAAAGTCGAAAATTGTTCCACAATGTAAGCGCTGCCAAGCCTTTACACAAAACTACTGCAATCGCGAGTTTGCTTATGTTAAATGCGGCTATGTTATTTATCGTCAGATCATACACAAGTAATTTTATCACTGAGCGAATCAGAAATAATAGAAAAAAGTAATCCCAAGCTTGTGAGTAAGAGAACAAACTGGAACGAATTCAGAGATAAGCTTGAAAGTTTTATAAGTCTGAGATCCCCTATGCAAACAATTGACCAAATTAATCAGGAAGTAGAACAATTTATTGCTGATGTGCAACAGGCTGCAGAAGAAAGTACTCCAACTATTTCGAACGCGAGAGAAAAAGAAATAAAATATCCTGTCGAAATTAAAGAGCTAAAATTGGAAAAAAGAAGAGCTCGAAGAAAGTGGCAAACTACGAAATTCAAAGATGATAAGGCAGTGTTTAACTGTTCAAAAGTTCAAAAATAATTCACTTAGTAGATTCCTCAAAAATCTGACGACGGATGCTTGTTCTGAATACTGCGTATGGAAAGCAGCCAAGCGCCTAAAAAGACCTCAGACACAAAACCCGCCAGTATAATCTCAAGATGGTAAATGGATCGCAAGCCCGAAACAAAAGACTGATCTCTTCGCTGAACATCTCGCGAATGTTTTTAAGCCATTCCAGGAAAAACAGCTACAGATCCCTTACAGTTTGTTGATAGAAACGACGAATGTGAAATACCTTTTATCACGTTCGAAGAAGTAAGAAGCATGTGTGAACATAAGTTGTCTTACAAGAAATCACCAGTACACGATCTAATAACTGCACAGATTTTGAAAGAAATGCCTTCAATAGCCTTCAAGGAACTCCAATTTATAATAAACGCATGTCTTAAACTAAGATATCTTCGAAGTCATTGGAAAATTGCAGAAGTCATTGTTATACCTAAACAAGTTAAGCCACCAACAGAAGTAACATCTTACAGACCAATATCGCTTATACCAATCATGGCAAAAGTTTTTGAAAAACTCCTACTCAGAAGGCTTAACAAAATAATAGAAGAAAGAAGGCTAATTCCGAGCCATCAGCTTGGATTTAGAAATGAACATTCCACGATAGACCAAGTGCATAGAATTACGGATGTTGTGGAAAAGGCACTTGAAGAAAAACAAGTATGCTCGGCTATATTCTTAGATGTTCATCAAGTCTTTGACAAGGCACTTGTGTACAAACTGCACAGGGACCTTCCCAGGCAGTACTACGAAATACTGAATTCCTACGTTACGAACCGACTCTTTAGAGTACGGGACGAACAAAATTACTCGGAACTAAAGAAAACTGAAGCCGGTGTACCACAAGGAAGTGTCTTAGGGCCAACCCTGTATCTGTTATATACAAGGAATATTCCATTGGACATCAACGCTATCATGGCCACCTTTGCTGACGATACGGCAATATTGATACCCGATAAATCCGTTACGAAGGCTACACAAAAATTGCAAAATGCTGTCGATAAAGTTTGTGATTGGACGCAGAAATGGCGTATCAAATTAAACGAAACAAAATTGACGCATATAAACGTTACAAACAAAAACATAAAAATGTTCCCATATTTATAAATAGTACAGCAGTACCTTACTCCAATACCGCCAAATACCTTGGAATGACTTTGGATGTAAAGCTTAAATGAAAAGAGCACATCAAAAAGAGACGAGAAGAACTAAGCTTGAAGTACAGAAAAATGTACTGGTTACTAGTAAAGAACTCTGACCTATCTATTCAGAACAAACTAATGTTATATAAGCAAGTACTGAAACCCGTTTGGACATATGGCATCCAACTATGGGGCTGTACAAAGAAAATAAATGCTGAACCCATCGAAAAATTCCAAAGCAAGGTCCTTCGTGGAATAATAAATGCCCCTTGCTATATACGAAATAGCGATCTACATCGTGACCTTCAAATTGAAATGGTTACATACCAACCCAGAAATGGAGACCGTCTTAAATATACGAGACAATGTTCGGAGATTAAGAAGAACCAAGCCTCATGAACTGTTTGTCTAATAGGAAAGTATTATAAGATTAAACTTCCCCCAATGCGATGTACATAGAAATTAAGAAAATAAAATCATTCATCAATCATCGATCTCTCATAGATTGCGGTAAGAGTCCCACACTATTCGGTACCAGTTCTTACCGAGTATGTTATGAAGATTTCCATCGGATAAAAAAAAAAATATGTTCAATCACGCTCCTACGGAAGAAATTATTTAAATGCAACAATAAAAAAAATAAAGCCACCACAGAGGAAATCTCCTTGGAGGAAGTAAACACAAGAACATCAGATAGCAGGGGCAACAACCCTAACCCAATAACTAGAACAATAGGGATACAAGACCTTCCTCAACATTTAACATCGAACGAGGGCGTTCGATTTCAAGGGCCGAGGAGTTAACACCAATTATATTACAGCATGTAGAATGATTTATGATCATTCCCACGATATGAACAATTCTTGCTGACGATGCGTCTGGCCACAAAAACCAAGTCCAGAAAAGCGCATTGCTGCACGTAGGCATGCTGTAAGAGGAAACACCTGTGGGAACATCGCGACGACAGCTGCGATTCATGCACTGGGGCAAGGGTAGAATAATTATTATTTTTGCTTTGTTAGATAGTTAAAGAACTGAAAGTAAGTAAAGAAGAACTATACCTCGACAAACTTTTTTAAGAACTTAAAACATATAAGTTTTATTTAATTTAAAGCTTTTTCTGATTGTTAATATTTTGACAGTAATAGACTAATAATGCATGAACAATTCTAAATCAAGCGCAAGATATATCGACGTTGATAGCTGCCATAATGCTTTACTTTTAAAATGCAAAATGATAAAAACTACCTGTCAACGAGAAACAATAACAACATCATCGGTTACGAAAAACAAGATCGGGTCGTAGGCAGGATTATTAAAATTACGATTTTTTTCCCTAAAGTATGTTTGTTTTAAAATGAATCTTTTTGAATAATTGAACGTTTGTTTAGAGAATAAATAAATTGTTCATACTAATTATGGACAAAAATCTAAGCATTTTTAAAACTAAAAAAAGAATTGTTTTTTGTTTGTAGGTATAATAATTTATCGAAAGCCTAAAATTTTTTGATAAGCTGAGGCATTTTGTTTTTTTAAATATAATATTTATTTACGTAATTTTTATATCAATAATGGATACAAAAGTTAAAAATTCTGTATCAAAATTTGGCAACAAAATCAACATTTTTATGGGCTACACGTAAGAAGTGGTTCTTACGAGTATATTGAGCGTATTCATGCAATGATGGAAAACCCAGGTAAACCTCAGAAGCCAGATAATTTTTGCTCCGCAGAAATTTACGCAAGTATTTTTAAAGGGGTGTTCATGCAAACGTCTGGCGGAAAATTATATCCTTCTGCAATGCGGAAAATCGTATCGTTGCATGAATACCCTTATTATATATCTCTTGAATACATAAAATGTTTATGTTTATTGAATAATATATATATTTTAGTTCTTTTTAGAAAAACGAATTATATAAAGGAATTTCACGAATGACAAATAATTTCAGACGATTTGGTGGAGTCAATCCTAAGTGCACTAATGCTTTATTTGCAATCGTAAGGCACAAATCTTCGATCATTATCAAGGCTTCATTATATATTTCCAATGTCAGCAGCAATGCAGGATCATTGGAACGATGTCGAAGTCGAATCAAAATGTCTTCAGCCATGAAATCTTTGTATTTATTCCACAATTCCGGTGGATTTGATGGTAAACATGTTGATATTATGATCGCAAATAACATACGAATTTGATTTGGTGGAGATGCAATGGATGCATCACGAAGCGTAGCATCCCAATACGTATCATCTTCCAGCAAATGCAAGTTTTGACATGCTTCACGGTATGTGGCACACAATTGACCATTGACAGTTCGTAAATGTTGGAATGATTGAGATCAATGTACGTTCACCAACAAAAGTCGCAAGTAAAAGCATTCAACATTAGCTGGACTAACTGTATAAATGCGTCCCAAAGCATCTGTTCGAAAAATACCTGGATAACCATCAACAGATGTGCCTTGTTTGCGACGCTGAAATTTTGTTGTTGATGCATTCCATGTGAAATAGTGAGGCACTTCCCAATATAGCAAAGTCCTGGCAAAATCATCCGTTTCATATAACTGGAAATAAGCTGCCTGTATAGTTACTGGTGCCTCTACTGCTCTTTGTTCGGCATTTGCAGCAGTGAAGTAAACACGTTGGCCGTTTTCAAGATGAACTGCCAAATGTACAACAACCGGATGTCTGTCATGAACTGGACACGATAGAATACGCCATACAGCTTAATTCGTACTAATATAGCGCCCCATTTGGTACTGCAAAATTTCATCATGATTATTTTTAGGAGCCACTCCAAAAACGGCCATATCGCTACCTTTAGTCACATACTTGCAAATATATTTGATTGATTTTAGAGAATTGCAATATTCTACATTAATGTGAACGTTGAACATTTTTGACAGTATCGGTGAGTACGGAACTATCCACCGGTTATCGATTTCAACGTCTTGATTTTGAAGTTTAATTACAGTTAATTTTCCGTTGTCTTCAGTTGATCGTCTTCGATACTGTGGATATCCATTATCTCCTGTTATTGTTTCAGCAATCAATTGCTTTGGAAAACGTTCCGAACATTTGCCATCAATCATACAAGGTGAATTTCGATTAATATCACCACAGGGACCGTGAATCATGTTTTTCGTCACAACTTCGAATGATCGTGGGTCGATGGTTTGATCTGGAATTTCGGCCGATATGACGGTATCAATCATATCAGGTGTTATTTTGTGTACGCACCAAATCAAAATATGTGCGTGAGGTAAGCCCCTTTTTAGCCACTCTATGGCATACATAAAGCACCGCACTTCTCCAAATACACGGAGTTTGAGAATCAGATCCATTAATTTTTTCAATTTTTGTTGGAATACACGGGCCGTTATGTCACGCCGATCTTTTGGCACCTGACCATCAAATAAACAATCAGACACATCGACCCACTTCGGATTGCATGTGAATGTGATGAATAGATCCGGTCGGCCATAATTTCGTAGATATGTCATCGTATCTTGCGTATATTCATGCATATGACGTGTGCTACCAACATATGATGATGGTAAAATTGTTAAGCGGCCGATATCATTCACATTTGCATCATTGATCATTGCGTCACGCAAATGTATGTATTCCTCTGAACTTAATCGGGCTTGATTCCGACGGATGAAATTCAATCGCTCACTTTCAATTTTGGTGTACATGTCGACGATATATTGATGCGAAAGTTGATTGCATCGCAAAATAAAATTGGTTTCTTGAGGGCGAATCATCAATCGATGCGAATAAAAATTCATCGCACTGACTTTTTTTGTTGATTCTTGACCTGAAATGCAAAAATTAATTAGCGAATGATAATGATTTAAAAATCACATTTAAACGAAAATCAAATGTGTACGTACCAGTTGTTGGATTTATCATTGGTATGTTGATATGATAGCCATCGTTCCCTCTCCAAAACAAAATGGGGTATTGCAATGCATTATAACAGCGATGGAGTTCTGAAATACGTTGTAATTGCTCATTTCTACGATAAAAAACAATATCTCGTGGCCGAAACTGTTCACCGACCACAATATTGGCTACTTCATCAATCGTTGGTACATAGAATCATCTGGCGTGCTCCCCAATTGGTGCTTTTTCGGCTTTTATTATGATTTTGTGGCAATCGGTGGGCATTCGGTCGAGTGCGACTTTAAACAATTTCACCAATTCATTGTGTTGATGGAAAAATGTTTGTAATTCATTCACGATTGATTTTCTCGTATGCGTCGACATTGCACAGCGCTGATTAAATATACAATAAAATATATTTGCAAAAATTTATTATCGCCATCTGGGAATGGTAGCAAAGACCCAGCTCAATGGTATATTTGACCTTGAATCTGTAACGTTCGAGATATATATATATATATATATATATATAGACGACGGATTTGAATTTGTAAAAACATGGAACAAAGGGACGGCACATGAATTAAATATGATATTGCTTATTCCATACGCAGTAATTACCTTAAACGTCGGCATAAATCCATTTCTTATAATATTTGTAGCTCCAAAAGATGTCATTTGAAAGCATGAATTGTATTGTTGAATATTTAAGAGGAAATGCTTCAACGTTAGTGAATTGCCAAAAACCAATGAATGCAAAGGTTCTGGCGGAAGTTCTAGCACGGGCAATTTGACTTTACCACCAGCACAGCACATGCCAGGCGTTTCGTTTCTGAATTTAAATGCTTTCCAATGTATACATTATATATTCATCTGGCCAATGTACGCATTACGCATGCGTGCTGTAATCAATGGTGGCATCGTAATTGAAAGCCGCGCGTTCCATTTGACGTATATCATAAGCGGACGTACGCCCACGACGGTTTCCGGGTACTTCACTATTAACCAAGTGAGTTCTCCATCTGTGTCGTTGTGTTTCCATTTCATTTCGTCGAGCACGATCTTCTTCTTGTGATCTTCGATTTAACGCTGTAGCATTTGATTGACGTGAACGTCTGCCAATGTTTGCTCGTCTTGAACGTGGCATTCTTTCAATACAGTGTATTACTAATTGAATTATTTCAAGAAAAATATATACATATGAATGTGTGTGTGTGGAAATATGAATTCACATACACACACTGGACATAACCTCAATTGTGCAAATAAAAAAAAGCACTCACCGGCAAATGCAATCAAATTGAACTTGCGAAAATGAAGCAACGCTTTTATATATATAAAAATGAAACATTAAAAATACAATTGAAAATATTTCAATTGATAAATACTACACTCTACCATTTTTCGACTGGATTTTGGTACCGTGTATTAAAAAAGAAACACATGGTTAACACTCACCAAAAGTATGTCTGTTCGCAGTGAGAGCACGATATAAAATAACTCAAAGCACATAAGAGAACTGTCAACTGAATTCCAATGACAGCAAATTAATATTAACATAATGCGCTGACAAATACATTTGACAACTGTGTACACATATACAGTCATACAGTAGAACAGAAACGCTCATCAGTGGCTGTGTATTTGTTGCTGTTTTTCCCATACAGGCATTTCGTATGAGAGGAAAGCATTACTCACATAAAATGTCATAACTCAGGAACGGCTGCACCGATTCCAAATAAACTTCACACATACCACCTCTTCATATGTAGGAACAAACTGTAAAATGTTTGTGTCAATCGGTTCTTGAGTTATAAGATTACCAAGGAAATGTTACTTCTTTTTATTTATATAGATTTACAATGTACAGATAGTTGCTTTAAGATTGAATCAGTTCAACAGTTTAAGCACTTAGGAGTAGTAATTGATTTCAATCTACATTGGAAAGATCATTTTTAAATTGTCAAAAAATATATGATGTTGGTCACACGAAAAATGTATTTATTTAAACCTTTTTACTCCCAAAACGTTTTAAAAATCATATATTATGGACTTGCAAACTCTAAGTTGCAATTCGGCATAGCATGCTGGGGTGGTTCGTATGCTAATACTTTTCAACCCTTATTGATAGCACAGAAACATTTAATACGAATTATTCTAAATAAAAAACGGTTGGTTGAAAATTTGCCTTATTTAAGAAATTGCAAATTCTACCAATGAGACATTTATATGTCTTTAAAGGCTTAAGAGAGTTTTTCAAGCAAAGTGGAAACATTCCTAGTAGGAATCATCAAATATGCAACCTACGTATAAACATTTTGAGCTTAGTTAATATACCTCTGGCTCATGGAACACATTTCTCTCATTTTTATACATACACAGCTCTTAATATTTTCAATAAATTGCCCTTATCCATTTTGGACTACAGGTCATAAAAATCTTCAATTTGGCTTTATTCCACACAGTCCACAAAAACAAAAATATATTATTATTTGCGTTTGCTTCAATTCTATAACTAGCCGGACCACGGGCATAACATACATTTAGGTGCACGAACTTAACCAATTTCCCTTAAATAATATAATTTGCAATATGTAAATGCTGCAAATTTTATAAGAGTCGGTAACCATCGACCGAAAAATATCGCGGGCCACCCCCAACCAAATAAATAAATTTCGATACAATACAAATACTCTTTTCTGGTTTTCTCTGCATTGAACGTCAAATCGAAAAAAATCCATCTCCAATTGCAAGTTCATGCGCTGACTTCCAGGTGGTGTGGAAAGCAACTTTCCAGGTGTCAATAGGAATGTGTGAAATATGGTTATTAGAGAATTTGATTAGCGTCATTCAATAACCGAACTATAGTGATCCGGATAGGTTGCTGTTGTTTTATTCCCATGTAAGAATACAGCTGCTGACAAAACAACTGCTGCCGAACAAAAAAATCTTTGGGATACTTTTGTATCCCATGAAAAAGGTCAAAAACATATGCACAAACCCATACAAAATTAACCTATTCGATGTTGGTTGTTCAGGAACTTCAGTGGATACTAACATATCTCAGATAGGCTATCTTTCCGACATCTGAATGAGGCCATTGTTAAATAACATAGTCCCCTTTCACACAGGGAAACCAGTTGCTGGAGATTTTTTTGACGTTTTCCTTTAATTGCCTTGTAGCTTTCAAACGAAGATATTGATGAGGAAACTGAGTTGCTCGTTTTTTTAATTGCTTTTGATTTGACATTCGCTTTTTGTAAACAAACAATTTGTTTCGCGGCTGGAAAATTCTACACAATTTTGAGTTATAAATTAACCGCAGCTTATTTTTAGAAAAATTAATTCAAAATAAAGAAACCTGGTGCGATTATGTAGGTAAATGTTGTTTTTTTTTATTGTGGTTGTTAATAATGGTTTGCTAAATTAATATATTTAAAGGTCACGGAAAAACAATGAACCGGGAGAAAATTGATTTGTTGTGCGTTTCTTGGGCCCAACAGATGATAATGATGATGGGAAGATTATATTGGACTTATTAGAATGCACCGAAGCTTTATTGGTACAGTTGGACACATAAGCCACCGACAGGATGATATGACTGATACCTGTGGTGCTGCCTGCTGCTGCTCGCTAATACAGGAACATCATTATAAACCAAATGTGATGATGAAGCCACAAGCTGAGAGCTTAGTTGGTCCGTGCGTTTTTGTTGTCGTGATGGATTGAATTAAATGCCTTGCCTACAAGAATTAAAACTTGAAATTTTCTTTCACAATGAATTTATTTAAGTAGCTCTTTTGGTTTGGTTAATGTAATAATATAATTGTAGGAAACAATTTCTCTTTAAAAAAAATATGTTTGACATCTATCAGAGACAGAAGTCAAAATGGAAACCTAAGAAAATTTCAAAGCATAACGTCAAAAAAATCTCTTCAAATCGTTGACCGGGGAGATTTTTTTCATTCCCCTTACTTCTTGCCCTTCTCACCTACAAACTCCCAGTTGCCGGCCACTCAGTTTCCTTGTGTGAAAGGGGTCATCGGTATAAATATATGCTTTTGAGGTTTTACTTGCACATTACCTATCTAATAATTTATATATGTTAAAATGTATTAATACATTAATAATAATTAATGTAAATGCATTCATTTTTTAAAATCTTAGATAAAATATGATATTAATTGAGATTTAATTTATGAACAGATTTGGACTGACAGCGGTTATTTTTAGTACCATAAAAATTAGAATTTTATAGCATTCAGTGACATAGATACTTAGTGTAGCAAACACAATTTAAGTACTAAGGTAAGAATAATCGGATGAAATAAAATAAAATAGTTTGGATTAACTTTTAAAAGACTTATACTTATATTTATTTACCTACATAAGAGGCAGTTTTTGCTATGAATGAAATGAAAAATACAGTGAAACCAGGTTAAAGTCACATGAACAGTATTTACAATAGGTATGGGTATGCGCGGTACGATTACGTGCGATTAATCGTTATGCATATGCTTGTAAATCATTAGAAGCACAAGCGATTTTTGTTAGTTAATTCATAAAGAAGGAAGGTACTTTTTCTTATAATTTTTGTCAAAAATACCAAATACAAAGTTTAAACAAAAATGGGCTAACTCGTTTCCCAAATACACGGAAAAAAACTACAAAAAAATATTAACTAAAAATATTGGAATGCAGTATAAGTTGGGCTACCTACATCTATATATGTGTGAAATTTCGAAATAAAAAAAAAACGGTCCTATGGAAAGTACCGTTCTTAGACCTTTAAATTTTTGTCAACAACATGATCGGTCGTACCCAAAAAGCTGCACTGATTTATTTAACTCAAAATCGTTAGAGCCCTTTTCGTGAAAAATAGGCTTTATCGTAACGGTTATAAGGCAGGTACCGTTATTTTTTGAGCAAAACCAAAAATTTCAATTTCCCCTCTGCACAATACGGAAAAAAACTCTATATAACAAGTTTGAAGCAATTCGGGCCTTCTGTTTGAGCTGTAGGTGTCTATACATACATACAGACAGACAGACAGACGGACAGAATTATTAGACCACCGTTTTTCATCTTCGCTATCATCGTAATGTCATGTTTAATTGTTATCTTAAAATTTTTTTTCGACGAATGCATAGCTTGCCTTATAGTACATTTAATCGCAAGTACAAATAAACCCTTTTTTCCAATAATTTTGGATTTTTAATCCACCATCCAATTCACAATATATTCTTTCCAACAATAAAAAAAAATGGATTTTTCACTGTACAATCCATTCACAGGTATTACGAAATTTAATATTCTAATAAGAAACTTTCACTTATCAGAAAAATGGACCAAAGGCAATCACAACACAAATTTAATTTCAGAACCTTGTTCTGGCAACCAAATTCAATACAAAAGAATAATAAGTCACACATGTACGTAGGTATATGCATGCAATGCAAAAGCGAAAATTAACGTTATCCCTTTAGTGTTCCATTTTTATGTTCACTTGAACTCTCTTACTTTTTCTTCACATTCACGGATTTTTCATTTATTCTCTCTTATATCTATATTTTTCTTGCTCAAATCTAAAGTTCCTCAACATTAAAATGTTGAAAGAAGTTTTCTCATTCACACACTAGGCGTCGAGTAGTTCGATGTTCGACATGATACTACTATACTATAGATCTTATATACAATGACATACGAGTAGTATAGGCGATCTTTTAGATCAATGGTTCTTGGAAAGACTTTATGGTGGAGAGCTTCCGGATGATCACTCAGGTGGTTCCCAGTAGGATAGTTAATTGAATTATGGAAAGGATATGTGGTCTTTGGAGCGTAGTTTAATACGGGAAAAAGCCTGAGTATTGCCTTATTACAATACGAATATATACGATAGACAAATTAAATTAATTCTGATAATTATCGACTAGATTAAGTTAGTAAGGATTTCACATTTCTAAATATAAAATTATTATTTTATTATTGCAGGAATCCATCAATAGATGGTGACAATTGGCCACTTTATACTAAGGCAAATCCGGTGTACTACATTTTCGGGGCTGAGGATGATAATAACGAGAAAAGTGAAAAACTTGGCCGAGGTCCAATGGCATCTAGATGTGCTTTTTGGAATGAATATCTGCCAAAAGTACGCAGATGGATAGGTAAATATATGATAACTTGCTAATTTATGATTTTTAAGCAAATATTCGGGTGGTCCACTATATCGATTTTTGCTGCTATACCTTGGAACCTTGTCAAACTGGTCGAAGAAGAGCAATATCACAACCAATTATCCCAACTAATAAAAAAAGAGACAGCGAAAATTTATTACAAAGAATGCCACCTAGCATAAGGTCGTCGAGGCACCATCCAGAGCCAAGCAACTTTTCTCAACACTTTAAATTAGAGTTCACGGTAGCAAACAAAGAGTTCCTCATACACTTTTTCAATAGTTATGGCGAAAGAAGTGTTAAAATTCGAAAAAAAAGTTTTTTGCTAGCTTCACACACAAATGACTTCTTTGAGAAAGAGTTCTGAGTATGTTTTTCAACTTATAATCAAGAGTTCTAGAGTTCCTGGTATGTTTTAGAAAGAGTGCTCCAAAATTAGAAAAGTAAGGGCATATTATGATGCCCATTGACTTAATAGAACCAAACAATTTCAAAATCCAAAAAATTAAAAAAAAAGGAGTTCCGATGTGAGTTCCCGGTAGCAAGCAATCAGTTCTAAACATTTACCAAAGTATTTTTTTTTTCAAACTAATTTTTCAAAACTTATTTTCAAATTTAATTCCATGAAATTAGATCAAAAAAACTGAAGCAGTCGTTAGGACTGCCGAAAGAAGTGAAAACATTAAATTATGAAATAATATCAATTTTGCATATTGAAATTGCTTGTAATATCAAAAATTTAAATGTACTTCATATCTATATAGGTTAGGTTAGGTAAATGGGCTGCCAGTTGATCTTGCTACGGGCACACTTAGAGCAAAGTAGATCCATTGTAGTACCCTGAAGTGTTGTAACTTCTAATTGGATAACCTATGGGCTCTATGGATAATCATTACCAAGCCTTTAGAGGATCTTATGAAGTTCAGCAGGCTTTTGCCTGAAAGATTCGAGACCTCTTTTAAATCATTGAAGAAGTAACTGCCCAGGAATTTGTTCCTTATACGGCAAAGTGCTGGACAATGACACAAAAAGTGTGAGGTGTCCTCATGTTCGTCTTCGTCATTGCAGCATCTGCATAGGTCATCAGTGCTTAGGCCCACTTTTTTGCATGCTAGCCGAGAAGATTGTGTCCGGTGAGTACGCTTACAAGAGTTCGAAGAGAATTTTTGTTTATGTGAATTGTACTTTCTGTTCTTTTCTTTTCGAAGTTGGGCCATAGTTTCCTGGTTGTGGCACAGGTGTCGATCCCATTCCATCTTTCGTTGGTTTTTGAAAGAATCTTCTTTTCAATGTTCTGTTTCGTAACATAAATTGGGATTCTAATCGACGGGTGTATTTGGGTAGGATCAAGTGTTGAACCCATCCTTGATAGTTCATCAGCTCTCTCGTTGCCCGGTATATTAATGTGGCCCGGGACCCAGTAGGGTTTAATATTATTCTGCGTGCCAAGCTTTTCGCGATAGCTAGTTACAAGCTTCGACTTGGTAACTGCAGCCGAAATCGCTTTAATTGTCTTGGAAGTCTAGCGGAGCTTACTACTTCAAGGTTTCTGAGAAGAAACCTGCAACAACCCCAGTGTCCATTTTTGAGCCTTCGGTGAAGATAGGTTTTGAAGACTCATCATGGAGTTCGTTGTTTAGGAATACTTGTCTATTAGGGAAGTCATCTCTATATCGCTTGTATCTAATCTGATTTTGTAATTTTCTTTTTTTTTAAAGTTCCCCCATTGATTCTTGATTAAATATCTGAAAATGCAATATACAAATAAAAGAAAATAATATAAAGCAACAAAAATTAATGCACAAATATTAAATACTATCTAATTTTCGGACGGAAATATAGGGTAAGGTCGGGATGATTTGACACGTTAACAGGCTTTGCAAAATATCTCAAAATCCAAAGATAATTTTATGTATTAAAAATTAGCATATATTAAAATATCATTTTATCAACATAAAAACATCGTTTAATTATCGATTTAAATATTTGTATCTGAGGTATAGACTTTTTTTTAACCCTTCCAAATTGCCAATTCCTCCCTCGGGGTAGGATGATTTGACATTGGCGTTAGGAGGTTTTGACAGAGCTAGGAGGATTTGGAAAATGACAACGGTTCAACAGTTTTTAATTGTTAAATAAACAAACATTTGTTTTTTTCAGTAATTAGTTATGTTATTATTTTTTTAACTTATAAGGGACTCAGTCTTTGTAAATAAGTCTTAAAGTACTAAAGTACTTAAGTACTTTAAAATAAAATAAATACACATCAACTAGACAACGAAACAAGAAACAAAGAAACAAATCATAATAAGATTCTTCAAAATCATAAAGTAAGGAATAATAAATAATATTATTAACGCACATCAAAATTATAGAAGTCCACATTAAAACCAATATTTTGCCTGGATCTGGAGCTACCAGGAGATCAATTGGTGAAGGTAACTTCGCTGCAATGTCAGATCTTAAAGCCAAGCCGATGTCATCGACAGCTGGTTCGTAGAAATAATTTTGAGATCCTTGGCGGCGATAATATTTTATTGTGTATGGCAAGAAACTTGCTATATCGATACTCTGTATGATACCTACATAATAATATATATATGTGTTTGGTCCCGAATTTTACAAGCACGGAGTCATTTATTTCAGGATTGAAGTTTGGAGTGAGTTGCAAAAGTTCACCTCCGGCTGATGGAAGTTCTTCTTCTTCGCTTGATACTTGAAATGTATCGGAATCATCCTTAAGACTGATTTTACCTCCGTCGGAAGATGTTTCACTATCAATAACGCGTTTTACAAAAGCTGGTTTTGGAGATTTGCTGTTTTTTTAGTTTTTCTATCTTTGGCTACTTTTTGGAAAGCTAATACTTCAAATTTATTTTTTCAGGTGTTTCTGTGTAGACCTTAGATGTTCCGGTATTTGCGCGGCATTTGTTTTTACACATTTTCGGATACGGGCGAAGTTATTCAGGTGTTATGTGTATCGGATCAACTACTTCAACTGATGGGGAATGTTCGAGACTTTTATATTGATCATCTGAGCATGGAAATAAATTTATTGGTTCAGTTCCAGGCATAATGAAACTCTATTTATTTGATGAATTAATTGGAAAGTTTGACTCAGTTACAGTTTCCGTTTCAGATATACCTGCTATTGGTTGTTGTATATAAGATAAATCATACTCATCTAAATAGTCGTCCTCAGAATATATATTGTCATTATACGGGAAGATACCAGTTGCAAGAAATCCGGCTGTGATATTATCTGGGTTAAATGCTCGCTTAAACGGTTGGTTCGTAAGGTGCGCAATATCACTGATGTTAATCATTTTGCCAGGATTATTTAGCAAGAAATTGTTGAATGTCTTTTTACATACCGCTGTAAAGCTGCCATAAATGGCTACGTCTAAAGGTTGTAATTTATGCGATGTATGCGGAGGAAAAGAAAGCATAACAATTCCGTTTTCTCGACAATATATCATGGCTTCAAGACTGATATGAGATGTATGATTATCGAGCAATAAAAGTATTGGGTTTTCCTTGGAGCAGTTACTATATTGTTTTAAGTGAGCCAGAACATTTGGAAATATTTCACTTTTCATCCAACCGCTGTCTGAAAGTAGGCCAATGGATCCTGTAACAGAACCCGTCACGAAATTAGGCTTCATCCGCTTTCGTGGAAACACATAGACCGGCGGAATATGATTACCTATGGCATTAATAATACCAACCATTGTAACGGTTCTCTTTCCCTTTTCAGCAATTACCTAGAAATTATGAATGTTTGTGTTAAACCTCTTAGAAAAATAAAAATTGTCCTACCCTTGGAGCATCAAGTACGGTTGTTAAACCAGTTTCATCCAAATTGTAGATTTTTTCGGGACCAATTTTACATTTTTCGTCCAATCGCTTGAGATTTTGAAATAAAAGTTCCACTGGTGCTTTCTTAAAGCCGTAGAGACGTGCCAAACTCATATTTTCCGGCTTGCGTTATCTAAGAGAACTGTTTCGTCTCATAAAACCCGCAAGCCAAGCTTTTCCAGCTAGTTTATTAACATTCCACGAATTTGGGGATGGAATTTTGTTAATTTTCACATATTGTAGAACTAATGTTCAGCCAATTCATATGTCAATCCAAAATGTAAGTTGGAGCATTTTTTAAAATATTCAACTAGCTCGTTTTACTGAGCTGTTGTAAGAACTTGTTGTTGTAAGAACTTGTTTATGCGAATATTTTGTACTATATCGGTCATTAATTTGTTTTCCTTCCTGTATTTTTTTAAGTCAGAACATTAATGTGGTACGATTAATACCAATTTTTTTTTCGCAGCACGGCTTATAGACTCTTTTTTGTTTTGAATGTCTTTAATAGCATTTTCAACATTTATTTTATTGACAATTATTAGATATATTTTAAAAAAACATGCTTTTTTATTTGTTCCCAATATGAGAAAAATATTATATTTAATACTCACTTATATACTGCACAGTAATTCTTGAATCGACAATTTAAAATAATTTAACTAAAATACAAACAATGCACAATACCTATACGTATCCAAATGCACATTTAAGTACGGAATCGGAGAATTCAAATTTACTTATACACATATAAACACCACTAAGAACTTTATATACTTACGTCATACCTATCTACCGCTTTAGATATAAGGGGTTTTCCAATAAGAGGTGTTATTTTGAATAGCCCGCTAATTCGGTAGCTGTCACTTTTGAAGCTGTCATTTTTTGACATTTGACAAGTAGAAACTACGCTATTCATAAAAATGGAACGATCCACGCTTCAACAACGCATTTCTTTTTTTTGAATATCAAAATAACACCTCTTATTGGAAAACCCTATAATAGCTTGAATCACTACTGAACACATCTCTTCAAATTTCTTTCAACATCTTGTTAATTTTGAAAAAAAGGTACACATACGCACAATCACCTTCCAGAGATGGACTTTACTTACATGAGATATGATCGTGATTTATTGTGCAGTTTTCAAAATATTATTACATCTCTGGGATCGTCCTCATTATCTCTTGCGCACCTGTTTTGTTCTCTTGAATCCTCTCCTTTCACGCAACCGACGCGAAGGTGGCCAATTAATTTGGTTCAAGCTATACCTGTTTATTTTCTATGTTTTATCGTAATTTTTCTGTTTATTTTCTCATTGTTTGAAATAGATCACCTGATCAGTAGGCAGTGGAAGAAGCATCGACATCTTCTCAATTAAACCATATTGATATCTATGTTTTGAATGACTTAACATCGATAAAATTACACCATATTAGTATCGATGTTTTGAATGATAGATCTGTGTTTTCTCTTTTAACATCGATATTTCATTAGCATGGATGAATATCGCACATCTTTAGCATGCCGATTTTATCATCTTATGAATCTATACTTTTTATCCGTACCGGAAAATGCACAACGTGCCTATAGAAGTTTTCACTTCAAAACTTTTCAAAATCCAAAAAAATCAAAGAAAAACATTTTTTAAAATACTTTTTTGTTCTAAAACTAATTTTTCAAAAGTTAATGCAAATTCAAGTTGATGGAACTTAAATTTCCGAAAGTTTCCTATAAAAAATGGTAAAAAAACGCTTACCTTTATTTTTAAACTCTTTCTCGAAAAAGCCCCTGCTGCGTAAAGTTAGCAAAAAAACTTTTTTTTTTCAAATTTTAACAATTCTTTCGCCAGAATTATTCAAAAAAAATATGAGGAACTCTAGGACTCTTTTTTTGCTACCGGGAACTCTCATTTTTTTATTTAATTTTCAACAATTTTTTTCCTAACTTCACAGGACTCTATAAGTTGCCGAAATTTATATGGATCTTATAGGGGAGAAGAAATAGAACAAAACAGAGATTATATACAAAGTAGTAAGGAAGAGATTTGCCATATTAAGATGGACATAAATACAAAACAGGAGTGGTATCGGCTTAGGTGATTTGTGATTGTCACATTTACGACAGTCACATGTGATCAAATTATACTTTATGTCTCTGTAAGGTGATCTGATTACCAGAAATTACGCAATATGTTTGATTTTGTTTGTCTGTAAACTATTTTGTTTTTTCGTGCAATGTTGAGTGGCCAAACTTTATTAACCTTTTAATATTAACGAAATGTTATAATTATCTCGCAATTCAAAAAAGTTAGAATTAAAATAAAATCTAGTCATTTAATTCGCCAGATTAAATTTCCATTTTTTTCTACAAACTACGAAAATAAAAATGTTTCGTTTGTTTCCCAAATGTTTTTTTTAATTTTGATTATTAATTTATTTTAAATGCCAATTAATAACAAAATAAATTAAAAGTTGGAATATGTAAATATTTGTCAAAAAAAAAACAATGGCGCAAAATTTTAAACGATTTAGATTTAATATATAATCATTTTTAGTATGATACTAGGCTAAAAGGAGTTTTTTGCTAATTTTAAACCAGTTCAGTATCGTACTATTTTCTTAAAAACTAACTTAAGTTAAAATCACAAAATGGATACTTTATTTTTTTAGTATCGTACATATGGAACTTTGACATTTACGAATGTCAAAAAGTTATGTTCGCTTAATTTTTTGCACTATTTTAGGCGTGTTTAGTTGTAGTTTATTAAGGAAATAGATATTTAAGAAGTATCAAGCTAATCCCTTAGCATCAGGCTGTTTAAAATTTTGCGCCAATGCTTTTACCTAGTTACATGTACCAGTTGAGAGCCAAATGGTGTAGCCTTCCATTCCCTAAAAGTGCCACAAATCGGAGCACAAAAATCTTTGAAATTGTACATAGTGATATTTATGAAGTTATTAAGGTTTCGACCCCAGGGGTTAATAACATTTTTGTATTTTCATAGATGATTACAGTGATTCACTTATTAGAAAACAAAAGTGGCATTTTTAATTCATTTAAACTATTTAAACCTAGAGTCGAGCAGGAAACATCAATGAAAATAAAAATGCTTCGCAGTAACAATGGGTATCAGTAAGCACACAGTTTTTACTGTCCTTGAATGCGGAGAGCTTACAACGCCAAGTCACGAAGCAGTACACTCCCCAGCAAAATGGTGTTGATGGTTAGCAAGCCAACAGAACCATTGTGGATATGGCAAATTGTTGCCTGTTATGCTCAGAGATGCTTCGGAGTGAAGCAGTCAAATCCGCCGTATATTTACGAAATCGTTCGTTTACCATAGCATTGGGCGCTATGATGCCTTATGAAGCATGGCATTCGAAAAAACCTTAAGTCGAACATTTCAAATTTTTCGGTTTTAAGGCCGTAATCCTGGGCAAAAGGCCTGGAAAATCAAAATTTAGTCCAATGGAAATCGAATGCTTCATACTGGTGTATTCTCCAGAATCAAACGGATACAATGTTGTATGAACTGAAATCCAGGAAAATCTTCATGAGTCGTGCTGTCAAGTTTTTAAAACTTCTGCTTCCTTTGAAGCTAAATATTGATGAAGTCAAAAATATGAATATTTGCCACAAAGAAGGTTGTGATCGGTGGCAACTGGTGGGTTCTGGAACTAATGCTGCTGTAGTGCAGTGTACTAACTGGCCAGTATTAATATTCAGAAAAATAAAAAAATAAATAGTTTCCAAATAAATGAAGAATAACAAACCAACATTTTATATATTTATAGAATAAATCAATGCGTCGGTTTTTTCCGAAGCAGTACAGTTTTCTCCTATACAGATGCAAAATTATCAGTTTTATAAAGCTACTAGTTTGTAGGGAAACCAAAATAGCTGCCGATATTTCCCATCTCTGTATTGCTCTTCTGTGGTACATATATGGGACGCTTAAGGCTACACTGCACTAATTTTACAAGGCAAGACCAGAACAAGACCTCACGTGCTATCGGAAATCTTTAGAGGTTCGGGTAAACATCGGCAGAGCTTTTTGCTTTCGTACGGCGCACGAGGTTAGGGTTATTTCTCAATACAGTTTGGTTTGTTTTGAATATTTTTTGTCTCACGCGCTAGGCATATTCGTTTAGTGATGTGTCAACTTGATTTAATAAACCGAGTCCACCCGAGTTGTGCCCATATCGAGTTAACTCGGGTTAAAATTTTGCAAACCGAGTTGGCGAACCGATGAAAGAACCGAACCGGTTGCCGAGTAATTTAATGAATGAAGAGGCAAACCGACTTGAACATAATGAGTGTGTTGCTTTATTTATTCCGAATAAGGAATAGAATGGATGAAACAGACAAAATATTTATCCAGAATGGAGTGAATAAAGAAACAAAAATAATATCCGGAATAGAAAAGAAAAAGATGACGTCAATCAGCCGTTTGAAAGTGTTGTGATGATGACAAAAAAAACAGGTATCTCTGAAATGCGAAATAGTAAAAATAAAATAGTATTGATTTATTAATTAATTAAAATTCACATTTAATTATTATTTGTACATTTATTTAAATAATAAAAATATAAAAACTGTTTGGTCATTTTGTTTGTTTACTTGATTTTCGTTTTTGGCTGCTGTCATTTGGTTTGCTTTCATATGAGAGATTTATATTCCGATAATATTCTTTTCATTCCGTGTTTAACATGGAATAAAAAGAATGCATTCCAAACGTTCCGGAATAAATAAAGGAACAACAAGATAGTTTATCCGGAATATTCCATGGAATAAAGAAACGCAAAACTGGTATTCCGAATATTCTAGACATACCAGGGACCCAATTCGGCAAGCGTGAATTTTCTTTGTGTACACAGAAAGTTGTGTACACATACATTTTTCCGATTCCTCAAGGGTGCGATGCATATTTTTTTGACAGATAACGTGTACATAGATAGGCAAATTTGTTCACGCATATTTTGAGGGTGAATAATTTGTTTGTACGGAAAAGCGTTCACTGCTTCGGAATTGGGCCCCAGAATAAATAAAGAAACACACTTAATAATAACAACCCACCTTTTACAATGTACTAACACATTTACATTCGATATTCCATTTGGTAGTAAAGAAACCGCCTGTGACTCGGTTTCACCCATCGTTCGTTCCCGTATTTTTTTTTTCAGACGTAGGTGTTGTTTGTTTTGTGTATGCGCTAATTTTGATGTCGTATTTATATATATATGATATGAAGCATCAAACCAAGTGAATTGATCGCAACGCAAGCATACACATACATCCGTTACGACGGTAGGTAACATAACTCGGTTTGATGTTGAATGTTCTGTTACCTACTCGAGTTAGAAATGAAATAAAATTACGCTAAAATAAATCCAGTCAAATTAGACCGAGTGAAATCAAACCGAGTTGCACTGCCCATTGGGCTTCAGTTCGGTTTTTTATTGTCTTTGTATTGCATGACTTCATTTCAACGTGTAGTAACTCCTGTTAAAATGAAAAGTTTTTTTTATAGAAGTGGAAATGGACAGAGTCAAACAGAGTGACTTTTAAACAGTTTCAATCTAATTGAATATCTGATTTTGAATTCTCATTTTGAATTGATTTTGGTTTCGGCTTCGATTTGTTTGTGTACTGTAATTAGTTAATTTTTTTTGTAAAAAATGCCTGTTACAAAAAAATTTATTTAGTATTCTTATAATATTTTCATCAAAACACAGGAATGAAGGATAAAACTGACAATTTTGATTATAAACCGATTCACCTAACTCGGTTTGCAATCCGGGTTATTCAAAATATAACTCAGGTTAACCCGGGTTGAGAATTTTTCGGTTTGGCACATCACTATAGCTCGGTCGTTCCTCATAGAAGTTACTCAAGCACCGCGCGCCGTGCCCTTCACCCCAGCGCACGAGGGTGGAATCATTTATTATATTTCTCAAATGTGTTTTTCTAAATATTTTAATACGAGTATAAATATCGATAAAAATTTATTGATACTCCATCGCCAGTTTAAAGATTAGTTTTTCTCTCTATTGATGAAAAATAAGTTTTTATCCTTGAATTTGTTTTCGCTAAAAATGAGTACACATTGTTTTAGTCGTTCAGCGCACGAATGCACTTAAGTGGAAGCCGCCCCTGGTTGTGATGCTGGTGATGAGTCAAGAGGTGCAGTTCAGTCAGGTGGTCGTTACTGTGACGCAGTTCAGTCTAGTGTTGCTTTTATTGATGGTGGCACCTATGACGTAGTTCAGTCTGGTGAGCGATTAGCTGATTCCGATTAAGAGATAGTAATTCCGTAAGTGACATTTCTGATAATTATGGTGATGCTGATGCCAATGCTGATTATGACAGTAATTTCTTAATGACTGTTAAGGAAGCATTGAACCGGAAAGATAGTAAAGTGTAGTAAAAGCAATATGACACGTGACCACCAGAATCACGGAAATCGTCAAATGTAAATGGCTGTTCAACATTATAAGGGACAAGTACGGAAACATATATCGCTACTAATGATGGCTAGTGGCAAAGGGTTGAAACTAAATGTTGGGGATGGACTATACCGAGTTCATCTTTAGTCAATAGCACTCATATTGGTGATTGCTGATTTGCAATTTAGAGGTACATCAGATGTATTTGACGTCTGCTTACTTAAATCAAGAGCTAAGGGAAGATGTCTTTATGTCTCAGCCAGAGCAGTTTATTGAAAGAGCGTCGACCAGAAGATTATGTAAATTAAAGATAGCGTTATATGGTCTGTAGCAGGCTGGGTGGGAATGGAACACCAAATTACACAAAGTACTCATATAGTTAAAGTTGTTTTTGCAACGCTGACACTTGTATATACCTATACGCTGAACACTAAGGATGAAATAAATATAATAGCGGTATACATATACATATAGGACGACATCCTACATTTGACATGGTGGACAAGGAATCCATTGATCAGTTCCTGGGAATAGTGGTAGAGCGTTAAAACTATGTCAGCATAATTATCTCCCAGCAGCATTTGTCAGAGCTGATAAGAGATTTGCAAAGTGCAGTGACTGTTCAAGATGTGGTGAAGTTGACAGAAAAACATACCCGTCAGTGTTTGGTTCAATACTATACTTGGGTGTTTCAATGAAGCTATCAAAATTTAATTATTAGCTTTATGTATTTAATATATTTAATTTAAAACTCTTTTGCAGAAAGACTGGTGGTAAGTTAAAAGATTTTACTGACGCTAACGGTATGCCTTTTGTATACGCGATACGACAGTGCCGAGAACTTGGGTGTCTAGAAAGCAGCCCCCAGTAGCCTTAAGCACCAATGAAGCTGGAGCTGGTAATAGAACCCATCGAGTTGAAAGCTGAAAATTTGAGCTCGTAGCAACTGGTAAAAACCCTCTATATCATAGTCGCAGAAAAACCTATTGATAGTCGAGGGCACTATATCCGAGAAATTTTTCAAGAAAATAGATATATCTTATGTCACTTAAATATATTCCTACAGATGAAATGTTATCTGATAGTGTGACAAAGAATTTAAGACACGTAAAACATTTGAAATTTTCTAAAATATTAGGTTTAGAAGGATAATATTCTTTTTCTTTATTTTTGCAATAAAATTAACCCATAAAAATTTATAATTTTTATGTAGGTACTAGTATTGTTTGAGAAATAATATTAAAGTTTAAATTAATAAATCTACACAGCAACAATTACTAGACCATATCTCAAACTACACATGATAAATACAATAGACACGTAACATTGTATAAAACTGAATTCCATTTGCCTACTCTGGTCAGTTCAATAAGGTTCAATAAACATAATAACCCATTTGTTTGCATTGTTGTAATGGTTTTTTTTTAACGTGTGGTTTTCAAGAATAAATAAAACACATATAATTTAATGCTATGGCCAACAATTTAGCTCTATTATAAAGATAAGGGTTTGCCATTATGTTTTAAGAATGATTTTGGGCAAATGGCCGCCACGGCTGGCTCGAATAAATTTCAACCGAGACCAAAATTTCGACCACTTTTTGCAGCAATTGAGGCCGTATGTCAGCAATAACGCGCCGAATATTCTCTTCCAAGGCGTCAATCCCAAGTGAACCCAGAAATTCATTTTCAATTTTAATTTTTTTGCGCAAATACTTCTCTCATTACAAATGCATTATGTTTTAAAAAAAAAAACTTTATCTTCTTGGATTATGGTCTTGTGACAAATGTAGTGAAAAGAGCGAAGCATACAGACAGAGGAAATAAAATTATATGGTTTCTGAGGTTTATCCGAGTTTCCCGCCGTTGCATGAATGCCCTTATTATATAGCTTATTATATTTTTACTATAAAGTATAAAAACTTGGATTTCATAAATATAAAATAAAATGAAATTTGTTTTAGGCATTACATTTTTTTTGTAGGATAAGAAGAAGAACTTGAAAAGGGGTACACATCTCTTTTATGTCCGTCGTTACGGTAACGTGAAATTAGTGCTGATAGATTATTTACTAGGTTTGCTTAAAGATTAATGTTTTATTTTAAACAATGCTAGTTAAATTATTATTTATAAATGAAGAAAGAGAAAAAATGGTTGCAAAACTGGGTGTACCATTGTAAATATTTTCTTCCAAATTATTTTCTTAGTTGAAAGGAATTTGAAAAAAATCAATAATGTGGAATGAAACACCAATTGCTTTTAAAACTCGAGAAATTGGAAAATTAGCGTCAAGAGAAATGTCAAATCATGCTAAAAATGAAAATTGGATTTGACGGTATAATATCAATAAATTTTGTTCAGAAAATGTCTGATTTTGCCCAGAAAAATAGATGATTAAATGGAACTCCACAAAAAATAAAATGCACGAATGGATCCAAATATGTACCTATACATGCATGGATGGAACATAGTTATGTAAATATGTACTTATGATAATGAAAATGAACGATGTAGGGTAGTAGGTATATGAACACTTTAGGCATTCAAAAACTTCAGTAAGATGGTTTTTTCCATACTCAACAATGTTTTTAGTAGAAAGTAAATTTTTTTTTACACACTATCAGAACTGGCCGAAGTGAGCTTATAGCCAGCTCCGTCTTCCGACCAATCGCAAGTAGCACAGAATTACCCAAAGAAGCGTTAAAGAATTCTAAATCGTTACTTGCATTCTTCCTTAAGAACGATTTAAGTTCTTTTTAAGAGAAAAAAGGCACAAGTGGGCGGTCCGATAGAAGGGGTTTAGAAGCTAAATTGATTCTTAATATCTTCTTAAATGGGACTAAGATTCTTCTTTAATACTTCCTTACTCGTTCTTAAAGAATATTAAATTTATTTGCTACTAAGATACCTAAAAATAGCTAGAACTACTTAAATCCACTTAAAAACTAGAACAACCACAGCAGCATTTTTGTTGTTTTATTTATTTTTTTTGTTTTGTTTCTGTATACAGACACACATACAGCCATATGCCCATACATATACATAAATATATAAATGTACTCATGTGCTACTACATAGATCCGCACATCTATCCAAGACAAACTCTTATTCGACTTTATATATCATTTATATGTTGGTCAGAAAGCCACCAGAACTGGTTCTCCTGCTTCAGCTTATCCCTTCGGTACCCATCGGACACAATCCTACTGAACTGAAGGCGCTTGGGCGATGACGTCTCGACCATACAGCAGTCGCCTATCTACAGTTTTTCGGCTGACGTGGTAGATTAGCGGCACCGCCATTCCATCCTGTATCAGCCCTCGACTATCTAAATAGATGAATGACTCGGGAAGATGTATGCACTTAGCTGCGCACTCTCATGATATTCATTGTTGGTTTAATGAGCCCTAAAAATTAAGCTGTTGGCTGAGGATATCGCTCTTGCAGTGTGACCCCGAATCAGCTTAAACAAAAAATTATCTATTCTGTTTATGTTGTCTCCGTTGTATAAATCTTGGTTGACATAATATCTTGTGTACTCCGACTCTCGTGTTCTGTGTAATCCAAGGCAACGTCAAAGACATTGCCTCTCAAACACCCGAATCTTTTCCATTTGAGATGGGCCAACTTTGAACCACACCGGGCATCCGTAGGCAATCATCGGCCTGATGAGGGCCATGTAGCAAATCACTTTCACGCTGCTGTCAAGACGGCTGCTATAAAACAATCGCTTTGTCAGGCCAGAGCAGCACCTATATGTCTATCGAAATACAACTACTGACCCAACCAGTTACACTTTTACTCACCAGTGGATGTCCATGTGGCTCTACGACCACCAGCTTGCGCCAGTTCTTTTTCGTGTTCCTTGAGACGCTAGACAACAGAGTCGTAAACAGAATAGTTTCTGATTTCTGGAAGTTGATTTTCAATATCGCTGAATCTTGTCGAAGTCACTCTGCAAAAGCATTTTGATGACATCAACTGTATATTATCTGTTCTGTACCCAACTAGATCTTCGCGTAGCGCAATTGCCTGAGTTAGAATACCTATCAGATCGCTGGTGTAAGTGCTGAATAGAATCGGCGAGTTAACCGCTCCCTGCTGAAGACTATTATTAATATTAAAAATTGCGGTATAAGTTAAACTGCCACTCTTGACAACAAACTTTCTACCATTCAGCATGTCATAAAGCATATACAATAGAGGTTTACTTATACCTTGTCTGTTTAGCTTTAGATAGAGACCCTCTAACCATACGGTGTCGAAGGCCTTCTCCAAATCCACCAAACAGGCACCCGTACACTGCTTTTTGGGTTTGTGCCATTGAATATCAGACACCAGTTTAGACGCGGCATGAATTGTGTCATGTCCCGCTTAAAACCAAACTGATTATCCGGTATGATATTGTTCTCCTCCGCCCATAGAACCCTTCTAATAACCTTTTCAAATACTTTGCTGATACTCGGAAGAAGACTGATCGACCGCAGATCCGCCGGATTGGAGTTGTCTTTTCCCTTTTTTGGGAGAGGGTCCACCACAGCTGTATCCCACCGCACTGGATTATATGCATTATTCAGCGCATTGTTAAACAGTGTGGTATAAATGTCAACTGCTACCATCGACTCCTGCTGACTTCTTTTTCTTTAATGGATCGAAGATGAGCTGGAATTCATTCTTCGAAATTAACAGGGGACTGGGCCCATTTCGCTCGGCGATTATTGCGTTTGCCAAATCTTCATCATTAAGCCCGGTAAAACAACGGTTCTCAGATCGCCATTCGGTTATATAGCTCCGCAGCCAGGTGTGATGAAGCAGAGTCACGATTCGGGCGAATGCTAGGGTTCACCTTGTACTCTGGTTGGAAAGCAACCAACAGCATCCACCTTCTCCGGCGGGTCTTCAACTATATAAAGACCATTGTCCAAGACGGCGTCCTCTGGGTCTATACCTGCTGTCAAAAGTACGTTTCTAATTTCTGTCGTCCTCTGGAGTTTAAGTCACGGAAGATCGTTTTATACTTTCTTCTAAAAATTTTATTAATTTTTGGGAACATACTCAGGTTGCTAGAATTAACGGCCCGAGTTCTATTGTCCCAAAACAAATTAATGGACAACCTATAATTTTCTTTGATCAATTGGTTGATGTTTTTGTGCGACGACTTCAGTGTCCTAATCTCCAGATCTCGTGTGTCAGCAAACCGTCTGTACAAGCGTTTTAGTCTTGTCAGTAGTCCACATTTTTGTCTGTGAAGTGCGTCAATGGTCGAGTTTCGATATATGTCGGTTGCGTTACGTTCTTTACATTTCGGTATTGTTCTGTGAATTGTTCATTGAATTGTTTCGCCCATTTGTTTCAAGTATCTGTCGATTTCAGTATTTCTCAGGTTCCTGTCATTTGGTGGATATATACCATTTGAACATAAGTCGCTCAATAAGGCGTTGGAGAACCGTGGCCAGCGCACCTTACTGTAATTGTAAGTATGCACAGACACATACTCCTCCAACTCCATAAGCTCTTTCGGAAGTTGTATTACGGCGGCGGCTCCGCGACGGCCACTGTCGTACTCCATCTTTCCTAAACAATTTCTTGGCCGTTGAACCACAGTGTCAGTAATTGTTAGTCTTGCGTCTTTCAGCAATAGATCCAGATAGGCACCACTTCTTAGAAAGGATGGCCTTTCGGTAGAAAGAAGCTCGATGCGATACATAATGTTGTATTGACCCATCCAATTATACAGATGGTTACCTCGAATATTTTGTATTTGATTTCCCCAATCTATGCGTTTCGCGTTTAAATCACCAGGAAATATGTAAAAGCTCTCGTCCGAGCTCAGTTTTAAGCCTTCAAAAAGCTTTTTAAGCTCTGTTATAAATTGGGTGGGCTTACGTGTTTATAAATATTTCGACGCCTCCTCCTTGAGTGGAGTTGGGTCGGTCTTTCCTTACAATATTTTAATTGTTAATAGTCAATTTATGTTTCTGGTTAAGCTTAGTTTCGCTAGCCAAAAACACATCTGGACTTAGGTGTTTAAGCAATTGGTATAAATTCGTTCTACATTCGGTCCTAATCACTGAATAAACATTCAAAGCTAGGATCTTAAAGGACCTCTCTGGCATCGCGCCCTTAACCTCTTAGTTGCGTTAAGCTCGGCAAAACAGAGTAGAAATAATCCACCCTAGACGCCTGCTCCCTGATCTGGTTTTGAAGGCCTGTCAACTGGCCTTGGATGGCCAGCAGAATGCCCATAATACTTTCCTGTGCCGCAGGCGCCTTAGGCACGGGGGCCGTTGGGCTACTTTTGGTGCAGGCTGTGCCGTACTCCCCCTTCGTGACGCCATTTTGGGCGTACAAAAATTGGGGGTTGACGGGCGTTGTTGTAAGAGGGCGCACTATTAGCCGTTTCTCTACCACTGTTTGCTTTGCTGCTTTATTGTTCGTCATAAGCTGAAATGTCGGGCATCCCCGATAATGAGCGGTGTGTCTGCCGCCTCGGCAAAGTGCACATTTAAGCTGGGTCCTATATTCGGCACGTTCCTTCCCTAACTTACATTCATCAGCATTGTGGTTCTCTCCCCACTTAACGCAGTGTGACTGCATTTCGCAGTTTACACCGGCGTGGCCGAACCTTTGGCAATGCATGCATTGGTTGCTGTTGCTGTGTCTGCTGCTGTTTTCGGCTGCTGTTGTTGTTGCTTTTTGGCTGGTGCTGTGGCTGTAATTTTTGTAGCTGTTCTTTTGACTGCTGCTGTCGTTGCGCTTCTTGTTGGTGCACCTGTAGCGACTTATTTCCCTCGATCTCTTTCCATTCTCTCTCACGGCGTGCATCTTGTTTGCTTTTTAGCGCGAGTATAAGGGGATCCAGATGTGATTTGAGACGCAGTTTTTCCGCCTCCACTACTCCAATTTGGTCAAGAATTTCTTGTTCCTCGTTATCTTCCTCGGCCGACGCCTCTGACGTGGAGAGGTTCACAAAGGCATTGCTATCGCCCGTGGTAAAGTGCACTTCTCCACCTTCTGACATGTATTCAAAACCCGCCACTACTTACTTTGTGCTATTGCATTTGTTAGAATAGATTTATCTAAAGATTGACTAATCACACTCCGAAACTAATTAAACACTGGGAAAGCCGATAAATGTCCACTCTTGCTTCCACAGTTCAAGATCGACTGCCTCTTTTTTGCCTTTTCCTGTAATGATATTTATTATTTATTTAAATTGTATTTAAAAACTTTTTTTTTTATTTACCTTGCCACCACCCAGATTTGAACTCGGCTCCTTTTTCATGTCTTGTCTATGCGCTACTCACTCAGCCACCCTAATACATATATGCGCGTGTCGAAAAAGGGTAACTTAAAATGCGTTTTCGTTATCCACTTGCGGAAAGTAATTGGCGTGTATAAGTTGTTTTTATAATATAATTCTAAGCGAATAAAAGTTTGCATTATTAAAAAGGGAAAAAATACTCGCACGGACACAAGTCCAAAATTATCTTTTTTGACTTATGTCCCACTTCAGTGGGACCCTTATGCTTGGCCCGATTATGGGATTTGGGGTGGGGTCCATTCTGAGTGTATGCAATTTTTTTTTTTTTGGTTACATTTTTTTTTCGATTTATTGTGAAAATTTATAATTTGTTCTCGCGATACACGCGACTTAAGCTTTTAAGAGCTGGACGGTATTCTAACAATATATAATAATATAAAATTTTACAGAAATCCAATGTACCTGCCTACCGTTACCGAGAAAGCCATCAATTAAAAAAAAACGTTACGTGAAAGGTACCATTAATAAACTTTTCCCGTAAACTTTATTCGGATGCAATAATATCTTGTGCCAAAAAAAAATTCTTGAAATTTTTTATCAATATCGTTAGATATACATACAGACGAGCAGACTGACAGGCTGACTGATTGACAGACTGGCAGACAAACAAACAGTCATTTTTTGTCGATCAATTTTTAGGCTTCTCTGTAATCGTTTGATGGTTAGAATTTTTTTATTTTTTACGAATGCATAACTTGCCTTATAGTACCTATAATCGCAAGTAAAAATAATGCGTGTTCAAAATACCGATTAAATGGCTTGGGACCAAAACCAAATTAAGGAGGATTAACGATGTATTAAAGAAACAAAAAAATACTGATTTTAGAAATGCCAATTTACCAAGTATTACTGTGATACCGAAAATATATTATTTTGTGTTGCTTGAGATGGTTTGCCAACACAGAAAACTTTGTTATAGCACTGGCTCATCATATAGTGCAGTGTTAGTTGTTAGTAGGCAAACTCTATCACAAATAACACTTACACAAGTAAAAAATGAAAATATAAAAAAATAATATTACGTCAAAAACAAAACAAGAACATAATATGAAACAAAAACCTTTAGGAGCGTGGAGCACTGGTTTTGAGTATATTTTTTAATTTAATTTTACTGATATTGAAATCAAAAATGTTTGAATTGCAATTTAAAAGTCTACCCATACGTTTCAAGGGCTCATGCATACCATAGTTGGTCCTATGTGTTGGGACTTTAATCAAGTCGTGGCGACGGATATTAAAACCTCCTCCCCGATAATTAGCTAGTAACTTAAATTTTGTCAACGACTCTAACCGCATTCCAATTTGAAGATTATCTAAAAATAATTGGCGATATCGTAGTACAAAACTTTCTAGGCCTCGATTTGGAAAAGATCAATAGAATTTTTAGATGCTTCAAAAATATGATGAAAGCTCGTTCACAAGTTATTTATTTGACACCTAACGCTGTTAATGAAATGTGCATTAAATGTTATCAGAATCAGAAATTTCATTTAATACTGCATTAATAAATCATTTTGTATTTTGTTCGACCTTCAACTTCGCTTTATATACACCTGTACTTTAACGTTCGCTTATAAGTATATTTGTATTTCTACGTGGTTCACGCAATGAATCCGCACCGCAAGCGCGCAATGGACAAAATAAGAGCCAAAGCCAAACACTAAAAGTAAAAAGAAATTAAAGCTCTCTTTTTGTCCTTATTCTGGTTTTCACGTTTGGCATGGCATGGCATGAGGTTCGTTTACGCATAGGTACAGAGAATGAATCCGCACCGCAGCGCATAGCCACAGGCACAGCAGGCTCGCTCAAATATAAATAAATACCAATTCTCTTCTCTATGATCCTGTTTCATGATACATATATATCAGCAAGTGGACTTGCTTTTGAAAAATCGATTTTTCAAAAAAAAAAAAAACATTTTGTTTTTAATCGAAACTTTTTTTTATTTCAGTATGCAGTTTTATTAAAACTTCTATTGAGCAAAACAATAATTTTAATCTGACCATCCAATAGTGAGAAAGTCGAAACAAAAGTCGGTTTACAATAGCGTTTAGACTTTCTAGGAGCTTCTGCGTAAAAAATCAAATTAATTGCATCCCAGAGAATCGAAAACCAAAAAATGGTTCTACTACAGTTACCAAAAATAATCATTTTTTTATCAAAAGGTAGCCTTTCCCTTCATTAATGAATTATTTTATAGCAGGCCACAAATACAACTGCGAATTTTATTCTCCAGGCTCGCCAATATGTCCATCTGATACTAACAAAACACCAGACCTTATAGACTTTTTCGTAATTAAAGGTATTAAACGAAATCACATAAGTCTCGAAAGTAATTATAATTTATCATCAGATCATACTCCAGTAATTTTATCACTGAGCGAAGCAGAAATAATAGAAAAAGTAATCCCAAGCTCGTGAATAAGAGAACAAACTGGAACGAATTCAGAGATAAATTTGAAAGTTTTATAAGCCTGAGATCCCCTATGCAAACAATTGAACAAATTGATCAGAAAGTAGAACAATTTATTGCTAATGTCCAACAGGCTGCAAAAGAAAGTACTCCAACTATTTCGAACGCGAGAGAAAATGAAATAAAATATCCTGTCGAAATAAAAAAGCTAATATTGGAAAAAAGAAAAGCTCGAAGAAAGTTGCAAACTATGAGATTCCCAGATGATAAGGCAGTTTTTAACCGTCTTAACAACGAATTAAAAATAAGAATCAGTGAGTTAAAAAAAATTCACTTAGTAGATTCCTAAAAAATCTGATGATGGATGCTTCTTCCGAATACTCCTTATGGAAAGCAGCCAAGCGCCTAAAAATACCTCAGACACAAAACCCGCAGTAAAATCTCAAGATGTAAATGGATCGCAAGCCCGAAACAAAAGGCTGATCTCTTCGCTGAACATCTCGCGAATATTTTTAAGCCATTCCCAGCAAACACAGCTACAGATCCCTTACAATTTACTGATAGAAACGACGAATGTGAAATACCTTTTATCACGCTCGAAGAAGTAAGAAGCATGTGTTAACATAAGTTGTCTAACAAAAAATCACCAGGGTAAGATCTAATAACTGCACAGGTTTTGAAAGAAATGCCGTTAATAGCCTCCAAGAAGCTCCAATTTATAATAAACGCATGCCTTAAACAAAGATATGTTCCACGTCATTGGAAAACTGCAGAAGTCATTGTTATACCTAAGCAAGGTAAGCCACCAACAGAAGTAACATTTTACAGACCAATATCGCTTATACCAATCATGGCAAACGTTTTTGAAAAACGCCTCCTGAAAAGGCTTAACAAAATAATAGAAGAAAGAAGACTAATTTCCGCCATCAGTTTGGATTCAGAAATAAACATTCCACGATAGACCAAGTGCATCGAATTACGGATGTTGTGGAAAAGAACTTGAAGAAAAACAAGTATTCCGGCTATATTTTTAGATGCTGCTCAAGCCTTTGACAAGGTTTGGCACTTGGGACTTGAGTACAAACTGCACAGGGACCTTCACAGGCAGTACTACGAAATTCTGAAATCCTACATTACGAACCGACTCTTTAGAGTACAGTACGACCAAAATTACTCGGAACTAAAGAAAATTGAAGCCGGTGTACCACAAGGAAGTGTCTAAGGAACAACCCTGTATCTGTTATATACAAGGGATATTCCAGTGGACATCAACGCTATCATGGCCACCTTTGCTGACGAAACGGCTATATTGGTGCCAGATAAATCCGATAAGAAGGCTACACAAAAATTACAAAATGCGGTCGATAAAGTTAGTGAATGGACGCAGAAATGGCGTATCAAGTTACACGAAAAAATCGACGCATATAAACTTTACAAACAAAAACATAAACAATGTTCCAATATTTATAAAGAGTACAGCAGTACCTTACTCAAATACCGCCAACTACCTTGGAATGACTTTCTATGCAAATCTTAAATGGAAAGAGCACATCAAAAAGAAACGAGAAGAACTAAACTTGAAGTACAGATAAATGTACTGGTTACTAGGAAAGAACTCTGACCTATTTATCCAGAACAAACTAATGTTGTATAAGCAAATACTGAAACCCGTGTGGACATATGGCATACAAATATGGGGCAGGAAAAATAAAACAAATGCTGAATCCACCAATTATAAAGCAAGGTCCTTCGTGGAATAATTAGTGCCCCTTGGTATATAAGAAATAGCGTCTACATCGTGACCTTCAAATTGAAATGATTACAGAAGTGGTTAAAAAACACGCTGCATCGCACAATCAGCGACTGCAAAGTCATATCGACTCCAAAATGGAGGCCGTCTTAAATATACGAGGCATTGTTCGGAGATTAAGAAGAACCAAGCCTTATGTGGTGATTGTCCAAAAGATATGGGAAAGTCTTATAACATTAAACTTCCCGCAATGGGATGTACATATAAATTAAGAAAGTAAAATCATTTGTCGATCTTTCATAGATTGGTCCTGATTCACCGATGGTTTTAGTGCGGTAAAAGTGCCACACTACTCGGTACCGATTCTTGCCGATTGTCTTTTTAAGATTCCCATCGGATAAAAAAAATCATTATCAACATCATCCATTCTGAAAACACGATTAAAAATCCACATACGTGCGAAAACTCGTTCAAAAACCGTCCAATCATAAGCATTAACAAATCAAAAAAACAACATCCAAACATCAGCATATAAGTACATACGACCAACAAAATACACCAGTTTCATCCAGTATACCAATACACACATACTAACATACATCATCCATTCACACACACATCATCTATCCAAACTTACCTACAATAGCCAACATAATATTTTTAAATAAGGGCTAAGAACCAACTTTCTTTCACTCCTTCTTAAAAAAAAGAATCACTGTACATACATACATGACATACAAAAACAAGATTTAATTTTCTTCATAACTATGTAGGTATAATATTCAAATTCGTTCAAATTGAGCTTTTTCTTCTTAAGCCTATTAAATAAAAAAAAAACAAGTAATACAACAACAAAAATATTTACTTACTTACTTACTTAAGGTGGCGCTACAGTCCGGAGTGGACCAGGGCCTCAACCAACAAGTTTCTTCCAGTCGGCTCGGTTTCTAGCTATCTGTCTCCAGTTTCGCACACCAAGTTGGTTGAGATCCTCTTCCACTTGCGTGCGCCACCTTTTACGCTGTCCACCTCTACTGCGCTGTCCCACGGGGCAGGATTCAAAGACTTTCCGGTCCGGAGCATTGGTGTCCATTCGCTCTAGGTGACCCAGCCATCTCAGTCGTTGGCTTTTCAATTTTGTGACTAGGTCGTTATCGCTGTACAGCCCGTATAGTTCGTTGTTGTATCGTCTTCTTCATTCCCCATCTATGCAGACGGGACCAAAAATCACCCGGAGAATTTTCCTCTCAAAACAACCTAACGCGTTCTCATCGACCCTTAACATTGTCCATGTCTCCGCACCATACATCAGGACTGGGATGATGAGCGTTTTATATATGGACAGTTTAGTTGCTCGCGAGAGGGCTTTGATTCTCAATTGCCTTCTTAGCCCAAAGAAACAGCGATTGGCAATAGTAATTCTGCGTTTGATCTCAGCACTGTTATCATTCGCTGAGTTTATAGTGGATCGTAGGTATACAAAGTCTCTGACCACTTCAAAATTATAGCTGTCTATAGTGACGTTCTGTCTGAGACGCCGGTGCTGGGTGTTCTTTCTTGTTAACAGCATATATTTTGTTTTGCTACCGTTCACTGTTGAACCCATCTTCTTGGCTTCCTTCTCAGCACTCACGAAAGCACCATTGACATCACGCTTTGTTCGTCCGATTATGTCAATATCATCAGCGTAAGCGAGTAAGTGGACGGACTTTTGAAAGATTGTGCCTCTAGTGTTGACGTGAGAGTTGTTGACTATTCTTTCAAGAATCGTCGCCCTGCATAAAACCTTTTTTGACATCAAAGGCATCTGTGAGGTTTTTGCCGATCTTGATGAAGCAGCGTTCATTCTCCATCGTCATCCTGCATAAACGAACGAGTTTGGTAGGGATGCCAAAACAAGACATGGCTCTATATGGATCGTGTCTGTAGATGCTGTCATACGCGGCCTTGAAAGCGATAAAAAGGTGGTGAGTATCGATTTGAAATTCCTGGGTTTTTTCCAAGATCTGCCGTAGTGAGAATATTTGGTCGATAGTGGACTTCCCTGGCCTAAAGCCATATTGATAAGGACCTATCAGGTTGTTGACGAAAGGCTTCAGGCGCTCACAAAGTATGGCAGAGAAGATCTTGTAGGCGGTATTAAGAAGACTGATGCCTCTGTAGTTGGTGCAGGCCAGAGGATCGCCTTTCTTGAGGATCGGGCAAACAATGCTGAGGTTCCATTCATCGGGCATGCTTTCTTCCGACCATATTTTGCAGATGAGCTGGTGCATACTCCTTACCAGTTTATCGCCAGCCGCTTTGAACAACTCGGCCGCAAGACCGTCAGCTCCAGCAGCTTTGTTCGACTTAAGTTTAAATATATCTATCTTTACTCCGTCAAGATCGGGTGGACGGTATTGTTGGCCTACGTTGTCCAGGTTGAATGGTACAGTCTGCACAATAGCGGGATTTGGTTCGTCATCGCCGTTATACAATTTACAGAAATAATTTTTCCATATCCTCAGCACCGACTGCGATTTTACTACGATGTTCCCCTGGTCATCCTTGCAGGTTTCGGTTCGGGACTTGTACCCCTGGGAAGTTCATTTTACTTTTTGGTAAAACTTCCGAATTTCATTCCTGCAATGGCATCCCTCTATTTCCTCGATCGCGCGCTTCTCATGCTCTTTCTTTTTCCTTCTTAGAAGCTTGTGTTCCTCTCTCCTCTTCAGCTCGTAGAGCTCGCGAGCAGCTATAGTCCTTCTATGCAGCGCCGCTTTGTATGCCTGTTGTTTGGCTGTGTGTACTTGCCAGCATTCTTCATCGAACCAGGGGCTTCGCTGTGGTGGTTGTGCGAGGCCAACCACGTTAGAGGCGGTATCTCTGATTGCTTCCTGGCAACTCTTCCACTGGTCTTCGATACTTGCATTTGACGGCAAAGGAAGATTTAAAAGGGCGTCAGAGACTTGATCGGAAAAGGACCTTTTGATTTCCTGCGACTGTAGCCGTCCGACGTCAAATTTTCTCACAGTATTTTCCCGTTTTGCCTTTGCTCTGGATATCCTTAGCATTACCTTGCCTACAACGAGGTAGTGGTCCGAGTCCTCGTTGGCTCCTCGGAACGTTCGTACATCCTTGATACTAGAGGAGTGCCTTGCTTCGCTCGCAATGTGGTCAATCTGGTTGGAGGTTGAGTGACCAGTAATTCGCCATGTCCCTTTGTGTATATCGAGATGCGGGAACTGCGTACTGGCTACCACAACATTTCGCCCCGCAGCAAAGTCGATTAGCCTGAGTCCGTTATCGGATTTGGTGTCGTGCAGGCTATATTTTCCGATTGTGCCAACAAAGACGTTTTCTCTTCCTAGTTTGGCATTAATATCGCCTAAGACAATTTTAATGTCATAACTAGGTCATTGCTCATACGTCTTGCTTGTCCAGGAGCTCGTAGAACTCGTCCTTGGTGTCTTCATCTATCTCCTCTGTGGGGGCATGCGCGCATATGAGGCTGATGTTGGCGAATTTAGCCTTGATGCGAATTGTCGTGAGGCGCTCGTTCACAAAGTTGAAACTCAAGACTTCTTGTCTAAGTCTGCCTCTAACGACGAATCCACATCCAAAAAGGCGTTGCCCTTGTGGTCGATAGCAGTCACCATAGTAGATATCGCCGTCTTTCAATTTTCGTTTGCCCGGCTCATCCCATCGCACTTCTTGGATGGCGGTGATGTCTGCTTTGTAGCAGCCTAGGGCCTCTACTAAATGTTTGGCTGCACGTGGTCTATAAAGAGACAGAACATTCCGCGTGCAAATCCGAAATTCGTTGTCCTTATTTCGTTGCAGGGTTCGTCAACAGTAAATCCGTCCGTATCCGAGGATTGTTGTTGCTTCGAAACTGAAAGTAGCTTTACGTGGCCGGGAAGTCACCCCGAGGGCACGACCCCCAACCTGGAGGACCAGACCCTTACAATTTAACTCCAAGGGCGGGGAGCCGGATTCACCGCTCCTTATAGGCCTGAGCTCCGAATATTCGTAGTAGCCCGTATAAGGTGTTCACTAAGTAGTTCAGCCTCACTGACGTGTTGACGCCAATCAGTGACTTCCCGCGTCCTACAACGCCCAACCATCAACAACAAAAAAAATACCATTCTACGATGCTGTGCACAACATCAGGAGGAATGGGCTAACACCAAAACGTAAAAAAAATACACGTTTTGTGTGAATAAAAATTATGTAAAGTAATGTGGTAAGTGAACTTTACCCATAACAGTTTAGGGGTATTCACGATCCGATGCAACAAAAAGGTGTACAATTGCAAATTTTTTTTCTGTAAATCGTGGACGCACCTTTTCTATTCTATAGCAACACTGGAGTAAAAATGCAAAATTAGTTTGACCACACACGTTTCTGACAAAAAAAAACAGTTACCAAGCTGTCAACGACACAAAAATTGCAAAACCTTACAGACCAGTTGCACCGCATCGTGAATGTCCCTTTTATTTTTTATTTGAACTTACTATAAGAATAATTCAATATTTCATTTTCTGTTAATTTTTTTTTAATTTTTAAATTAATATTAAAATTTTAAAACAGTTATAGCTACTTACAAGATAAGAAAAATATAAAGAAAGAGAAGGTAGAAAGAGAAAAAATAGATACAAAAGCAAAAACAAAAATATATAATAAGAAAAAGAGTATAAACATTCACATTTATTTTATGTTTCCATAATTTGGTATTTGATTTTTTTTTATATTTTTATTTTTAGTTTGTAATAAGATATTTTAATTTTGTTTATTTATTGAACTAAATTTTTTCTTGATATTTATTTGTTTCTAATTGTTTTTTTCTGACTGTATTGATTTTAATAAAATATTATTTATTTTATTAATTTGAAGTTAAGAAACATATGTTTTGATTTTCAAGATTTTTTTTAAGACAGGTGGGTTAGGCATTTTCCACTTTTACTCTCTCTCTCTTGAGTTTTGAGTTTGAAATCAATCCGATGATTTTTGTTTTTGCATTTTCGGATTTTGAATTTTGATTTAAAAACCGTGATTATGGTTATTTTTTTTTTAAATTTTAGGTTGATGTGGCTCTGACATGAAGGGCTATGTGATGATGAAGGTGAAAGGTACAATGAAAACATAACATTTTGTTCTCGTATTCGTTTAGGAGTACCAGAAATAGTTTAGGTTTAACCAGGTTGGTCGCATCGTCTTACTCATAGAGTGAGATCGTGTGACAATACTCACACACACATGTGCTCAAAACAATTCTTCACAAATAGAGACAAGTCAGCTTCGCGAACATTTTCATACAAATTTTGAAACGGCATTAAAATGTAACGGCCGTCGTATTTCCAACCACAAGAATACCGACCACCCATACATTTAGCTATCAGGATAGTTTTAGAGTCCCTGTAAGCTCTAAGACCTACGGGTAGTGTTCGGAGTGAATAGCTTAAGGGGTTGAGATTTTGATATATTATCCCATTACTCGATGTCAGCTTGGGGTGCGTTACAGGTGGCGCCCAACGTGGGGCCTGATTTTGTGTTTTTGAGTACAATTAAAAAAAATAGTAATTTAAATCTATCTATATTTGCGTGTCGGTGTGATCAAAAATTTTAGTGCTTTACTCTATTTATTAACTTAATTTCTAAGTTTTTTTTTTGTATATATATATTTTTATATTCTATGACAATTTTCCGAGAATTAGGTGAAATCCTCAAGTAGTCTGCAGCTGGTATACGTTAAATACTTATTAATTTAGAAATTTTTTTTCTGTATCGGCAATATAAATTTAGTAATTTTTCTCCCAAATTCTAAATTGAGATTGGAAAAGATGTCCAGTAATGGGTGTTATCCTCACCTAGTATGTTGCTTCGAACATTTATCTTTTTGCAGACTAAAAGTATTCTTAACCTTCGAATAGTTTCAGCATTATTTCTTAAATTTAATTTTTTTTTTGATAATTTTTTGGTTTCATGTTTTGACCGATAGCGATGGCTTGGAACTTGACTATTTATTTATTTTATTTCATTGAGGGCTAATACAAAGTAAGATATAATATCTAATAAAGTATTGCTAAGCTGAGATAGAATCTAATATTATTGTTATGAGAGTTACAGCAATTGTTTGTCTAGGTACTCGTAGCTAGGTAGATATTGCATTGTATATACATTTCTATAGTACTATCATGAAGGAGTCACCTGGTAGATTCTATAAGAATTACTATCTTGGCCTCATTTGCAAAATGTGTATAGCCTAATTGAAAACCAAGAGGGAGCATATGCTTTAACATTTTCTAAAGTTAAAGCAGGAGAAAAAATTATACCTTTTTAAGTGAAAACCAAAAGGTAGAAGAATGCATATGCTTTAACATTTTCTAAAGTAAAAGCAAGACAAAAGAAAATATACCTTTTTTGTGTATTTTTCTTTCCTCACATTTATTTAAAATTGGAGAATCTACTTATGTTTATACATACATATGCATGCATTTTTGGAAGAATTGTATCCCGTTCGACCTAGTTTTGGTTTTTGCATTATTATAATTATATATATAGGTATATGTGGATTAAATGTTTGCGTTCGTTTTGTTTGTGTTCGTTTTGTGTTAAAAAAAAACACTTTTTGACCTTGATTTACTGCACTTTTCGTTTCGACAATAAATTTGTTTGAAAATAAATTTCTCCGCCGGTTTGTTTTAAGTTAAAAAAAAAAACATATTCAATTTAGGTTAATTGTGTCCGTAGATAAGTAATTGTGTTGTGATGAGTGTAATTCACGCAATTTTTAAATACCTACCTACCTATGAATTTAAATAAACTCTTTTTGTGTGATAAAATTGTTGTGGCATTGAAGATAGGTAGGTATGTACTTATGTAGGTACCTTTAATAAGATATTTAAATACCTACAATGCTTTTGATTTAAATTCAGTTTCAAACCGTATTGGAGTAAAAATTAAAGACTTAAATAAAATACTACCGACGTATAAGAATTATTTTTTCTCACATGACCATATTAAAGCAATAAATTTACGTTTTTCTAATATGATACCAATGTAGGTAGGTATAGGTACCTACTAACATTTAAAAAATAAATTTTATGAGATAACTTTTTCATTTTATTTTGTTTAATACTTACCTATACCTATCATTAGGAATGCATTATTCTTGGCATTTGTGATTGAAAAGAATGTGTATAACTTTTTACTTGCGAGATACTACCTGCATATACCTATATGGCAAGTTTTGGATTCGTAAAAAATTTAACCCGAGATTTTGATCAAACTTTATATGACGATGATAGAGAACACGAATGAATTGGGTCCAGCAATTCCGTCTATCTGTCTCTCTGTGAGTCCACCGCCTAAACGCATGCATAGATTTTCTTCAATCTTGGTAATAATAATGTTCTGTCGGTAATAGGATATGCCCATAGGTATTTTGCATTTTTTAAGATGAAAAATAACGGTACAAAAAGGTAAATCTTGAAAAAATTAGTGGATTAATGAAGGGAAAAAGTACTTGGTAATCGTTTTTTTTTTCTTATTGGAAAAATGGTTATTGTTCACGATTTTCTGGAACACGGCTTATTTGATTTTTTTTTATTTTATTATGGAGAAGCTCCCAAAAACTTCAACCAAAATGTTTCAACAAATTTGTTTAACTCAATGTATTTCGAAAAACACTTCATTGATTTTTTCAAAACCTCGTATTTAATAGTTGTTGATATTATCTTGAATAGGTACTTAAACAAAAATGTTGTGCGGAAACAAAAAAACAACGGGTACCGTTGTAACACAAATGTTAGAAAAAAATTTTGATAAAACAATATGTGTGCGTTATAAGAATAGTGCAGTCCACTTTTAAGAAAACAAAAATATATTTTATCATTGATTTTTTCTGAAATATAAAACATATTATGTAATAGGTACCATGTAGGTTATCATACATTTAAATGTACATATCTTTAAAAATCACATGAATATTATGCATATTTCACCAATCATATAAAATTATGTTTATTTCTATAGCTACCTACCACTTCCATCCTTCAATTTTATTATAGGTACTGTGAGTGTCAAAAGTGGGTAAAAACCCATGTGATTAATTGAATAATATACAATTTAATAAAAATAAACAATCATAAATGGAATTTCAATTATATAAAACAAAGGCTTTATTTATTAGCAGTAAATAAAAATAAACATTCAAAATAAAACTAATACATTTGTCACTAATAAAATATAAAAAAAATTAATAGTTATGGCGGTGGAGGTAAATCTTTCTTTTTAAATCACTTCAGATTGTAAGCTGTAGTTGTGTTTAAGAGCAAACATAAATTGACTAACAACAATTACAATATCGTAAGAAGAGACCGACCCAACTCCACTCAAGGAGGAGGCGTCGCAATCTTTATACGTAAAGGCATTATTCATAAGGTAATATGTAATAGTGATGTGCGAAAATTTCGGACGCTAGAGACATGCATCATATGCATTCACCTCCAACAGGGGAAGCGAATGTATGTAATCGCTGCCTATGCACCGGAAAGACCTCAGCCCACCCAGTTTATAACAGAGCTTGAAAAGCTTTTTGAATGCTTAAGATTGAGCTCGGAAGAAAACTTTTACATATTAGCCGGTGATTTAAACGCCAAACACATAGATTGGGGAAATCAAATACAAAATCCTCGAGGTAACCATTTGTATAATTGGATGGGTCGATACAACCTTGCGTATCGCCTCGATCTTCTAGCCACAGAGAGGCCATCGTTTCCAAGAAGCGGTGCCTATCTGGATCTATTGCTGAAAGACGCAAGACTAACAATTACTGACACTGTGGGTCAACGACCAAGAAATTGTTTACGAACGATCGAGTACGACAGTGACTAATGAGGATTCGCCGCCGTTATACAACTTCCGAACGAGCTTATGGAGTTGGAGGAGTATGTGCTTGTGCATACTTACAATTACAGTAAGGTGCGCTGGCCACGCTTCACCAACGCCTTATTGAGGGAATTACGTTCGAATGGTATAGCCCCACCAAATGACAGGAACCTAACAAATACTGAAATCGACAGATCCTTAGAACAAATTGACGAAACGATTCTACGAACAATGAACAGAACAATACCGAAATACAAAGAACGTAACGTAACTGACATGTACCGTAACGCGACAATTGACGTGGACTTCTAACAAGACTAAAACGCTTGTACAGACGGTTTACTGATACACGAGATCTGGAGATTAGGGCACTGAAGTCGTCCGTCAAAAACATCAACCAATTGATCAAAGAAAATTATAGGTGGGCTATAAATTTGTTCTGGGACAATAAAATTCATGCCGTTAACTCTAGCGACCCAAGTATGTTCCCAAAAATTAATAAGATTTTTAGAAGAAAGGACCGAAACGATCTTCAGAGGATGCCGTATTGGACGATGACCTCTATATAGTCGAAGATCCTCAGGAGAGAGTGGAGGCTGTGGGGGCTGCTTTCCAGAAAGTGTACAAGGTGAATGCTAGCATTCGCCCGAATCATGACCTGGAGATCAGAGCTCTGCTTCATCACTTATGCCTCCGGAATGATATAACCGAATGGCGATCTGAGAACCTTGGTTTTACCGGGTTTAATGATGATGATTTGGCAAACGCCATAATCGCCGACCGAAATGGGCCCAGTCCCTTGTTAATTTCGAAGCATGAGCTCCAGTTCATCTTCGATTCATTAAAGAAAAAGAAGTCAGCAAGAGTCCATGGTATATCCAACGTTGTACTACGACATTTGCCTCAAGAAGCAGTTGACATTTATACCACACTGTTTAACAACGCGCTGAATAATGCATATTATGCAGTGCGGTGGAAGACCGCTGTGGTGCACCCTCTCCCAAAAAAGGGAAAGGACAACTCCAATCCGGCGAATCTCCGGTCGATAAGTCTTCTTCCGAGTATCAGCAAAGTATTTGAAATGGTTATTAATAGAGCTCTGTTCAAGTGGGCGGAGGACAACAATATCATCCCGGATAATCAGTTCGGTTTTAAGGCGGGACATGACGCAATTCATGCCGCGTCTAAACTAGTTTCTGATATCCAATGGAACAAAACTAAAAAGCAGTGTACGGGTGCCTGTGTGGTTGATTTGGAGAAGGCCTTCGACACCGTATGGTTAGAAGGTCTCTATCTAAAGCTTACCAGACTAGGTATAAGTAAACCTCTATTGTATATGCTTTATAACATGCTAAATGGTAGAAAGTTTGTTGTCAAGAGTGGCAATGTAACTTCTACCGCAATTTTTAATAATAAAAATGGTCTTCAGCAGGGAGCGGTTAAGTCGTCGATTCTATTCAGCATTTACACCAGCGATCTGATAGGTAGTCTAACTCAGGCAATTGCGTACGCCGACGATCTAATTGCGTACAGAACAGCTAATACAGTTGAGGTCATCAAAAGTCTCTTGCAGAGTGACTTCGACAAGATTCAGCGATATTGTTATGACTGGAAGTTGAAAATCAACTTCCAGAAATCAGAAACTATTTTGTTTAGGACTCCGTTGTCTAGCGCCTCAAGGGATACGAGAAAGAACTGGCGTAAGCTGGTGATCGTAGGGCCACATGGACATCCACTGGCGAGTAAAAGTGTAGTAAAGTACCTTGGCATCTGTTTGGATGGTGATTTGCTACATGGCCCTCATCAGGCCGATGATTGCCTACGGATGCTGAACAGCTTCGTGATATTTAAAGTCGATTAAGATATGTCTTGGCCAACTTACATACATTTAGGGTAATTAGGTATAGGGAACAGTCGGGGTGGCACAAAAAAAAATTAAAAATATGTATGTATGCGGAGGCATATGTGCATGTACCTGCGTAACAGTACACATGTACGTATGCAAAATATAAACAAAAAAAATTTTAAAAACGAAAAAAAAAATGCTGCTGTGGCTGTTCTAGTTTTTAAGTAGTCTTAAGTGGTTTTGGGTATATTTAGGTATCTTAAGTAGTTTTAGTTAGTATAAGTTAGTTGTATATAGTTTTAATTATTTTTATCCTAGCTTTAGGTAGTTTATAAGAAAAAACTAAAAATATGATATGATGCCGAGTTTTTTTTTTAATATGTTTTCTTGGTAAAATAAAAATAAAATAATTAGAATTAATTAAAATAGATTTAAGGTCGAAAGACATTAGAATTAAGAGATATAGTTTATTTTAGAGCGCCCGTAAAGAGCCAGTAAATTAGTTGTAAGTTATTGATAATTAGGCTAGTTTTAAACATTTTTGTCTAGCTTCAAGATAGTTATAAGTGAAGATTAAATAAAAATGAATTTAAAAAAAAAAAAAAAAAAAGTAGTGCAAAATTACTTTGGAAACGTAAGAATCTATTGTAGATTTGAAGAAAAAGGAACATCATATAGGGAAAATGGCCAAATTGTTAATAGATACCTTGTTTCAGTGAACAAAATATTGATAAATTTGAAAAATTTAAAACATTGGAAAATTTCAAAGGTACTTGAAAACTAAAAAAGCTAAATACAGAAAATAGTGAACAAAATGTAAGAAACACAGTCAAACATGGTGAAGGTTCAGTGAAGGTATGGAGGTGCATGGCGGCATTTGGGGTCGCAAATCTTGTCTTCATTAAAACAACAAAGAATAAGCAAGACTATTTTAACATCCTAAAGAATAACGAGCAACCGAGCTTAGACAAATTAGGTTTGCTTAGCAATTGGATCTTTCAACAAGACAATGATCCTAAGGATACCTCGCTGCTCGTTAAAGAATGGTTGCTTTATCGAACTCCAAAACAACTCGATCACCCTCAAAATCGCCGGACCTAAACACCATAAACATTTATGGGATCAGTTGGACACTCAAATTCGTAAAAGCATTATAGAGAACAAAGAAGATTTAAAAAAGGCTTTAGTTGAAGAATCGTCCAAATATGTTCTGATGTTACAAATAACTTTGTTCTACCCATGCCAGGTAGACTTAAAGAATTTATAAAATCTAAAGAGAGCCAAACGAAGTAATAATTGAATATATTTATTAAAGAAATAACAGATGTTTATTTACTTTTGACATGTAAGATATGGAATATGTTTAGTTTTTTATTGTAGCGAAAATTAGATTTATTTTGAATTTGTATGTTTATTTTATTTACTGCTATAATAAAGCTTTTGTTTTATATTGTTGGAAATCGATTTTTCTTTGATTTGTTGTTTATATTGTATAATATTCAACAAACCCTATGGGTGGTTACTTACTTTTGACATTCACGGTATGTACATATTTACATACCTAGGTCCCATCTATGCACGTATAGGTATACATTACCCTCCTAAGTTACATGATTAAAATCCATAATCTAGACTTAAATATACATTGTACGTAGGTGCCTACATACTCATGTAACTATTCCTAAGTAATGGTTTTAATATCGAATCCTACTTATTGAAAAAAAGGCCAAACAAAAATCACCAAATCCAAATAGTTATATAGAATGAAATAAATAAAATCCAAACCATTAACAAACATACAAACTACCATTGTATACCTATACATGAGATGTATAAACGCAATTAAACTAGCCCAACAATATTCAGTACCAAACTATAGTAAGTGAGTAGCATTGTAAGTACGTAATTCAAGAATGCAAAACTATGTAGGTATATGAATGACAAAGCAGCAAAATTAATAAAATTGCTGCAAACACAAATAAAACGAGAAACAAAATACCTTCAAATGTTATCGTATATATGAACGATCAACTTCGTTTTCCTCTTTGTCTCATCCACTTAAAAGATAAAAAAATAAAACATGGGATGTCAAAAAAGAAATCACAATTGGTTTTCTGTCTTATACTCCTTTATGTTGTAGGAAACGAAATTAAATTACCTCAACACTTCTTTTTTCCCCTTTCTTCCTCTGCCGCCTCTACAAACTAATCTCTGCAAAGCTGAAAACAGCGACACAGACGACATCTGGATCATACAAGAAGAACCCAATTTTCATGTTCCATAGTAGTACTATAGAGATGTATATACAATTCATATACTTACCTACAATCCAAAACCTTTGGACACCTACTTACTATCTTATTTTGTACCTACAAACTTCAGAATTTCTAATATTTTTCGTTTAAACCTACCTAATTAAAAACTTTTTTTTTCACATAAAAAAGTATTGGGAATTCTTTTTATTGAACATTTGTATGTATTGCCAAATAAATAACTGCTACACACCCTACGTAACCTATACATTTCCTACTCTAAGTAATTATGTAGGTAGGTATACACCCAGTAAAAACATAATATTGTATCTACCCATGAATCAAAAAAACAAGATTACGACACTTCTTAATTTTACTTATTTTATTGACGGCACCAGAGATTAAAAATCTGCAAATTGTTGTTGCTTGTTGTTTGTGGATTAATGGATTTCGAACTCTGGTGACCTCAATAAAATAGGAAAAACAAAGAAGGGTCGTAATCTTGTTTTATTTGATTAATGGTATCTACCTACTTCCATAATGTAAGGTAGAACGTAGGTACCTACGATCTCATTCTATATTGCTTTAAGCACTTTTAAAGCAGAATTAGATTTTATGACATATATTTTAGATTTCAATTTTAATGTACCTACCTCTACCTTCATATTATGTTCATATTATATACCTATATTCTAAATATATACTATATACCTAAATTCTACATAGATACTTATATAATCTTAAATAATAAAATCATTCACAGGTTACAGGTACCTACCTCCTACAGGTAGTTGGTTATATAGGAGTATGTACCTACCTACTAATTATGTCATAGATTAAGTACCTAGGTCTAATCTAGTTTATAAGCCCACTGCCTGCCTACCTACATGCAGGCTGAACCTTTACTTATTTACAATTATAATACAATTTGTACTCATCTTTCTTACCGTCAAGAAGAACACAATATACCTACAACTCTATTTATACGATACGCAGTTTATTTGATGACTCATCTTAAAAATATTGTACCATATTATAACAAATACCCAATAAAAAAATCTTGCCTCATCTACAATAAACTTAAACACAACTAAGAATAATTGTAGTTCCTCCTCCAGGTCAAAAAAAAATCTAAATAGGAGGTTCCAAAACTTCATTTTCTTCACATTCCTATTTTTTTTCTCAATTTTCATAATTTTTTTTATCATCAAGCACAGCAAGAACGCAAAATACTTACGAATATCCTGCTTGCTTACACACCCTCACATCGCACGATCGATCTTCTACCTATTGCTGTCTACCCCAAACTTTATTTCTAACATAAACTAATAACTTATAGACCAGAAACCTCTGCTTTCATTTGACATTTGCCTACAAGTTGAAAATCGAACACAGGTAACATTTCTGTTCCTCTTCCAATAAACACATTGATAAAAACGCACCCAAGAATCGTTTCTGTTGCTTTTCCTATAGACACATAGACAACACAGCCCTAGTAATTTGTTTTTGTTCTGCTTTTCGATTTCCCATCTATTCATGGATAGAGTTTCAAAGCTATAAATACAACAATGGAATCAAATCGGTTTTGGGGGGTGAAACGTACGAAGGTTTCCAATCCTTATTATGGCTTATTTGTGATTTCTAAAAACAATTTCTATTTTGTACCCAATTAAATAATCCCTTATTACCTACACAATAAACTAAAACACAAATACAAAAAACGTTTGTCTCCTCCTCTTGGTTCAAAATTCCCTTAAAAATTAAAATAGGATCTTTCCCTAATACATCATTTTCTTTGTATATTTCAATTTAAAAAAAAATAAACAACCTATTAGCAATACAATAGAGGGATAGAATAGAGCTAGAGAGAGAAATTTTCAATCCCAAAAGAAAATACGAACAACTACATACTTATCTCTTCCTCCCATAAAATAAATATGACCAATCTACAATATTTCCCAAAAATAACCCTTTTTTAAATTAACGATTTTTTTATTTAAATTTTGGAAATTAATGTTCATGCATGTACAAATTCCAAGCACAAACCATTTTCTTTCCATAAAATAATAATGAAATTATTATGGAAAGAAAATAGTTTGTGCATGGAATTAGTACATTCATTTACATTAATTTCAAAAGTTTAAATAAAAAAAGTCGTTAATTTAAAATGGATTATTTTTGGGAAATATTGTAGATTGTGATATTTATTTTATGAGAGGAAGAGGGAAGTATGTAGTTGTACGTATTTTCTTTTTTCTTTTGGGATTGAAAATTTCTCTCTCTATCTCTATTCTATCCCTCTATTGTATCGCTAATAGGTTGTTTATTTTTTTTAAATTGAAATTAATTGAATTTTTAATTAAATTTAATTGAAATTACAAAGAAAATGAAGTATTAGGGAAAGATACTATTTTAATTTATAAGGGAATTTTGGACCAAGAGGAGGAGACAAACATTTTTTGCATTTGTGTTTTAGTTTATTGTGTAGGTAATAAGGGATTATTTAATTGGGTACAAAATATAAATTGTTTTTAGAAATAAAGTTTGGGGTCGCCAGCAATAGGTAGAATATCGATCGTGAGTGTGAGTGTGTGTAAGCAAGCAGGATATTCGAAAGTATTTTGCGTTCTTGCTGTGCTTGATCATAAAAAAAAAATTATGAAAGGTGAGAAAAAACCAGGAATGTAAAGAAAATGAAGGTTTGGAACCTCCAATTTAGATTTTTTTTTGACCTAGAGGAGGAACTACAATTATTCTTAGTTGTGTTTAAGTTTATTGTAGATGTGGTAAGATTTTTTATTGGGTATTTGTAATGATATTGTACAAGGTAAAGTAGGTACAATATTTTCAAGATGAGTCATGAGGGAGTAGGTACCTACCAAATAAACTGCGTAGATAGGTAGGTCCTAATGGTATGAATTTGATTGATCGTATAAAGAGAGTTGTAGGTTTTTGTGTTCTTTTTCTTGATGGTAAGAAAGATGAGTACAAATTGTATTATAAGTGTAAATAAGTAAATAAAGGTTCAACCTATATGTAGGTAGGCAGGCAGTAGGCTTATAATCTAGTTTAGGCCTAGGTAAGTACCCATGTACGTAAATAGTACATACCTATTATAACTACATGTAGTATGTAGGTTTCTGTGAATGATTTTATTATTTAAGATTGTAAGTATCTACTCGTATGTATATAATATGAATATAATATGATGGTAGAGGTAGGTACATTAAAATTGAAATCTAAAACATGTCATAACATCTAATTCTGCTTTGAAAGTGTTTTAAGCAATAAGTATAGGATAAGAACATAGGTAGGTATCTAAGTATAAATTATCTAGGCACACTCTAAGTCATCTACCTACAAGCATACATACCTACCTATCAACACCCATGTACAACGCTACCTACTATAAACTTTTGCACAAAGTAATAGGTTGGTAGATGGTGGTAGGTACACACCTTCACTGGTTTAATGAATCAAAAAATGTGTTGTTTTATGTAGGTAAATGTACAAAACTCGAATAAAATTTTAAAGTGGAGTGGTACCTATACTTATCTTCAACCTGAATTTCGAAATTTGAAATTTTAGTACTTATCTATATAGGAATCTACCTTCTTATTCAATACCGCCTCTAACATTTTGATTGCAGACTAATTTCTAAGATTTCAATTCTAATTTGTACATATCTTTACCTTCCTCGATATGTACCTACGTACCTTAAGTATGGAATGTACATTATATGACATAAATATCTACCTACTCTCTGCTATTAACCTACATATGTATGTACATATAAGCTGAACATTTAATAACTTACACTTGTGTACAATTTGAACTCATCTTTCATACTATCAAGAAGAAGAGAAAATACCTACAACACACATAATATGATCAATCTATAGTACCTACGTTCCTACACACTTTATTTCGTTTTCTCTCATGCCTCATTTTGAAAATATTGTACAATATCATGTCAAATAAAAATGCCCCGTATTAACGCACAATCCCTGAATAACACCCACCAAACAAACAAATTTTATTCCACCACACACCTAAACAAATCTCCTCAACAAATCCACCATTAGTAAAATAATTTTAACCAACTTTTATTATACACTTACCATTCTGAGTTGTATTTTGTTATAATATTGATATAATTTTTTTGCTATAAATTATCGCTTCCGGTATGATATTTACATGGCCAGTTGTCCTGGTACCAATTTAACCGTATAATGAATGCTGCGGGATAGGCTGCGCTGCGACGGTACCAGGTGTCTTGGAATAGCCTATACCCAACCCCTTTTAAATCGCTAGTGGATTATTTATTTTTATAACAAAGTTCCTATCAACTATGGGTGTTAGCATCGGTGGAGACTTTCTTCGAGTAGTCAAGACACAAACCTAATATAATACTACATAATCTGTTGAGCAAATTCTAAAATAATATGGCAAGTGTGTTCAAGAGACGTTTATATACCTAAACAAGAATAAATACTAGCGTATTGCCTAAAGATGGACAGTTTATATTTTGAGAGCGCAAGTGTGAAGTTGGTTGCAACAAAAGATATTGGATATTGAATTTTCAGATGTTGATTCTATTTTTTTAGTTTAGATTTCCAAAATATTTGAAGCTGTTTGTTTTGTAAGACAAGTTAATAATCTCATAAAAATATAAACCCAACAATTTGTAAGTAAAATCGGCCTGTATTCATTGAGCCAAAATTGTCTTAAACTGTAGTTTAGTAAGACATAGGTTTAACAGTGACTATCAATATGCCCCATTAAGTTTGCAATTGGTATACTTATAATATAAGTGGAATAATAAAGCGTTTAGCGTGTCAGATAGAAATAGGGGGGCTCCAGAGGGCAGCATGACATCCCTTACGCGCCGCGATGACATAAATAAATTCCTCTTCCAAAATTAAACATCACTAATTCATTTCTGCGTACTGTTAAAAATAAAAAATATTATTATGTTCACAGTTAAGGTAGCGAATGCGGGGAATTGCAATCTTGATACGGGAATTCGTTTTGCGGGTAATCGTTACTCGGGAAATTGCTTTCCGGGCAATCGTTATCTGTCAAATCGTTATCCGGGGAATTGTTTTCGGGGAAATCATATCCAAACTCACATACCACGTCTTATAACTTTAAAAAAACCATCAAAATTATCTATTTTTGGGTGAGGCACTGGTATTTATACCTTCAGGCAGCCCTTGTACGACGATTCCCTCACACAAAAAATAAACGTGGACTACAATTTTCAGTTTCCGATTTATTATTTTCTCAATAAATTTTGACCAGAAAAATACAAATTTTATACCAAAATTGATTTATTTCTTTCAAAAACAGGTGTAATATTTTAAAAATATTTTAGTCAAAATCCATTGATTTTTAGAAAATTTTAACTTTATACTTTGAGAGTTTTTCGACATGTAATTTTGAATCCGAACCCTAAGCAATATGATGTTTGTCCTTGAAATCGCTTTGAAGGTTTTTGATGTTTTAATTTTCTTTACCTACTCGCTTTCACAATGAATTAAATTTTTTTCAACAAATTTCAAGGTGTCTCGTGTCGTAGTACGAAAAGTAGAGATACCGATCCTATCACAGTCGTACTCAGTTCGAGCTCTGGTGTAGTGCTCTAGAATTTTCTAGAAAGGCCTTTAGATTTATGAATCTAGAATAATTATTACGCCTGCGCGTAAGCACTGTTGCAGTATTTTTTTTACGCGAATTTAATATTAGGATATCGAAACTACTAGAATTATGCGAATCCAATTGTAAATAAACAAAATAAATAAACGAAATAAAGAATTTAATCATTAACTACAATTGTGAATTTATGGATTATTAATACGATCGACGAAGGTACCTGCGAATGTGGGGGACAAACGAGAGAGAGAGAGAATATTGCAACACAAACTGCGACTATGATGCAGATAACTGGCTAGTCAGCTGGAGGTGGGTAAGTCGAAGTTAGGATTTTAAAAAAATACCATGGTTTTTTACACGATGCCAGAGAAAGAAAATAAAATGCACGACTGGATCGTACGAACATGCTCTTGTAGCTAACAAATTTAATGTAGCTAACCATTGAAGTTTAGTTAGTTAGGTGTAGTTAGCCTATGAAGGTTTAAAGCCTATGTAGGTAAGATTACCTTGATTCTTAGTAAAATGAATTGTCGAGTGGATGATTCAAGGAATAGTTACATAGGTACCTACCTACAAGTGAAGATTTAAATCTAAATTATGAATTTTAATTATGTAAGTTAGGAGAGTAAAATGTTTCTGCATATATATACAAATTGATGGAACCTAAGTATGTAAGCACGTACATATAATAATTTAGATGAAATATACATACATAGGACTCATGTAATTTTTAAAGACACATATGAATATATAAATGTGTGAGGGCCTACATTGTATTTAGAATTCAGTGACGTACGCAATAATTCGTAAATAGGGAATAATAATAAGGTAGAAATAAATGAATTAAAGCTTTTTATATTGCTTAGTCATTATAGTTTGAGGGAAAACAAAGATGCAATTTGAATTCATGGATAAATAAGAATATACCAAAAAAATTTCAAAAATCGTTGGAGCGGTTTTTTAATAAATTATTTTTTTATGTATAAAGTTTTGAAAACATTTTTAGAAAAAAAATCAAACGCTATTTTGAAGATAGTATTGATATACATACAAAATTAAAATTTCAAAAAAATTCTGTGACTGGTTTTTAAAAAATCGATTTTTCAAAAAAAAAATTATTTATTTTTTAAAAATCAAAAATATTCTTTCGAAAATTTTCGTATGCAGTTTTATTAAAATTTAGTGAGCGTTTGTATAAAAAAAAAATATTTTAATCGGTTCATCCAATATTGAGAAAGTCGAAAATATGGAAAGTGGTTCTATGGGAAGTATCATTAATAAGTACGCAAACAAAAATATTTGTATACTTGAAAGTGAACTGTACTAATTTAAGAACACAAACAGTCAATACAAACAATTCTTGGAGCTGTTTTCGAGAAATACATTTTTTTCTTAACCGTTTTTTAAGATTTGTATGGGAGGTACCGTTGTTTTTTATTTAAAAATAATATCTTTTTTAACTATTCAAGATAATGACAAAAAACACGAAATACGAAGTTTTGAAAAAAAATCTATTTAGTCGTTTTCGAAATTTTAAGTTTCCAAAAAAAAAATTGATTTCGAAACAAATTTTTTTTGAAAAATGTTGGCATACAATAGTGTTTAAACTTTCTAGGAGCTTCTGCGTAAAGAAATTCAAAAAAATCAAATTGACTGTTTCAGAGAAAATCGAAAACCAAAAAAATCGTTCTACTAGAGGTACCAAAAATAACAATTTAAAAACAAAACAAAAAAATTATCAAAAGGTACACTTTCCCTTCATTCATGAACAGATTTTTTTAATAAAAATCGTTGGAGCCATTTTTGAAAAAAATAAGTTGTTTTTTTTATAGGAGCTACTGTTATTTGTCGTCTTAAAAAAAATGAAAAAAACGTATGGGCATATTACCGAAAAAACAATATGTACCAAGTTTGAAGCAAATTCACCGAACCGTTTAGGCTGCAGACTCAAGGACAGACAGAGAGACACACGGAATTGAGGCACCCACTTTTTTGGTGTTTTCTATAATCGTAATGTCATGTTTGATTGTTAGAAAAAAAAATTTATTTTACGAATTCATAACTTGCCTATTAGTACCTATAATCGCAAGTAAAAATAGATTGTGTGATCCACAAAAAGTTTCTCGACTAATGGTAAGCACACTGTCGCATGCACTTACTGTGTAGGGTGGGCGCCAGGAAACTTTTTATATGGTCGCTTGCCTTGACCGGGATACTGAAATTTTTATCTTGGATGAATGAAATAACTAAAAAACACGAAAGGTTAAATTACCAATGGGAAGTTTCAATATTTTTTCTAAAAAATTATCTGGGAAACCGTGGCTAAGCCTGGATTAAAACCCAGAATTTTTTCAATGTAATTTAAAATATAAATGCAATTGTTCGAAAAACAATAATAAAAGAAAAGAACAAAGCAAAGATATATTAATACAACACGACAATTTGAAACCACAAACCGCAAGAATGGACCGCAATCGTTCAGTTATGAAATTAATAGTATAAAACTGAAATAGGGTCACGAGTCCCTCAATTTTGGGATATTAAAAAAATACGATGGGCCAAATGAATTTTTAAAACCCATTTTCTTCATACAAAATTAAATTTATAAATTCACAACTAACTCTAAATAGGTAGGTTAATAGCATAGAGTAGGTAGATATGTATGTAGGATGGAAATAAAGTTGGACGGCAACGCTGAACCCGCTCTCACTTTTGGACTGCTCAACGGTTCCAAAAAGAAATTAATTTTCCTTAAGAAGAAAGGGAGACGAAAAGTATACGACGAACGACGAAGACGTGTATCAAGCTCGCTGACATCTTATCTTTTTTTCTAAATTTCAATTAACTGTTTTGCATTCCTTTGTTTAAATTTTGCCTATTAATTTTCATTATTTTATTGTTAATTTCGAATAATTTAATTAAATAAAAATCGAATTCTACAATTGGGGGCTCAACCATTCCTTTTTTTAAATATTTTGAGGCCAGAAACTCGATTTTAAAACATTAAATTTCAGTCGAACAGTACTCTCGAATTAAAATTATCGCGACAAAAAAAAAATATACACGATGGTAGGCAAACGACGAGGAAGACAATTAAACAGCACTGCAATGAACTTAGGTGCTGATTTTCCAGAAGCTTTTGAGGCTCTTATGCAGCGAGAAATCGACTTCAAAAGACGTGAGGAAGATTTGGAGTCTAGCAAAAAAAAGTGGAGAATGTACATGCTTACACAAAGAGTCACCGCGGAAGCACCCCCGGCCTGATGTGCCGATCGGCAGGAGGACGATGGCGGGGGCTGAAGCAAGTCTGTTCGGTGGGCGAGTACGACTACCTCCTACAAGAGGACTCCAAGATGACGAACGTCGGAACGATGGTGGTGGAGGAGCTGATAATGCCAAATCAACACACTCAAAAGATGACCAAGGACGTGGAAATACTGGTAGCATTGAACTAGAGTGTTCACTGCTCCGAGCTGAACTCGAGGAGCTAAAAAGGCGTGATATTCAGGAAAGTATCGGATCTTTTGAGGACGCTCTTAATGCTGTGTCTAGTTTCAGTGGTCAGGGAGATGTTGCTTCATGGGTCGACGAGTTTGAAACGGTATCATCCTTGATGAAGTGGGATGACACGCGAAAAATTTTGTTCGCCAAACGGTTGTTGTCTGGTACCGCTAAAATGGCGATGCGGGCTAAGCCAACTTTAACAAAATGGACGGATCTGAAAGAACTGTTGTTGGACGAATTTGGACACGCTATGAATACTGCAGATGTGCACAAAGGGTTGGCTGCTAAAAAACAAAAGAAAGGTGAAACAACTATGGAATATTTGTTTGCAATGCGAGAGTTAGGGGCTAAGGGCGGCGTAGAAGAACCCTCCAAAAATACAATACGTCATCGATGGCATTGACGACTTGGCCCTCAATAAAGCCATGCTTTATGGTGCTCGAACGATGGGCGATTTTAGGATGAAACTATTAGAGTACGAGCGATTCAGAAGTAGCCTCGGTCAACAATCGTCTCCACACCAGTGGCAGACCACCAAATCGAAGACGAAAGATGTTAACCATAGCAATAATTCGAGGATTCGATGTTATAACTGTGGAATGGCGGGACATAAAAGCAGGTCGTGTGAAAATAAGTCGAAAGGTCCAAAGTGCTTCAACTGCGATATGTTCGGTCATCTTTCACCAAACTGTCCGAAGAAGACTGTAGACGTCCCAAAAGCAGTGAATGTGGTTGACACTGACGTAAGCGAGTTGGAGGTTAAGATGGTTACGGTGAATGGCTTTCGGGTTAGAGCAAGAATTGACACAGGTAGCGACGTGACGATGATGGATTCGACAAAGTATTTCAAGATAGGCTCTCCAGCATTAGAGGTTGATGACCAAGTTTTTCGAGGATTATCTCAAGAATGTACGAAGCCGTTTGGATACTTTCTTGCCACTATGAAAATAGACAACATGTTCTATGAACCCAAGATTTACGTTGTTTCTTCAAGGTGCCTGCAGCACGCGCTTTTGATTGGCAAAGACGTCTTACGAGGCACACGCATTTCACTGGCGAAAGATGGTGTGCACATAGAGCAGATAAAGTCAGAATTTCAGAACTGTTACCAGGTTAGTAACGAAAAAGTAGAACTATTTGTGGGCAAACCGTTGTACAGGGAACAAGTTCAGAAGTTGGTCAACAACTACAAGCCTGTAAAAACGAAGACAACAAATGTTCAGATGAAAATTATTCTCCGTTCTGATGTTCCGATTGTCCATCGTCCAAGACGACTTGCTCCACTCGAAAAAGACACCGTACAAAAGCAGGTAGAAGAATGGCATGAGAAGGGTTTTATACGACGAAGCGAGTCAGAGTACTCATCACCGGTTGTACTCGCAAATAAAAAAGACGGCACGAAAAGGTTGTGCATCGACTATCGTGCTCTCAACAAGATTATCATACGTGACCCGTTCCCAAATGCTCTGGTGGAGGAACAGCTCGATCAGTTGAGTTCGGCGAAAGTTTTTACGACAATGGACTTGGAAAATGGCTTTTTCCATGTGCCTGTAAGCGAAGAGTGTCGTAAGTATACGTCTTTTGTGACGGCAGATGATCAATGGGAATTTAACGTTGCTCCTTTTGGAATCTGTCTATCACCAGCTGTATTCCAAAGACATGTCAATGCAGTCTTTAAAGACTTAAGACTTCGAAAAATTCTTTTGATTTTTGTAGATGACTTTGCAATCCTGGGGAAAGATTATGATGATGCTTTGGATAATCTGAAGTTGGTGCTGGAGGTGGCAAGCGAATATGGTCTGAAGTTTCGCTGGAAGAAATGTCATTTACTGTGTGAATCTATCGAATACTTGGGATTCCGAATCGAGAATGGGAACATCAAGCCATCAATTGAAAAAATAAAAGCCGTTCAAGGATTTCCACAGCCGATAAACGTTCTGAAAATCCAAAGTTTTTTGGCACACACCGGATATTTTAGGAAGTTCGTGCCAGGTTACTCCACAATCGCAAGACCATTAACGGATCTACTCAAAAAAGGTGAACATTTTCAGTTTGGACCAAAACAGGTAGCCGCGTTCGAGGAACTAAAACGAATTTTGACGACTTCTCCTGTTCTTAAGCTATATCGACCAGGCGCAGAGACGGAGCTTCATACTGATGCGTCCAAATGGGGTTTTGGCGCCGTCCTGCTTCAAAAAGATAATAATGCTTTTTATCCTGTTTCTTATTACAGTAAGAAGACCTCATCGTCGGAGCAGAGCTACAGCAGCTATGAGCTTGAGACTCTAGCAGTAGTGAACGCCTTGAAGAAGTTTAGACACTACCTACTCGGACTGCGATTCAAAATAGCGACGGACTGCGCAGCTTTCAAAGGAACGATGGAGAAAAAAGAGTTTTCTTCACGAATTGCTGGATGGGTGCTGATTACGCAGGAATTCGACTTCGAGTTGGAACATCGGAATGCGGTAAGAATGCGTCATGCTGATGCACTGAGTAGAAATCCGTTAGGCGTCAGTAAAGGTGAGTTCCTAACCAGAATTATCAAAGCACAGGACAACGACGAAAACATACAGTTAATAAAAAATATTTTGAAGTATACCCCTTATGAAAATTACGTTTGTGAACGCGGAATAATCTACAAGGAAGATGACGAAGAACGGAATCTGTTGTATATACCAAAGAAGATGCGAGCTGAACTTTAAGGAATGTTCACAGCAACGGGCATTTTGCTACTAAGAAAATGATGGAGATCGTGAAAAGAGATTATTTCATCCCTCATCTCGCAAAGAAGCTAGAGGAAACCCGAAGCAACTGCATTGCCTGTATTTTATCGGAGAGAAAATCAGGAAAACAGGAAGGGCTCCTTAGCCCTATCGACAAAGAAAGCGCCCCTTTGTGTACATATCACGTCGATCATTTAGGTCCTTTGGCCAAAACAGCAAAGCAGTACAGCTACATTTTTTGTGTAATCGACGCGTTTTCTAAATTAACATGGATTTACCCAACAAAGACGACTTCAGCAGCTGAGGTGATCACCAAGCTTGAGCTACAAGCCGCAACCTTCGGAAATCCCGCACGCATTATTTCGGATCGTGGATCAGCGTTTACCAGCAACAACTTCGAGGAATATTGCAAGTGAGGTAATATCGAACATTTAGTAATAGCGACAGGAGTGCCGAGGGGGAATGGCCAAGTGGAACGCATAAATCGTGTAATCGTTTCAGTTCTAACCAAGCTTTCAGCGACAGATTCAAGTAAGTGGTACATTCATTGTAGTAAACTTCAAGTGTCCATCAACTCGACCTGGCAACGAAGCATTAAAACCACACCGTTTCAACTAATGTTTGGCACAAAAATGAAAAGCAACACTGACCCTGAACTGACAAAACTAATCGACGACGATATAAGAGAGCTGTTTGCCAAGGAGAGAGATGAAACAAGGCAGCAGGCATGAGAATCGATCGCAAAGATCCAAGATGAGAATCGAAAGACTTACAATCGAAAAAGACGTCCAGCCCGAAAGTATAATGAAGGTGACCTGGTGGCGATTCGTCGCACACAGTTCGGACCTAATTTGAAGATTGCTAGGAAGTATCTTGGACCCTACAAAATTACCAAAGCTTGTAATCATGACAGGTACGAGGTGGAGAAGATTGGAGACCATGAAGGACCCTCAGTTACAACCAGCTGTGTCGATATGATGAAAAGTTGGCGCCTTACGGACATTGATTCAGACTCTTCTTCGGAAGAGGAAAGCGATGACTAATTATTTTCTTTATTATTTCTTTTTGACAGAACGCTGAGGACAGCTTGTGATCAGGACGGCCGATCTGTAGGATGGAAATAAAGTTGGACGGCAACGCTGAACCCGCTCTCACTTTTGGACTGCTCACCGGTTCCAAAAAGAAATTAATTTTCCTTAAGAAGAAAGGGAGACGAAAAGTATACGACGAACGACGAAGACGTGTATCAAGCTCGCTGACATCTTATCTTTTTTTCTAAATTTCAATTAACTGTTTTGCATTCCTTTGTTTAAATTTTGCCTATTAATTTTCATTATTTTATTGTTAATTTCGAATAATTTAATTAAATAAAAATCGAATTCTACATGTATGTCATATAATGTACATTCCATACTCTAGGTACGTAGGTACATATCGAAGAAGGTAAAGATATGTACAAATTAGAATTGAAATCTTAGAAATTAGTTTGCAATCAAAATTTTAGAGGCGGTATTGAATAAGAAGGTAGATTCCTACATAGATAAGTACTAAAATTTTAAATTTCGAAATTCAAGTTGAAGATAAGTATAGGTACCACTCCATTTTAAAACTTTTATTCGAGTTTTGTATATTTACCTACATAAATCAACACATTTTTTGATTCATTAAACCAGTGAAGGTGTGTACCTACCACCATCTACCAACCTATTACTTTGTACAAAAGTATATAGTAGGTAACGTTGTAAATGAGTGTTGATAGGTAGGTATGTCTGCTTGTAGGTAGATAACTTGTTGTGTGCCTAGATAATTTATACTTATGGACCTCCCTACGTTCTTATCTTATACCTATTGCTTAAAACACTTTCAAAGCAGAGGGCCTATTCTGGTTCTGTGGAAAAGTGAATCGAAAAAAAAACTTTCATATTCGCTTTCACACATTGCTTTCACTTTTTCGATTCATTTGGCTCAAAAAAATGATTCTCGAGCTGTGAATGAAAACCTCGAGGTGAGTTCAATATCTTTCGCCATGGTGAATAATTTTTTCTGTATATTGTAAATTATTCTCTATTGTGAATACTATAATGCCAAATAACAAATGTCAAAACGAAAAAAAAAGAAATTATATTCAGTTTTGTTTTGTTTCAATTTGGTTTCACGTCGTATAAGAAATTGTTTTTAATTATTTTATATATTGTAATATATTATTCATTATTAAAATGCCGTCAATCTATATTAGAATTATTCATTCAAATCGGAGATATACCCAAAGTTTTGTATTTATTTGTGATTTATCTAAGTATGTTTTGTACATATGTCAATACACATAATTTTTTTTTAGAAACAATATGAGGATAATCAGGCGAAACCTTCGAGACACCGAAAATCCTTTTGAAATGATAACCGAGGAACATTTCATACAATTATATCGCTTTCCAAAGCATTTATGCAGAACCCTGATAGATGAGCTAATCCCATTTTTAGAAACATCATCAAGAATACATGCACTTCCAGCGCACATCAAAGTACTTTGTGCATTGCGATTTTTTGCTCAAGGATGCTTCCAACGAGCTGTTGGTTAGGATTATTTATCTTCCTTATCGCAAACATCAGTATCTAGATGTATTACAGAGATTGCAATTGCTTTGAATTGCATTGCCAACCGACATGTTAAATTTCCAAACGCTGCTCAGTTTTTGGATATCAAAAGAAAGTTTTTTGACATCGCAGGTTTCCCGGGGGTAATTGGATTGATTGACGGCACACACATCAAGATTGCAGCACCGAGAAAAGAAATTGAACATGTTTATTACTGTAGAAAAGGTGGGCATTCGAAAAACGTGCAAATCATATGTGGTGCAGATTATTTGATTTTTAGTGCGAATGCCCGTTTTGGTGGAACTTCGCACGACTCGTATATCTGGCGATGTTCCAAAACAAAAACTATACGTTGGAAACGCTGTATTCTTCAGGTGAAAGACATTTATATTTGCTGGGTGACGGTGGTTATCCATTGCAACCGTGGTTGATGACACCGATTCTTGATTCAAATACAAATGCAGAGGAGGCGTTTAACAGGGCCCACAAAATAACAAGGAGCTTTGTCGAAAGGTGTATAGGTGTGTTGAAAAGCAGATTTCGCTGTTTGTCGGCGGGAAGAGTCTTATATTATGCTCCTGGAAAAGCAGGCGTTATTATTAATGCATGTATAGTTCTGCATAATATGCTGATAAGAGCAAGAATTCCTTTGCTTGAAGACGTCTCAACTGAAGCTAATATTGAAGATGAAACGGAAATCTCTAATAGTGGAAATTTTAATAATGATCCCAATGCTTTAGCTGAAGGTCGAAATGTTCGACAGCAAATTGTAAGAAATAATTTTGCAAGTCCTTACTTTGTTTTTTCAAATACTTTTCTACCAAACAAGCAAATAAAAATATCACTTTAATAAAGATCATTCTTTTAATGTTTCAAGTAATTTATCAAGAGACATAGAAATTTTTTCAAGGGCCAAGGCTTTCCTCTCTTCTACTTTCAGCCGTTTTTCTTCTATAATAAGTTTTTTCCCCTCCAATTCCAAAAACTTGTCCGTTTGAAGTGCTTGGGCTGGCACCAAAGGTCTTCGATTTCGCTTAGGCGGTCTCGTGGTTGAAGGCATTCCAGTTGCCGTTTGGAGTTCAGTTTCCGCAAGAGCATCAGTTCTTGTTTCTGGAAGAGCTTCAGCCGCAGATGGCTGGAAACCTGCAGAGGTTGATGCTCCTTCATTTTGTTCGACGCTGAGAAGTTCAACCAGCGTGGTTCTATTCTAAGATTTAAAAAAAAATAACGTTCAAATAAGAAATTTATAAGACTCAATAGTTGATGAACTTGCAATCTCAATGTACTCGACTCCTATTTCGAGAACAGGTTCGTCGCCTTCCACATTTCGTTCGGACATTATGTGTAACACTCTCTGCTCCAAATCGGTAAGCTGCATAATGCGTACGATGCCATTTACCCCACTGCGGTTTTCTGACTCTTTAATTTGCCCATATTTTTTTTTGCTGTTTCTTCTGAAAATACATATGTTTTTAGAAATATTTTGTATTTGTTTTACGTTTGTTTTACTTACTTCAAAACGCCCCAAATCTTTCTCCACTGATCATCAGTTTTAAATGCTCCTCCCAACGCATTAAGATCCCTTGCCAGCGTTTTCCAAACGCTATCCCTTTGGTGGGCACCATCTACCGATACAAACCTATTGTGGGCTATTTCTAAATTTGTTTCCAGAAAACTTATTAAATATTCTTTTTGCCCTTGGGTAACACTCTTTCCCTTGCTTTTTTTAATAGTAATTTCCATTTTTTGAAATTGAAAATTGAAAAAAAATTGTTCCGTTAACGTGCTATCGCTTCTAACTTTCACAATCGAATAAAAGCGTGAAAGAAAAATATTCATATGAATGTTTTTGACGCATGGCTTCACCTTTTCGCAGAACGAGAATCGAATGTAGAGTGAAAGAGTGAAAAGTTTTGCGTTTCATTTTTTTCGCAAAACCAGAATCGCCAATATGAAAAAAAATATTCACATGAAAATTTTTGGCGTTTGCTTTCCCTGAACGCGAATCGGTTTTAAGGTGAAAGTGTGAAAATGTTTTTGATTCACTTTTTCATAGAACAGGAATAGGCCCTCAGAACTAGATGTTATGACATATTTTAGATTTCAATTTTAATGTACCTACCTCTACCATCATACTATGTTGTACTTACAATATTAAAAACTAAAATCATTCACAGATACCTACATACTACAGGTAGTTATAATAGGTAAGTACTATTTACGTACTAGGTCTAAGAACACAAAATACCTACAACTCTCTTTATATGATCAATCAAATCCATACCATTAGGACCTACCTATCTACGCTGTTTATTTGGTAGGTACCTACTCCCTCATTACTCATCTTGAAAATATTGTACCTACTTTACCTTGCACCATATCATTACAAATACCCAATAAAAAAATCTTACCGCATCTACAATAAACTTAAACACAACTAAGAATAATTGTAGTTCCTCCTCTAGGTCAAAAAAAAACTAAATAGGAGGTTCCAAAACTTGATTTTCTTTACATTCCTGTTTTTTTCTCACCTTTCATAATTTTTCTTATGATCAAGCACAGCAAGAACGCAAAATACTTACGAATATCCTGCTTGCTTACACACACTCACATTGCACGATCGATCTTCTACCTATTGCTGGCGACCCCAAGCTTTATTTCTAAAAACAATTTCTATTTTGTACCCAATTAAATCCCTTATTACCTACACAATAAACTAAAACACAAATACAAAAAACGTTTGTCTCCTCCTCTTGGTCCAAAATTCCCTTAAAAATTAAAATAGGATCTTTCCCTAATACTTCATTTTTTTTGTAATTTCAATTAAATTCAATTAAAAATTCAATTAATTTCGATTAAAAAAAATAAACAACCCATTAGCGATACAATAGATGGATAGAATAGTGATACAGAGAAATTTTCAATCCCAAAAGAAAAAAAGTACAACTACATACTTCCCTCTTCCTCTCATAAAATAAATATGATCAATCTACAATATTTCCCAAAAATAACCCCTTTTTAAATTAACGACTTTTTTATTTAAACTTTTTTAATTAATGTTCATGCATGTACTACTTCCTTGCACAAACCATTTTCTTTCCATAATAATTTCATTACTTCCTGGATGGAATTTTACTTCCGGGATGAGATGTCCTGAGATGTTTGGAGTCAATTACCGATCTGTGAAATTATGAAGTGATAAAAAAAATAACATTTCAGTTTTCACAGAGGTTTATCATTTTCCAACTTCACGCACACGCCTAATGCGATTCTAGAACTCATTGTGATAAAGTCTGTACTAAAAAGTACTAAATGATAAATTCTGTCATTTCTGATTAGATTTTTTGTTGGGAAAGGTAAATATTTCATTTCAGTTTCTAAATTTGCTTAAGAATAATGTACGGAATGATAATTCGTTTAATAAATTAAAAAAAGACGTCGTACTGAACAATTGTGGGTTTTATATTATATTCAATAGTATCTCTGTTTCGAGTAAGATTTATTATTTTTTCATGTGAGGATATTGAGGCTTTCCCTTCGAGATGGACAGAATCTTTTCGAAGTTACAACTAGGAGCACTTAATTGAACTTTATAGCTTCCCAAAACATTTATGCATGGATTTAATACGTGAATTGAGAGCATTCTTGAAAAACTCTAAGCTTATAAGTGCGCTTCAAAGCCATTTAAATATGGTAAAGTGCTCTGCATTTTTTTACAATGGGTAGTTTCCAACGATCTGTCGCGATAATGAGCACCGTCGCGTCGGCTGTTGTGAATCTGTTGATTTAACAATTTCGTTATTTACTCGAATTAACACAAATATAACTTACTATCAAAATAAATTTGTGTATAAATATAATTGTTGCTTACTGGATTGTTTTTCCAATTGTATAGTTTTTACTTGCGATTATAGGTACTATAAAGCAAGTTGTGCATTCGTAAAAAAAAATTCTAACGATCAAACATGACATTACGATCATAGAGAAGCCTTAAAAACTGATCGACAAAAAATGTCTGTCCGTCAGTCTGTCAGTCTGTCAGTCTGTCAGTCTGTCAGTCTGTCAGTCTGTCAGTCTGTCAGTCTGTCAGTCTGTCAGTCTGTCAGTCTGTCAGTCTGTCAGTCTGTCAGTCTGTCAGTCTGTCAGTCTGTCAGTCTGTCAGTCTGTCAGTCTGTCAGTCTGTCAGTCTGTCAGTCTGTCAGTCTGTCAGTCTGTCAGTCTGTCAGTCTGTCAGTCTGTCAGTCTGTCAGTCTGTCAGTCTGTCAGTCTGTCAGTCTGTCAGTCTGTCAGTCTGTCAGTCTGTCAGTCTGTCAGTCTGTCAGTCTGTCAGTCTGTCAGTCTGTCAGTCTGTCAGTCTGTCAGTCTGTCAGTCTGTCAGTCTGTCAGTCTGTCAGTCTGTCAGTCTGTCAGTCTGTCAGTCTGTCAGTCTGTCAGTCTGTCAGTCGGTCAGTCTGTCAGTCTGTCAGTATGTCAGTCTGTCAGTCTGTCAGTCTGTCAGTCTGTCAGTCTGTCAGTCTGTCAGTCTGTCAGTCTCTCAGTCTGTCTGTATGTATGTATAGGCACCTACAGCCCAAATGGGTGGGCGAATTGCTTCAAACTTGGCATATAGAGTTTTTTAGGTATTGTACAGAGGGGAAATTGAAATTTTTTTTAGCTCAAAAAATAACGGTACCTGCCATATAACCGTTAGATTCAAACCTATTTTTCTCCGAAACGGCTCTAACGATTTTGATAAAAACAAAATCAGTGTGGGTTTTTAGCTACGACCGATCATTTAGTTGAAAAAAAAATTAGAAAAATGTCTAAAAAAGGTACTTTCCATAGGACCGTTTTCTTGCTGTCGACTATCTCATAATTGCCTTAACCGATTCTTTCAAAATTTCACAAAAATATAGGTTTAGGTTGCCCAAATTATACCGCGTACCAATATTTTTAATTATATTTTTTTGTATTTTGAAAATCATTTTTAAGAAAAAAACTTAAAAAAATTATTATTCGAAAACTGCTCATTAAATGTTTTTAAAAAATTATATTTATTTGTTTTTTCTGAATACCTATCAATTGGTGTTTTTGAATTTTTTTAAAAATATTTTCAAAAAGTTTTTAACAAAAAACTTTTTTTCTCTAAAACCGCTCCACAGATTTTAAAAGTTTTTTTTTCATAAATTGAAATTTATCCAAGAAATAAAATGGCGTACTTTTTTTGAGCTCAAATTAGTTTAAGTATTATTTCCGAATTTTGAATTATTTTTTCTTTAATTAAACAGATTTAATCTTTCGTTTTTAAGTTTATATTATTAAATATTTAATATTGTCATACCAATTTATTTTAGAAGAAAATTAATGAAATTTTGCATATGCATATACAAAATTGAGTTAAAAATGACTTTAAAAATGTATTTACATTTTTAATAGAAATCTTTTGCATACGATGTGATGGAACATAAGAGCAAGTTCGTGCCGTATGTTAATATTAGTCTGATTATTGCCAAGTACATCTGCATGATAATTTTTGGACTCGGTCCCCAAGATTTCCCAAAAATTCTATTACAGGAATAGAATGCAATCATTCCTTTTTTAGCTCGTTCTGACTCCAGTTTAATTTTTTGTCTAGAATCACACCAAGATACTTTGCCTGATCTGAAATTTTTAACGGGGTACCCTCAACTGAAGGCATTCTGAAACTTGGTATTTTCCTTCTTTTTGTAAAAAGGACCAATTCAGTTTTTGACGGGTTAACCATCAGACCACACTTTCTGGTCCATCTACTAACTTTGGAAAGAGCGTATTCGATCTGTTCGCTGATAGTGGATAAGAATCTACCTGTCGCTAATAACGCAAGGTCGTCAGCATAGGCTACTACCCTTACTCCACAGTGTTTAGGAGAAATGAGGGTTGTGTTCATAACCAGCACGCAGAGAAGTGGTGAGAGAACACCCCCCTGTGGGGTGCCAATGGATATGGATACTCTTATCTGCACTCCTGCCAATTCGGAGTTAATCACCCATAGCCCATCTGATCTTTTGATCCGTTATAATATCCGTTGGTACAGTGTGTTCCGTGTAGGACTCCGTTTACGGGTTGCTGTCATATGACCCGCATCCCGGGAAGTGAGAATTATCAGGTGCTCATAAGTCTCATACCAGGATTCCGCCCCGCACCCAGTGGGTGTTTTAAGAGACCCCAGATGAATTTAATCCTTGGAAAGAATTTTGCATAGCCTGGCCGATTCGTTTGTACCTTCGATTTCACGGCAAAAAGTTCTCCATGAGCTTCGCTTCGCTCGTTGCATTTCTGCTTTAAATTTTCGTCGACTAGTTTTATATACCTCCCAGCCATTATCGTTTCTAGTGCTTTTGGCAGCATTGATTAGCCTCCTCGTTTCTTTTCTCAAGTAACCGAGCTCTATAGTCCAGGAGGGTGGTTTCTTTTTTCCCTTGCCTATATGTTTCAGTGGACAGCATTTCTCAAAAGCGTTTCTTAGAATCACCCTGAGTTCTTCAGAAGCCTGATCAATATGTTTGGGTTCTTGAATCACAGTGTAATTGAGATTTTTCATGCTTTTCTCTAATTCCCCATTAAAGAGGTCCCAGTACTGCAAATTTCCAGATACTTGAAATTTCTACTAGGTTCACTTATCAAGAAGCCTATATGTTTATGGTCTAAGAATGATTCTTCTTTCAGAACTTTCCATTGGTCAATTATAACTGTACCTGAGTTACAAGTATAGTTATATCGATTACTTCTTCCCTATTCTTAGTAACAAAAGTGGGCTCATTGCTTCTATTTACTACTACTAAATTATGTTATATAATAAATTCAAAAAGAGACTCACCTCTACTGTTCGTATCGGTGCTTCCCCATTCAGCATGATAGGAATTAGCATCACATCCTAGGGCCACGTCCCATCTATCTTTTGCTGCTCTGTCTACAATCTGGCTTGTGAGATCTGCAGGTGGTCCCTCCGTCCCGTCGTATGACATATAGCATGATGCCAGAATCCGTGGTGGGAGCCGTTTCCACTCTAGCTTCACAGCAGTCTGGTCTAGATTACTATATGTAGTAGAAGAAAAAGATTAAACTGTTTTCTAGCTACAATGCAACTTCTAAAGTTACTTGTAGTTGTCACTTGTGCGGTTTTGAACAGTGAAAGTCTTTTCGAGTGTATGCCCCTAATTTTGCGACCTACGATCCAGGGTTCCTGAATAAGGGCAATGTATATTTGTCTACTCTCCATGAGGTAGACACGGTTGGCGCTGGCGGCTTTACTATGTTGGAGATTAATTTGTATTAATTTCATATTCAAATTAGTTAAAAACCCCAGCCCCCTTACTTACTTGTTTGTTCTTATTTGATATTAGTCTAAGTTTGCATCGGTTTATCCCGATACGCACCTTGAAGCCAATTTTCCTCAAAAGTGGTATAGACTAATGACTAAGCTGCACAACCACTTCTGTACCGTCCTTCGTCTGTTCCCCAATTTAAAGCACTTTCCAGTTCTCACTGAGCTGCTCGGTATTCATGGATTGCAGTTATCTTTCAATACGGTCCCGAGGGATAGTCGGGCCTCGCATCATCATCCTCGCCATAGGCTTATTAAGGTCTTATACGGTACCAGCCATATAACCGTTAGGTTCAAACCTATTTTTCTCCGAAATGGCTCTAACGATTTTGATAAAAAAAATCAGTGTGGGGTTTAGCTACGACCGATCATTTAGTTGAAAAAAAAAATTAGAAAAATGTCTAAAAACGGTACTTTCCATAGGACCGTTTTTTTGCTGTCGACTATCTCATAAATGGCTTAACCGATTCTTTCGAAATTTCATAAAAATATCGGTTTAGGTTGCCCAAATTATACCGCGTACCAATATTTTTAATTAATATTTGTTTGTATTTTTAAAATCATTTTTAAGAAAAAAACTTTAAAAAAATTATTATTCGAAAACTGCTCATTAAATTTTTTTAAAAAATTATATTTATTTGTATTTTCTGAATACCTATGAATTGGTGTTTTTGAATTTTTTTTAAATATTTTTAAAAAGTTTTTAGGAAAAAAATTGTTTTTCTCAAAAACCGCTCCACAGATTAAATTTTTTTTTTCATAAATTCAAATTTATCCTAGAAATAAAATGGCGTACTTTTTTTTGAGCTCAAATTAGTTTAAGTATTATTTCCGAATTTTGAATTATTTTTTCTTTAATTAAACAGATTTAATCTTTTGTTTTTAAGTTTATATTATAAAATATTTAATATTGTCATACCAATTTGTTTTAGAACAAAATTAATGAAATTTTGTATATGCATATACAAAATTGAGTTAAAAATGACTTTAAGAATATATTTAGATTCTTAATAGAAATCTTTGCATACGATGTGATCGAACATAAGAGCAAGTTCGTGCCGTATGTTATTATTGGTCTGATTATTGCCAAGTACATCCGCATGATAATTTTTGGACTCGGTCCCCAAGATTTCCCAAAAATTCTATTACAGGAATAGAATGCAATCATTCCTTTTTTAGCTCTTTCTCGAGTGTTCCAGTTTAATTTTCTGTCTAGAATCACACCAAAATGCTTTGCCTGATCTGAAATTTTCAACTGGGTACCCTCAATTGAAGGCATTCTAAAACTTGGTATTTTCTTTCAATTCAGTTTTTGACGGGATAACCGTCAGACCACACTTTCTGGTCCATCTACTCACTTTGGAAAGAACGTATTCGATCTGCTTGCTGATAGTGGATAAGAATTTACCTGTCGCTAATAACGCAAGGTCGTCAGCATAGGCTACAACCCTTACTCCACAGTGTTTAGGAGCAATGAGGGTTGTGTTCATAACCAGCACGCAGAGAAGTGGTGAGAGAACACCCCCCTGTGGGGTGCCCCTGGATATGGATACTCTTATCTGCACTCCTGCCAATTCGGAGATAATCATCCATTGCCAATCTGATCTTTTCATCCGTTATAATATCCGTTGGTACAGTGTGTTCCGTGTAGGACTCCGTTTCCGGGTTGTTGTCATATGACCCGCATCCCGGGAAGCGAGATTTATCAGGTGCTCATAAGTCTCATACCAGGATTCGGCCCAGCACCCAGTGGGTGTTTTAAGAGATCCCAGATGAATTTAATCCTTGGAAAGAATTTTGCATAGCCTGGCCGATTCGTTTGTACCTTCGATTTCACGGCAAAAAGTTCTCCATGAGCTTCGCTTCGCTCGTTGCGTTTGTGCTTTAAATTTTCGTCGACTAGTTTTATATACCTCCCAGTCATTATCGTTTCTAGTGCTTTTGGCAGCATTGAAGAGTCTCCTCGTATCTTTCTCAAGTAACCGAGCTCTATAGTCCACCGGCGTGGTTTCTTTTTTCCCTTCCCTATATGTTTCAGGGGACATCCTTTCTCAAAGGCATTTCTTAGAATCACCCTGAATTCTTCAGTTGCCTGATCAATATGTTTGGGTTCTTGAATCACAGTGTTATTGAGATTTTTCATCCTTTTCTCTAATTCCACATTAAAGAGATCCCAGTACTTCAAATTTCCAGATACTTGAAATTTCTATAAGGTTCACTTATCAAGAAGCATATAAGTTTATGGTCTGAGAATGATTCTTCGTTCAGAACTTTCCATTGGTCAATTATAACTGTACCTGAGTTACTAGTGACAGTTATATTGATTACTTCTTCCATATTCTTAGTAACAAAAGTGGGCTCATTGCTTCTATTTACTACTACTAAATTATGCTATATAATAAATTCAATAATAGACTCACCTCTACTGTTCGTATCGGTGCTTCCCCATTTAGCATAATATGAATTAGCATCACATCCTAGGACCACGTCCCAAACTTTCTTTTGCTGCTTTGTCTACAAGCTGGCCTGTGAGATGTGGTCCCTCCGTCCCGTCGTATGGCATATAGCATGATGCCAGAATCAGTGGTGGGAGCCGTTCCCACTCTAGCTTCACGGCAGTCTGGTCTGGATTACTATGCAAGCAAGCTCTTAAGTTACTGTTAGCTGCCAGTTGTGCAGTTTTGAACAGTGTAAGTCTTTTCGAGTGTAGGCCCCTAATTTTGCCACCAACGATCCAGGGTTCCTGAATAAGGGAAATGTCTATTTGTCTACTCTCCACGAGGTAGACACGGTTGGCGCTGGCGGCTTTACTATGTTGGAGATTAATTTGTAATAATTTCATATTCGAATTAGTTAAAAACCCCCGCCCCTTACTTGTTTGTTCTTATTTGATATTAGTCTAAGTTTGCATCGATTTATCCCAATACGCACCTTGAAGCCAATTTTCCTCCAAAGTGATATAGACTTATGACTAAGCGGCACAACCACTTCTGTACCGTCCTTCGTCTGTTCCCCAATTTAAGCACTTTCCAGTTCTCACTGAGCTGCTCGGTATTCATGGATTGCAGTTATCTTTCAATACGGTCCCGAGGGATAGTCGGTCCTCGCATCATCATCCTCGCTATAGGCTTATTAAGGTCTTTTATTTCCTTAAGCCCAACAAGGCGAAGGGCTGCATTCGGTCAGGGGGCAATAGTTTGTTTAACGAAGCCCTGCAGCCATACGTGAGTGTTGCCATCTTCGTATGTCAACAACTTGAACCAATGGACAGTTCTTAGGTTACCGAAAAGAGGCGGCTGTCCATTCTTTATGATATCATCGTTCACCTCGTCCAGGATTCTGATTTCCATCAACTGCCATTGCTCCTCGGAGAGTTTACGAGAAGATGTACCGAAATCCGCAATGGCAGATTGTCAATTCTCCATAGACCCTTCCGTGTCAAGGTCTTCTTTTTCTTCCTCTTAGGTGAGGGGTTCGTAGGCGAAGATTTATCATCTTGCCTGGTTTTTTGGACGCCGTTGAGTTAAGTTCAGGGTGGGGCTTATGGCCAACCGTCTCCTTTACTGCTCTCAAGGTCTTTGTCTATTTATTGTTTGGGTTGTCTGTTATGTCAGTAGTTGTCAAAGTTGGGGGAAGGGGTTCTCTTGTTTCCATCGGTAGCGTCATCTTTGTCGTCTTCGTTGTCATAGGAGTGTTTGATGGGATCGGACCTTTCTTTGATTGGATTTTACCAATCGGTGGATTGGGCATTCCTATCAGAGTATTCACGCTAGTGACCTCTATAGAAATCTCCTCCATCGACGGCTATGCAAATGCCCTTCATATCTTTGCAGGGTCATTCGCCAGAGAAGCAGGAGCGTTTTTTAGTCTTTTGAGTTCGTTGTCATTTAGTTCTTCCCAACTCCTTTTGCCAAGACGTTTGACTATCTTCTTACAGTTGGAGATTTTACTACGAACTGAAGTAATTGGCAGTCTCGGAAAGGTGGAGCTGGCAACGGAACAAGCGTTGTCGTCAGTCAGAGTTCCGGTGCTAACTCCATCTTCTACACCGAGGTTGGAAAAGGGTGTGAGAAGAAGGTCTTCTTCCTCTTGTGTAATTGTCCTAGTCATTGTCGTCTGGTCCTGTTGTTTATGTAAGTCGTTTGTCACTGGCGACTTCTCCCCTCCTACTATTTTAGAGGCCAAGTCCGCGCCGGCAGCCGTGACGTTTCAGCATATATCCTCGGTACTGTTTTGTTCGTTGGTTGTGTCTTGTTCATGGTTCATATCGTGGTTGGTTCCTCTTAGTTTGTCTGAAACCTCAGCTGATCGGCTGAGGATTCAAGAGATACAAATTCTCAGCCGATCAGCTGAAGTCCCAAGCGTAAGCCCCCTACCACTTCAAGGTGGAAACCCGGCGGGAGGGTTGTGATTGGCATACTTTTATTATAAGTGGAATAATAAAGCGTTTAGTATGTTAGAAGGAAATATGGTGTTTAATTAATTGTGAAGTAAATAAACGAAATAGGTTAAAAACGAAATAGGTTTTATATTTTATTTGTGAACCCGAGCGGAAATATCACATTATTATGAAATATTAAAAATTATCTTTGAAATTGCAGGCAGAACAACTTTTGTTTGTCCTACATGTTCGATAAATGATATTTGAGATTTGGCAGGAGGTGTCAAAAGGGATAGAGCCGCATTGGGTATTTAAGAAAGAAGTTGTCAATTCTACATATTATAGAGGTGGAACGAAATGTATGTGGGTGGTACATCACATAAGATATCTAAACTTCAGGAACAGTTAAATATGTCCAATATATTGTTACATTATAATATGGAGATACCTTACGCGTAAACAATATTTTTATATAGCTTTGGAACAAATACATTAAGTCTTAAGTGATCCTTAAAATATTGAGTGATATTTAAACTCTATAATTATATTAATCAAATATATATTTTCTCCCGACAGGTGCTTGCGATGGTACTGAAAAATTTAACAGGATATCATTATCATCATCAGGAATTATTGGATCAAACAACGGGATCATTATTACGCTTATATTAAGAAGTATTTTTAGCTTTACAAATTAGAATCCAAATCATTTTATATTATATTTTAAAACGAAAAAAAAAATAAAAGTAGTATCTACCAGAGCAAATAAAAGTGAAAACATACACATGAATACACCATCTTCACAATGTAAAACACAATAATAGCATTTAACTACATACAATTAAAAGCAACACATCCACAAATTAAATTGTTGTTTTTTTATATATATATTAGTTGTGAGAGGTTATTTTATATACATAATACAAAAGTTGTGAACCTAAAATTAATGACATTTGTTTTAACTTTCGACAATGTATTATACCTCCAACGACACAATAAAAAGTGAAGAAACACATCTTAGAAAAAATTATTTTAAAAAATAAAAAAGAAACATATTAAAAATAAAAAAAATTTAGACTTTAGAAACTTTAAAAAATATACGAATATAATAAAAGTAGAAAAATAAAAAAGTTAGCATCTTAATCCATGAATTGGAAATTTTACAACCATTAAGAAAGTAAAAACAAAAACTAAATTCTACAATTAGCTATTGATAACTCAATGAATGAATTTATAACTTCTTGAGAAAAAATCAAATATGTTTTATTTGTTTAAATGGTTTTAGAAATTTTAATTTAATATTTTCTAGCAGGTAATAATAGTAGGTTTTTTAAATAAATTAAATAATATTTATTTTTTATTCATTCTAGCTTGATTTTCTTTTCACATTTGACTCATTAAGACAACTAAATTATATTCTGGTTAGTTATATTATTTAATATGAAAACAAAGCCACACCTGGACTACAATAATTTATTATTATATTATTACTTCAATCGTGATGTTTTAAGTCTTTTTTTAAAGGCTTACGCATTTGTATTTTTGCAAGTAGGTATAATATATAAACATAGGTAACATTTAGATATTTTAACGAATTTTACTACGTGACTACTTTGGAATTGCTAAAACACTTTATTTTAAATTACAACAAAACACCTAAAAGGAAATCCTTGAGGAACTGAACAACGGAATCCAAGAAGAACTCAGAGGAACTAAGTGTAGAATTCAGTGAAGTCTACATCCAGTTGAAAAATTTCGAGGCTGACAAGGCAATTTCGAAATCATCAGTTATCCTCAAGGGCTTGGGCTTCACAATCGAAATGTGAAGTAATCCCACAGTCTTTCTCTGGTGGCTGGCGAATGAGGCTGGCCCGGGCACTGTTTCCTCGGTCAGATATCTTGTTACTCAATGAATATTAAGGGTTTTATCTGGCTTGACAATTACATACAAACAAAAAAGATCGTAATTTCTGAGATGTTGTTCCAACGGATGTAATTCATTTGCATTCCCAAATTCTGGACGTTCACAAGTAAGCTACATATTTATAAAGTTAAATATTCCAAAACTTCTGAAACAAAACTTACATGTAGGAGCAACTATGAGCACTTTGAGAAAACCAAAAACGAAAAATTAAAAGCACACAGAATAGAATACGTAGCTCAAATGGTCGCATGCAGCGCTGCCGAAAGTACTAATATAGTAGTATTGCACTACTTTCGACACCTCAGTACCACCGTACTCTTCGTTTCACACTTGTACTACTATTTTCAAAAGCCAGACAAATCCTGCACATGCAGTAAAGTGATACATCACTTTACGTTGGCCCAGACAATGCTGCTGTCATGGTTGGATAAAAGAGTGAAGTTCGATATTTTTTTGGAAAGGAGAATCCAAATATGCTTATGTTAGGCTGTGTGTGTCATTTATTACATCTTTGGGTGTTTTCATTAATACATTGTTGCTTTGTTTACTTGCGATCAGTTGCGATCGTGTTAACGTCAGAAAAACTATTTGCGCATTAATTTTAATATAAATTTATGAATACTTTCTCTGATTTGTTTCATTTGCTTATGGAGCAGAAGCAATTGAATTTTTATTTTTGAGTTCAACTTCGAATTTTCTAGCGGACATTTGGACAGGTGTGAACAGTAAAGATACCGGTTACATAACACTGTCTCTCAGCCTTATCACGAGTTCCATCGTAATCGGAAAGTTCTACGAATTCCGAAAGATGGTAAAATTGAATCCGTTCGTATTGGCAGTTTGTATGAGAATTTCCACTACGATAGATTCTGTGATCGATTTTTACGGTATTCGTAACAAATTTCCAATTACCATGGAATGCGTGATAGGGATGTCTTTCTTTAAGAAAAAGTTCTGAATGCGTGTGAAATTTTATATTTGCGCATTTGCGATGCAAATATTTGCGTTTTATATTTATGAAACTCTGATATTCATCATTTGCATTTATGAATGCTTTGCATTCGGCGGACTTTCGCAAACATGCATTTATGAAAGCACTCTTTGTTCCTCAGCCGCAGCTAAAAAAATGCCACAGAATATTGATTTTTTTCTAAAAAATAGCTTGCACGTTGCCCAAAAACAAATCGAATTTAAAGAGTTCAGGACTATTTCAACTTTTAAAACATAAGATTTTTATATCTTTTTATTTATTTACCAATTGATACAATGATCTGCTGATTACTTAATAATACATTTACAAATACATACTTATATACAAATAACAACAACAAAAAACAAAGAAAAAGTAAATATAATTAATTATTACATATTTGGTTCCTTAAGATTATCTCTTTGCATGCAAAGGTCGATTTCACCGAATTATATAGTCATAAAAAACGCGTTATTGGCTCATTAGACCCATAATTAGTTCTATGTGCGGAAACATAACAAAATGCTTTGAGATTTCCTACGGCATTCAAATGTCTTTAATTTTATTAGAGCACAGCTAGAGTTGTAATCTGGCAAATCACCAAGCCAATTTAGTTTCCTTAAGGCAAACCGAGTAAATTTTTGTGTATCCTTTCAATCCTTGAGATACTATTATCATAAGAAGGAAACGAAACAACTGAACAATATTCCAGGAAAGGCAATACTACAGACCTAAACAAAGTCTTAAGAGTATAAGCATCCCTGAAAATTGTCGAGTTGCATTTTAAAAAACCTAACATAGAGTTACATTTTGAGACTACAAAGTCAATATGGGCTTTGAAGCTAAATTTTGAGTCCAAACATATTACAAGACCTTTGACAGCCTCTACTCGTAAAAGTTTTTCATCCCTTAACTTGTAATTAAATGTGATTAACGACGCCGATCTTGTTGCATTAAATACTTTGCATTTCGAAAAATTTAACTCCAGGTGATTATAATCACACCAATCTAAAAAATTTTGCATATCCAACTGTAAATTAAAGCAATCAAGTAAACCGGATACATCAAGAAAAATTTTAACAACATCCGCATACATTAAACAACAACCGTATTTGAGGATGGTTGACAAATCATTAGTAAAAATAATGAACAGCAGGGGACCCAAATGGCTACTTGTGGTAGACCTGATAAAACATCTATAAAATAAGAGTAATATCCATCGATTTGCAGTACTTGTTTTCTGTCACATAGATATGAATTCAACCATTTGATGAAGTTGTCATTGAAACCTAACTTTTTCAATTTTCAAAGGAGAAGACCATGGTGTACTCTATCAAATGCTTTAGCAAAATCGGTGTAGAAAACATCTATTTGTTTACCTTATTCAATTTTATTAATACAAAAGTTTGAAAATAGAAAAAGGTTTGTACTAGTCGATCGACCTATTATGTTCTTTAGAGGAAAGAGAATTCTGGACCGAGAAATAAAGCTGCTGAGTGACCAATTTTTCAAAAAGTTTTGGCACGGCAGACAGCTTTGAAATCGGCCCATAATTTTTTACTAAATGCTTTAACCTACTTTTGTAGATAGGTTCTATAAAATATATCTTCCAGTCATTAACAAAATAACCAGAAACTATTGATTTATTGAATAGAAGTCTTAAGGCTGTTCAAATTGAAAAGGAGCACTTCTTCAAAAAAAAATAGGAGGAACAGAATCATAACCAGCTTTCTTAGATATATCTAAACATTTTCCGTTTCCCAGAAGGCCTTACTGTTTGTTTTGATGCTAGTTTCTGTAGAGCTTAAAATACGAAAATTTTCACGGTCTTCTACATTATTGCTGAGCGCAATAGCGCGGTAGTGATGAAGATCTTGATCCTTCTTTAAAGAAATCCAAGAAAGTTCATCTTTGTAATATGTCTCCTTACAAGGGCATTTTTGCACCTCTGCAGTGTCTTCCTGACACAGACAATTGAGACGAAATTGCTGGTGCACCTATGCAGTAAAATGAAAATAAAGTGGCAATCCCACCAATAAAAGTTCTCCATAAAACATGTGAATATATCCACAGCCTCTGCAAAGGCTTAAATATAAAAGATTATTCTGTGCGAAAAATTTCAATTGGAATTAAAATCTTCTCCGAGTCTCTTGACTCATTTAACAAAATCTGTGCCGAACTTAAAACTAAATTATGTCAATTTTTCATACATGACGTCAAGAACAATAAGACGCTGAAAGTAGTCTTGTTCGGTTTGGATGAAACAGACATCAATGTGCTCAAAATTGAACTAATAACGTTTGGTTTAAAATGTAAATATGAAAATTACATAGATGTTTCTTACATCGTATGTATTGAGAATGGTACAATTAAATTATCAGATTTACCCAAGTACCCAAGTCAGATGGGAATTTCAACATCGGCTTATTTCTAAGCTAACATAGAGGGCGCAAGGAACACACCTTTCATACATTTGCAGTAAAGTTGTTTTTAAGGCATTTGATTTCCATAATAGACATGTTAAGATTATTTTCAAAATCTGTTTAAAATACTTCTGTTTGTTGTACATATAACTGACAATTTAATTTTTTTGTTATTGCCTTATAACAGATATGTTAATGTTTTTCTTTCCGTCCATATATGTATGTACAAGAATTTTATCCAAGTGCCTTGTTTATACAAGCTTTCCAATATTTTTGTGTTGTAACGCATTACTTAATTTTTTTTTACCATCGATAAGGATATAGCGTTTAAATAGTTTCCGAAAATCCCGACTATCTGCCCCATCTGCCTTAAAATCAAAACTGCGATCTGTGGCCACAAACAAATATCGACTATCACACGCTATACTATACACAGGTGAGTTGCGGCCATATCTTTCTGATGGAATGTATATAATGTCGTAAAGATAAAGATTCACTCGGCATTTATGTTTAACACTACATAAAACTGCATATAGACCATCGTTATGCAACTGATCCTCACATATGACGACATCAGGGTCTACTCGGCGATCGTACATCCGAAATGTTCTGTCCACATTAGCGGTAAAAATTACATTTTCATTCTTTGAGTTTGAGATCATAGATGGAGACAGTTTTTGAGTTATATATATATATATATATATATATATAACTGTGCGTTCCCCTGAACAATGAATGAAAATGCAAATATTTGGATACATGAATAGTTTTTTAATTTGATCATACTTACGTCTCGACATCTACTTTCCTTAATGCTCTTTGTTCTGGATCGGCGTATAAGCATCCATATTACTATCTACATTAAACCGCATTGACTTGTACGATTCGGAGTACTCCTTGGCTAGATCTATGTAGATTAGGCCAAATTGGTCGACTCGTTGCCATAATTTTGTGGACCCGTCCGTGCTGGAAAGGAACAAGTTATTGCTGAAATCCACCCACCAGATATTCATTGACATCGTGGAAATGCACATCGGTAACAATTTTATCCTCGGATACAAAACCACTGCCGTAAACACATCCAGCACATATTGTGTCGTTTTTCTTTGCAAAATCCGAAATGTCTGCTTTGGTTTTTGGACAAAATACCGTTGGTGCAGTCTGGCCTTAGAGCCTCGTCCCTCAAAGGATTATAGATTCTCATATATCTGTGGTGAGTTATGTATAAAGTCATCTTTCTGCAGGTGGATTTTTTCGCACATATTCGTTTCCTTTTGAAGTATATACGTGTCTCCTTGTAGCGTCCATTAAGCCAATTCTCTCCAATAAATAGGCGACTCCGGTAGGTAGATTATCGAAGGGTCTATGGAAAGTGTAATTTATTGAACTTTATAGAATCTAGCTAGTCGCTGGAAAATATAAAACTACCTATCACCAATAGCCGGATCACCGCGACACGGTGCGTCTAACTGCACTGATCCATGTACCGCCTTGAAAGTGTGTTTGACCAACGAAGCTTATTATACCAGTGGTATTGTAGGGCCGTATGAGGACTGAATCGCCGATGGTTACTCAATCGGGGAATGGAACTCCGAAATGGTGTCTTCTGTCTTCTGAAAAGTTACAAATTGATTGAAATGATGTACAAATATATTAATCGAGTTATGCTTTTAGGATTTGAATATAGGTTGTTCTTCAGCCGGAGCAGCAACCATTTCTACTGTTGCATTCTTATTTAAAGTTGGCATGTCTTTCAAAAACGGATTGAATTGTGTCTGACGACGTTTCAATGAAGGTGTTGGAATGTTTTCGATGTTATTGCTAATAGACATTGCAGAGTTGTATGTTCTGTTTAGTGTTAAACACGAATTCATACGATCGAGATCTAAAAAGCAAGCCATATCTTAATTAAATTTGCCTATAGAAAAAAAATATAATAATTTCACTCACCTGGTGTCTCATCAATACTCATGAAATGCATTAAAACTGTGTGAAGTGAAAGTGAATGGCAGCTGTCCCTAGAAGTTTAGCACAACGCTATGTGATTTGCCTGAAACAACTTTTGTAATATGCTGAACTGAATATTCAGATGACCATCAAATTGGGCCGTGTCTTTGCCAAACATTAAGAGACGTCCATTATTGTAAGCAGCTTAATTAATCACATGTCCATCTATGCAAGGTATGCGCTTAGGTTTGATGGCTTTAGCTTGCCTGCGGTTCTTTGACGAATCAATATCTTCACCACATCGAGCAGATTCTTAAACAGAAGCAAATATGAATTGTTTCGACTCAAATAAATTATATGATTGAATCTAAAATTAAAAGAAAAATTGTTAACAAGACAAGGCAATGTGATTAGGGACTTATAACCATCTAAATTTGTTTTTGGTTGAGTACTTCGTCCTCAAAGGCAGCATATCCTAGTTTCCTGAATTTTTTCCGAGCTAATCTAAGTGGCAAGCCAAATGCAAGAATTCCAGAATTATTAAAAATTTTCTTTATGGCAAGAGTATCCTGGAAGAACAAATATGTAATGTAATATGACGTATTCTAAAAATAAAACAAAATTTATTGTTAAATGTTACGTCTTGAGAACTTACATATTAAAACAAATATAATTGTGTTTAATGAAGTAAATAAAGAACTTTTATAAAATTGAAACATGTTATGTAGTGAAAACTGTCAGCTTGACTTCTGACAAATCAACAAAAAAAATGAGCCGTCAGTTTAAGCAATAGCGTTTTTTAATCCACCACTCACACGTATTCACGGATAGGAAAAAAATGAGTAATTTAAGAGTTTTCTCTTACTCAACTAAAACAAAATTGCGGGTGATTAAGGCAAGGGGGGTACGAGTCGCGCCTCTATGTAATTATTTTCTCTATGGTCAAGATCGTGATAAATAGGAGAATGAAATGAGATCTGACTTTAGTTCGATCCAACACATTGTAGTATATTTGTGCACCAATTCGCTGGCAAACACTTCACTTGTTTATGCTATCTATGAGACAAGTATCTAATGATCGTCAAAAGGAAAATCTTATAAATTTGTTGTGGAATATGTGGCAGCTTCTACCAGCATATGGGCGTAGATGAGCTCAGTTTATATATATCCTCGGATATGTGACACTTAGCACAAAGTCAATATAGGAGAAGCTTCCTGAATACACGGAAAAGGCGGTAGAAGTGACACAACAACAAAATGAGCTTCTATCTAAAAATTAAAATGCACCTATTTACACAACACTAGAATAGGTGCTTCAAGTTAATGGATATTATCTGGAATCGGAACCATATTTGGTGTGCAACAATCCAGAGGTACCAATGACTAACGTGAAATTACCCTCAATCAAGTCGGATTCTAAATGCAATACGACAACGATGATTGTTAAACTTGTACAAAGTCATACAATCTCCAAAATAGTTCTTCATATTGCTAACTTAAAACGAACCAAAATGGTGCGTAAAATAAACATCTACTACCAATTAGAGAATCGTCCTGCTTTATGCAGACAAATAAGCAAATGCTTGAACTATTAATTCAGAAAGTTACCGAGCATCGGTTGGATCGTGAGATCGATAATACAATCAGAACGGTTCACAGTACCTTGCAGGTAAATAAAATAATAATTTAACTTTTGGCTCAAAAGTAGTGTGTGGAGTCAAGGACATCATTTGAGGAACTCAGTAAAGTTGCTCAAAAAGTTAAAGCATGTCGCAGGTAAGTTAAATTTTTTTTTTGTAATTCAATTGAATGTTATTTATTTCTTTTAGAGAGCTTGTTGCTTATGATCGTACCCAAATGGATCAACCAAATAAATTTTTAAGTTCCGGATCAGAAAAGTCGGTTGTTAATCGTTGATATGGGTGTGCTTTAGCCTCAACTGAGCAATTTCTTACACTTCAGCGTGCAATGGCATCCGATCCCGAATGTCGATTCCTTCGGCAAAATTTTGAAACTGCAATACGTCACGAAATGATTATATTAGAGGTCCTAATTGCCCAAGATGACTTGTTGGGAGCAAAAACTAAGAATATTTGATTTATTTTGAATCGGCTTGTCGGTAAGTAGAATAGTCTTAAAAAACAACTTATTTAAAAAAAAATTATATTTCAGCGATCGTCGTGGACCAGATGTTGCTGTTATACAACCCTGCTTGCGTATTTTACAGGTTATAATTTGTCCACCAATGCCTACAAGTAAAACAAACAAAAATAAGTTGCCTCAGGATTTTTCAAGCATCACCAGCGGCTGTGGACTTGCCCTCGATTTTAGAAGACGACAAAGGGCAATCTTTCGAAGCCTGGAAAGCTAGAATGCCCTCGAATCTGTCTGGATCGGAGAAGAAATCAAAGAAAACTGAAGATAAGCCTGCCGTAGCACAAACTGCACCTGGCCAAAAGGGTCGGCAAATGTTTGGAGCAACGCTTGAGAATAAGCGAATGCAGCTCCGAAAAGGGTACTTATGGGAAAAGTATGGAAAAATATCGAGAACACGATTTTTACAAAGGAGAATACCAAGTGCTCCAATAGAGTTGAACGCATCTTAGCTGCAGCCGATTCTTTTCAATTCGAATTCTCGATTCGGGAGACAACTTGCTTGTTCACTGGTCACATCTCTCAGTAGAACATACGAACGGAAAAGAGAATTGCTCAATTTAATAACGGGATTCCTGAAGTTCGTTGGTGATTCAGGTGAAACCAGTGCAGAATTTTTAACTGTGTATAGAGCCCTCGATACTGATTCTCCATGGAGACAATATTTGGACATCGTGGAGTCCTCACCGAAATATCGCAACTCCTTTTAACTGAAATTAGTTAAAATACATCTTTTAGAAGAGATCACTCTTTATCGGACCTCGTGCGAGGATATGTACTAAGGCAATTTGTTGAATTGCTTTCGATATTCTAAAAATGTCGGCTTGGAACATAAGATTTAAATTACGACAATTTGGATTGTGAAACGGAGCTAGCAAACAAGGGAACCTTTCAAACAGCACCAGAAGACGAATCAAAAATCTTATCATACGTATGTACGTGCACATAAGAAATTAACTGGCACAACTATTTCAAATAATATGCTACCACCGATGGAGGACAAATAAAAAGTGTCTTAAGTGGCTTCTCTGGTGAGTTGTGGTTTCTTATTGATTAATGTTAAGAAATGCTTAAATTCATACAATAAACTTCAATTTTGAAACAATAAAATCGAATAATTTATTAATTTAGAAAGAAATGAATTTAAAATAGTGTTTGTTCTCGTTTCGCTTTTTGGGGGAATTGTTGTTTGAGCTGGCATTGCATCTAAGAAAATGAAGGGAGTTCACATAATATCTTTTTAGAGTAAGTTGCGGAGAGAAGTGCAAAACATTTCGAACTATTTTTTAAATTAATTTCAATTTGTATGTATTTTTTCTGGCACCGAAAAAAAACAAGGAACAAATAGCTTACATTTATGTATGTTTTATATTATATTTTGTTGTTGTAATGTAACTAAATAACATTTCCCTCCTATTAATTGAAGAGTCTGCTATGCTTTCACCATTATATGGAACAACTATAGTGCTTTCATCCACATCTTGTGTTTGTACACTGTATAAATCATCATGTGTTATACATATATTATTCAAAACGCATGCACTCATTATTATTTTCGTTATTACACGTAGATCTGTTTATTCCGTAAACTTCAGAAGCCTTCGGAAACGCCCCTTGAGCAAACCAAATGCATTTTCTACAACTATCCTTGTTGAAAAATATATGTAGTTGAATTGCTTTTGGGCATCGGTTAGGTCTCCGTTGTCTTTAAATGGTGGCACTAACCAACTGTTTGCTGGATAGGCCGAATACCAATAATGAATGGTGCATCGGGGAATAACTCTTGGTAGTTTGCCAATGCTCTGGAGTACAAATCCGATCTCCGAAGAACCCTCCTATCACGCAGTGATCCAGGTTCGCCACAGGTTACATCAATAAGTCTTTTATCAGCATCAACAACTGCTTGTAAAATCAAACTATAATTTTATTTTCTGTCAAAGTAATACACTTTGTTGGCGACTGGTGCTCTGATAGAATTGTGGGTACAATCAATTGCACCTATTATACCCGGTATCTTCTTTCTTTCTTCGAACTTCCGCCGTACCTCCTCTGCAAAAGGACCTTGGGGCCACTGGATGTACTCGTTCACAAAAGCAATAAGAAAAGAGGTAACGCGGTACACAGTTATCCACGCTGAGGACTTTGCGACTCCAAACAAATTCCCAAGTTGTCGAAATGTGACAGTCTTGCTTATGTACCAGATATAAATGTACATCGACTTTTTTGGGCCAATCCTACTTCTACCACCGCCACAAACTTGTGACAAAAATCTTGATTGCGAAAATCTTGCTGCAAAAAAACATAACGGGTGAAGTGACTACGTTGAAATAAATATTATTTATTTAAGTACATATAAGGTAATCAACAGTTGACCGCTTCAGCCTTATATTTGATTTGAAATCTTCATCACCAAAAAGATCTATGATATCGACAAAGTTATCACATTTTGGATGCTCTTTTGTTTCAAAGTCTGATTCTGGAATCATTCGCTTGATTTGAAGTTGATGCTATTATGTATGATATTTCGTCAATTTCTTGATCATTTTGCTGACGGCGGCGGCGTAAGCTTTGCCATGATGGATCCTCCAACAATAATGCAAACATCTAAATTATCTCTTAATTAAAAAAATAAATTTTTGTTTTACCAACTTTACTTCTCTTTCATTGGAACTTTCCATTTTGTTCTTACAAACATAAAAAACGTTAATGGCTGGTACGTTAAAAGACTAACTTAACTATTGAATTAACGCCTTAATATGCATAAGTAGTATTGAAATCTGAACTCATAATTGCAACAAAACATAAATATTTCATTTTTTTTTATTAAATTGTCTTAACGGACTAACACGTTTGATTTATTAATTCAAATAAACTGAAAGTATTCACCCGACGACGCACGTTGCAACAAAATTACATTCATCGTGGGCTTAGTTGGTATGATAGTAGTTGTTCTTTCATTTACTTTTCTTCCGAAAATTGTACCGTGTTGACTGTAATTTTGTTTGAGATGGCAAGTGTTGTTTTTATTTCAACGTTTCTTGTTGAGATAATTGTTGTTGTGCGTTTATGTAAGCTTGTGAACATACAAAGCTTGCTGTGACAAAATAAGCTCAAGTAAGCCCTTCTTACAGGCAGAAAGCCGCCAGCAAAACGTCTTGGACCACCATATTTGCAATCAGGGAGCTCACCTCTACATTTTGAAGTTATGCTAAAGTTGTTATCACAATTATCCAGACTTTGGAAAAAACTGCATTGTTGCAGTATTATTCACTGTTGCTCCCACTTGAGAATGCAAGACGCCCACATTTGTAAATAACTACTTAAGTACCATCTAATTATACTAATAATTTTTTGTTATCAATCACACCCAAAAATTGCTGTGGGCTCTTAGCCTATAGGTAGTGTTTACATTTTCTAGCAGCTTCTGCATACAAAAATTTAAAAACAATAAAATGAACCGTTTTCCAGAAAATGTAAAACCAAAACAAATGTTCTACTAGAGGTATCAAAAATAACCATTTTTTTCCAAAAAAAAATTACTAAAATGTACGTTTTCCCTTCTTTAATGCACTTATTTTTTTTTTTGGAAAATCGATTGACCAGTTTTCGATATTCGTTATACCGTTGGTATAAACATATTTTATTTTGCGTACTTATTAACGGTACTTCCCATAGAACCACTTTTCATATTTTCGCCTTTCTCACTATTGGATGAACCGATCAAAATAATTTGTTTTATGCAAATGATCCTGAAAAGTGTTAATAAAACTGCATACTCACATTTTAAAAAAACTTGTTTTTAGATTTTTAAAAAATAAATAGGTAGATTTTTTTTTTGAAATCGAGTCACTGAATTTTTTTGAAATTTGAATTTTATATGTATATAAATAATACAATATATCTTCAAAATAACGTTTCAATTTTTTTTTCTAAGTGTTTACAAAATTTTATGCATAAAAAATTATTTTTTTTAAAAAACCGCTCCAACGATTTTAGATTTTTTTATATATTCTTATTTATCCACGATTTCAAATGGCATCTTTGTTTTCCCTCAAAATATAACAACTAAGCAATATAAAAACATTTAATTATGTGTATTATAGCAAATAAGGCAATCTTACCTACATCGGCTTTAAGCCTGCATAGGTTAACTATACTACCTACCTACTAACAGCGTCAGTAGTTAGATATATTAAAGTTGTAAGCTACAAGAGCAAGTTAATTTCAGTTGCATTTTATTTTTTTTTTACGATCGCAAGTAATAAATCTTTCGAGCAAAGACCTTGATGAAAGTACGTTGACAAAGTTCTGTTAAATAATGGGTAACAGCTCAAAACAACGTTCTTGGAACGAAAAAAGAACTTTCCTACCTTAAAGAAAAGGAGTTTCCGAGGGGATAGGAAGATATTTATATAAACATGGCCTTAAATGCGTTTTTAAGCCACCAGCAAAAAGTCGTCAATCTGAGATACACAAATTAAAACAAAACAAAAACCAAATCAATGATCCAGCTGTTACAGCAAGCTTTGCACAAGCTTACATAAACGCACAACAACAATTATCTCAACAAAAAGCGTTGCAATAAAAACAACACTTGCCATCTCAAACAAAATTGCAGTCAACACGGTACAATTTTCGGAAGAAAAATAAATGAAAGAACAACTACCATCCTACCAACTAAGCTCACAACGAATTTAATTTTGTTGCTACGTCTTGTGAAAACTTTCAATTTAAACTTTAACATAATTTAATTGAAAGAAAGATTAATATAATTTTTCTAATACAATTATATAATTAAATACTAAATTCTCAATATTTTAAAAGAATGGAAAAGGAAATTAAAAGGTAGGTAACTGAACATTTATTTGATTTTTACAAAACTTTTGCTTTAAAAAGTAGTCGCAAAAAATGGTCGAAAGCGGAAGTTCTTGGTCTTCTCATGTGTTATTCGGCCAGAAAGGACGAATTTTCTCAAAAGAATGTTTTGGAAGACATGATTTTTCAAGGTTTAACAGTGAGTACCTAACTATTATTTAATTATTTTGTTGTCATCGTCGGTCAATCGCGTCTCACTAAAAGAGGTTTAACATATCCCGCAAATTGTGGAACATGTAAAATAAACAAAATTAAATAAATAAAGAATAGTCGATCGATATTGTGTCATAAAATTAAATTAAAAACAAAGGTAGTTGTTATAAATCACGCTCCTTGCACGAAATCAGATAGGGTATGACCCATGACCCCAACAATTAAAATTAACAAAATTAAATTATATACATTTGTAGTAATTTTTACTACAAAAGACCTCAAATACATTTTTCAGGATAGTTCAACAGCTGCAGACGCATTAAAAAACAAAATGGGAACTCTTCTCGACGCCTATAAAGCTGCAAAAGATAATAGGAAGAAGACTGGCGCAGCTCTAGTTGTTGTACCCCATGAGGCTGAACAAGACAAGATATTCGGAGATAAGCCAATAATATCGAACGACCACACTCTTCATTTGCCGTCACAGATGCAAACTGAGGCTACAAACAAGACATTTCTTGAAGAATTGTCTCGGGAGCTAAATAATTCATTCTCTCAAGAAGATGCCCAAACATCTGTAGAATACACAGATTTTGAAACTCTTGAAGATGAAGATCTTCCAACAACTTCATCGGTAGCACTAGCATCGTCAAGATTAAGGTCATGTCCTGTTGTTCGAACACAGAAAAATGCTCGAGAGAATTTTGAAGCTCGTGAAAATAAAGTTGTTCCAACAACTTCGCCAACAGCACCAGCATCATCAACATTAAATCCAGATTCTGTCGTTCGAAAACCCAAAAATGCTCGAGATATTTAATTCGAAGAAAAATTAAAAATTAGAAGGGAGGCAATGGAAGCTGAAAAGGCCCAGAGAGCGGATTTTTTAAAAAGGAGAAATGGCAGAAGGATTCGGAAGAAAATAAAATCAGAATTGGCATTTTAAAGTCAATTCAAAAGAATTTTGAGAAATAACGTTTATTTATTATAGGATTAAAGAAGTTCACTTTACTTTTAATTTGTGAAATGATATAAAATTATTAAATGATAAGAAATACTATTTAAAGAAAGGAAAACAACATAGTCTTGTATTATAAAGTTATTAACAAAGTACTACACAAACCAGAATGATTGGACTATTTGGTTCCACTTTGGTGCACAAAGAACAGCCATTGACGTGTGGTTGTTCTTGTGCACGTAGTGATCCACATTCACGGATGAATGACAAAATGCAATGCAAGCCACCACCATCGAATACAGCACCAGCTTCGAAAGTACAAATCAAATCATCGATAGCAACAATGAGTTAACTGCATTCTGCTTATACATCCAGCATCCAGGTAATAAGTTATTGCACGTGCTGTTAGCTTAAGCACATTTTCAGGTGCAACTTCGTCTAGAAAAATTTTGCAAAGGGTAGGGCAAATGTTTGTCGTGGGCAGCCTTAGGAAAAGTAAAATAAAATGTTTATAACAATTTTTTTCAACTATTAAACGATATTACCTTTCGAAGCATCTGTCAACATTAATCGGATACGAGCAATATCAATATTATGCTCGTCGTCCTGGAACAAAGACAACCATTCCAGAAGTGTTTCCGGGTCGTGGACTCGTGGTCACTCATCTGGAAAAAAAAAGAATATAATTCATATTAAATTAGAATGTAGAAGTCAATTTCTTTGAAATCAGATTATGAATTTATTTTTGAATGCCTCTTATCGATGTATTCTATAAATATAACTAACGCTTTCAACACCAAATATGTTAAAATCTTGTGATTGTGAATTTTGTTATTGAATTAAATCAAAACCATTCCAACCAATGATAGGATGATGACATGTGAGGTCGACCACCTCTAGTAGTCGGCCAATTCGTTGTAAAGTACAACTTACAAGTACAACCTTTCGTTTAAGCTCCCGGCAAAAAATATATTCCAAAAGGCTAACAATTTTTCTTCCAAGGTCAATATTCCATGGTTTCAGTACCGGTTGTTAACGTTAACATATATTGGGTGGCCGACTAAAGAAGACGCGTGTTTTTATGTCATTATATAAGTTTTACATACGTAAGATACTACTAAATATAATTATCTTTTGAAAAAATATTACTGTAGATAGTTCTATAAGTGAGTTACAGTAAACTTACAGAACTTACAACGTACCCCCTAGCATTGATAAGTTTTCTGCCTTTGGTAAGAAAAATTCACTGCACTCGCCATTGTTATACCTAAATGCTCTTGGAAGAAACTTATAAGAGAATTTCGGAATTCATCAATAAAACTTACATGTATGTTTTAAAAAATTAGCATGGACAGGTTATACAAATTTCGAAAATTTGTTTATTATTTAGGTATAAAGAACTTTAAAAATGGAAACAACGTGGAGCAAAAGAAAATTTTATAACTACACGCAAGAGACACTTTCTTCAGTACTGGATAAAATTACATAAACATTCTAAATAGAAATAGGTAATTGGGGAGTTGGGGTCTGGTTTCTTAGAAGTAATCTACAAGACCGAAAAAATAATAATGGAAATTGATTCTGATACAGACCTTAGTTGGACCGACGAACAAAACTTTTCAAAGTGGTCCATACACCTTTGGTAAATGTGAATTCTCACAAAAATCATAAAGTTTATTAAGAACGGTCCAAATATTTTGAAAGCGAATTTCAATAAACCATTCTAAGATTGCCATGGAAAACTTGCTACTATGGGGTCTTCAAACATCTTCGAAGTTGTGAATCCGAACAACAGTGACGAAGTAGTTCCTGGAGATGAAATAGTATTTAAGAGAAATAGATGCCTTAAAGACGTTTTGGGAGACGCTTCATCTATTTTTAACGACAACGAAACATCCTTCCGCCTGATTTCGCAATCAGGTATTGGCTTAGTTCCCAAATGGTAAAACAAATTGAATAATGATTCATTAGGAAATCATAAGGAGGCTAACTTCTCTGTATTCAGTGCAAATGAAAGCATTTGGTACAACTAGTGTTCTTTTCTTCTCTGGACCTCTTCATTATGTTAAAACTATGCCCGGGAAGTGGGTATTAGGTAGGTAAGAATGTGGCTAGATGCGATGGAAAATGGCTTTAAGCCGAAAGTAATATCAAACGGCCAATGTTTCCGGTCGGTGTACTCAACAAACGCCTTTTTTATGGACCTAAGTGATTTTAGCCGTAATAATTTCATTATTTTGTGTACACATCGTGAAAACACTGGCCGCCCATATTACGTAGATAGCTGATGTCGCATTCAATGGATTGGAAAATTATTATAAAAATACTGACATTTCAGAAAACATATTTTTAAAAAAATACTTTTTAAAAAAAAAAACTTTTTCATGAGAAAAAGTACAAATTTATTTTTTTTTTATTTATTTAGGTCCTTTTTTTGTTGTTTTATTAAAATCAATGTTTTATAACATTTGTCTGAAAAATGTAATGTTTATTCCATGTAAAACATAAAACAAACTTAGTAGCTTAATAGAGTTTAAATTAATTTTTCATTTTCATATAAATTAAATGTATTTTTTTTTATTTACTTTTGTAAAAAAAATGTCCATGGGGCGTATGCATAGCCATTTTTAAACTGTGTCTAAGTTAAATCTAGGTTTAGTTGAATTTTCGGACTATTTTTTTAAGTTTATCATTCCAAAGGTTGAAGTTATATAATATGTAGTAAGGCAAGTTAATAATCTTATAAAAATATAAAACCAACAATTTGTTAGTAGAATCAGTCTGTATTCATTGAGCCAAAATTGTCTTAAACTGTAGTTTAGTAAAACCTGCATTTTTCAGCGACTATGAATATGCGCCTATATGTTTGTACCTAATATGAAATGGCATTTTAGACCAAATAAAATCTTACAATCACATTTTTTATTTAACTGAACTGTTTATAATATTAAATATTAAAATGACTCGTAGATACCTACATTCTATAAAATTGGAAATAGACGCGTCATTTCTAGTATAAAAATATAAATTTGTATATTGAGGCAGACTACTGGATACTCATGTGGCCGACATCTGGAGTTTAGAGGACCGACTTCATAATAATCACACTTTCATTTCATTTTTAATGGCAAATCGACTGAATTTCGAAATTTAGACACCCAAAAATTCAGATAAACTAAATTATATATCAACAAATCGAACAACTGTATTTTAAGGGACATTCAAACGTAAACAAAAAGTTGATGGCAGACTACTGCCCATAACCGTACGCTTGTTTCAATAAGTGGTATGCGTCTGAGTTCATTTTAGCTTCCTTTCCATTAAATCCTAACCGCGGATGCGGAGCCATTGTCAAACAAGAGCTGGACAAACCAGACGGCATCTCACTGGCATTAATGAAATTAAAACCAAGCAATTCGATTATAACATTGAAATGTGTAACTGGACTTGGTGCAACTAATTATGTTATTATGTTTATCACATACATACATACATATGTAATAAGTTTTTCTAAGCTCACCTTAAATACAGCATCTCTTTTCGATACGTGTCACCATCTTTATCGGGAATGTTTAAGTTTCACCCTCTACAACAAGAAGCTCTACAAATTGCAATTTGTACGTGTTGTCTCTGGTCTCTTCACAGTTAAATAAAGAGCAGTCTGTAGCCATTCTTTCGGTCCATATTGGCTTTACATATGCACTTAAATGCTCAGCTACATCATCAAAGGCTGCATGATGACCAGCTCGACTCAGCCAACTAAAACAAATGTATATTAAATATCACAATAAGATATGAATAAATAAAAAATAACTCACTTCTCATATTTGTATATAGTATAGTATGTCAATGTTCTTACAGCTTAAATTGTAGTTTTCTGTACTCTATCTTGGCTTTTTAACATCTGGCTCCTCGGAGAAATTAGTTTCTCTGCTGCATCCTTGGCATACTTCAATATGGCTTCACGAGGATCCTGATCGTCATCCTCTCTTGCTTAGACTTAAATTGCTAATGACATAGGAACTGACCGTCCCGCCCGAAGAGCAGCTCGTCCACTAATATCATGTCACCAGTGACCGAGTAGTGGAGAGCACGAAAGGGGGCAGTTTTCACAAGGTTGAATAGTGCGAAAGCTTCTCATCGACGAATCCACTGATTCAGAAATGTATGTATCACTGGATTTGTGAAAATTAAATTAAAAGAAATCACATCGTCTAAAAAGAATTCCAAAACACTTGATTTCAATTTAGATACACATTTTCTTTTATAAATAATAATTAGCTTGCCAAACCAACCCGATGGCTTTTAGAAGGATGACTTTTTTTCTTGCACAGCTGTTTTCTAAAATGTCATCTTTCAAATTAAAAGTGCTGCCTAGTTTTTTCACTAAGCGCCTTGGTCGTTTGTTTTCAACCAATTCCCGCGGGGATTGCAAAAGAACGCACCTAATATAACGTTTATTACAAAAATCCATTAATTAATTAAATACAAATAATGAGAGTGAAACACGTTTTATCACCGACGATGTCAAAGCCCAGAAGTTTCTCCAACCGGAAAAAGAATGCGTTGTCCCTCTAACTATCTTGTAGTTCAATCTTGATGTTGGCATGATTGTTCAACATCAGGGGTCTCAGAGGTTTCGTATTTCCAGGGTTGTCAACATATCCAATCAGTACGCCATGGCAGTAGGCCCCTCACTTTGTACATTGAAACTGCGATTCTTTGGTTTTTGATGGGTTGACTATTTTTGGATCCACCAAGTTTAATTGACAACATGATAATTAAGAAAATCAATTTCGATATTAGTTGCATTATCTAAATCTTCTATTAAAGATTTTTTTTTGACGAACGAAAATTAGGTAAACATTTGCAATGTGTAATTTATTTCGAAATTTTAATTCAATACCTAGCTACATACAAAAAATGTATGAGTATAAATATTGAATGTTTGTATGAAACAACATAAAAATGAGTGTTCGTCTATTGAATTGTATAGGCTCTTCCAAAGTTGAATTTATTTCAATTTTATTCTAAAGAAGTTCTATTACTTATATGATACTTATCAATTAAGTTCTTTGAAAATCACTATGTCAGCTCCATTTGTTAGTTTATAATCTCTTAAATTTACGATACTATTGGTCTTGGACCGCCGGGTTAAAATAACAATGAGACTTGCTGAAGGCTTTTAAAACCAATTGTCAAACTTCCAACTATCTGCGCTGTGTTATTCTAGTACAAAGGTTGCTACACTATTGATATAGGTATGTAAGATTAGATTTAAGATATTTGGTATACATGTTTGATCCGCATTAGATAAATAAAATATTGGGTAAATTCATATTAACCATTTATGTCCGTCTTTTGAATACGTTTTATATTTGACCTATATATTTTTCTTTGGGAATAAGTTCTATTCATAAGATAATGTATTCTTATTTAAAAAAATTAATCCAGTATTATTTTATTATGAAGCTTAAGGGATTTTATTATTCGCTTCTATAATATGCGTGTATTTGTGAGCCCCGAAAACTCTGATCGCTTAATTAATTCTTACTGAATTAGTTGTTCTTTTACATATGGACGTTAAACTTTACTTCATTGTAATTGGGTTAAAATGAGATAGTCAATACCTAATTCTAAAATCCATTGTGTAAACAAAAAATTCTTTCCCTTCGTTCTTATCCTTCCTACTAGTGCCATGCAGTTCAGGTTGCATTTTAAAAGACCTTACAGGAAGATAGTTAAAATTAAAAAAAAATAATAAGCACGAAACAATGATAAAATTTGTTACGCATATTCTCAAAAAATATTATTATTATTATATTTTATTAACAAATAATTAAAATTACATGCTAATATTCAAAAAATATTAAACTGATTTACATGAAAAAAAAATTTTATAACACTGAGGTATCACTTATAAATTTCTCTCCACCTAAAACTTTAAAATCGAAAATTTTATTTCCTCAGTATTTGACAACAAGACTGAGAAATTTTGCTGAGGAATCCTGTTCATATTATAGAGATTGCTGTAATATCTGATATCTTATTTTTCTGAACTAGCCTTCCTTTTAGGTAATAGTTTTGCATTAGGAAACAAAGCGTATTCAAGATTTTGATCAAACTCGTCATAAAGATGACAGAGAATACAGAAAAACGTGTAAGGCGCCAGTTATAGCGTTCATTGAAACTCATCATTGAACACTTTGACTACCAATTCTAAGGCCCTTAAACAAATAAAACTGGTGTCGTTTTGGTACCAATTTAAAGGTAATAAGATACATATTTAATTTTTGTCAAAAAATATTTTATTTGCTCTACCACTTTCTTGTAAATTTTCTTTTAAATTTTCAATGATTTCAGCTGTTCATTGAAAATGCTTTCCTTCATTGAAAAATCAGAATCGAATTTACAAGAAAGTGGTAGAGCAAATAAAATATTTTTTGACAAAAAATATGATATATCTTATTACCTTTATTTTGGTACCAAAACGACATCAGTTTTATTTGTTTAAGTGCCTTAGAATTGATACTCAAAGTGTTCAATGATGAGTTTCACTGAAATCTAAACTGGCGCATTAAAATGAAATGGACTGGAACACAAAACATTTTATTTCAGTAGGTAATATCAATTAAATTACTCACGTTGAATGTTTTTTAATCTATTTTCCTTAGTTTTAGTTAAAATAAGCACTTAATTTATCTTTTATTTTATTTTTAATTTATTTTTAATTGTTCTTTTGCATTTTACTTTTACGTTTCACGAAATTGGTTTTGAATGTTTTTTTTTATTTGGCCGCCTTTCCTTATCTGTCAAAATACTCTCCTCGAATTGAGAAAACTGGTCTTTTCTTGTGTATGGTTTGCTTCTACTTTTTGATTGGATTTTCTTCATTTTGAACATGAAATTAATAAATATTGCTTAATTTGTAAACCAGAATCAAAAAAAAGCTTTTATTAGTATGTTTTATGTTTGATTAAGGCCTTTAAAATACATTTTAACTAAAAACCAATTAATTTTTCAATTTTTGAATTTAACGGATTTCCATTTTAAATATATAAGCTCACCATATCTACAAAAAGTGCAAATGCGCACTCCTACGTTTCGATAAGCCTGTGTTGGTGTCTGCCCCATTTAAAATGCACGGGCAACTAACACATGCTTGTCGAAACGAAGGAAATCCTCTCAATTTAGCTTGTAGGGTGAATGAGAATAAGCCCCCGAAGTCGTGCCTCTATGTTAGTTTCTCTATGCTATCAGTAGTAAACTCGGGCCGCAAACCTGAATAGTTAGTTAGTTCTTCCATAAGTATGCACGTTTATATGGAAAGTACATGGCTTCATTTACATCTTTTTTTTTAAACAATTTTCTGGCCGATACACATAAAACAAAAAAGTATGGTAATACGAAATTATTATTTAATTGTTTATATAAAATTTTTCATTTTTTAAGAAGAACCAAAATCGAAGCCTTGAAAAGGACTACTGAAACGTCAAACTAACAAAAGAAAAACAATCTTCTAAATAAATTGATTTAAAATAAAGAATTAATTTAATTTTAAAATTAAAATTAGTTTTTTATTTATTTTATTTCGAATTCAACACTAAAAGCAATCTCTTTCCTAACATGAAACAAAAAGGAATTTTTTTTATATTTCCGCAGCACTACAGCATTGTTTACTTTCTATAAACGATAGATGTCAGCACTTATCTGATACAATACCTACAGGCAATCACACTATTGTGTGATTACTGATAAAGTGTTTATATCTTAGATTGGAAACTCAGAAGCCAAACTCAATTGTTTCTTGTTGTCTATAATTGTTTTGTTGTTTTTTTTTAGATTGGGAGTGAAGACGTACTTAGTCCATCTGGGAGTGATACCACTAACACTCCACTTTACACAAAAACCAATCCATCATCAAAAAGTGCAGATCGAATTGCTTATTTAGAAAAGGAGGCTTCACATTGGCGGACACAATGTGAAATCTCACGAAGCGATTCGCTGCCACATGAAGTGTCTCGTCTATGTAAAGAGAAACAATACAATGAGCCATTAGTAGTGGCGGGTTGTTGCTGTAGTACAGCAGCGACTGGATTGTCTGTGGTCGTTTATATATTTTCTTAGATCCGTCGCATTAGAACGCTTTTCTTGGAATCTATTCTTCGACAGGACATGTCTTGGTATAACACAAGCTCCGGAAACAATTTCCCCAGCAAAATGACAGAGTAAGTAATCCTTTATTTTGCAAGTGCAAATTCATATCTAATCGATGTTTTTCTTATAAACTTTCAGAGATCTCGATAAACTGAAAGAAGGAATCGCTGAGAAAGTAGCCATATTATCTTTTTGGAAGAAATATATCGTCAGTGGCAATCTCATGAACGAGATCGATATGCACATGTTGACCGAAACACCTCGGTCTGTATCTGTAGCTTCTAAACAGATTGTTGGTCTGTCTGTGGATCAGCATTCAGTCAAGCAGAAATAACGTACGTTAAATACAAAAAAAACCTATTTTGATATATTTTTTAGTATTTGTTTTTCTTTTAATTTTGTAGGATAAACAGCGCCTGCCATTCATCTCAAAATCATGACGAACAACAAGGTCAGACCACACAAACAATGAAGCCCAACAGGAAGTCATTATTGCCAAATATTATAATTAAATACATTGTGCTCAATATTTTAAAGTGTTTTCCTTATGTATATATATATGTATATAGCTTAAGAATTGTGATTCACTTAATTTTTTTCGATTACATTTTCTTTATGGGTGTTCAAAAAAATTCTTTTTTTGTAAGGGAAATGTAATGTTGTGTGTCTCAATGACACATAGGTAAGTATTATAGCCCTATGCTGAGGTAAATTAACACTCAGAACAGTTTCAATCATCGAGACCAAGCAAGTACTTTGGAAATGACAGCTTGTCCAAAGTAGCAAATCCAAGAAATTTCTACTTATATCAAGAAAAATCTTGAAATCAGTACTTACGCAAAGCTCTAATTTCCAAACTACTTGCTTGATTTCGATGATTGTAACTGTTCTGAGTGTAAATTAACCTCAGCTTCTAAATCCTTGCAATAGTTTTATAATCAAACAATTATTTCGAAAAATTGCTATCTAAAAGTTGTTTCTTCGTGTTTTAAAAAAAATGAAAAATTACAAAATTACTTTCAGATGCAATTTTTTTGAAATATTTGCTCGAATTGAAAACGATTTCAAGAATTTACAAGCTGACATAAATTTAAACTCACAACAGTTTAAATCATCGAGATCAAGCAAGTACTTTGGAAATGACAGCTTGTCCAAAGTAGCAAATCCAAGAAATTTCTACTTATATCAAGAAAAATCTTGAAATCAGTACTTACGCAAAGCTCTAATTTCCAAACTACTTGCTTGATTTCGATGATTGTAACTGTTCTGAGTGTAAATTATCTTCAGCTTCTAAATCCTTGCAATCATTTTATAATCAAACAATTATTTCAAAAAATTACTATCTAAAAGAAGTTCTTTCGTATTTTTAAAGTTAGATCGTTTTTTTTTAAAGGTGAAGTTGAACAAACATTCCCGAAAATAAACAAAGAATTATATACATGTATATATATATAATTATTGTATTAATGACAACACAAAATAATTAAAATTATTATTATTATTCATTACAAATAAGTTTGCTGCTCACAGAGATATATAGAACATTAGGAAGAATAGAATAAGATCACATTTTTGCCAGGAACACAATAATGTTAATTATTATGATCCTTTTTTATTTCAATATTGGATGATGTGGTGTCTTCTGTTGAAGTTTATGTAGCAGTTTGTGAGGCAGAATCTTCTGCAACAGTTGTCGCCTGTGCTTCACGTGCGTCGTCGGTGTTTGTGTGTGTATCGTCATCGGTCTCATTGACTGCAGCAAATATTTCTCCATTGAACTGAATCAAAGAACACAAGGCACCATGGCATAGCCAATCAGTTTCATAGAAATTGGATTCACACGCAGCAAATTTCCAACAAAAACTATCTGTAAAATAAAAATTTTAAAATCTGTAAATATTTAGAGAATTTGAAATCCGATTTTATGATTTTCGACTACTAATGGATGCTACGAGTATGATAGATTTTTCAAGATTCGTAGTAGATTTTCGATTGCGAAGGATTCTGTGATAGGCCCGATTTATTAGTTTTAAATTTCGAGTTTTCTTTTATGTAACTAAACTTTGACGCTGTTAGTATGTAGGTCCAATTATCATTAGGTAAGTTTAAAGCCGAAGTAGGTAAGTTCTTAGTATAATGAATAGAGTTATTGTATGTTTCAGGAAATAGTTACTAGGTACCTATCTAAAAATGTATATTTAAATCTATGTTATGGATTTTAATTCTGTAAATTGGGATGGTAAAATGTACATACATTACATATATATGTATGTATATGGACCCTAGGTATGTAAATATGTAGGTACATAATAACGTATAATGAAAGTGTTGGATGGTTATGGTTAGGTAGATCCATATATGCATATAAAACTTTATATGATAGTTTAAATATACATAATATTCATTTGATTTTTAAAGATATATATTTATATAAATGTCAGAGAGTCCACCTAGTACATAATGTATGTAGGTTGGTACCTATTCAGTGACCTAGATATCAGAAACTACTAACTCGATTTGCGTTTTGTACGTAATTTATTATTTTTGAAATGGAAATTAAAAGAATAGTCAAATTTATAAATTTAAAGTTTAAAGTTTATAAATTTAATTTGCTCTGGCCCGATCCAAATTCATAACTTCAAGTTTCTATTTTTCATTTTTATTTATTAGTTTTAAACTAAATTTGAATATTTTTTAATATAGCTAAACATTGACGCTATTAGTAGGTAGGTCCAAATATGTAGGTAAGTTTTTAGTATAATGGATTGAATGGATGATTCAAGGAATAGTTACTTAGGTACCTACATACCTACAAATTTGTATTTAATTCTAGATTATAGATTTTAATTACGGAAATTAGGATGATAATTGTGTACCTACACTACATACAGATATGAATATGAAGGCATGTAAATGTGTATACATACAATGTACATTGAAAGTGTAAGTTGGTGATAAGTAGGTAGATATATGCATATAATTTTATATGATATGTGCAATATACATAATATTCATTTGATTTTTAATGATATAGGTATATAAAGGTATGAGAACCCAAATAGTATATACTGTAAGTAGGTAGGTATTCAGTGACGTAGTTAGCAAAAACATGTGTATGTATGTAATTTAGTCAGTATTATGCGCAAAAATGAACTATAATTAGGTAGAAGAAATGGATATACATATTTATATCGACCGATAGAGAGACAGACGGAATATCAAGTTTGATTTAAATTTCGGGTTCGATTTTTTTAAAGTGTAAAATTTGCAAAAAGGTAATGCGTATTCTAGATCACAAGAAATTGATTTTATTGATTTTTAGTAAATTTGTTATAGTAATTAATTTTTTTTATAACATAACGTATTATAATAAAATATACTAGCAATCCATTAGACAAAAAAAAAACTTAACTTATTATACTTACTATGAATTCTTTTCATTTTTCGTCGTTGAGTAGTTCTGCCTCTTTGTTGGTTGATAAATATTTGCTTTGTTCCTGATATGGAAATTCATCGGAAAGTAAAAGCTTGCGGCAAATTGTTTCCATATTTTTTTATAAATAAATTAAATGCACGGTTGGATCGTATGTACTTGCTCTTGTGTTCGATCACATTGTTAGTAGAAAAGTGTTTAAGCCAACAACTTTTAATTTATTACAATGTACCTGCAAATGCAAAACATCCTATCCAAATTTCAAACACCCTATTCCCTAAATAAAGTATACCATATTGCAAGATAAGCACTTTTTATAGCTGCTCACCTCTCCTATTGCATTTATTTTCCCACAAAATTATTCAGCATTCTTTAAAGGTGCTCGCCTATCAAATTGCATTTATCTTCCCACAAAAATTAATGCCGAATTGCATATGTTAATTAGTATAAATAGTCTTACAAATTTATAATAAAGTCACTTATATTTCGAAAGCCAAACAGATTGTTTAATTGTCATTGCTACCCCCCACCCGAGGTAAGGAGCAATGCTAGACATAAGACAAATCATCAGTCGAAATCAAAAGAGGTTTCGACTTTAAACATTGGTGACCCCGACGTGATATTGGTATAAGCATTGTCGAGTCCAAACCAGAGATCCAAGTATCCAGAGTTCCAGGTATCCAGTGTTCCAGAGTAGTACCAATCTTCATATACTTTGACATTGGTATAAGCATTGTCGAGTCCAAACCAGAGATCCAAGTATCCAGAGTTCAAGGTATCCAGTGTTCCGGTGTTCCAGAGTAGTACCAATCTTTATATACTTTGATATTGGTATAAGCATTGTCGAGTCCAAACCAGAGATCTAAGTATCCAGAGTTCCAGGTATCCAGTGTTCCAGAGTAGTACCAATCTTCATATACTTTGACATTGGTATAAGCATTGTCGAGTCCAAACCAGAGATCCAAGTATCCAGAGTTCCAGGTATCCAGTGTTCCGGTGTTCCAGAGTAGTACCAATCTTCATATACTTTGACATTGGTATAAGCATTGTCAAGTCCAATCCAGAGATCCAAGTATCCAGAGTTAGAGGTATCCAGTGTTCCGGTGTTCCAGAGTAGTAACAATCTTCATATACTTTGACATTGGTATAAGCATTGTCGAGTCCAAGCCAGAGATCCAAGTATCCAGAGTTCCAGGTATCCAGTGTTCCGGTGTTCCAGAGTAGTAACAATCTTCATATACTTTGACATTGGTATAAGCATTGTCGAGTCCAAGCCAGAGATCCAAGAATCCAGAGTTCCAGGTATCCAGTGTTCCGGTGTTCCAGAGTAGTAACAATCTTCATATACTTTGACATTGGTATAAGCATTGTCGAGTCCAAACCAGAGATCCAAGTATCCAGAGTTCCAGGTATCCAGTGTTCCGGTGTTCCAGAGTAGTACCAATCTTCATATACTTTGACATTGGTATAAGCATTGTCGAGTCCAAGCCAGAGATCCAAGTATCCAGAGTTCAGGTATCCAGTGTTCCGGTGTTCCAGAGTAGTAACAATCTTCATATACGTTGACATTGGTATAAGCATTGTCGAGTCCAAACCAGAGATCCAAGTATCCAGAGTTCCAGGTATCCAGTGTTCCGGTGTTCCAGAGTAGTACCAATCTTCATATACTTTGACATTGGTATAAGCATTGTCGAGTCCAAGCCAGAGATCCAAGTATCCAGAGTTCCAGGTATCCAGTATTCCGGTGTTCCAGAGTAGTACCAATGTTCATATACTTTGACATTGGTATAAGCATTGTCGAGTCCAAACCAGAGATCCAAGAATCCAGAGTTCAAGGTATCCAGTGTTCCGGTGTTCCAGAGTAGTACCAATCTTTATATACTTTGACATTGGTATAAGCATTGTCGAGTCCAAACCAGAGATCCAAGTATCCAGAGTTCCAGGTATCCAGTGTTTCAGAGTAGTACCAATCTTCATATACTTTGACATTGGTATAAGCATTGTCGAGTCCAAGCCAGAGATCCAAGTATCCAGAGTTCAAGGCATCCAGTGTTTCAGAGTAGTACCAATCTTCATATACTGTGACATTGGTAAAAGCATTGTCGAGTCCAAACCAGAGATCCAAGTATCCAGAGTTCCAGGTATCCAGTGTTCCGGTGTTCCAGAGTAGTACCAATCTTCATATACTTTTACTTTGGTATAACCATTGTCGAGGCCAAGCCAGAAATCCAAGTATCCAGAGTTCCAGGTATCCAGTGTTCCGGTGCTCCAGAGTAGTACCAATCTTCACATACTTTGACATTGGTATAAGCATTATCAAGTCTAGTTGTCCCTTGTCCCACAATACATCAACAATCAGAACCAACTCATTGTTACTGAAATGGATGAATTACAAGTATTCACTATTGTGGCTAAGCAGAAGGCTATAACCGACGAACTACTGCGGCTTAAAACCAACATTGGTAAAGACAGCCCTGACCGTAAAACAATAGAATATAAGGCTAAAAAATTGCAAACTCTAAAAGGTCTTTGGTTGGATTTCTCGAACAACCATGACCAGATAAAAGCATATGTAAAACCAGACACGCCTTATATACAAAATAATACCTATGACAAGGTAAAAAGGGCATACCTTGAGATCAAACAAATTCTAGAATCCATTGTACCTATAGATGGAAATCCTGATAAGCAAACTGGTGGAGCGGCTAGTTCAACAAAGCCAATAGGCTTTAAAACGGATATTAGCAAAATCCAACCTGTAGATATTCCCCCAATATCGGAAATCGCCAGAATTATACGAAGACAAAAAACAGTCGCACAATCTCTACAGCGGTTGCTTTCTAGTCTCAAAACTACAGAGACTTGGAGTTCTACTTTTTGTACACTAAAATTAAATACGCTACAAATTTACTGGACGCATCTAGAAGAAATTCATCGCATGATAAACGAGCTTTCAGAAAATCCAGCCCAGGATGGATACAACATAAACGAGTTTTATAAATTAGAAGATGAAGTCTCACAATTTATCATTTCATTAACAAACAAACTCGAAGAATCCATCACACAACCTGCACAATCAGTCATGAGTCCTGCTTCAGTAAGTAGTCCTAGCCAAACTTTAAAACTACCAAAGATAACCTTACCCAAGTTCGACGGAAGCTACATCAAATGGAAGCAATACAGTGATCTGTTCAGTGAACTTGTTGATAAACAAGACATAGCTAACCGTCAGAAGCTGTTCTATTTGAAGACGACGTTAACGGGTGAAGCCGAAAATCTAATAAGGCATTTTTCAACATCAGATAGTAACTATAGTGCAGCATGGCAAGTGATTAAAGACCGGTATGATAATCCCCGTCTGCTTGTTACTGCACAGGTACAACGATTATTGATGCAACCGGTGATTCAAAATGAAAGCTCGAAGGCAATCAAGGTCTTGCATGATACTACACAAGAGTGCATGCTCAGTTTGAAGGGTCTCAACATCGACACTACTAATTGGGACCCTCTTCTTATGAGTGTTCTGATCAAGAAGCTGGACAGAAATACTTTAACGCTTTGGGAGCAGTCGCTAAAGCAACCCAAAGCACTACCAGCCTTGAACGAGTTCATGTCATTTCTAGAGTTAAGGTTCCAATCATTGGAAGCCCTGGGACCAAAAGTGGCAAAAATATGCTCAGACGACCTGAACAAAAGGACAAAGGTAGCTCTTGCTTCAACAACAAAAACCAATAAATGCCTAGTTTGTGGACAACAAAAACATGCCATATATTTATGCCCCAAGTTTCTCCAGCTCTCACCACAAGAGAGATTAAAAAATGTTAAATCACTTAAGCGCTGTACAAATTGCTTACGCTTGGGACACCAAGCTCCAACATGTAGAGCAATGCACTGTACTAAATGCAATCAATATCACCACACCTTGCTTCACGTGATAACAGAGAACCAAAGGCAACAAGCTCCGACTATAGACAACAGGACTAGCCTGTCAGCTACATCCAGCCGAACAAAACCATCCAAATATGTACTGTTGGGAACCGCTGCAGTAAACATACTTAATCGAACAAATAATGCTGTCAAATCAAGAGCATTGCTCGATTCCGGGTCACAAATAAGCTTCATAACTGAGAAGCTAGCTTCAAAATTACATCTCCTCACAAAATACGAACCCCTGGAAGTCTCAGGAATGGGAAACAGACCAATTATATTAAGCAAAAAGGTCGATATATGTCTTCAATCCAGCGTTACTGGATATCAGACACAAATTCAAGTATTTGTGCTCGATACGATAACTACACAACAACCCAGTGAACTTATCGACACAAGTAATTAGGAAATGCCTCAGAACATCAAATTAGCAGATAAAGATTTCAATAAACCACTTGACATTGATATTCTCATCGGAGCTGAGCTCTATCCCGAACTTCTTTCAGTGGGCCAGATAAAATTAACCAACAGTGGCCCAACCTTACAAAACACCTTATTGGGATGGATAGTTATGGGAAAGATCGTCACTAACAATCCGTCGACACTATTTTGCGGCATAGGAGTAGACACTTCATCTCCTACCCTAGACAGTCTGGTTGAACGTTTCTGGAACCTAGAAGAAAATCTAGCTACTCCTTCACAAACGATCCAAAAACGACTTACGAAAGAAGAACGTCAATGTGAGGATATTTTCCTGAAAACTATACTACTAGCAACACCGAATACCAACTCTCATTTTATTGAAAGAATTAAACACAAGAACTCGTTCAACGTTCTTTAACGGGTTACAGCATACATCATACGTTTCATCAGCAACCTAAAACGAGCCAAAAAATACAGACTGGTGGGCACCGTTCTTTCTCCACAAGAACTGAAAGCAGCAACATACACGATTGTTAAACGCATTCAATCAACAACATTTCAAGAAGATTTAAAATCACTTATTAAGTATGGTTGTGTATCTCAAAGCAGCCATATAACCTCTCTCACACCCTTTCTTGACAACAGAAGGATTATAAGAGTGGGAGGACGACTTGAGGCTTCTCATCTACCATATGAAGCAAAACATCAAATGATTCTCCCAAGTACACATAACTTCACAAAACTATTGATGTCCGAGATACACAAAGAAAATAAGCACGCGGGTCCGCAAGCACTACTCTCCATCACGAGACACACTTACTGGAGAATAGGAGGAAAGCGACTAGCACAGTCCATAGTAAATAATTGCATAAAATGCTTGAAAGCCAAGCCAAAAAGTATTGAGCAGTTAATGGGAAATTTACCGCCGGAACGTGTCCAACCTTCAAGACCATTTATTCATGTAGGCGTCGATTTCTTTGGTCCACTATATATTCACTATAGAATACGTGGTAAGCAATTCACCAAGGCATACGTTTCAGTTTTCGTATGCTTCTCAACAAAGGCAGTTCACCTAGAACTAGTCACTGACTTAACCACTCAGGCGTTTCTTGGAGCATTGAAGAGATTTATAGCCAGGCGAGGATGTCCAGTCAAAATATTTTCCGACAATGCGACAAACTGCATTGGAGCTCGAAATGAACTTAACGAGCTCAACGCAAAGGTTTTTACGGAAGAAGGACAAGAGTCTATCAAAAAATATTGTGCTGGAAGAACAATTGACTGGAAACCAATTCCTCCACGTTCTCCTCACTTTGGGGGTTTATGGGAGGCAGCGGTGAAATCGGCCAAACACCACATGAAGCGGATATTTTCAAGTGCATCATTAACTCAAGAAGAACTAACTACAGCTCTTGCACAAATCGAAGCAGTTCTGAACTCCAGACCATTGACTCCAATGTATAATGACCCTAATGATCTTGAGGCCATCACTCCTGGACATTTTTTGATTGGACCACCCTTAACTGCAGTAGTGGATTCAGAATGCTCAAGGGCACCTCAGATTACACATATTGCTAGATGGAATCTAGTAACAGCTATTTATCGGGAGTTCTGGCGTAGATGGACGAACGAGTACTTATAAGAAATTCAGCAAAGATATAAATGGAAAAATCCTCAAACCGATATCCAACCAGGTACATTAGTCTTGATTAAAGAAGATAATTTACCTCCCTTTAAATGGCTAATGGGAAGAGTTCTAAGAACCATTCGCGGACCGGACAAATTCGCAAGAGTGGTTGATATCCAAACTAGTTCAGGAGAATTAAGACGATCAATTGCTAAAGTTTGTCCCCTTCCAACTGAAATTCAAACACTTTCTACAACACATAAACCAAAATCTGTTGAAGCTCATAATCAATCTCTGCTGCCTAGAACCAACAATAAAGTTAAGCACCAACTTAAAGGTCGTTTCCTCCCAATAAGAGAATGCTCCAAGCAAAAACGAAATAATCCAGATCCATCACCTGTGCCAACTCAAAAAATGAAAATGAGTACAATCCAAGCATTATTGGTTTGCTTATTTTTACTAGGCACAGCTTACGGACAAAGCGCTAAACCAGTTGCAGTAGAAATTCAACAGTTTGACAGTACCCCTGGCTTATATTTTGAAGAAATTGGGGAAGCAAGACTTATCACTGATGAATGGAACCTGTTCATTTATTTCAATATGACCAGTTATTGGCAAGAATTCCAAGGAATACGAAGAGGCGTCAACCAGCTAAAGACCAGATGTGAAGAACAACAATTTCAAAATAATCTTTGCAAAGCCATCATCAATCATTTAGAAATGCGTCTCATGGAATCTGAGAACCTAAATGAAATTTTGAACTACAGAAATGGCATGGCGATAAGAAAGAAAAGATCTCCATTTGACATTATAGGTACAGTAGCAAACAGGCTCTTCGGGTTCCTTGACCAAGAATACGCACAATACATCGAAGATAACATCCAAATGGCACATAATAATGAGAGGCATCTTCTTGAATTGAGCAAAAATCAAACCTCAATAATTGAATCGACAACAAACATTCTGAACAAATCATTATCTTCAATCAAAGAACAATTTGGTGAAGTTAAACAACAGCTAACGATCGCATATGATTCAATAGAAAACCTAAATAAAACGGTACACAGAAGAGAAATCCTCAACTATGTCACAATCTATGTAACTCAAATAATGGACAGTTTTCAACGAACTCAAATAGCAATACTGGAAGCTATTTCAGATACCCATCAAGGAAGAATAAACGCGTTACTTCTTTCACCCAGACAACTTTTGAGCGAACTGGATAAAATTCGTAAGATGATACCACACTCATTAACACTCCCTGGATATGACGAACATAATCTGCCTAAGCTATACGAGCTTCTTCGAGGTAAAGCACGTGTTACATCATCAGCAATATTATTTCTCGTAAAACTGCCTTTACTAAATGCACAGATGTTCCAAATGTTCAAATTAATACCATTACCAGTTAAGCATAACACATCCTTCGTATTTATACAACCATCAACGGCATTCTTAGCAGTAACTCCATTCAGGGATCAGCATTTCGCGATATCACAAACTGAATACCAGGGTTGTATAAAAATTGATGACAAGGAATATCTATGTAAACAGCGACATCCTATCTTCAATACACACTCAGTTGAAAACCAATGCGAAATGCACATGTTGAATCATAATAAGAAACTTTCATCATATTGCGAATTAAAATCTACCACCGTTGACAAAATATGGATTCAACTTCATAATCCGAATCACTGGATTTTTGCTTTTCATCACGACGAAATATTATCTATAGTGTGCGGATCAGATATTTTAACTACAAAACTACAGGGCGTTGGACTTATGAAACTGGCAACCGACTGTGTCATTAAGCAACCAACCATGACTATTAATGCTCATAATTTCTACACATCAAAATCAACAGTTTCATTCTTACCTACGCTTAACTTAAGCTTATTTTTCGATAAGTTTCACATTGAACCACTCCAAGACGAAATTCATAAGAAGGACGAAATCATTATACGAGGGGAAGATGACTTAACACTTCTGAGGAAGAAGATCTCCTTTCAAAAAACGCAACAGGCATTACCATCCAACATTTCTCATCATGATATCCATCAATATTCTATTGGGTATCTAACACTCGGGATTGGCTTGGTCCTGGGCACTCTATTCCTGCTCAACCGAAAAAAGAGGAAAACAACTAGACCCCCAAACGATATCGAATTTGAGCTCAAAGATCTCAACGCCGAGGAGAATGTTTAAGCCAACAACTTTTAATTTATTACAATGTACCTGCAAATGCAAAACACCCTATCCAAATTTCAAACACCCTATTCCCTAAATAAAGTATACCATATTGCAAGATAAGCACTTTTTATAGCTGCTCACCTCTCCTATTGCATTTATTTTCCCACAAAATTATTCAGCATTCTTTAAAGGTGCTCGCCTATCAAATTGCATTTATCTTCCCACAAAAATTAATGCCGAATTGCATATGTTAATTAGTATAAATAGTCTTACAAATTTATAATAAAGTCACTTATATTTCGAAAGCCAAACAGATTGTTTAATTGTCATTGCTACCCCCCACCCGAGGTAAGGAGCAATGCTAGACATAAGACAAATCATCAGTCGAAATCAAAAGAGGTTTCGACTTTAAACAAAAAGGTTTAATATTACGAAATGTTATATTAACAAAAGATTATGTCTCACACTATTCTTACATCCGGTGGGAGTTGCTTCGAAGCACGGAAAATGCTAGACAATCCATGCATACATATATTTCTTTTACTAGCAATGCTTTCTCTTTGGAGAATTCGATTGCCATGAAGATGAAGGAACTGTTGGGAGTTAGAAGTTAAATATAACATTTTATTTTTGTGTAAAGTTTCAACTAACTTACCTACAGCTATATGGCGGTTTATTGTGTGTATGCACCAATTGATTATATGGCACATTGGAAAATTTAGCTTTGGTGGAGTTTGAGTTTTTCCAGTTCCTGCAGCGCATGGAGAAATGTCTCCATTGCAGTGGCCATATAGACTTGTGAAGCCACAACTTCCAGAGCGTTCATAACAGCTTGGGTGGCTATTCGTCTTCCCAAGTAAAGCAAGCCCAGTATCGATGAAGGTGGAACGATTCGATCCAGCGTAAAGAAATTCTTAGTCACATAATTGTACCAAAACGCATGGAGCAATTGTTGTTCAATTTAATCAGAAAGCAATGAATGAGCTGTTGCTGTACAGTCATTTGTTGCCATTCTCGGTCAAAAGCTTGTCCACTTCAAATCCGGCGTTGGCGAAGCCATTTACAAAACTTTCAGCCAGATTCTGCATTCCTGAGTCCACTTGAATCAATGGGAAATTATTTCTTAATTAAACTTTTTTATGTGTACAATAATTCCCAGAACAAATTTCAATCGAAACGAAGAACTAAAACTTGAAAAGAAAAACAGATAACATTCATCCAATTGTGTAAGACATTCTAATAAGAATAGAATTATAAAAACATATTTACGTACTGATTACTAGAATAATTTAATATATATTATGTATGGTCGTTAATGTTTCATAAGTTAAATAAATATGTATATATATACCGAAGAGAATGTTTTGAATAAAAAAAGGTAACGGAAACCCTCACTGTATTATTTATAATTTAAGTGCAATATGCATATGTACATAAGATCCATGTGATTTTTAAAGATACATAATTATGTATATATAAATGTATGATGGCCTACATCGTATGAAGTATTCAGTTCAGTTATTTTGGAAGTAAATATTTTTTTTTAAACTCAAAATTTCAAAAACGAATCAATAGATTTTTTCGAAACTTCGTAATTGCTATTTTTTTTACTTTATCTTAATAGTTAAAAAAAAACTTTTTTCCTAAAATAAGAAACAACGGCTCCTCCCATACAAATATTAAAAAACCGTTAGGAAAAAAATGTATTTCTCAATAACGGTTACAAGAATTTTTATAAAAAAAAAATGTGTGTGTTCTTAAATTAGTACAGTACACTTTTAGCTATAAAAATATTTAATTTTGCGTACTTATCAGCGGCATTTCCCATAGAATCATCTTAGTGGATGGCCCGATTAAGATAATTAATTTTATAAAAACGCTTCCTTAAAGTGTTAATAAAACTGCATACTACAATTTTCGAAGAAAAAGTTTTTCGATTCTTAAAAAATAAAAAAATATTTTCTTTTTGAAAAATCGATTTTTCAAAAACCATTTAGTAAATATTTTTGAAATTTGAATTTTATATGTATATTAATAATATTTTCAAAATGACGTTTCATTTTCTTTCTAAAAATATTTTTAAAATTTTATACATAAACAATAAATTAAAAAAAATTGTTTTTAATATATATCTTATTTATCCAGGAATTCAAATGGCATCACATTTAATTATGTGTATTATGTCACATTTTTTGTTAAGAGCAATTTCTTTAACTTATAGCCCGATCAAATCTTTGTAAAGAAACAATCAAAGGTGCAAATAATAAAATATTTCCTTATTAACTTTTGTTAATAAGAAAAACTAAACTAAAACTAAAAAAATATTAAACTAGTTAATTTTGTTTTAATTTTAAAATATTTGTATTCTTAAGTTTTAATGCTTAATTTTATTTGGGTTCTTCAGATAGATTGTCGGTGGGTCTTAATAAACATGTTTAATACTAGTCCAGATAATATAAGATCTATGTGCAATGTTCTGTGTAACGCTTCAAATGGTTTAAACGTATTTCACCTAAATGTGGGAAGCATTCGCTCTAAATACACCGTTCTTCTTCAAATGCTTAATAGTTCTAAACTAGATATAATTATGATATCTGAATCATGGTTGAGTGAAGGTATTACATCTCAACTAGTTTGCTTTAATGGTTTTAAAATTTTTAGAAACGATCGCTGTAGTCGAGGGGGAGGAGTGTGCATTTATGTTAGAGAGCAAATACCTACGAAAGTAATTTATAGTTCAACGAAATTGTTAGAGTTTTTATGTGTAGAGATTAATAATGGTGTTGAGAAATGCCTTTTAGTGGTGGTGTACTGCCTACCTTGTTTGTTTAAAGAAGAAAACTTAAATGAAATTGAAGGGACACTTTTTCGTTTGAATTCTAAGTACTCAGATGTGCTCATTGCTGGTGACTTTAATGTTAATTTATTAGTAAATAATAGAACCACGCGTCTCTTTAAATATTTTTGTGAAAAACTAACTTTGTCTGTAGTTAATACTTGTTGGCCAACATGTTTTCAATCTATTGATAATCCTTCGCTTATGTTTCTTACTACCTCACAAGAAAAAATTTTATGCAATGAGCAAATTAAACTAACCTCTGAATTTATTCATGATTTAATTTTTTGCTCATTCCAGTTCAATGTAAGAAACTTATGTTATTCGAATACTTTCAGTTATAGATCCTATCGTTCATTTAACTATTCTGATATGCAACATAGTATTAGCAATAACTACTGGGATAATATTCTTTATACTATTGACGTTAACAGTAAAGTGTTAATTTTTAACGACCTACTGGAAAGATTATTTAATGCTTACGTGCCTTTAGTTACAAAACGGGTAAAAATTCGAAAGGGATGTCCTTGGTACAGACAAGATATTGAAGTACAAATTAAAGAGAGAGAACGCTTTTTCAAAAGGTACAAAAGAAACCCAACGGATTTTAACAGAAATCAATATATCTTTTCTCGTAATAAAGTCACTGCTCTTATACGTTCATGTAAAAAAACATATTTTATGAATAAACTTAATGTTTCTCTGAGTTCTAAGGATCTTTGGAAAAAATTGAAAGATGTTGATGTTTGTTCATCTAAGTCGATTTCGAAATGCCCATTAGACCCACAAGAAATGAAATCATTTTTTGCACCGACTCAGCTTAATTCAAGTCTTACATTAGTTATTCCTGAAAATGACAATGAATTATTTTCATTTAATTGTGTGGAAGATATCGAAGTTGTTTCTGCTCTAAAATCAGTTAAATCAAATGCTTCTGGAACAGATAATATCTCACCGAAATTTATACGTTTGATTTTACCAATTGTTATTAAACCTTTGAAGCACATTTTGAATACATGTATCTCAAGTTCTCAATTCCCAGAAGCCTGGAAAAGTGGAATTATTGTACCCATACCCAAAAAAGCTAATTCGTCAGAGCCTTCGGACTATAGACCAATTAACTTGTTACCAGTTTTTGGTAAAATATTTGAACGGTTAATGTTTAATCAAATGCTAGACTTCATTCAATTCAATCAAAAGTTATCTAAATGGCAGTCTGGTTTTCGTAACAAACATAGTTGTAGTCTGCTGTTCTGAAAGTAACATCTGATTTTCGAGCTGCTCTTGACAAGGATCTTTTGGGTGTTATGGTGCTTTTGGATTTTTCGAAAGCCTTTTACTGTATTGACCATCAAATTCTAATTTCTAAATTAAGCAACAAGTTCAATTTTTCAAAAACTGCCTTAAAACTATTAAGCAACTATCCCTGTAAAAGACTGCAGATGGTAACCACAGATCAAGGTAATTCAAGTACAAGTTAATCAGGGTGTGCCCAAGGGTCAGTTTTAGGACCACTCCTTTTTTCAATATTTATTAACGATCTACCAGATATTGTTTATAGTTGTCATATTCACATGTATGCAGATGATGTTCTGCTCTATAATTTTAGTGAATTAGGTTTGATGGATGACTGCATTGTCCGGGTTAACGAAGATCTTACAAATATTCAAAAGTGGTCTTTTGAAAATAAGTTACTACTTAATCCATCAAAAACTCTTTCTATGATTTGTTCGAGGACTGAAGTTACTCTTGATGATTTACCCAAAATTGTTTTAAATTCGCAAGTTGTTAACTATGTTTCAAAAGTAAAATATTTGGGTTTCCAAATTAACAACAAACTAACCTGCTGTGACGCTGTTTCTGATACTATTAGACGAGTTTACTGTAGTCTGCGTTCTTTACGATGTTCTGCGAACATCTTTGATCCTGTTTTGAGAAAACATCTTGTGAAGAGTCTCGCTATGCCCTCTCTTACTTTTAATTGTAATGTATATCCCTCTCTTGACTATGAGTGTAAACGAAAACTTCATGTCGCGTTTAATGATTGTCCACGTTTCATCTACAATATTCCAAGTCATGAAAGTGTGTCTAATTTACATCCATTGCTGTTAGGACTAAATTTTGATAAATATTTAATGTTCCGTAATGTTATTTTTTTAAACAACATAATTCATAACAGAAGTCCTACGTATTTAGGTGAAATGCTTCAATTCGCACATTCTCAAAGAGGATTAAGATTAATTTTACCGCGCTTTACGCACACCATTGCCGAAAGATCTTTTTTTGTAACAGTTATTAGATTGTGGAATGGCTTATCATTTGAATTACAAAGAACCACCTCTCCAACCATTTTCAAGAAGAAATTATTTGAACTTTTATCGTCTACGGTTTAAAATTGTGCTCGATTTAATGTATCTATATTTATATTTATTTTCATTTTTCACTGTTTTGCCCAGATTGTTTATAAAATGTTTGTAATACTTTTTCTTATTATTTTATTTGCTTTTGTAATTATTATCAGTTTCATTAGTTATTACTTATTATGTATTGTAATATATACAACTTGGTTACGAATTTTTGATGCTATAAAAGATTGAATCTTGCTGTATCTAGTAATTTTTATAATAATACAAATACAAATACAATACAACGATATGCAACTCTTTTGCCTCACGAATCGGATGCTTAAGATAATTTAATTCGACGGGGAATTGTTCGCAATAATCTTTTTGGTTTTCTTCGAAGAACTAAACATACATGTCAGGCAGACGGAAATGCAATTGCCCACTTATTTTATATATATTTTTAATATCATGTAAGAATAGTTTAATAACATAAATAAAATTACATATGTCTATCTATCTACAAACGTCCGTTTTCGAATCCATCAAAATAACTAGTTTTGCAAATTGATTTGCATTGGTCATTATGATAAATAATTATTTTTATTTATTTAATATTCACAATTTGCACATCAATACCTTTTCCGTTTGTCGGTCATTACGAAAAATAACTAGCGGCTGGTTAATGCAAGTAAATTCGAAACTTTTTTATCAACAATAAATAGAAAATATTTCCCGCCACAATTCGCTAACGTTATCACTAAATATTTTAATTCGATAGTATATCACACATACATGGGTTAGATAAGTTTGAACGAATCGCTATTAGTAATAGGAAATTAGAGAATTCGCAAGATTTTAAGTTCGATTAGCTATTCATAATGAGGGCTTTTAGTTATATGCATATAGCTAGCTACCCACCTACATCCTTCGTGTTCATTATTATATGTATATGTTTACATATCTAGGTTCATTCTATGTATGTACCTACATACATATTACACTCCTATATTACATAACTAAAATCCATACTATAAATTTAAATATGGTTTTGTAGGTAGGTACATGTGTAACTATTCCTTGAATCATCCACTCGACAAGTCATTGTACTAAGAATCAAGGTAATCATACTTACATCGGCTTCAAACCTGCATAGGATAACTAGATTACCTACATACTAAACAGCGTCAATGTTTAGCTACATGAAAGTTGTTAGCTCCAAGATCAAGTTCGTACGTTCCAGTAGTACATTTTATTTTATCAAAATTCTTGGAGCCCTATTCGAGTCTTAATGGTTTCTTAACATTTGTATGGGAAGTGCCGTTTTTTTTTATGAATATGTCAAGAACATGATAATGTCAAAAAACTACCAAACGATGTTTAGCAGCTACTACTAAAAAAAACAATATGTAGGTAGCTAGTGTGAATCGAATACATCCATCCGTTTAGGCTGCAGATTCGAGGACAGACAGACAAACGGAATTGAGGGAAACACTTTTTGACTAGGACTTATTATATTATCCTTTACCTTCTACCAAGTTGAAGGGAATGCGCAGGGAATCACGAAAGCTGCTTTGTATTCAAAAAAAAAATCGTAAGTTCTTTTATTTATTTTTATAAAAAGGATTATATTTTAATTCTTTGGTGCAAAATATATTAGAACGAGTTTACTTCGCAAGCTTAATTATGGCGTTCTAATTTTTTTTTCGAAATATGTTCAAATGACCCTTCCAAAATTGTTATATGTACAATGTCCGAAATATTCATATTAAATAAAAGTGAATAAAGTTTTTCAAAAGCAATAGTTTACGGTCAATTTTAAATAAAATACCTCTCAGTCACCATTTCCAAGATAAAAGATTAACAAAAAAATATGTGAACCTAATATTTTCAAAATAGTGTGCAAGCAAACAAATTGGACATTATACAATTAATAATCGTGGATGAGTCAATAAAACATAGTTCAAACAAAAGTCGGAGCGCCCTAATTACGCGAGTTAAGAACTTTATATCTTTTATATAAATGTATCAATACCTTGCATTATCCTGAGGGCATCTGTGTAAGATATCAAAATCCGTGCATTTAAGAATATACTTGTTTTTTTTTTTTGTTGTGGCTTGCTTTGTGTTGTAGTGGATTGTGTTATATCGGATTGTGTTGTTGTGGGTTGTGTTGTAGCGGATTTTGTTGGAGTACTATGAGCTCTTGTGCCATGTTCGTCAGAGATTGCCCATTTTCTGGCCACTAATGAAATTATTATTAATTAAATCAAATCATATAAATGTTCATTTGATATTATAACAGAAAATACAAAAAAATTCAAAAACGCATAGCTAGGGAAATGATGCGAATGAATTTTTTGCAAGTTTTGAATTAAAGTACTTACAAATCTCATATTCGTCAGTTTCCATGTACATTGTAGAATGTTCTAAAATAAACATTTAAAACAAAAATTAGATGTTAGAAAACTAGTAGAAGTAGTAGTAGAGCTGTTTTTATTTAAGAATTTTAGGTGATCATAATTTTACATTTTTCACAGTATTAAAACATTGGCTTTTGCCGTCAGCCCGAAAAAAAAGAGTATTTTACAAACCTAATTTAACTTTAACATATACATTTCAATAAAACAAAAAGCGAAACTTCGTATTTGTTAGTTTTTTGACATTAACTTGAATAGTTAAAAAAAACTATATTCCTAAAATAAAAAACAACGGTATTTCCCATACAAATGCTAAAAATAATCGTTAAAAAAATGTATTTCTCGAAAACGGCTCCAAAAATGTTTATAAAAAAATGTGTGTTCTTAGATTAGTCCACTTTCAAGTATAAAAATTTTTGTTTCGTACTTATTAACGGCACTTCCCATAGAACCACTTTTCATATTTTCGACTTTCTCAACATTGGATGAACTGAATAAAATCATTTTTTTTATACAAATGCTCCCTAAAATTGTTAATAAGACTTCATACCAAATTTTCAAAAAAAAAATGTTCGATTTTTGAAAAATAAATACAATTTTTATTGAAAAATCGATTTTTCAAAAACTAGTTACAGATTTTTTTTTTAATTTGAATTTTATATGTATATTAATAATATCTTAAAATGTTTTCGAAATTTTATACGTAAAAAATTAATTTATTAAAAAACCGCTCCAACGATTTTTGACAATATAAAACCATTTAATTATGTGTATTATCCATTTATTTCTATACCTCATTATTATTCCTTTTGCGTACGTCACTGAATACTACATAAAATGTACGACCTCATACATTTATATATACACATTTGTCTTTAAAAATCACATGAATCTTATGTATGCATATTGCGGATTGCACCTAAATTATAAAGTTATATGCATATAGCTACCTACCCACCTACATCCTTCATTTTCATTATTATATGCACATGTTTACATACTTAGCTTCCATAAATATATATATATATATATGTATATTTTACTATCCTAACTTACATAATTCAAATCCATAACAAAGATTTAAATATACATTTGTAGTAACTATTCTTCCAATCATCTATCCGACAATTCATTATACTAAGAATTAAAGTAATCTTAACTACATCGGCCTTAAACCTGCATAGGATAACTAGACTACATACCTACTAAACAGCTTTAATGGTTAGATACATTAAGGTTGTTAGCTACAACAGCAAGTTCGTGCAATCCAGTCTTGCATTTTATTCAATAATGACGGAGAAAAAGCAGGAGTTTTTGTTTTTTATACTATACTATACTATACTATACTATGAGACTTACCTTCTCCTTCCATTCCTTGATCATATCGGTACTATCAGCTGGCATTTGATCCGTATAAACCATACACATGTATCCGGATTCGCGCAAGCATCTCTCAACTTCCAGTACTTCATCTGCCGAATTGCACAAGACTGCACAACGCTCCAACTGATATGCGCACTTATGCAAACATTTCATAACAACCGACATCTTTTCGGAGTTACTTTGCAATTTAATGGAAACTTTAGCCTTGGCATAGACTGCAGCTTCTAAATAGTCTGCAATGCACAACAAAGGCAGATTAGCAATCCTTACAAAATTAATAAATCGCCGAGTCCATGTCTTGGAAGTGACCACCAGTTGAAATGGAATCTTTTCATCTTGAAGAACTGGAGAGATAAGCTTGAAGAGGGTTTCATCAAACTCGGGATTCTCATTCATTATGCTGTCCAAACCATCGATAACTAAAGTTTTACTTGGCGTATGTTGAGCAAGTTTTCCTTCTCGTTGGCCTCGAGCAAACGCTGCCGCACGGTGGTGTAATTACAAGCACACCACACCCATTAAGCAGTTCAATTTTAACATATGCTGGGACAATACTAATTTTTGGTGTTGTGCTAGCCAAAATGCGTCGACAATGACGAGAAATACTCTCAACCTGAACGGACGATGGTGCGATTATAATAACAGCTGGACCATAGTTCGACAGAATGCCTTTCGATTCTAGACGGAAACCCAACATGCTACAAACCGGAGGCAAATAACACCAGGTTTTACTAGTTCTATTCGAGTTGATCACACAAAAGCAATTGCCAAGAACTAAATGCGACCAACCGTACGCTCGGATGCGATACATTTTAGTCAATCGCATGTGCTCCGTTTCTTCGTGGATTTCTGCTGTAAACAAGGCATTCTTCATGCGTTCAATTGGTTTAACATTGTTTTTACTGTGAGCCAATACAAGATGCTTAACGAAATTTGTTTTCAAAGTAGCTTTACCTATGACTTCGGGAAGATTAAGATTGGTTTGGTATGATGGAAGATAAAAATTAGTTAAATTACGAAAATATTCTTTTTGAGTTAATATTTTCGTAGAACGTATGGATGGATCGGAATTTTCACTAGCAACTGGTGCGGAACACGGAGATTGTAAAAGTTATGAATTTGACGATTGCACAGTTTCATTTTTAATCATATGAAAACAATATATTTTATAATTAAATTACAGGACAAAATACAAAATAAATAAAATAAAACCCGCCAACTTCCGATATTTGTTTTGAAATGAACATTTTTTTTTATTGTTTTGTCATCTGTCAAAATACTCACCTCAAATTGAGTAAACTGGTCTTTTCTTGTGGTGGAATTTTGGCACGTACGCATTAATATGCTATGGTTTGCTTCTACTTTTTGATTGGATTTTCTTCATTTTGAACATGAAATTAATAAATATTGCTTAATTTGTAAACCAAAATCAACAAAAAGCTTTTATTAGTATGTTTTATGTTTGATTAACGAGTTTAAAATACAATTTAAATAAAAAGCAATTAATTTTTTAATTTTTGAATTTAACGGATTTCCATTTTAAATATATAAGCTCACCATAACAACTGCTCCATTTAAAATGCACGGGCAACTAACACATGCTTGTCGAAACGGAGGAAATCCTCTCAATTTAGCTTGTAGGGTGAAAGAGAATAAACCCCCGAAGTCGTACCTCTATGTTAGTTTCTCTATGACTTTGGGGGAGAATCCGAAAAATTCACAAAATTAATTTCACCTCTGCTTGTGACTTGTGAGGTATCAGAGATGTTGGGGAGAATCGGGCTGTAACTATCAGAAGTGAATTCGAGCCGCAAACACCTCAATAGTTATTTAGTTCTTCCATACAAGTATGCACGTTTATATAGAAAGTACATGGCTTTATTTAAATGTTATTTTTTTAAACAATTTTCTGGCCGATGCAAATAAAACAAAAAAAGTATGGTAATACAAAATTATTATTCAATTGTTTATATAAAATTTTTCATTTTTTAAGAAGAACCAAAATCGTAGCCCTAAAAAGCACTATTGAAACGGAAAACTAACAAAGGAAAAACAATTTTTTAAATAAATTGATTTAAAACAAAGAATTAATTTAATTTTAAAATTAAAATAAGTTTTTTATTTATTTTATTTCGAATTCAACCCTAAAAGCAATCTCTTTCCTAACATGAAACAAAAAGGAATTTTTCTTATAGTCCCCCAACACTACAGCATTGTTTACTTTCTATAAACGATAGATGTCAGCCCTTATCTGATACAAAATGACAATAGATGGCCCTAGTTCCATTGCCTGTTGACTAAATATTGTGGGCATGCCAAGAGTGGCAATAGAAGACTTTTGAAATTAAGATTTTTGTTTGATACTTTGCTCCGAGTGGCAGTGGAAGATCGTTCACCGCCTTTTCTATTCAGCTTTTGTATGGAAATGACAATCGACTAGCAGACCATCACCGAGATTCAGCTATTTCGGCGAGTGAAGTGAGATGACTCGCCAGCCACTGCTGAAATATCAGTCGAATAATCTGCAATTTCATTTCACTCACTCGTTCTCTCACTTTTACTAGCTTAATCGATTTTTAATCAAAAGTGACTCATCTGACTCACTCGCTTCGGTTCCGAATTAGCTGAATCTCGGTGCATAACTAGTATGTTAATGGTATTATCTGTTTATCGTGAATCTTGTATTCTTTCATTCTTAACCATGAATCAATTAAAACAAGATTACAACACTTTGTTTTTCTTATTTTATTTTCGGCTTATGTGAAACAAAATCAATTAATCCACAAACAATACACAACAACAATTTGCAGATTTTGTTTCACATATGATGTCATAAAATATTAAAATTACGTAGTGTTGTAAGCTTTACAATATTAAAAACACCTAGTTGGGAATCTTCGTTCATTATTGAAATTGTAAATTTGACACTTACCCCGTTTATATGAGTGAATTGAGGAATCGAATCGAATCGAATTGAGATTTCGATTCAGGTGAAACAGAAAAAAACACAAAGAAACGGGAAACCCACTGAACACAAAAAAACACAATTCGTGCACACACACACCAAGAATCAGATGTGAATTCGATTCTTCAATTCCTCGATTCAGGTATATAAGTACATTTTCAATTCGATTCAACTCTTCTAGTAGGATCGGATCGAGTAATCCTATTTTAATCCGAATCAAGTATACAAAGATCTACATCCTAATTCAATACCGATTCAATTCTCCATATAAACGTAGTAACTAAATCCACGAATAGATGTGAAATCAAACAACAATGGCCTCGTTCGGTGCGCGGCCGATAGGCTCTCCTAGATACCTTTGAAACGGGTTTATTTTCGAACAATTGAGGATGCTGTCAGTTGTATTGCATACACATCTGATGTTTTGGATCAGCTGTTCCTCACATTTCCAAACGAATCCAATAATTTTTGGGTAGCTTGAGATTTGTGTTTGACAACACAATGGCCAATGGCCTCGTTGGGTGGCATAGCCAAACCTATCCGGATTGCTTGGTGTTGTTGTAGCGCCTAAGGAATAAACAGCTGATTAGCTAAACATATGTTGTCAAACACAAATGCGTGCGTTCTCTCATTATACTCGGATACCCAGCTATCGGAGTATATTTGTGGACGGATCAGATAGGTTAACTGAAAGTTGTCATAAAATCAAAGCAAAACGCATACCAATGAATTTTGCAGTCAGCTGGTTCTATACATTTGTTCTCGGATAGCTAGTTATTCCAAATTTTTTGGGATAACTGAAGAAAGCTATCATGAGAGCAGCTGTTTGTTCATCAGATGAGGTTTTGCACGCATTACAACAACAGAAAGTTATTCCACATTGGTGAGAATAATTGAGTGAACGTCCCCATTCTCAAGCTACCCAAAAATTATTGGATTCGTTTGGAAACGTGAGGAACAGCTGATTCATAACTTCAGATATGTATCAAATACAACTGACAACAAAAAAGCTACCTGGATCGTTCGGAAATAAACTACACTCAGCTGCAAAATATTTGTTTTTTCCGGTACTACGCTAGTAGGCAAACTGAAAAAACTACCGACATTTCCCATCTTTGGATGGGTCATCTATGGTTGAGATGGAATGAAGACGTTGAACATTAAGCCAAGTTTTGTTAAATTATGAATATATTAAATAAAAATAGGGTGAACTGAAAAGCGTATCGAATTTAATTGGATGTTTTAACTTTTTACTAAGTCGCTTAATAAATATAAAACTTACCATGGAAGATTCTGCAGGTCAAGGCTCGAAACAAACAGGTGAATATCATTAAAAACGCAGTCTAATACAATTTAAATACTTCACTATTTATTATTCTGTGTTATTTTGAATGGCTTTTAAATTTGTTATTAAGGAAATTGACATTCCTTGAAGAAATTAAAACATTTATGTGTATATTACATACGTATTATGGTTCAAAACAATCTAAGAAATAATGATTAGTTAATTATTAACCAACATTATATTCCAGTGATTTATAACTAGAATAATGTACGTCCCAGTAATTACAACGCTAACCATAGTAAACCATACAACATACAAAGTATTTTGTGACGTCAAAATAATATCTGAGTGAAAAAAAATGTTTTTATGCTTGAATAAATGAAATGTCTTATTGTATTTCTTTTTATCATTCTCAGTGTTTACAACGCTAACCATAATAAACCATACAAGTTATTTGTGATCTTGTGAAAAAGTAAATAAGTTTGTGAACAAATATTTGAAAAGAATTGAATATGGAATTTTTAAAACAATCAAATTTTTTGAACACACGTGGTCTTTACATTTTTCTCACATTATGCTAGTGAGAAACTTGCAGGCTGCCATAATACACCGCATACAATGGTCTTGTCTCGTTTGTTTGTGACCTGTACCATCATGAATTATGTCGCTTGATGGGAAAGTCTGCAGAACCTTTCTTCGCTTGGAAGCTGATTCCTCTGCAAAACTTCGGTTGTGACTGCTGCTTGGCCGACAGCTTGCAAGTTGATGTTGAGTTATTTCAGAAAAGAATTCGTAGAACGTGGGTTCCATAATTGGAAGTGTTAACAAGCTCTCTTCTGAAATCAGCTAAGTTCATTTTAACCTGCTGCTATCCGTTTCTTAGTACAAACTTGATTATATGACACCTATGAATTTAACACCGTTCAGTTCAATGTCTTATAAAGAACTTCCTACTTTTCCTACTATCCTAGTAACTGTCCATAAGACCCATTCCCGCCCATGTGAAAGTTGTATTTTCAGAACTTTGGCACACGATATATATAAGCTTCTTCCAGAAATAGACAAATTAATTATCATTGGTATTAAAATGGAGTACCTTGAATTAATTTCTTAATGTTTTCATTGCTTTTTCAGCAAATTCCTGTTCAGTTCTATTGTGAGTTTCGCCCGGAATGTCTCACCCGAAATATTTTTGTTCGCTCGGAATTTTAAAAGCTATTGCGAGTTTCGCCCGAAAAAAATTCCGCTTTGAATAAGAGATAAAATTTCGAATAAACATATTTGATAAGGTCTGTGGGGGTATACTAAAATTTAAAAAAATCTAAGGAATAAAATAAAAGTTCCAAATGTTTCCCTTTATCAATAGAATAAAGAGGAAACAAAAATATTTCGGCAAGTTTGTTTTATTTTAGGAAATTGAAAATAAAACAGACAGTTAAGGTCAATTAACCTAATTCGAAAATAAACAAGCATTACTCGTATGATAAGGTTCGTTCGTGTACTTTCTGGGAAGAAATTGGCAGTTCGTGAGTTTCTTTTTGAGTTTGTTTACGAATCTTAAGTCTTGTTCGTTTAGTTCCCAAAACTGCTTTCAAAAGAATGTAATCGCAAACGTAAAGGTAATAGTTAAGTTCACAAACGTCAAAAAATTATTCGTTTTTAGTGACGGACTATTTTCCTCTTATTACCCCAAAGCTCAAACAATGATGATGTACACATCAATGAACGACGAAGTGGTGTATACCAAATCAGTTTTAAGAAATGTAATGCCTCTTACATAGAACAAACAAGGAGAGCTCTGAAAGCAAGAGAAAGTGAACCCGCTGGAACAATCGTTAATAAACAAACTTTTATTGCAATATCTGCACATATTTTTAATATTGACAACACAGAGCCCCACTCGGTTTCACTAATTGTTGACAAAATCAAACTTCTTAAGACGGTTTTTGTTTCTTTGCTAACTTCACTTATTGGTGTATTTAAAGGATCGCTGATCGAAATGTATATGATAAATAATAAAGAACATTAGTTTTAGTGTTAAGTAATAACCAAGTATAAGCGTAACTAATCGGGATCTAAGCTTTGCACAAATATGTCTTCATTAAAGTTTCTCCAGTTTCGGTTTTTTAGTCACTTTTCTTTAACTTAATTTATTTGCCGCATTTTAAGATGTCAAACACTCTATCATCCGATAACACAAAACTGGGGATACGTAATGTGGGTAGACAACAACGAACAACTGCTTCTACTAAGGATACTACAAAGACAACAAGTAAGAAGGCCACATCGAACAACAAATTAAAGAACTTATACTAGAAGAAAATCTTAAGTGTGATTTTGTTCACTTTTGTCCAACTTCTCAGAAAATCCTAAGTTGACCAACTCTTGACCTCAACTCCAGATTTTTGGAAAAGTTAAAAATTGTTATTTTTTTTACACTATTTGAATTCGCAAATTAGAATTTTAAATTGAAAAGTAGACCAACTTATAGTTCACTGGGGTATTTGTCACAATTGACACAGGAAATGTCAGTCTCAACTTTTGATTTGGAATCGAGTTCATTTTTGTGTACAGTTATGGCCTTTTCGATTGACCGTACCGAACACGTTCCCCCAATAGACCACACGGAAACAATTTGACTGAGTCTGAATTGTATGTATCACTTTATTTGTGAAAATTAAGTTAAAGAAAAATTAGATAGATACACATTTTCTTGTGTCAATAATAATTAACTTGCTTCTTTTTATGTTATTTTACAGAAAAGTAGTTTAAATTCAATAAACACATCGAAATTACACAAAACAAATCAGCCCGATGATTTTGCCATTCTAATTATGTGAGCGTATTAGTGATTCTGTTTTCGATTCTGAAATGAAATTCAGAATCGTTTTCTGTTCTGTTTAGAGTAACAACTGTCATTTTGTGGAGGTCAGAACAGTTCTGGACGGCCAATCGAAAAGGCCATTATATTCATTCGGTTGAAAATTGAATATCGTTTTTGAAATAAAGTGAACAAATATGGAAAAATCAAGCGATAAAAAAAAGGAGTGCAGACATGTGGAAAAAACTGGACGAACATCTCAAATCACAGAGTGAGTTCATAATTAACTTACTCTCAAAGAAAATAAACAAAACGGAAGAAAGCTTAACAAAAGAACTTGATCGACACATTAGGCGTTTTTCTTTATTATTTCAGAGCAGAGTCCAAGTTGTTTGTGTTTCTTTTTAACTTAGAGCATGCAGAGCTCCATATGTGTGTTTCTTTTTTCGTTCTGAACATGTGTAGATCGCACTCGACGTGCTCGAAGATAATTGACTGAGCATGTGAGTTGCGGTTGTGTATCAGTCTACAAAAAACGGTATGTTTTGTGTTGTATTGCTTTTTATGATTAAAATGAAAATGTGTTCTGATTTGTGTGGTTCAAGTGTGTTTAAAAAACATATCAGTGTTCAGAGCTCGCTCTGTTTGGAACAAGTTCAGTGCATAATTTATGTGTTCGAACTCTGTTCAGTGCTCTGCTCTGAACGAAAAAAGAAAAACGCCTATTGCGGATATTAAAACTGAGGTTGATTGTATACAAAAAAGATTAAATAAAGGGTTATCCATTTGCGGTTTCAAAAGTATAGGGCTGGAATTCCACATCTGTCAAACTAAGTTGTTAAACCATTTTTTTTTTCAGTTGAAAGTCTGAAATTTATGAAAATGGATTTCTTAACTATCGCACAACGCATAAAAATTGTTAAAACCTATTACAAAAATGGTGATTCTGCCACAGCCACATATCGTGCTTTAAGAGGAGATTATGGTTTACATAATCGTACAACTACGCAAGCCATTGGCAAAATTGTGAAGAAATTTGAAGAGACTGTATTGGTTACAGATATTGTAAGGCCTGTGCATCATCGTTTCGCTCGTACCACTAAAAATATCGCTGCTGTAAGTGAAAGTGTTGCCGAAGACCCGAATGTGTCGATTCCTCGTCGTTCTCAGGAATTAGGACTGTCTTACGGCACATTATGGCGTATTTTGCTTTTGGATCTACACCTACATCCATATAAAGTCCAGCTGACCATTCACAACGTCATAGATACGTCGAATGGGTGCTTGAAAACAGGCGGTCGAAGGCGATTTTTCGAACAAAATATTCTTCAGCGACGAAGCACATTTCTCACTCGGTGGGTATGTTAATAAACAAAATTGTCGTATTTGGGGTTCTGAGAATTTTGAAGTAATTGAAGAGAGGCCATTACATCCACAAAAAGTCACTGTTTGGTTCGCTCTTTGGTCCGGAGGTGTGATTGGAACTTACTTCTTCGAAAACGACGATGGAACGACTGTCATCCTCAATTCGGATCGTTATGATCATATGATAACCGACTTTTTTTTGCCTGCAAAATGGATAACCCTATATAATTGAAACTGAACATTCAAATCAAATAACTTTAAACACTGCGCTTGCAAATGAAACAATCCACATTAAATCCGAACTTTCCAATTTAATTTCACAAATCACTAAAAACCATTTCGAAATTGATATGCTTAAGAAAGAGTTGGAGATTCGCGACAATAAAGAGGTAGCATGTGATGCGGTTCTAAGTGGTATACCCTTTAATGAGAACGAACAGTTGAGTTGTATTTATAAACACTTAATCACTTAACTTGGATTTTCTACCGATCCAGTCATTTCAAAAATATTTCGCATGCTCCCACAAAACAAAAAAGTCCCCGGACTCCGCCATAATAATTAAATTTAATTCATCATCTGATAGGAACAACGTTCTTAAATCTACCGCGGTGTTTTGTAAACAAAATAAGAGACAGCTCTCTTTGAAAGATGTTGGTATAAATTCTGACGTCACTATTTTCTTACGGGAATCTATCACCAAAAATAAACGTCATTTGCTGCAAGCGGCGCTTGGATTAAAGAAAAACAAACAATTTGAGGTTGAGGAACCTGTATTAAATATGAAATTGGTGACTTGGACAGAGTTGGCACGACTGATGTACGAAGTCAAGATTAAAGAGATCATCATTTTTATATACAAACTTTTTTTTTTCAATATTCTATTATTAAACATCTTTTACTTTTATCTTTTTTTTGATTTATCATCACTTTTTTTTTCTTTTCTTTTATTCTCTCATTAAAAAAATAAATAATAATTTTTGTTTCTGTAATAATTATAAGACGATCGAATTTATTTTTTAAAAAATATATTCTAATTTAATTATATTTTTCAATTCATACGCTCAATATTCAATTAAAGCTTTAATGGCTGCTCATGTCGATTCTGCAACAGATGTGGATGGTAGTTTAACACTGCCTATGTTGAGAGTGTTTGGTAATGTTCGCGAGGGGTTTCAAGATTTGCCATATTAATGCTCAAAGATAGATGAGTTTAGGTTTTTATTTGAAGGATCAAAGACAGACGTTATATATATTTCGAAAAGCTGGTTTAACGTAAGTTTTCCTAATAGCATCTATGCTTTAAAGGGTTGTAGATTATTTCGTGCTGAATGGCAAGGTCGTGGTGGGGGTGTGGCAATGTATGTTAAAGATGATTAGGTGTTTAAGGAAATTTGTTCATCGAATATTTATTTGTGGAATTTGTAAGGGGAGATACAAAATTACTATTGGGGACTGTATATAAGCCTAATAGTAATTTGAGTTTAAATCCATTTTTCTCATTGATGGAAGTAATATCCATTACGTCCACAAATTTGCGGAGACATTAATTGCAATTTGTTGGCTGAAAATTCGCTTGTAAGTAATATGAGTAAATTTAATATCTTACCTGTCAATCAGTCTGAACCAACTCATTTTGGTAATGTTTCTGGTACACTCCTTGAAGTTTATTTTGTGAGTGATATTGACAAAGTCCTATTCTATGACCAACTTTCCGCGCCGGCATTCTCCAAACACAATTTAGGGACTTCAAGAACATTAACAAAACCGGTCTTGAGGAAAACATAAGAACAATTCAGTGGGAGCAAGTATATGGTATGCACTCCTAATGATCAGATTGAATTTTTAAACTCAAACCTAGAATTTCTTTTCAATAGATATGTTCCTTTAAAGTCTAAAATTATCACCAATAGCTCTCGGCCTTGGTTTACGCCCGAGATCCTTTTTTTAATAAATCAAAGGAATCAATCATACAATACTTATAAATGAACGTTCTTCCGATGAATACACTTTTAAATTTTCTAACGTTGAAAGTACAGATGTGCTTGAAAGTTTTTTGTCCTTAATCAAAAGCAGTCGGCCTTGATGACATCCACCCAATCTTTATAATGCTCATTTTACCCTTAATTCTTCCATTTATCACACACTTATTTAATTCCATTTTAACAACGGGGGTTTTTCCTAAGTTGTGGAAGCTGGCTAAGGTGATTCTCATTCAGAAAGGTGGCAGTAGGAAAGAATTAAGACCCATATCCATATTACCATTTTTTTTCGAAAGTCTTGGAGAGAATAATGCAAATGCAAATTCATTCCCACATTAAAAGACATAACATCTTGATTCCAAACCAGTCAGGGTTTCACAGTAAACATAGTTGTATGACTGCTCTTATAATTGTGGAGCACTTGATAGAGATAATGTGTCATTTTTAATACTTTTAGATTTCTTTAAAGCATTTGACACTATAAGCCATACAATTCTTTTAAACAAGTTGTATAGACTTTATAAATTCTCTTCCTCTGCTATTTCATTACCCTTTTCTTACTTAAATGACAGGAAACAGACAGTTTCTCTTAACAACAAATATTCTGATTTTGTCTCGCTTACGCGAGGAGTTCCGCAAGGATCCATCCTTGTTCCACTGCTGATTACCCTATATATTAATGACATTCCGCATTCTTTGGATCATTGTTGTGGACACCTGTATGCGGATGATCTGCAATTGCTTAAGAGTTGTGCCCTTGGACTCGTGGAAAATTGCGTTTATTTGTTAAACTTAGACCTCCAGCATCTTTCGCTGTGGTGCAAAAAAAACGAACTATGTATCAACCCATCAAAATCTAAGTGTATCGTTATTTCCAAAAATGTCCTCGACATGAGTTACTTCCCTTCTTTAAAACTCAACAATACCACTATAGATTATGTTAAGAATGCTAAGAACCTTGGTGTTATTTTCAATACAACCTTGACTTGGAATGCTGATATAAACTCTGTTATTGGGAAAGTTTATTGTGCTCTCAGAATGTTATGGACATCTCAGCATTTTTCTCCTCTTAATACTCGAAAAATGGTGGCTAAAACACTAGTTGTGCTTATTTTGTCATATGGCTGTGGAATTTATAATTGTTATTCGGTTAGTAGTACAAAGTTAAACGTTGCTTTCAATAATATTGTTAGATATGTCTACGGTCTAAGGAGATATGGACATGTATCACGTTTCTCTTACAGTCTTTATGGTATGAAGTTTGACGTTTTGCTCAATATTCGAACACTCATTCTTCTTTTTAATGTAATCCATAATCAGGAACCACCATATCTATATGAGAGAATACAGTTGGGAATATCGAGTAGGTCCAATGTAATAAACACTTTTCGTAGCACTTGCCTCACGTCAACACGACAGTTTTTATCTACGCCATCCACCTCTGGAATTTGCTTCCTCGATACGATCGAAGATTGAACATATTTGGTAATTTTAAAAAGGAACTTATGCGAAATGACTTAAACTAACTCTCTTCGTTCAAATCGTCTTTTAATTAAATTGATTAAATAAGGTTTAATTAGTTATTAATTTCATTTTATTTGTTATACAATTTTTAAATTGTAATAAGTTTTCTCTAAATTATATCTTTTCTTTAATTTTCTAAAAGACTTGCCATACTAAAATAATTTGTTATTTTGTAATGTAAAGCTTTCACTATTTTTATAATATATTGTATCTTAAAGTGTTAAGCTGATCTCTGACTAAATAAATAAATAATAGTATACACAGCAGATTAAGAAATATCTTTGTATGTTGACGCACTTATTACAATCAACTTCGAGTGTAATCGTATTCATGTTATTATAATCATGTTATCGTTTGGTAACACAAATCAATTTATTTTTGATTTAGATCTGTCAAGAAACTGATTTTGACAATATTTGCATTCGATTGGCCAAATAAATTGATTTATTTTTTGATTTTTATTCAATCAATTAAATCAATTTTGCAGATATACCCCTCTTTTACTAACACCACTATGCATTATGATTGACAGCCATAAGTTTGACAAGACAGCTGATACCGATAGCTGATTCACAGATACAAATATACACCAATACTATAGCAAATAAAAATCAATCTGAAAACGTAGTCGAATCGTTACGAAAAAAATTAATTTATAGATCAAAATATAAATTTACCAAACGAAAACCCCATAAACATGCCTCATGCAACATAGGTGCACTTCCCCTGCGATTTTAACATTTTATGCTGAAAATTACTTGATTTCTAACATGAGAGTTGACCATCCTCGAATTGTGGTTAATCGCTGCCATTTGCTCAAATTATAGTAAAGTGCTTACTTAACTATGATTAAAGTGTTTCCCTCCTAGTAAAACGAAAGCCCTATAACCATGCCCTTCACTCCTGCAGGCATGAAAGGAAGAGCATTATTTCGATGCCCTTGAATTAAATTGTTTACCACTTATCAACAAAAACCTAAAATTGAGTCGTTGTCGGTCTATTCGTAGTTGGTGGTGTGATTTTTTTTGTTTTATTTTTCCAATATTTTTTCTTTTATTATTGTAAAAAACTTAATACCAACATATTTGGTTACAGGGCTTCGCGTTTTTCAGATAAAATATGTCTGGAATATGCGAAACGAACCCACTTTTTCCTTTCGTGCGGCCGGGTAGTGAATTGTAATCGATTGAAAAAAGTAAACAAATATTGCAATTGAAATTTGCTGGAAATGATTTCGGTTCATATATAATTGTTTAATTATTGCGGTCGTGATTAAAAAAATAAAAAAATTAAATTACATAGTAAGTGCAAAAAGTGAAATGTTAGCGGCTAAAAAAAATCTAAAATTCTGAATATGAATGCCGTTTTGAATGTGTGCGACGAGGACAATATACTTCGGTATATACGCGCGAGTGAAAAACATGACAAAAATCCGCTAACCAAATATAAACAGGTCGCCTTCAACTTATGCCGCATTTACATTATAGCCATTTTGCTTTATATCGTTTAATCGCTCTAAATACTGGCAATATTTTTGCCAAAAAAAATTGGCACAGAGAATTTGGCATAAAATGCTTCCATTAATATGGCTATGTATAAACACTGTACTGACGCCATTTTCCGAATTATGCCATTCTAGAAAAAAAATTAACGTTCTCATTCTAAAGCCTAGTACGCTGCTGATGCAAAACGAAAAATCCCATACAAAAATGACGCGACGAAATTAGAAACGAAAAATTTCACTCTACTTTTCGTTTTCCAGTACGCTGCTGAACGACGAAATGTGTAATTTTAGTGGATAACTGTACTAGATTTCTTAGTACAATTCTCCACTCTTTTCGTTCTCAATTTAATTGGCCTGTACATTAATTGCTTGCGAAATTTTGACATTTCATTTTTTTATTTTCTTTGTGCAGTGTTCAGTGTATTAAAAAGGAGAATCTTATTAAAAATGGATACGTCGAATAAAATATTTAAAAAAGTCAATTTATCTCGGAATAGTGAAAGTTCAGTTTCTTTAAATTTCGGCCCTAAACCAATTTCAACATCAATTAACCAAATCTGCAAAATGAAAATGGGAAGATGGAAAGAATCACACCGTACATATTTGTTTTTAAAAATCGTTGAGTTAGGCGATCCGCGAGATCGAATTGTTCAAGTCACAAGATGGTATTTGAGTGCTTATCAAGTTCTGTTGCCAAAAAGCCGTACAATCCGATTTTTGGAGAAGTGTTCCTGTGCCATTGGGACATTACTGGAGAAAAACCTGAAAATGAGGAAGTCAAAGATGGACCTATTCCTTGGCACAAACGTAATCAATTAACCATCCTTGCCGAACAGGTCTCACGTCATCCTCCGATTTCTGCCTTTTCTGCGGGGCACTAAAACAGAAAAATCACATTTGCCGCCCATGTATGGAAAATTTTTTTTTGGTTTATCGATTGGTGTACACAATAAGGCGAGGGAATCGTAACACTATGTGACCTTAACGAAGAATACATTCCAACCTTTTACCAATCAAAAATGGTTACGGAAGATCAATACTTACTGTACCGTGGATCGAATTAGGTGGTTTGGTTGAAATCAAATGCCCACAAACTGGTTTCTACCATTCAGATATAATTTTTTTGACAAAACCATTTTATAGTTGAAAACGTAACAAAGAGGTAAACGTGCCCCACGAAAACAAAACCTTTTGTCTCGATTGCTGGCGAATGGAGTGGTCTATGGTCTAGGTAGTTCTCGAGGTAGTTTGTGATTCGTTGTGTGCTAATTTTTTCGCGAACTCTAAAATTGATTGTAGATAATTCAAATAAATTCTCAATCGTCTGTCCAATCAATTGCAAATGATAAACTAAATTTGAATTATTAAAAAAAAGTATATCGGCACAAGCGTGTGTGCTTGGAAGCACTGGGAAAGAACACTCCCGTCTCTCAAATTTAAGTCAAGTGTTAGAATAAAAAAAAATCTGAAAAACTAAAAAAAACATAATATTGAAGTGCAGTTTAGTTGAACAATTAGCAATCTATTTGGAGTACATCCCTCGCGGAGTGCAGTGCAATCAATCACTTCACGACGGGCGATAGTACCAACCTCTACACATCAGAGGCGTCATCTGAGGAGGACGACAACGAGGAACAAAGAATGGTCGTTCAAATTGAAGCAATGGAGGCAGAAATCCAAAGTTTGAAAAGCCAACAGGATCTTATAGTTCTCGCCGTTAAGGCCAAGCAAGAAGCGCGCCGAGCGAAAGAACAGAAAGAGTTCGAGGAACAACAACAACAACAGCAAAAAGAACAATTACAAAAACAACAGTCACAGCAGCAGCCAAAACAACAGCGGAAAAAACAACAGCAACATCAGCAGACACAATCCCAGAAACAACCGCAACAAAAACAGCAGCGGCAGAATCAACAGCAGCAGCAAAATCAGTCTCAGCAGCAGCAAAATCAGTCTCAGCAGCAGCAAAATCAGTCTCAGCAGCAGCAGCAGCAGCAGCAGCGGCCACAGCCGCCGATTACGAAAAAAGAAAAAGTGCCACCCATAAATACTTATAAAATGGAGTTACAGGATACCATAAATCTGTGTAAGTCGGTCATAAGTCAAAACTTTACTATAAAAAGATTAAATAATGATAGACATGCTATCCATTGCTTCACGCTGGAACAGCACAACAAAATTAAAGTGTTGCTAAAAGAATCCACTACTGAATTCTTTAGTTTCACCCCTAAGACCGAAAAGTATCAAAAGGTCCTTTTGAAGGGCATAGATTCCTGCACGGAACCACAGGTGCTCTTAAGTGAACTCCGCCAAAAAGCTAATGACAATCTCGACTTTATCGGGGTCAAGCCGTTCGCTAAAGTTAGAGCTAGGCGGGAGAAGCGGAATCTTCCCTTCTTCCTTGTTCAACTCTCACCCAGCAGCAAATTGGATAGTTTGAGGAGTATCTCTGTCCTCAACTACCAGGTTGTAACTTGGGACATGCTTCAATGCATGCGCTGCCAAAGGTTCGACCACGCCGCAGCTAACTGCGAAACGCAGTCACGCTGCGTTAAGTGTGGGGAGAACCACAATGCAGATTAATGCAAGTTAGGGAAACAACGGGTCGAAGATAGGACCCAGCTTAAATGTGTACTCTGCCGAGGCGACGGACACCCCGCAAATTATCGGGGATGCCCGACGTTTCAGCTTATAAAGAACAATAAAGCAGCAAAGCAAACAGTGGTAGAAAAGCGTCCAACAGTACGCCATCCTACAACAACGCCCGTCAACCCCCGAATTTCTTACGCCCAAAATGGCGTCAGGAAGGGGAAGCACGGTACAGCCTACACCAAAAGTCGCCGGCGGCATAGGCGGAATTATGGGCATTCTGCTGGCCATCTAGGGCCAGTTGACTTGCCTCCAAAATCAGATCAGAGAGCAGGCGGCTAGGGTAGATCATATCTACTCTGTTTTGCCGAGCGTAACGGAACTTAGGGGTTAAGGGCGCGCTGCCGAAGAGGCCCTTTAGGATCCTAGCTGTGAATGCAAATCCACTGATTAGGACCGAACGTAGGGCGAATTTATTCCAATTGCTTAAAGACATAAGTCCAGATGTGTTTATGGCTAGCGACACTATCCTTAACCAGAAACATAAATTGACTAACAACAATTACAATATCGTAAGAAGAGACCGACCTAACTGCACTCAAGGAGAAGGCGTCGCAATCTTTATACGTAAAGGCATTAGTCATAAGGAAATATATAATAGTGATGTGCGAAAATTTCGGACTTTAGAGGCATGCATCATATGCATTCATCTCCAACAGGGGAAGCGAATGTATGTGATCGCTGCCCATGCACCGGAAACACCTCAGCCCACCCAGTTGATAACAGAGCTTCAAAAGCTTTTTGAATGCTTAAGATTGAGCTCGCCAAACACATAGATTGGGGAAATCAAATACAAAATCCTCGAGGTAACCATTTATATAATTGGATGTGTCGATACAACCTTGAGTATCGCCTCGATCTTCTAGCCACAGAGAGGCCATCGTTTCCAAGAAGCGGTGCCTATCTGGATCTATTGCTAGACTAAAAATTACTGACACTGTGGGTCAACGACCAAGAAATTGTTTAGAAACGATCGAGTACGACAGGGACCACTGCGGACTCGCCGCCGTAATACAACTTCCAAACGAGCTTATGGAGTTGGAGGAGTATGTGCCTGTGCATACTTATAACTACAGTAAGGTGCGCTGGCCACGCTTCTCCAATGCCTTATTGAGTGAATTACGGTCAAATGGTATATCCCCACCAAACGACAGGAACCTGACAAATACAGAAATCGACAAATACTTAGGACAGATGGACTAAACGATTCTACGAACAATGAACAGAACAATACCGAAATATGAAAAACGTAATCCAACGGACATGTACCGTAAAACGACCATTGACGCAATACACAGACAAAAAAGTGGACTACTGACAAGACAAACGCTTGTACAGACGGTTTACTGATACACGAGATCTGGAGATTAGGACACTGAAGTCGTCCAACAAAAACATCAACCAATTGATCAAAAAAAATTATAGGTTATCCATTAATTTTATTTGGGACAATAAAATTCGGGCCGTTAATTCTAGCGACCCAAGTATGTTCCCAAAAATTAATAAGATATTTAGAAGAAATGATCAAAACGATCTTCCTTGTCTTAAGCTTCAGAGGACGATAGAGAATAGAGACGTACTTCTGACAGCAGACATAGACCCAGAGGACGCCGCAGTAGACGATGACCTCTATATAATCGAAGATCCGCAGGAGAAAGTGGAGGCTGTGGGGGCTGCTTTCCAGCAAGTGTACAAGGTGAATGCTAGCATTCGCTTGAATCATGACGAGAGAGAGCTCTGCTTCATCACATATGGCTCCGGAACGATATAACCGAATGGCGATCTGAGAACCTTGGTTTGTCCGGGTTTAATGATGAAGATTTGGCAACGCCACAATCGCCGACCGAAATGGGCTCCAGCTAATCTTCGATTCATTCGATTCATTAACGAAAATGAAGTCATCAGGAGTCGATGGTATATCCAACGTTGTACAACGACATTTGCCTCAAGAGGCAGTTGACATTTATACAACACTGTTTAACAACGCGCTGAATAATGCATATTATCCAGTGCGGTGGAAGACAGCTGTGGTGCACCCTCTCCCAAAAAAGGAAAAAGACAACTCCAATCCGGCGAATCTCCGGTCGGTAAGTCTTCTTCCAAGTATCAGCAAAGTATTTGAAAAGGTTATTAATAGGGCCCTGTTCAAGTGGGCGGAGGACAAAAATATCATCCCGGATAATCAGTTCGGTTTTAAGGCGAGACATGACACAATTCATGCCGTGTCTAAACTGGTTTCTGATATCCAATTGAACAAAACTAAAAAGCAGTGTACGGGTGCCTGTCTGGTTGATTTGGAGAAGGCCTTCGACACCGTATGGTTAGAAGGTCTCTATCTAAAGCTAACCAGTCTAGGTATAGGTAAACCTCTATTGTATAAGCTATATGACATGCTAAATGGTAGAAAGTTTGTTGTCAAGAGTGGCAATGTAACTTCTACCGCAATTTTTAATATTAATAATGGTCTCGGGGAGCGGTTAACTCGCCGATTCTGTTCAGCATTTACACCAGCGATCTGATAGCTAGTCTAACTCAGGCAATTGCGTACGCCGACGATCTAATTGCGTACAGAACAGCTAATACAGTTGAGGTCATCAAAATTCTTTAGCAGAGTGACTTCGACAAGATTCAGCGATATTGTGAAATCAGAAACTATTTTGTTTAGGACTCCGTTGTCTAGCGCCTTAAGGGATACGAGAAAGAACTGGCACAAGCTGGTGATCGTAGGGCCACATTGACATCCACTGGCGAGTAAATTTGTAGTAAAGTACCTTGGCATCTGGTTGGATCAGTATCTGTATTTCGACAGACATATAGGAGCTGCCTTGGCCAGGGCTAGGGAGCCTTTGCTTTGACAAAACGACTGTTTTATAGCAGCCGTCTTGACAGCAGGGTGAAGGTGATTTGTTACATGGCCCTCATCAGGCCGATGATTGCCTACGGATGCCCGGTGTGGTTCAACGTTGTCCCATCTCAAATGGAAAAGATTCGGGTGTTTGAGAGGCAATGTCTTAGACGTTACCTTGGATTACACAGAACACCAGAGTCGGAGTACACAAGATATTATTCCAACCAGGTTCTATACAACGGAGCCAACATAAACAGAATAGATAATTTTTTGTTTAAGCTGATTCGAAGTCACATTGCGAGAGCGATGTCCTCAACCAACAGCTTAATTTTTGGGGCTTACTACCCCAATAATGAATATTTTGAGAGTTCGCGGTTAAGTAGCTACATCCCTCCCGAGGCATTCCTCTATTTAGACAGTCGAGGGCTGATACAGGATGAAGGGGCGGTTCCGCTCATCTACCACGTCAGCCGGAAAACTGTGGATAGGCGACTCCTGTACAGTCGAGACGTCGTCGCTCAAGGTGGAGAAGAGCGCCTTCGGTTCAGTAGGACTGTGTCCGTGCGGGACCGAAGGGATAGGGCGAAACAGGAGAACCAGTTCTGGTAGCTCTCTGAACAGCATCATATTTAAAGTCGATGAAGATGGTATGTCTTGGCCGACTTACATAGATTTAGGGCAATTAGGTATAGGGAACAGTCGGGGTGGCACCAAAAAAAAAAATAAAAATATGTATGTATGGGGGGCATATGTGCATGTATCTGCGTGTCTGTGCATGTATGTGCGTACGTATTGTATGTGCGTATGTACATATATTGTATCGAAGTGTTACATGCTACCTACTTTTCCTCGTTTCAATAAATAATCCACTCTGCCGACACCCACTAAGATATATTCAGCATAAATTGCCTTTAATAGCAATACAATTCACACTCGGTAGAGCATGTGACTTCAGCAGAAAACAATCAATAATTGGTATTTTCATTCGTCACCCTCACAGTTCACATTCAGTGTTGACTGAAAACATTACATGAGGACCTTTGATGAAAAACGAAAGGCACCCCTTCGACCACACTTGAAGTCGTGCGTTATTGGTAAATTTGATTCATTCAGTCAGTTTAGCTTTGACCACCGACGAGGTAGGTCGATTAGGTCAATTGTAGCTTTGTTGCTCGGAACTTCCCCCCACCAGTGGTAAGGGGTTTCGTTGCAAGTTAGGTAATTGCCACCAGGGGCTTCGGTACCTGCTGATCTACCAGAGCTTTTGCCTGCTGATCGCCACCAGGGGCCTTATACCTGCTGATCCGCCACCAGGGGCATTATACCTGCTGATCGCCACCAGGGGCCTTATACCTGCTGATCCGCCACCAGGGGCATTATACCTGCTGATCGCCACCAGGGGCATTATACCTGCTGATCGCCACCAGGGGCATTATACCTGCTGATCTGCCACCAGGGACATTATACCTGCTGATCGCCACCAGGGGCCTTATACCTGCTGATCCGCCACCAGGGGCATTATACCTGGTGATCGCCACCAGGAGCATTATACCTGCTGATCGCCACCAGGGGCATTAATACATGCTGATCCGCCACCAGGGGCATAATACCTGCTGATTCGCCACCAGGGGCATTATACCTGCTGATCGCCACCAGGGGCGTTAATACCTACTGGTCCGCCACCAGGGGCTTTATACCAGCTGATCCGCCACCAGGGGCTTTATACCTGCTGATCCGCCACCAGGGGCTTTATACCTGCTGATCCGCCACCAGGGGCATTATACCTGCTGATCGCCATCAGGGGCCTTATACCTGCTGATCGCCACCAGGGGCATTATACCTGCTGATCACCACCAGGGGCATTAATACCTGCTGATCCGCCACCAGGGGCTTTATACCTGCTGATCCGCCACCAGGGGATTTATACCTGCTGATTGCCACCAGGGGCGTTTTACCTGCTGATCCGCCACCAGGGGCATTCTACCTGTCGATCGCCACCAGGGGCATTAATAACTGCTGATCCGCCACCAGGGGCTTTATAGCTGTTGATCGCCACCAGGGGCATTGTACCTGCCGAACCGTCACCAGGGGCTAAGATCCCATACCGATACCAGAAGCAATTGACCAGGAACTAACCAGAAACCAGAATACCCAGAGGTAGCACCAGATCCAGAAACTACCCCCAAGGACTACTTAACCAAGACTTGAATACACTTTATTGGAAGGAGTATCAATCCTGCCACTTTAAATCAGAATACCCGCATAACCAGAATTTACCCAAACCAAATATTGTAAGTTGTGAATTAATGAGTTGTTTTTAATAAAGATTTTGATATTAAGGTTTTAAGACCTTTCATTTGAAGTTTCGTGTTTTCTTCATTTACGAGCCTGGCTATCCGACGAGCAAAACTTCGGCTGAGAAACAAAAAGCACATCACAGTATGTGTGGGTTGCATGTTGTGTGTCTGCATGCATATACAAAAATAAGCAAACAAAAATTTAAAAAACGAAAAAAAAAATGCTGCTGTGGTTGTTCTAGTTTTTAAGTGGTTTTGGGTATTATTAGGTATTTTAAGTAGTTTACATTATTTTTAGTTAGTATAAGTTAGTTGTATCTAGTTTTAACTATTTTTAGTCTATCTTTAGGTTTAGTTTATAAGTAAAAAAGAAAAATATGATAAGATACTGAGTTTTTTGCAATAAGTTTTCTTGGTTAAAAAATATAAAATAATTAGATTTAATTAAAATAGTTTTTAGGTCGAAAGACGTTAGTTCTAAGAGTTATTGTTTAGTTTAGAGCGCCCGTAAAAAGCCAGTAAATTAGCTATAGTTAAGTTAAGTTATTCATAATTAGGTTAGTTTTAAACATTTTTGTATAGCTTTCAGATAGTTATAAGTTAATATTAAATAAAAATGAATTAAAAAAAAAAAAAAAAAAAAAGTGCAATCAATCGCCAAATAATAAAAAAACCCGTGTCCCACAGAACGGAAAATGTGTCATAAAGTTTTTTTTTTCGTTTTCTTCTGTAGCTCGAAAGCAATCGACAAAATAAAGTAAATGAAGACTCTGAAAACATAAGAGTGTTGAATCGAATTCGGAATAAGTGCGTGCGTCTTGTTGAAAAGCAACAAACGATACACGGAACGAAGAAAAAAGAGTGCACCGCCCGCTGTTGCTACACTCTGACCACCAATTCCCACCTTTTCTTCTTCTCTTTGTGTATAGAGACGATCATCATCAGTGTAGACCCAAAAACTACTTAACCTTTACCTCAATCTATAAAAGAATGACGATAGACAGATTAGCAGCGTTGCACGTTGGCCAATCCGACGACGAACATGTCGCTCAGGATGATGTGGCCGTCAATGTCAAAAGACGCGATGGCTACATGGATGACTTCTTTAATCAGGTCGAAGAAATCCGTGAAATGATCGATAAAGACCAAGACAATGTAGAGAAAATTAAAAAAAAAAACATAGCGCCATTCTGTCAGCGCCATAATCGGACGAAAAAACCAAAAAACAACTCGAAGATCTGATGGCTGATATCAAGAAGAACGCCGACAGAGTTCGTGGCAAGCTGAAGGGCATTGAACTGGAAGAGCAGGCCAACAAACCGGTTAGTATATCCTGGAACTAATTAATGGAAGGCTAAATCTACATTCTTCATTGCTAAATAAATGGGAAGGGGTATTTATTGGATCAAAATTAATCGACAGTAATGGCATAAGGTGTTTATTGCCATAAATATTTCGCATTTAGTGCTATCGGCCAACGAGGAACATGCTATCTACGCCATTGGATCATATGAAAGTGCGAATGGAAGCCAGCCGTATTTCCTATTAACTTATTTGAGGGGAAACGATACCCAATTTAAAATCGTATTGGAGACACCTAACTCATAAACCGACAAGTTTTGTAGGATGCATGCAAGACTTAGTTATCAATGGTAAAACTGAAACAGATAATATTACATCGCTGGTCAATATTAAAAGTGGATATCCAAGATCAGAACAGTGCAAGTCTAATCCATGTCATTCGAATGGAGAGTGCAAAGATCTTTCGCATGCGTTTTCATGTGGATGTCACAGACCCCATTTAGGGCATATATGCAAATATAGTAAGCTCAGTTTATATACATTTTGTCTTTTTAATTATGTCTTTTTGTAGATATAACTGCTGCAATATTTGGACATGAGAACAGTACGCATTCTGCAGTCTTAGTAGAAACAAATGAGACCGCACGAAGAGCTATTCGTTCAATATTGGATATTTCAATGTTTATCAGAACTCGTCGGTCGGCGGGACAGATATTCTCTCTCGGTAATGATAACAGAAAAGCATTAACATCACCCAGAGGTACTAGTGAGTAAAAATTCCTTTGGCTTCTGTCTTATTTATAACGCCGATATTGTTTTAGGTGAAATTAGGGACTCGTGTGTCTCAGCAAAGCTTAATGGTTGTGAACTTTTAGTCAAAATAAAATTCAATGGAACTCCGCTTATACAGTTGGTGGAAATAAACTCGACAATGTATATAATCACCTTATAGAAGTTGTGCGAAATCAAACGTTGGTCCAAGTCAAGCTCAATGATACCGACCTACTTCCGGAAGACACTGTCGTCGACAGGTCAACTTGATGCACAGGTATTGTACTTGGGTGGTCTGGCGCCGACCTTGGATATTTTAGGATCTTGGACTTTGTCGATCATTTCACGGATTTCTTCGACCTGATTAAAGAAGTCATCCATGTAGCCATCGCGTCCTTCGACATTGACGGCCACATCATCCTGAGCGACATCTTCGTCATCGGATTGGGCAACGTGCAACGCTGCTAATCTGTCTTTCGTCATTCTTCTTTAGATTGACGTAAAGGTTAAGTAGTTTTTGGGTCTACACTGATGATGGTCGTCTCTCTACACAAAGAGAAGAAGAAAAGCTACCAGCGGGCGGTGTACTCTTTTTTCTTCGTTCCGTGTATCGTTTGTTGCTTTTCAACAAGACGCACGCACTTATTCCGAATTCCATTCAATACTCTATGTTTCCAGAGTCTTCATTTACGTTTTTTTGTCGATTGCTTTCGAGCTACAGAAGAAAACGAAAAAAAAACTTTATGACACACTTTCCGTTTTGTGGGACACGGGTTTTCTTGTTATTTGGCGATTGATTGCACTGCACTCCGCGAGGGATGTACTCCAAATAGATTGCTAATTCTTCAACTAAACTGCACTTCAATATTATGTTTGGAGTTTTTTTTTTTATTTTTTCAGATTTTTTTTTATTCGAACACTTGACTTAAATTTGAGAGACGGGAGTGTTCTTTCCCAGTGCTTCCAAGCACACACGCTTGTGCCGTTATACTTTTTTTTAATAATTCAAGTTTAGTTTATCATTTGCAATTGATTGGACAGACGATTGAGAATTTATTTGAATTATCTACAATCAAGTTTAGAGTTCGCGAAAAAATTAGCACACAACGAATCACAAACTACCTCGAGAACTACCTAGACCATAGACCACTCCATTCGCCAGCAATCGAGACAAAAGGTTTTGTTTTCGTTGGGCCCGTTTAGCTCTTTGTTACGTTTTCAACTATAAAATGGTTTTGTTAAAAAATTATATATGAATGGTAGTAACCAGTTTGTGGGCATTTGATTTCAACCGAACCACCTAATTCGATACAGTAAGTATTGATCTTCCGTAACCATTTTTGATTGGTAAAAGGTTGGAATGTATTCTTCGTTAAGGTCACATAGTGTTACGATTCCCTCGCTTTATTGTGTACACCAATCGATAAACCAAGGGATTTTGATTTTGTCCATATATGGGCGGCAAATGTGATTTTTCTGTTTTAGTGCCCCGCATAAAAAGCAGAAATTGGAGGATGACGTGAGACCTGTTCGGCAAGGATGGTTAATTGATTACGTTTGTGCCAAGAAATAGGCCCATCTTTGACTTCCTCATTTTCAGGTTTTTCTCTAGTAATGTCTCAATGGCACAGGAACACTTCTCCCAAAATCGGATTGTACGGCTTTTTGGCAACAGAACTCTTTCGTCCGACTTGATAAGCACTCAAATACCATCTTGTGACTTGAAAAATTCGATCTCGCGGATCATCTAACTCAACGATTTTTAAAAACAAATATATGTGTAGGGTGTGATTCTTTCCATCTTCCCATTTTAATCTTACAGATTTGGTTAATTGATGTTGAAATTGGTTTAGGGCCGAAATTTAAAGAATCTGAACTTTCACTATTCCGAGATAAATTGACTTTTTTGAATATATTATTCGAAGTATCCATTTTTAATAAGATTTTTCTTTTTAATACACTGAACACTGCACAAAGAAAATAAAAAACAATTTTTTTTTTAATAAAAAAAATTAAATGTCAAAATTTCGCAAGCAATTAATGTGCAGGCCAATAAAATTGAGAACGAAAAGAGTAGAAAATTGTACTTAGATATCTAGTACAGTTATCCACTAAAATTACACATTTCGTCGTTCAGCAGCGTACTGGAAAACGAAAAGTAGAGCGAAATTTTTCGTTCATGATTTCGTGGTGTTATTTTTGTATGGGATTTTTCGTTTCGCATCAGCAGCGTACTTGGCTTCAATTTAATTGACCTGCACATTAATTACCTGCAAAATTTTGACGTTTCATTTTTTTATTAAAAAAAAGTCAAGTTGACGTGTGTGTTTTGTTGATTTGATTTTTCTTTGGTTTCGAGTTTCCTGGTGTCTGGTTTTTCTCTGCATTTTCTGTATAAAACTATTCAAAATAAATTCAATTCTAATTTTTGTAGTAAAAACAATTTCAACATCGGCGAAACTAATTCTGCAAAATGAAAATGGGAAGCTGGAAAGAAGCATACCCTTCACATATCTTATCGGCGAACACCGAACAAGATTTACTCCAACGTAATGATACTAGCCTACCTACCTAGAAAATATACTAACTCAACAGAAAACAAATTAATTAAACGTTCGTAAGTATTATACATATATTTAATTGTCAATCTATGAAGTATTTTCGCATTACAGCTTGTAACACTGAACAAAAGGGGGCTACAACATCACCACTATCCGCTGCCCTTGCGACACATTCATCACTACCAGAGCCCAAAAGTCCTGTCTCTAGTTCAGGAGAAATAGAAAACCTATTGAGCAGCGAAGCTGACCCTGCCGCTGATGGCTCAGGTGTTGCGAATTATGCATACATTTTTATAAAAAGGATATAACGTATCTTTTGTACATAAATAATAAATATCGATTGAAACGACGCACGATCAAAGCCGCCGGGGCTTCTAAAATGCCACATACAGGATATGTGCGTTACATGAATATAGAAGGGGACCAGTTGCGTTCAGAATTCCCAGAGAAAACCTCGATTGAATATACAAAAATGATCGGCGAAGAATGGTCAGCAATGACCGAAGATAAAAAGTCACCTTTTCTAAAAGAAGCTGAAGTTGACAGCAGAGTTTTTTAACAGAACTTAACGATTTTCTTAAAGATCGTCCGGATATATTAGCATTCGAATTGGTAAAAAATAAAAATCGGAAGCGGAACGAGAACTTCGCAGCTAAAACAGTACCCACCGAAAAGAACCAAGTCAATGGAAACAATTTTAACGGGAATTCTTCACCGAAGCCGTCATCCTCACGTAAATCAATTAAAACCATTGCTGTGGCTCCTACAAAAAACATAACAAAACAACCCCAAACTACGCAAACCACTCAAACCAGTGCAAACGTAAATCGTCGCTTTGGTCAAACAAGCGGTGGATTATATGATAATGGTGGCATTCCAATTTTCACTGAAGAATTTTTAGAACACAATAAATGTTTTGATATGGAACTGCGAACATTACGAAAATCTCATGTTGATTTTTAGCAGCAATATGCAGTGCTTGAAAAACATATTGAGAATATGAAGTTTGGAGTTGAACAGACTATAACTGAAAATGATGCGTTACAAGTGAAGAATCGTTTGCTGGAAATGTATTTGGAAAAATTGAAGCTTAAACTGACACAAGCTTCTGGTTCGTCTTTTTCAACAGAACCCAATGGGGCTAGGCTACTTTGGACAAATCATCATTAAAATGGATAAATATATATAAATATAAAATGTCAACAACAAACACACACGGTCCAGCTAGCCTAAGTTAGACTGTCACCGCCAGCAAAAGATCCGCCATCTACCAGCAAATAAGCAAAGTACATAATGAAAATAATTCAACGCACTTTTCTGTAGTGCCAAAATCTGTTTGCACTTTCTGCCTTGTGCCTTTTCTTGTGACCACGTCCTACCGAACCAAAAAGGAATTCTCCGCAAATTTTACTTTCATTTTCATATTTCATTTCAACATCGAAAGACAAAGTTTTTTAAAGCTTATAAATTTTTTAAAGCATACAGTCATATCTATTAATATTCGTATTAATTAAATAAAAGAAGATTTGCTATTAAAAATAGTTTTTTTTTCTTTTAAATTTAAATTTGAGTTCTATTTTTCGAGAACATTCCTTAAAAAAACTTAAATTTTATTCAAGTCCATTTAATAAAAATTCTGTCTGAATAATTAAAATGGCGGCTCCATCTGTGCCTGCATCAAATGAACCGAACGAATCGAATTTTGGGCTCTGTGAAGAAAAAGATAATATGGATATGGTACAATGCGATCATTGCTTGTGTGGGAGTTACCGAAGCAGTCGCAGGTGTAGATTGGCAGTGTGGTAAATACCACTCATTAAAAACAGTTTCTGACCAAATCCCAAAAGAGGCTTCATCTGCAAAAATTAAGAACAGTTTATGGACGCCAAATCGTCATCGTCGCAGGCCGAACGCATAAAACATCTCCGTTTGCAACGACTTCAAGAGGAAAGAAACCTGCGAGATGAGAGCAATAGGATTTATTTTCAATAAAAATATAAAATTCTAGCCGAGAATTTGGATGAGGGTGAAGCACTACAGAAGGAACATCTTAAACTTGGTAAGGTCTCTCATTCCCATTATTTCCAACAAAACAGGTTCAGCACGGGTGAAATGGCAGTATATCCGACAACCACTTCCACTTAAATAGCAGCAAGGCAAGCCATTCCGGAATACATTCCTATATTTAGTGGAAACCTAGAGGAGTGGCCCTTTTCATAAGCTCCTATTAACAAAGCACAGAACTTGCAGAGTTTTCAGATGGAGAGAACCTTGTTCGTCTACAGAAATGCTTACGTGGAACAGCAATGGAAGCAGTTAAGAATCGACTGATGCTACCATCAATGGTCCCTGATGTCATACGAACGCTTCGCATGCTCTTCGGACAGCCAGAACAAATCATACATTCTTTGATTCAGAAGGCCAAAAACGTTACATCTCTGAGAGCTGATAAGCTGGCATCGTTAATCGAATATGCCTTAGCAATTAAAAATGTATGTGCAACGATGGAAGCTACAAATCTAAACGCACATCTTAACAATCCAACGCTACTGAATGAATTCATTCATAAACTTCCACCGCATCTTCTGTTGAATTGGGCTATATTCTCCAAAAACCTACAACCTGCCACTCTTGTGATGTTTTGCGATTGGCTCTACGAGATTGCTGAGGCGGCGTGTTCTGTAACAACATTGAGTGTCATACCATCATCTTGTGAGAAAAGACAACCAGCACATGACAAACGTATGTCAAATAAGCATAGTGGATACCTACACACTCACATTGCTGATGACCCCGTAGACTCTCCGATCGAACATAAACAAGAAAGCAGCTGTCCTGCGACGAACATGGAATGTGTTGTGTGCGGAGCTGATCACTTAATTGCGGATTGTGCTTCCTTCAAAAGTGCTCATCTGTCCGATAAATGGAATTTAGTAGGTCGTTACAATTTATGCAAGTGTTTGGGCAAGCACCCGTATTCCCGCTACATAATTTCATCGAAGACGTGTGAGATTAGTGGTTGCAAAGCAAAACATCATGCACTTCTCCATAATATTGCAAAAAATACCGCGATCGCTCTTACTCACCAATTAGCACTCACTCCACAGCTAACGAAAGTTCTATTTCGCATCCTCCCTGTGATACTGCATGGTCCAAATAAATCAATTTCCACTTTTGCATTTTTAGATGGAGGTTCATTGCTTACTCTTATGGATGAGGATTTGGCTTATTGAGCTGGACCTAACTGGAAGAACTGAACAGCTGTGCCTACGTTGGACTTCAGATACCACACGAGTCGAAAATTATTCTCAAGTCGTATCTTTGGGAATCGCTGGGACATCTAATGGCAGCCGCAGATATCAACTGCATTACGTGCGAACAATTCGAAATCTGGGGCTTCCATCCCAAACATGCTCGCTACAAGGTGTAACTCAACAGTATCCATATCTTTCTTCATTGCCGCTTCCATCATACCATCAAGCCAAACCGAGAATACTGATTGGAATGGACAATTGGACTTTAGGCGTTCCGCTGAAAGTGTATGAGGGAAACGCTGATCAGCCAATTGCGACAAAGACCAGATTTGGGTGGTCAGTATATGGACCTGATAGTAACGAACACAAACAAGGAACAAATATTTTCTCTAATATCCATGTGTGGGAACCAGGTTCCGATAAGGAACTCCACAAACTTGTGAATAATTATTTTGCGATTGAGAATATTGGAATAAGAGTTCCTGAATGTCAAATTGTCTCCGCTGAAGAAAAAAGAGCGATGGACATCTTGAAAGAAACTTGCATCCTCATACATGTCCATTTCGAAGTTGGGCTATTATGTAAATATGATGACATTTCTTTACCCAATAGTTTACCAATGGCACAACGTCGTCTGTTGCTCTTACAGAAACGGATCGAAAAAATGAAAAGCTCCAAAACCAACTTGACGAACAGATTGCAAATCTGGTGACGAAGGGATATGCAAAGAAATTATCTCCAGAAGAGCTAAGCATAACTCATGAACGTGTTTGTTACTTACTAATTTTTATAGTACAAAACCCTAACAAACTATCCAAGGTTAGACTCGTTTGGGACGCAGCCGCGAAGTGCAATGGTTCTTCATTGAACGATTTCCTACTGAAAGGTCCCGATCAACTCGCCTCATTAACAACTGTTCTCTTTGGGTTTCGTGGCGGAAAGGTTGGCATCTGTGGTGACATCGCTGAAATGTTTCACCAGATTTATGTCAGAGAAGAGGATAGGCATGTTCAGCGTTTCTCATGTTGATTTTTAGCAGCAAAATGCAGTGTTTGAAAAACATATTGAGAATATGAAGTTTGGAGTTGAACAGACTATAACTGAAAATGATGCTTTACAAGTGAAGAATCGTTTGCTGGAAATGTATTTGGAAAAATTGAAGCTTAAACTGACACAAGCTTCTGGTTCGTCTTTTTCAACAGAACCCAATGGGGCTAGGCTACTTTGGACAAATCATCATTAAAATGGATAAATATATATAAATATAAAATGTCAACAACAAACACACACGGTCCAGCTAGCCTAAGTTAGACTGTCACCGCCAGCAAAAGATCCGCCATCTACCAGCAAATAAGCAAAGTACATAATGAAAATAATTCAACGCACTTTTCTGTAGTGCCAAAATCTGTTTGCACTTTCTGCCTTGTGCCTTTCCTTGTGACCACGTCCTACCGAACCAAAAAGGAATTCTCCGCAAATTTTACTTTCATTTTCATATTTCATTTCAACATCGAAAGACAAAGTTTTTTAAAGCTTATACATTTTTTTTTTTACATATCTATTAATATTCGTATTAATTAAATAAAAGAAGATTTGCTATTAAAAATTGTTTTTTTTTCTTTTAAATTTAAATTTGAGTTCTATTTTTCGAGAACATTCCTTAAAAAAACTTACATTTTATTCAAGTCCATTTAATAAAAATTCTGTCTGAATAATTAAAATGGCGGCTCCATCTGTGCCTGCATCAAATGAACCGAACGAATCGAATTGTGGGCTCTGTGAAGAAAAAGATAATATGGATATGGTACAATGCGATCATTGCTTGTGTGGGAGTTACCGAAGCAGTCGCAGGTGTAGATTGGCAGTGTGGTAAATGCCACTCATTAAAAACAGTTTCTGACCAAATTCCAAAAGAGGCTTCATCTGCAAAAATTAAGAACAGTTTATGGATGCCAAATCTTCATCGTCGCAGGCCGAAAGCATAAAACATCTCCGTTTGCAACGACTTCAAGAGGAAAGAAACCTGCGAGATGAGAGCAATAGGATTTATTTTCAATAAAAATATAAAATCCTAGCCGAGAATTTGGATGACGGTGAAGCACTACAGAAGGAACATCTTAAACTTGGTAAGGTCTCTCATTCCCATTATTTCCAACAAAACAGGTTCAGCACGGGTGAAATGGCAGTATATCCGACAACCACTTCCACTTAAATAGCAGCAAGGCAAGTCATTCCGGAATACATTCCTATATTCAGTGGAAACCTAGAGGAGTGGCCCTTTTCATAAGCTCCTATGAACAAAGCACAGAACTTGCAGCGTTTTCAGATGGAGAGAACCTTGTTCGTCTACAGAAATGCTTACGTGGAACAGCAATGGAAGCAGTTAAGAATCGACTGATGCTACCATCAATGGTCCCTGATGTCATACGAACGCTTCGTATGCTCTTCGGACAGCCAGAACAAATCATACATTCTTTGATTCAGAAGGCCAAAAACGTTACATCTCTGAGAGCTGATAAGCTGGCATCGTTAATCGAATATGCCTTAGCAATTAAAAATGTATGTGCAACGATGGAAGCTACAAATCTAAACGCACATCTTAACAATCCAACGCTACTGAATGAATTCATTCATAAACTTCCACCGCATCTTCTGTTGAATTGGGCTATATTCTCCAAAAACCTACAACCTGCCACTCTTGTGATGTTTTGCGATTGGCTCTACGAGATTGCTGAGGCGGCGTGTTCTGTAACAACATTGAGTGTCATACCATCATCTTGTGAGAAAAGACAACCAGCACATGACAAACGTATGTCAAATAAGCATAGTGGATACCTACACACTCACATTGCTGATGACCCCGTAGACTCTCCGATCGAACATAAACAAGAAAGCAGCTGTCCTGCGACGAACATGGAATGTGTTGTGTGCGGAGCTGATCACTTAATTGCGGATTGTGCTTCCTTCAAAAGTGCTCATCTGTCCGATAAATGGAATTTAGTAGGTCGTTACAATTTATGCAAGTGTTTGGGCAAGCATCCGTATTCCCGCTACATAATTTCATCGAAGACGTGTGAGATTAGTGGTTGCAAAGCAAAACATCATGCACTTCTCCATAATATTGCAAAAAATACCGCGATCGCTCTTACTCACCAATTAGCACTCACTCCACAGCTAACGAAAGTTCTATTTCGCATCCTCCCTGTGATACTGCATGGTCCAAATAAATCAATTTCCACTTTTGCATTTTTAGATGGAGGTTCATTGCTTACTCTTATGGATGAGGATTTGGCTTATTGAGCTGGACCTAACTGGAAGAACTGAACAGCTGTGCCTACGTTGGACTTCAGATACCACACGAGTCGAAAATGATTCTCAAGTCGTATCTTTGGGAATCGCTGGGACATCTAATGGCAGCCGCAGATATCAACTGCATTACGTGCGAACAATTCGAAATCTGGGGCTTCCATCCCAAACATGCTCGCTACAAGGTGTAACTCAACAGTATCCATATCTTTCTTCATTGCCGCTTCCATCATACCATCAAGCCAAACCGAGAATACTGATTGGAATGGACAATTGGACTTTAGGCGTTCCGCTGAAAGTGTATGAGGGAAACGCTGATCAGCCAATTGCGACAAAAACCAGATTTGGGTGGTCAGTATATGGACCTGATAGTAACGAACACAAACAAGGAACAAATATTTTCTCTAATATCCATGTGTGGGAACCAGGTTCCGATAAGGAACTCCACAAACTTGTGAATAATTATTTTGCGATTGAGAATATTGGAATAAGAGTTCCTGAATGTCAAATTGTCTCCGCTGAAGAAAAAAGAGCGATGGACATCTTGAAAGAAACTTGCATCCTCATACATGTCCATTTCGAAGTTGGGCTATTATGTAAATATGATGACATTTCTTTACCCAATAGTTTACCAATGGCACAACGTCGTCTGTTGCTCTTACAGAAACGGATCGAAAAAATGAAAAGCTCCAAAACCAACTTGACGAACAGATTGCAAATCTGGTGACGAAGGGATATGCAAAGAAATTATCTCCAGAAGAGCTAAGCATAACTCATGAACGTGTTTGGTACTTACTAGTTTTTATAGTACAAAACCCTAACAAACTATCCAAGGTTAGACTCGTTTGGGACGCAGCCGCGAAGTGCAATGGTTCTTCATTGAACGATTTCCTACTGAAAGGTCCCGATCAACTCACCTCATTAACAACTGTTCTCTTTGGGTTTCGTGGCGGAAAGGTTGGCATCTCTGGTGACATCGCTGAAATGTTTCACCAGATTTATGTCAGAGAAGAGGATAGGCATGTTCAGCGTTTCTCATGTTGATTTTAAGCAGCAAAATGCAGTGCTTGAAAAACATATTGAGAATATGAAGTTTGGAGTTGAACCGACTATAACTGAAAATGATGCGTTACAAGTGAAGAATCGTTTGCTGGAAATGTATTTGGAAAAATTGAAGCTTAATCTGACACAAGCTTCTGGTTTGTCTTTTTCAACAGAACCCAATGGGGCTAGGCTACTTTGGACAAATCATCATTAAAATGGATAAATATATATAAATATAAAATGTCAACAACAAACACACACGGTCCAGCTAGCCTAAGTTAGACTGTCACCGCCAGCAAAAGATCCGCCATCTACCAGCAAATAAGCAAAGTACATAATGAAAATAATTGAACGCACTTTTCTGTAGTGCCAAAATCTTTTTGCACTTTCTGCCTTGTGCCTTTCCTTGTGACCACGTCCTACCAAACCAAAAAGGAATTCTCCGCAAATTTTACTTTCATTTTCATATTTCATTTCAACATCGAAAGACAAAGTTTTTTAAAGCTTATAAAGTTTTTTAAAGCATACAGTCATATCTATTAATATTCGTTTTAATTAAATAAAAGAAGATTTGCTATTAAAATTTGTTTTTTTTCTTTTAAATTTAAATTTGAGTTCTATTTTTGGAGAACATTCCTTAAAAAAAACTTTTAAATTTTATTCAAGTCCATTTAATAAAAATTCTGTCTGAATAATTAAAATGGCGGCTCCATGTGTGCCTGCATTAAATGAACCGAACGAATCGAATTGTGGGCTCTGTGAAGAAAAAGATAATATGGATATGGTACAATGCGATCATTGCTTGTGTGGGAGTTACCGAAGCAGTCGCAGGTGTAGATTGGCAGTGTGGTAAATGCCACTCATTAAAAACAGTTTCTGACCAAATTCCAAAAGAGGCTTCATCTGCAAAAATTAAGAACAGTTTATGGACGCCAAATCGTCATCGTCGCAGGCCGAAAGCATAAAACATCTCCGTTTGCAACGACTTCAAGAGGAAAGAAACCTGCGAGATGAGAGCAATAGGATTTATTTTCAATAAAAATATAAAATCCTAGCCGAGAATTTGGATGACGGTGAAGCACTACAGAAGGAACATCTTAAACTTGGTAAGGTCTCTCATTCCCATTATTTCCAACAAAACAGGTTCAGCACGGGTGAAATGGCAGTATATCCGACAACCACTTCCACTTAAATAGCAGCAAGGCAAGTCATTCCGGAATACATTCCTATATTCAGTGGAAACCTAGAGGAGTGGCCCTTTTCATAAGCTCCTATGAACAAAGCACAGAACTTGCAGCGTTTTCAGATGGAGAGAACCTTGTTCGTCTACAGAAATGCTTACGTGGAACAGCAATGGAAGCAGTTAAGAATCGACTGATGCTACCATCAATGGTCCCTGATGTCATACGAACGCTTCGTATGCTCTTCGGACAGCCAGAACAAATCATACATTCTTTGATTCAGAAGGCCAAAAACGTTACATCTCTGAGAGCTGATAAGCTGGCATCGTTAATCGAATATGCCTTAGCAATTAAAAATGTATGTGCAACGATGGAAGCTACAAATCTAAACGCACATCTTAACAATCCAACGCTACTGAATGAATTCATTCATAAACTTCCACCGCATCTTCTGTTGAATTGGGCTATATTCTCCAAAAACCTACAACCTGCCACTCTTGTGATGTTTTGCGATTGGCTCTACGAGATTGCTGAGGCGGCGTGTTCTGTAACAACATTGAGTGTCATACCATCATCTTGTGAGAAAAGACAACCAGCACATGACAAACGTATGTCAAATAAGCATAGTGGATACCTACACACTCACATTGCTGATGACCCCGTAGACTCTCCGATCGAACATAAACAAGAAAGCAGCTGTCCTGCGACGAACATGGAATGTGTTGTGTGCGGAGCTGATCACTTAATTGCGGATTGTGCTTCCTTCAAAAGTGCTCATCTGTCCGATAAATGGAATTTAGTAGGTCGTTACAATTTATGCAAGTGTTTGGGCAAGCACCCGTATTCCCGCTACATAATTTCATCGAAGACGTGTGAGATTAGTGGTTGCAAAGCAAAACATCATGCACTTCTCCATAATATTGCAAAAAATACCGCGATCGCTCTTACTCACCAATTAGCACTCACTCCACAGCTAACGAAAGTTCTATTTCGCATCCTCCCTGTGATACTGCATGGTCCAAATAAATCAATTTCCACTTTTGCATTTTTAGATGGAGGTTCATTGCTTACTCTTATGGATGAGGATTTGGCTTATTGAGCTGGACCTAACTGGAAGAACTGAACAGCTGTGCCTACGTTGGACTTCAGATACCACACGAGTCGAAAATGATTCTCAAGTCGTATCTTTGGGAATCGCTGGGACATCTAATGGCAGCCGCAGATATCAACTGCATTACGTGCGAACAATTCGAAATCTGGGGCTTCCATCCCAAACATGCTCGCTACAAGGTGTAACTCAACAGTATCCATATCTTTCTTCATTGCCGCTTCCATCATACCATCAAGCCAAACCGAGAATACTGATTGGAATGGACAATTGGACTTTAGGCGTTCCGCTGAAAGTGTATGAGGGAAACGCTGATCAGCCAATTGCGACAAAAACCAGATTTGGGTGGTCAGTATATGGACCTGATAGTAACGAACACAAACAAGGAACAAATATTTTCTCTAATATCCATGTGTGGGAACCAGGTTCCGATAAGGAACTCCACAAACTTGTGAATAATTATTTTGCGATTGAGAATATTGGAATAAGAGTTCCTGAATGTCAAATTGTCTCCGCTGAAGAAAAAAGAGCGATGGACATCTTGAAAGAAACTTGCATCCTCATACATGTCCATTTCGAAGTTGGGCTATTATGTAAATATGATGACATTTCTTTACCCAATAGTTTACCAATGGCACAACGTCGTCTGTTGCTCTTACAGAAACGGATCGAAAAAATGAAAAGCTCCAAAACCAACTTGACGAACAGATTGCAAATCTGGTGACGAAGGGATATGCAAAGAAATTATCTCCAGAAGAGCTAAGCATAACTCATGAACGTGTTTGGTACTTACTAGTTTTTATAGTACAAAACCCTAACAAACTATCCAAGGTTAGACTCGTTTGGGACGCAGCCGCGAAGTGCAATGGTTCTTCATTGAACGATTTCCTACTGAAAGGTCCCGATCAACTCACCTCATTAACAACTGTTCTCTTTGGGTTTCGTGGCGGAAAGGTTGGCATCTGTGGTGACATCGCTGAAATGTTTCACCAGATTTATGTCAGAGAAGAGGATAGGCATGTTCAGCGTTTCTCATGTTGATTTTAAGCAGCAAAATGCAGTGCTTGAAAAACATATTGAGAATATGAAGTTTGGAGTTGAACCGACTATAACTGAAAATGATGCGTTACAAGTGAAGAATCGTTTGCTGGAAATGTATTTGGAAAAATTGAAGCTTAATCTGACACAAGCTTCTGGTTTGTCTTTTTCAACAGAACCCAATGGGGCTAGGCTACTTTGGACAAATCATCATTAAAATGGATAAATATATATAAATATAAAATGTCAACAACAAACACACACGGTCCAGCTAGCCTAAGTTAGACTGTCACCGCCAGCAAAAGATCCGCCATCTACCAGCAAATAAGCAAAGTACATAATGAAAATAATTGAACGCACTTTTCTGTAGTGCCAAAATCTTTTTGCACTTTCTGCCTTGTGCCTTTCCTTGTGACCACGTCCTACCAAACCAAAAAGGAATTCTCCGCAAATTTTACTTTCATTTTCATATTTCATTTCAACATCGAAAGACAAAGTTTTTTAAAGCTTATAAAGTTTTTTAAAGCATACAGTCATATCTATTAATATTCGTTTTAATTAAATAAAAGAAGATTTGCTATTAAAATTTGTTTTTTTTCTTTTAAATTTAAATTTGAGTTCTATTTTTGGAGAACATTCCTTAAAAAACTTTTAAATTTTATTCAAGTCCATTTAATAAAAATTCTGTCTGAATAATTAAAATGGCGGCTCCATGTGTGCCTGCATTAAATGAACCGAACGAATCGAATTGTGGGCTCTGTGAAGAAAAAGATAATATGGATATGGTACAATGCGATCATTGCTTGTGTGGGAGTTACCGAAGCAGTCGCAGGTGTATATTGGCCGTGTGGTAAATGCCAATCATTAAAAACAGATTCTGACCAAATCCCAAAAGAGGCTTCATCTCCAAAAATTAAGAAGAGTTTATCGACGCCAAATCGTCACCGTCGCAGGCCGAACGCATAAAACATCTCCGTTTGCAACGACTTCAAGAGGAAAGAAACCTGCGAGATGAGAGCAATAGGATTTATTTTCAATAAAAATATAAAATCCTAGCCGAGAATTTGGATGACGGTGAAGCACTACAGAAGGAACATCTTAAACTTGGTAAGGTCTCTCATTCCCATTATTTCCAACAAAACAGGTTCAGCACGGGTGAAATGGCAGTATATCCGACAACCACTTCCACTTAAATAGCAGCAAGGCAAGTCATTCCGGAATACATTCCTATATTCAGTGGAAACCTAGAGGAGTGGCCCTTTTCATAAGCTCCTATGAACAAAGCACAGAACTTGCAGCGTTTTCAGATGGAGAGAACCTTGTTCGTCTACAGAAATGCTTACGTGGAACAGCAATGGAAGCAGTTAAGAATCGACTGATGCTACCATCAATGGTCCCTGATGTCATACGAACGCTTCGTATGCTCTTCGGACAGCCAGAACAAATCATACATTCTTTGATTCAGAAGGCCAAAAACGTTACATCTCTGAGAGCTGATAAGCTGGCATCGTTAATCGAATATGCCTTAGCAATTAAAAATGTATGTGCAACGATGGAAGCTACAAATCTAAACGCACATCTTAACAATCCAACGCTACTGAATGAATTCATTCATAAACTTCCACCGCATCTTCTGTTGAATTGGGCTATATTCTCCAAAAACCTACAACCTGCCACTCTTGTGATGTTTTGCGATTGGCTCTACGAGATTGCTGAGGCGGCGTGTTCTGTAACAACATTGAGTGTCATACCATCATCTTGTGAGAAAAGACAACCAGCACATGACAAACGTATGTCAAATAAGCATAGTGGATACCTACACACTCACATTGCTGATGACCCCGTAGACTCTCCGATCGAACATAAACAAGAAAGCAGCTGTCCTGCGACGAACATGGAATGTGTTGTGTGCGGAGCTGATCACTTAATTGCGGATTGTGCTTCCTTCAAAAGTGCTCATCTGTCCGATAAATGGAATTTAGTAGGTCGTTACAATTTATGCAAGTGTTTGGGCAAGCATCCGTATTCCCGCTACATAATTTCATCGAAGACGTGTGAGATTAGTGGTTGCAAAGCAAAACATCATGCACTTCTCCATAATATTGCAAAAAATACCGCGATCGCTCTTACTCACCAATTAGCACTCACTCCACAGCTAACGAAAGTTCTATTTCGCATCCTCCCTGTGATACTGCATGGTCCAAATAAATCAATTTCCACTTTTGCATTTTTAGATGGAGGTTCATTGCTTACTCTTATGGATGAGGATTTGGCTTATTGAGCTGGACCTAACTGGAAGAACTGAACAGCTGTGCCTACGTTGGACTTCAGATACCACACGAGTCGAAAATGATTCTCAAGTCGTATCTTTGGGAATCGCTGGGACATCTAATGGCAGCCGCAGATATCAACTGCATTACGTGCGAACAATTCGAAATCTGGGGCTTCCATCCCAAACATGCTCGCTACAAGGTGTAACTCAACAGTATCCATATCTTTCTTCATTGCCGCTTCCATCATACCATCAAGCCAAACCGAGAATACTGATTGGAATGGACAATTGGACTTTAGGCGTTCCGCTGAAAGTGTATGAGGGAAACGCTGATCAGCCAATTGCGACAAAGACCAGATTTGGGTGGTCAGTATATGGACCTGATAGTAACGAACACAAACAAGGAACAAATATTTTCTCTAATATCCATGTGTGGGAACCAGGTTCCGATAAGGAACTCCACAAACTTGTGAATAATTATTTTGCGATTGAGAATATTGGAATAAGAGTTCCTGAATGTCAAATTGTCTCCGCTGAAGAAAAAAGAGCGATGGACATCTTGAAAGAAACTTGCATCCTCATACATGTCCATTTCGAAGTTGGGCTATTATGTAAATATGATGACATTTCTTTACCCAATAGTTTACCAATGGCACAACGTCGTCTGTTGCTCTTACAGAAACGGATCGAAAAAATGAAAAGCTCCAAAACCAACTTGACGAACAGATTGCAAATCTGGTGACGAAGGGATATGCAAAGAAATTATCTCCAGAAGAGCTAAGCATAACTCATGAACGTGTTTGGTACTTACTAATTTTTATAGTACAAAACCCTAACAAACTATCCAAGGTTAGACTCGTTTGGGACGCAGCCGCGAAGTGCAATGGTTCTTCATTGAACGATTTCCTACTGAAAGGTCCCGATCAACTCGCCTCATTAACAACTGTTCTCTTTGGGTTTCGTGGCGGAAAGGTTGGCATCTGTGGTGACATCGCTGAAATGTTTCACCAGATTTATGTCAGAGAAGAGGATAGGCATGTTCAGCGTTTCTCATGTTGATTTTTAGCAGCAAAATGCAGTGCTTGAAAAACATATTGAGAATATGAAGTTTGGAGTTGAACAGACTATAACTGAAAATGATGCTTTACAAGTGAAGAATCGTTTGCTGGAAATGTATTTGGAAAAATTGAAGCTTAAACTGACACAAGCTTCTGGTTCGTCTTTTTCAACAGAACCCAATGGGGCTAGGCTACTTTGGACAAATCATCATTAAAATGGATAAATATATATAAATATAAAATGTCAACAACAAACACACACGGTCCAGCTAGCCTAAGTTAGACTGTCACCGCCAGCAAAAGATCCGCCATCTACCAGCAAATAAGCAAAGTACATAATGAAAATAATTCAACGCACTTTTCTGTAGTGCCAAAACTGTTTGCACTTTCTGCCTTGTGCCTTTCCTTGTGACCACGTCCTACCGAACCAAAAAGGAATTCTCCGCAAATTTTACTTTCATTTTCATATTTCATTTCAACATCGAAAGACAAAGTTTTTTAAAGCTTATACATTTTTTTTTTTACATATCTATTAATATTCGTATTAATTAAATAAAAGAAGATTTGCTATTAAAAATTGTTTTTTTTCTTTTAAATTTAAATTTGAGTTCTATTTTTCGAGAACATTCCTTAAAAAAACTTAAATTTTATTCAAGTCCATTTAATAAAAATTCTGTCTGAATAATTAAAATGGCGGCTCCATCTGTGCCTGCATCAAATGAACCGAACGAATCGAATTGTGGGCTCTGTGAAGAAAAAGATAATATGGATATGGTACAATGCGATCATTGCTTGTGTGGGAGTTACCGAAGCAGTCGCAGGTGTAGATTGGCAGTGTGGTAAATGCCACTCATTAAAAACAGTTTCTGACCAAATTCCAAAAGAGGCTTCATCTGCAAAAATTAAGAACAGTTTATGGACGCCAAATCGTCATCGTCGCAGGCCGAAAGCATAAAACATCTCCGTTTGCAACGACTTCAAGAGGAAAGAAACCTGCGAGATGAGAGCAATAGGATTTATTTTCAATAAAAATATAAAATCCTAGCCGAGAATTTGGATGACGGTGAAGCACTACAGAAGGAACATCTTAAACTTGGTAAGGTCTCTCATTCCCATTATTTCCAACAAAACAGGTTCAGCACGGGTGAAATGGCAGTATATCCGACAACCACTTCCACTTAAATAGCAGCAAGGCAAGTCATTCCGGAATACATTCCTATATTCAGTGGAAACCTAGAGGAGTGGCCCTTTTCATAAGCTCCTATGAACAAAGCACAGAACTTGCAGCGTTTTCAGATGGAGAGAACCTTGTTCGTCTACAGAAATGCTTACGTGGAACAGCAATGGAAGCAGTTAAGAATCGACTGATGCTACCATCAATGGTCCCTGATGTCATACGAACGCTTCGTATGCTCTTCGGACAGCCAGAACAAATCATACATTATTTGATTCAGAAGGCCAAAAACGTTACATCTCTGAGAGCTGATAAGCTGGCATCGTTAATCGAATATGCCTTAGCAATTAAAAATGTATGTGCAACGATGGAAGCTACAAATCTAAACGCACATCTTAACAATCCAACGCTACTGAATGAATTCATTCATAAACTTCCACCGCATCTTCTGTTGAATTGGGCTATATTCTCCAAAAACCTACAACCTGCCACTCTTGTGATGTTTTGCGATTGGCTCTACGAGATTGCTGAGGCGGCGTGTTCTGTAACAACATTGAGTGTCATACCATCATCTTGTGAGAAAAGACAACCAGCACATGACAAACGTATGTCAAATAAGCATAGTGGATACCTACACACTCACATTGCTGATGACCCCGTAGACTCTCCGATCGAACATAAACAAGAAAGCAGCTGTCCTGCGACGAACATGGAATGTGTTGTGTGCGGAGCTGATCACTTAATTGCGGATTGTGCTTCCTTCAAAAGTGCTCATCTGTCCGATAAATGGAATTTAGTAGGTCGTTACAATTTATGCAAGTGTTTGGGCAAGCATCCGTATTCCCGCTACATAATTTCATCGAAGACGTGTGAGATTAGTGGTTGCAAAGCAAAACATCATGCACTTCTCCATAATATTGCAAAAAATACCGCGATCGCTCTTACTCCCCAATTAGCACTCACTCCACAGCTAACGAAAGTTCTATTTCGCATCCTCCCTGTGATACTGCATGGTCCAAATAAATCAATTTCCACTTTTGCATTTTTAGATGGAGGTTCATTGCTTACTCTTATGGATGAGGATTTGGCTTATTGAGCTGGACCTAACTGGAAGAACTGAACAGCTGTGCCTACGTTGGACTTCAGATACCACACGAGTCGAAAATGATTCTCAAGTCGTATCTTTGGGAATCGCTGGGACATCTAATGGCAGCCGCAGATATCAACTGCATTACGTGCGAACAATTCGAAATCTGGGGCTTCAACAGTATCCATATCTTTCTTCATTGCCGCTTCCATCATACCATCAAGCCAAACCGAGAATACTGATTGGAATGGACAATTGGACTTTAGGCGTTCCGCTGAAAGTGTATGAGGGAAACGCTGATCAGCCAATTGCGACAAAAACCAGATTTGGGTGGTCAGTATATGGACCTGATAGTAACGAACACAAACGAGGAACAAATATTTTCTCTAATATCCATGTGTGGGAACCAGGTTCCGATAAGGAACTCCACAAACTTGTGAATAATTATTTTGCGATTGAGAATATTGGAATAAGAGTTCCTGAATGTCAAATTGTCTCCGCTGAAGAAAAAAGAGCGATGGACATCTTGAAAGAAACTTGCATCCTCATACATGTCCATTTCGAAGTTGGGCTATTATGTAAATATGATGACATTTCTTTACCCAATAGTTTACCAATGGCACAACGTCGTCTGTTGCTCTTACAGAAACGGATCGAAAAAATGAAAAGCTCCAAAACCAACTTGACGAACAGATTGCAAATCTGGTGACGAAGGGATATGCAAAGAAATTATCTCCAGAAGAGCTAAGCATAACTCATGAACGTGTTTGGTACTTACTAGTTTTTATAGTACAAAACCCTAACAAACTATCCAAGGTTAGACTCGTTTGGGACGCAGCCGCGAAGTGCAATGGTTCTTCATTGAACGATTTCCTACTGAAAGGTCCCGATCAACTCACCTCATTAACAACTGTTCTCTTTGGGTTTCGTGGCGGAAAGGTTGGCATCTGTGGTGACATCGCTGAAATGTTTCACCAGATTTATGTCAGAGAAGAGGATAGGCATGTTCAGCGTTTCTCATGTTGATTTTAAGCAGCAAAATGCAGTGCTTGAAAAACATATTGAGAATATGAAGTTTGGAGTTGAACCGACTATAACTGAAAATGATGCGTTACAAGTGAAGAATCGTTTGCTGGAAATGTATTTGGAAAAATTGAAGCTTAATCTGACACAAGCTTCTGGTTTGTCTTTTTCAACAGAACCCAATGGGGCTAGGCTACTTTGGACAAATCATCATTAAAATGGATAAATATATATAAATATAAAATGTCAACAACAAACACACACGGTCCAGCTAGCCTAAGTTAGACTGTCACCGCCAGCAAAAGATCCGCCATCTACCAGCAAATAAGCAAAGTACATAATGAAAATAATTGAACGCACTTTTCTGTAGTGCCAAAATCTTTTTGCACTTTCTGCCTTGTGCCTTTCCTTGTGACCACGTCCTACCAAACCAAAAAGGAATTCTCCGCAAATTTTACTTTCATTTTCATATTTCATTTCAACATCGAAAGACAAAGTTTTTTAAAGCTTATAAAGTTTTTTAAAGCATACAGTCATATCTATTAATATTCGTTTTAATTAAATAAAAGAAGATTTGCTATTAAAATTTGTTTTTTTTCTTTTAAATTTAAATTTGAGTTCTATTTTTGGAGAACATTCCTTAAAAAAACTTTTAAATTTTATTCAAGTCCATTTAATAAAAATTCTGCCTGAATAATTAAAATGGCGGCTCCATGTGTGCCTGCATTAAATGAACCGAACGAATCGAATTGTGGGCTCTGTGAAGAAAAAGATAATATGGATATGGTACAATGCGATCATTGCTTGTGTGGGAGTTACCGAAGCAGTCGCAGGTGTAGATTGGCAGTGTGGTAAATGCCACTCATTAAAAACAGTTTCTGCCCAAATTCCAAAAGAGGCTTCATCTGCAAAAATTAAGAACAGTTTATGGACGCCAAATCGTCATCGTCGCAGGCCGAAAGCATAAAACATCTCCGTTTGCAACGACTTCAAGAGGAAAGAAACCTGCGAGATGAGAGCAATAGGATTTATTTTCAATAAAAATATAAAATCCTAGCCGAGAATTTGGATGACGGTGAAGCACTACAGAAGGAACATCTTAAACTTGGTAAGGTCTCTCATTCCCATTATTTCCAACAAAACAGGTTCAGCACGGGTGAAATGGCAGTATATCCGACAACCACTTCCACTTAAATAGCAGCAAGGCAAGTCATTCCGGAATACATTCCTATATTCAGTGGAAACCTAGAGAAGTGGCCCTTTTCATAAGCTCCTATGAACAAAGCACAGAACTTGCAGCGTTTTCAGATGGAGAGAACCTTGTTCGTCTACAGAAATGCTTACGTGGAACAGCAATGGAAGCAGTTAAGAATCGACTGATGCTACCATCAATGGTCCCTGATGTCATACGAACGCTTCGTATGCTCTTCGGACAGCCAGAACAAATCATACATTCTTTGATTCAGAAGGCCAAAAACGTTACATCTCTGAGAGCTGATAAGCTGGCATCGTTAATCGAATATGCCTTAGCAATTAAAAATGTATGTGCAACGATGGAAGCTACAAATCTAAACGCACATCTTAACAATCCAACGCTACTGAATGAATTCATTCATAAACTTCCACCGCATCTTCTGTTGAATTGGGCTATATTCTCCAAAAACCTACAACCTGCCACTCTTGTGATGTTTTGCGATTGGCTCTACGAGATTGCTGAGGCGGCGTGTTCTGTAACAACATTGAGTGTCATACCATCATCTTGTGAGAAAAGACAACCAGCACATGACAAACGTATGTCAAATAAGCATAGTGGATACCTACACACTCACATTGCTGATGACCCCGTAGACTCTCCGATCGAACATAAACAAGAAAGCAGCTGTCCTGCGACGAACATGGAATGTGTTGTGTGCGGAGCTGATCACTTAATTGCGGATTGTGCTTCCTTCAAAAGTGCTCATCTGTCCGATAAATGGAATTTAGTAGGTCGTTACAATTTATGCAAGTGTTTGGGCAAGCATCCGTATTCCCGCTACATAATTTCATCGAAGACGTGTGAGATTAGTGGTTGCAAAGCAAAACATCATGCACTTCTCCATAATATTGCAAAAAATACCGCGATCGCTCTTACTCACCAATTAGCACTCACTCCACAGCTAACGAAAGTTCTATTTCGCATCCTCCCTGTGATACTGCATGGTCCAAATAAATCAATTTCCACTTTTGCATTTTTAGATGGAGGTTCATTGCTTACTCTTATGGATGAGGATTTGGCTTATTGAGCTGGACCTAACTGGAAGAACTGAACAGCTGTGCCTACGTTGGACTTCAGATACCACACGAGTCGAAAATGATTCTCAAGTCGTATCTTTGGGAATCGCTGGGACATCTAATGGCAGCCGCAGATATCAACTGCATTACGTGCGAACAATTCGAAATCTGGGGCTTCCATCCCAAACATGCTCGCTACAAGGTGTAACTCAACAGTATCCATATCTTTCTTCATTGCCGCTTCCATCATACCATCAAGCCAAACCGAGAATACTGATTGGAATGGACAATTGGACTTTAGGCGTTCCGCTGAAAGTGTATGAGGGAAACGCTGATCAGCCAATTGCGACAAAGACCAGATTTGGGTGGTCAGTATATGGACCTGATAGTAACGAACACAAACAAGGAACAAATATTTTCTCTAATATCCATGTGTGGGAACCAGGTTCCGATAAGGAACTCCACAAACTTGTGAATAATTATTTTGCGATTGAGAATATTGGAATAAGAGTTCCTGAATGTCAAATTGTCTCCGCTGAAGAAAAAAGAGCGATGGACATCTTGAAAGAAACTTGCATCCTCATACATGTCCATTTCGAAGTTGGGCTATTATGTAAATATGATGACATTTCTTTACCCAATAGTTTACCAATGGCACAACGTCGTCTGTTGCTCTTACAGAAACGGATCGAAAAAATGAAAAGCTCCAAAACCAACTTGACGAACAGATTGCAAATCTGGTGACGAAGGGATATGCAAAGAAATTATCTCCAGAAGAGCTAAGCATAACTCATGAACGTGTTTGGTACTTACTAATTTTTATAGTACAAAACCCTAACAAACTATCCAAGGTTAGACTCGTTTGGGACGCAGCCGCGAAGTGCAATGGTTCTTCATTGAACGATTTCCTACTGAAAGGTCCCGATCAACTCGCCTCATTAACAACTGTTCTCTTTGGGTTTCGTGGCGGAAAGGTTGGCATCTGTGGTGACATCGCTGAAATGTTTCACCAGATTTATGTCAGAGAAGAGGATAGGCATGTTCAGCGTTTCTCATGTTGATTTTTAGCAGCAAAATGCAGTGCTTGAAAAACATATTGAGAATATGAAGTTTGGAGTTGAACAGACTATAACTGAAAATGATGCTTTACAAGTGAAGAATCGTTTGCTGGAAATGTATTTGGAAAAATTGAAGCTTAAACTGACACAAGCTTCTGGTTCGTCTTTTTCAATAAAACCCAATGGGGCTAGGCTACTTTGGACAAATCATCATTAAAATGGATAAATATATATAAATATAAAATGTCAACAACAAACACACACGGTCCAGCTAGCCTAAGTTAGACTGTCACCGCCAGCAAAAGATCCGCCATCTACCAGCAAATAAGCAAAGTACATAATGAAAATAATTCAACGCACTTTTCTGTAGTGCCAAAATCTGTTTGCACTTTCTGCCTTGTGCCTTTCCTTGTGACCACGTCCTACCGAACCAAAAAGGAATTCTCCGCAAATTTTACTTTCATTTTCATATTTCATTTCAACATCGAAAGACAAAGTTTTTTAAAGCTTATACATTTTTTTTTTTACATATCTATTAATATTCGTATTAATTAAATAAAAGAAGATTTGCTATTAAAAATTGTTTTTTTTCTTTTAAATTTAAATTTGAGTTCTATTTTTCGAGAACATTCCTTAAAAAAACTTAAATTTTATTCAAGTCCATTTAATAAAAATTCTGTCTGAATAATTAAAATGGCGGCTCCATCTGTGCCTGCATCAAATGAACCGAACGAATCGAATTGTGGGCTCTGTGAAGAAAAAGATAATATGGATATGGTACAATGCGATCATTGCTTGTGTGGGAGTTACCGAAGCAGTCGCAGGTGTAGATTGGCAGTGTGGTAAATGCCACTCATTAAAAACAGTTTCTGACCAAATTCCAAAAGAGGCTTCATCTGCAAAAATTAAGAACAGTTTATGGACGCCAAATCGTCATCGTCGCAGGCCGAAAGCATAAAACATCTCCGTTTGCAACGACTTCAAGAGGAAAGAAACCTGCGAGATGAGAGCAATAGGATTTATTTTCAATAAAAATATAAAATCCTAGCCGAGAATTTGGATGACGGTGAAGCACTACAGAAGGAACATCTTAAACTTGGTAAGGTCTCTCATTCCCATTATTTCCAACAAAACAGGTTCAGCACGGGTGAAATGGCAGTATATCCGACAACCACTTCCACTTAAATAGCAGCAAGGCAAGTCATTCCGGAATACATTCCTATATTCAGTGGAAACCTAGAGGAGTGGCCCTTTTCATAAGCTCCTATGAACAAAGCACAGAACTTGCAGCGTTTTCAGATGGAGAGAACCTTGTTCGTCTACAGAAATGCTTACGTGGAACAGCAATGGAAGCAGTTAAGAATCGACTGATGCTACCATCAATGGTCCCTGATGTCATACGAACGCTTCGTATGCTCTTCGGACAGCCAGAACAAATCATACATTCTTTGATTCAGAAGGCCAAAAACGTTACATCTCTGAGAGCTGATAAGCTGGCATCGTTAATCGAATATGCCTTAGCAATTAAAAATGTATGTGCAACGATGGAAGCTACAAATCTAAACGCACATCTTAACAATCCAACGCTACTGAATGAATTCATTCATAAACTTCCACCGCATCTTCTGTTGAATTGGGCTATATTCTCCAAAAACCTACAACCTGCCACTCTTGTGATGTTTTGCGATTGGCTCTACGAGATTGCTGAGGCGGCGTGTTCTGTAACAACATTGAGTGTCATACCATCATCTTGTGAGAAAAGACAACCAGCACATGACAAACGTATGTCAAATAAGCATAGTGGATACCTACACACTCACATTGCTGATGACCCCGTAGACTCTCCGATCGAACATAAACAAGAAAGCAGCTGTCCTGCGACGAACATGGAATGTGTTGTGTGCGGAGCTGATCACTTAATTGCGGATTGTGCTTCCTTCAAAAGTGCTCATCTGTCCGATAAATGGAATTTAGTAGGTCGTTACAATTTATGCAAGTGTTTGGGCAAGCATCCGTATTCCCGCTACATAATTTCATCGAAGACGTGTGAGATTAGTGGTTGCAAAGCAAAACATCATGCACTTCTCCATAATATTGCAAAAAATACCGCGATCGCTCTTACTCACCAATTAGCACTCACTCCACAGCTAACGAAAGTTCTATTTCGCATCCTCCCTGTGATACTGCATGGTCCAAATAAATCAATTTCCACTTTTGCATTTTTAGATGGAGGTTCATTGCTTACTCTTATGGATGAGGATTTGGCTTATTGAGCTGGACCTAACTGGAAGAACTGAACAGCTGTGCCTACGTTGGACTTCAGATACCACACGAGTCGAAAATGATTCTCAAGTCGTATCTTTGGGAATCGCTGGGACATCTAATGGCAGCCGCAGATATCAACTGCATTACGTGCGAACAATTCGAAATCTGGGGCTTCCATCCCAAACATGCTCGCTACAAGGTGTAACTCAACAGTATCCATATCTTTCTTCATTGCCGCTTCCATCATACCATCAAGCCAAACCGAGAATACTGATTGGAATGGACAATTGGACTTTAGGCGTTCCGCTGAAAGTGTATGAGGGAAACGCTGATCAGCCAATTGCGACAAAAACCAGATTTGGGTCAGTATATGGACCTGATAGTAACGAACACAAACAAGGAACAAATATTTTCTCTAATATCCATGTGTGGGAACCAGGTTCCGATAAGGAACTCCACAAACTTGTGAATAATTATTTTGCGATTGAGAATATTGGAATAAGAGTTCCTGAATGTCAAATTGTCTCCGCTGAAGAAAAAAGAGCGATGGACATCTTGAAAGAAACTTGCATCCTCATACATGTCCATTTCGAAGTTGGGCTATTATGTAAATATGATGACATTTCTTTACCCAATAGTTTACCAATGGCACAACGTCGTCTGTTGCTCTTACAGAAACGGATCGAAAAAATGAAAAGCTCCAAAACCAACTTGACGAACAGATTGCAAATCTGGTGACGAAGGGATATGCAAAGAAATTATCTCCAGAAGAGCTAAGCATAACTCATGAACGTGTTTGGTACTTACTAGTTTTTATAGTACAAAACCCTAACAAACTATCCAAGGTTAGACTCGTTTGGGACGCAGCCGCGAAGTGCAATGGTTCTTCATTGAACGATTTCCTACTGAAAGGTCCCGATCAACTCACCTCATTAACAACTGTTCTCTTTGGGTTTCGTGGCGGAAAGGTTGGCATCTGTGGTGACATCGCTGAAATGTTTCACCAGATTTATGTCAGAGAAGAGGATAGGCATGTTCAGCGTTTCTCATGTTGATTTTAAGCAGCAAAATGCAGTGCTTGAAAAACATATTGAGAATATGAAGTTTGGAGTTGAACCGACTATAACTGAAAATGATGCGTTACAAGTGAAGAATCGTTTGCTGGAAATGTATTTGGAAAAATTGAAGCTTAATCTGACACAAGCTTCTGGTTTGTCTTTTTCAACAGAACCCAATGGGGCTAGGCTACTTTGGACAAATCATCATTAAAATGGATAAATATATATAAATATAAAATGTCAACAACAAACACACACGGTCCAGCTAGCCTAAGTTAGACTGTCACCGCCAGCAAAAGATCCGCCATCTACCAGCAAATAAGCAAAGTACATAATGAAAATAATTGAACGCACTTTTCTGTAGTGCCAAAATCTTTTTGCACTTTCTGCCTTGTGCCTTTCCTTGTGACCACGTCCTACCAAACCAAAAAGGAATTCTCCGCAAATTTTACTTTCATTTTCATATTTCATTTCAACATCGAAAGACAAAGTTTTTTAAAGCTTATAAAGTTTTTTAAAGCATACAGTCATATCTATTAATATTCGTTTTAATTAAATAAAAGAAGATTTGCTATTAAAATTTGTTTTTTTTCTTTTAAATTTAAATTTGAGTTCTATTTTTGGAGAACATTCCTTAAAAAAACTTTTAAATTTTATTCAAGTCCATTTAATAAAAATTCTGCCTGAATAATTAAAATGGCGGCTCCATGTGTGCCTGCATTAAATGAACCGAACGAATCGAATTGTGGGCTCTGTGAAGAAAAAGATAATATGGATATGGTACAATGCGATCATTGCTTGTGTGGGAGTTACCGAAGCAGTCGCAGGTGTAGATTGGCAGTGTGGTAAATGCCACTCATTAAAAACAGTTTCTGACCAAATTCCAAAAGGGGCTTCATCTGCAAAAATTAAGAACAGTTTATGGACGCCAAATCGTCATCGTCGCAGGCCGAAAGCATAAAACATCTCCGTTTGCAACGACTTCAAGAGGAAAGAAACCTGCGAGATGAGAGCAATAGGATTTATTTTCAATAAAAATATAAAATCCTAGCCGAGAATTTGGATGACGGTGAAGCACTACAGAAGGAACATCTTAAACTTGGTAAGGTCTCTCATTCCCATTATTTCCAACAAAACAGGTTCAGCACGGGTGAAATGGCAGTATATCCGACAACCACTTCCACTTAAATAGCAGCAAGGCAAGTCATTCCGGAATACATTCCTATATTCAGTGGAAACCTAGAGAAGTGGCCCTTTTCATAAGCTCCTATGAACAAAGCACAGAACTTGCAGCGTTTTCAGATGGAGAGAACCTTGTTCGTCTACAGAAATGCTTACGTGGAACAGCAATGGAAGCAGTTAAGAATCGACTGATGCTACCATCAATGGTCCCTGATGTCATACGAACGCTTCGTATGCTCTTCGGACAGCCAGAACAAATCATACATTCTTTGATTCAGAAGGCCAAAAACGTTACATCTCTGAGAGCTGATAAGCTGGCATCGTTAATCGAATATGCCTTAGCAATTAAAAATGTATGTGCAACGATGGAAGCTACAAATCTAAACGCACATCTTAACAATCCAACGCTACTGAATGAATTCATTCATAAACTTCCACCGCATCTTCTGTTGAATTGGGCTATATTCTCCAAAAACCTACAACCTGCCACTCTTGTGATGTTTTGCGATTGGCTCTACGAGATTGCTGAGGCGGCGTGTTCTGTAACAACATTGAGTGTCATACCATCATCTTGTGAGAAAAGACAACCAGCACATGACAAACGTATGTCAAATAAGCATAGTGGATACCTACACACTCACATTGCTGATGACCCCGTAGACTCTCCGATCGAACATAAACAAGAAAGCAGCTGTCCTGCGACGAACATGGAATGTGTTGTGTGCGGAGCTGATCACTTAATTGCGGATTGTGCTTCCTTCAAAAGTGCTCATCTGTCCGATAAATGGAATTTAGTAGGTCGTTACAATTTATGCAAGTGTTTGGGCAAGCATCCGTATTCCCGCTACATAATTTCATCGAAGACGTGTGAGATTAGTGGTTGCAAAGCAAAACATCATGCACTTCTCCATAATATTGCAAAAAATACCGCGATCGCTCTTACTCACCAATTAGCACTCACTCCACAGCTAACGAAAGTTCTATTTCGCATCCTCCCTGTGATACTGCATGGTCCAAATAAATCAATTTCCACTTTTGCATTTTTAGATGGAGGTTCATTGCTTACTCTTATGGATGAGGATTTGGCTTATTGAGCTGGACCTAACTGGAAGAACTGAACAGCTGTGCCTACGTTGGACTTCAGATACCACACGAGTCGAAAATGATTCTCAAGTCGTATCTTTGGGAATCGCTGGGACATCTAATGGCAGCCGCAGATATCAACTGCATTACGTGCGAACAATTCGAAATCTGGGGCTTCCATCCCAAACATGCTCGCTACAAGGTGTAACTCAACAGTATCCATATCTTTCTTCATTGCCGCTTCCATCATACCATCAAGCCAAACCGAGAATACTGATTGGAATGGACAATTGGACTTTAGGCGTTCCGCTGAAAGTGTATGAGGGAAACGCTGATCAGCCAATTGCGACAAAGACCAGATTTGGGTGGTCAGTATATGGACCTGATAGTAACGAACACAAACAAGGAACAAATATTTTCTCTAATATCCATGTGTGGGAACCAGGTTCCGATAAGGAACTCCACAAACTTGTGAATAATTATTTTGCGATTGAGAATATTGGAATAAGAGTTCCTGAATGTCAAATTGTCTCCGCTGAAGAAAAAAGAGCGATGGACATCTTGAAAGAAACTTGCATCCTCATACATGTCCATTTCGAAGTTGGGCTATTATGTAAATATGATGACATTTCTTTACCCAATAGTTTACCAATGGCACAACGTCGTCTGTTGCTCTTACAGAAACGGATCGAAAAAATGAAAAGCTCCAAAACCAACTTGACGAACAGATTGCAAATCTGGTGACGAAGGGATATGCAAAGAAATTATCTCCAGAAGAGCTAAGCATAACTCATGAACGTGTTTGGTACTTACTAATTTTTATAGTACAAAACCCTAACAAACTATCCAAGGTTAGACTCGTTTGGGACGCAGCCGCGAAGTGCAATGGTTCTTCATTGAACGATTTCCTACTGAAAGGTCCCGATCAACTCGCCTCATTAACAACTGTTCTCTTTGGGTTTCGTGGCGGAAAGGTTGGCATCTGTGGTGACATCGCTGAAATGTTTCACCAGATTTATGTCAGAGAAGAGGATAGGCATGTTCAGCGTTTCTCATGTTGATTTTTAGCAGCAAAATGCAGTGCTTGAAAAACATATTGAGAATATGAAGTTTGGAGTTGAACAGACTATAACTGAAAATGATGCTTTACAAGTGAAGAATCGTTTGCTGGAAATGTATTTGGAAAAATTGAAGCTTAAACTGACACAAGCTTCTGGTTCGTCTTTTTCAACAGAACCCAATGGGGCTAGGCTACTTTGGACAAATCATCATTAAAATGGATAAATATATATAAATATAAAATGTCAACAACAAACACACACGGTCCAGCTAGCCTAAGTTAGACTGTCACCGCCAGCAAAAGATCCGCCATCTACCAGCAAATAAGCAAAGTACATAATGAAAATAATTCAACGCACTTTTCTGTAGTGCCAAAATCTGTTTGCACTTTCTGCCTTGTGCCTTTCCTTGTGACCACGTCCTACCGAACCAAAAAGGAATTCTCCGCAAATTTTACTTTCATTTTCATATTTCATTTCAACATCGAAAGACAAAGTTTTTTAAAGCTTATACATTTTTTTTTTACATATCTATTAATATTCGTATTAATTAAATAAAAGAAGATTTGCTATTAAAAATTGTTTTTTTTCTTTTAAATTTAAATTTGAGTTCTATTTTTCGAGAACATTCCTTAAAAAAACTTAAATTTTATTCAAGTCCATTTAATAAAAATTCTGTCTGAATAATTAAAATGGCGGCTCCATCTGTGCCTGCATCAAATGAACCGAACGAATCGAATTGTGGGCTCTGTGAAGAAAAAGATAATATGGATATGGTACAATGCGATCATTGCTTGTGTGGGAGTTACCGAAGCAGTCGCAGGTGTAGATTGGCAGTGTGGTAAATGCCACTCATTAAAAACAGTTTCTGACCAAATTCCAAAAGAGGCTTCATCTGCAAAAATTAAGAACAGTTTATGGACGCCAAATCGTCATCGTCGCAGGCCGAAAGCATAAAACATCTCCGTTTGCAACGACTTCAAGAGGAAAGAAACCTGCGAGATGAGAGCAATAGGATTTATTTTCAATAAAAATATAAAATCCTAGCCGAGAATTTGGATGACGGTGAAGCACTACAGAAGGAACATCTTAAACTTGGTAAGGTCTCTCATTCCCATTATTTCCAACAAAACAGGTTCAGCACGGGTGAAATGGCAGTATATCCGACAACCACTTCCACTTAAATAGCAGCAAGGCAAGTCATTCCGGAATACATTCCTATATTCAGTGGAAACCTAGAGGAGTGGCCCTTTTCATAAGCTCCTATGAACAAAGCACAGAACTTGCAGCGTTTTCAGATGGAGAGAACCTTGTTCGTCTACAGAAATGCTTACGTGGAACAGCAATGGAAGCAGTTAAGAATCGACTGATGCTACCATCAATGGTCCCTGATGTCATACGAACGCTTCGTATGCTCTTCGGACAGCCAGAACAAATCATACATTCTTTGATTCAGAAGGCCAAAAACGTTACATCTCTGAGAGCTGATAAGCTGGAATCGTTAATCGAATATGCCTTAGCAATTAAAAATGTATGTGCAACGATGGAAGCTACAAATCTAAACGCACATCTTAACAATCCAACGCTACTGAATGAATTCATTCATAAACTTCCACCGCATCTTCTGTTGAATTGGGCTATATTCTCCAAAAACCTACAACCTGCCACTCTTGTGATGTTTTGCGATTGGCTCTACGAGATTGCTGAGGCGGCGTGTTCTGTAACAACATTGAGTGTCATACCATCATCTTGTGAGAAAAGACAACCAGCACATGACAAACGTATGTCAAATAAGCATAGTGGATACCTACACACTCACATTGCTGATGACCCCGTAGACTCTCCGATCGAACATAAACAAGAAAGCAGCTGTCCTGCGACGAACATGGAATGTGTTGTGTGCGGAGCTGATCACTTAATTGCGGATTGTGCTTCCTTCAAAAGTGCTCATCTGTCCGATAAATGGAATTTAGTAGGTCGTTACAATTTATGCAAGTGTTTGGGCAAGCATCCGTATTCCCGCTACATAATTTCATCGAAGACGTGTGAGATTAGTGGTTGCAAAGCAAAACATCATGCACTTCTCCATAATATTGCAAAAAATACCGCGATCGCTCTTACTCCCCAATTAGCACTCACTCCACAGCTAACGAAAGTTCTATTTCGCATCCTCCCTGTGATACTGCATGGTCCAAATAAATCAATTTCCACTTTTGCATTTTTAGATGGAGGTTCATTGCTTACTCTTATGGATGAGGATTTGGCTTATTGAGCTGGACCTAACTGGAAGAACTGAACAGCTGTGCCTACGTTGGACTTCAGATACCACACGAGTCGAAAATGATTCTCAAGTCGTATCTTTGGGAATCGCTGGGACATCTAATGGCAGCCGCAGATATCAACTGCATTACGTGCGAACAATTCGAAATCTGGGGCTTCCATCCCAAACATGCTCGCTACAAGGTGTAACTCAACAGTATCCATATCTTTCTTCATTGCCGCTTCCATCATACCATCAAGCCAAACCGAGAATACTGATTGGAATGGACAATTGGACTTTAGGCGTTCCGCTGAAAGTGTATGAGGGAAACGCTGATCAGCCAATTGCGACAAAAACCAGATTTGGGTCAGTATATGGACCTGATAGTAACGAACACAAACAAGGAACAAATATTTTCTCTAATATCCATGTGTGGGAACCAGGTTCCGATAAGGAACTCCACAAACTTGTGAATAATTATTTTGCGATTGAGAATATTGGAATAAGAGTTCCTGAATGTCAAATTGTCTCCGCTGAAGAAAAAAGAGCGATGGACATCTTGAAAGAAACTTGCATCCTCATACATGTCCATTTCGAAGTTGGGCTATTATGTAAATATGATGACATTTCTTTACCCAATAGTTTACCAATGGCACAACGTCGTCTGTTGCTCTTACAGAAACGGATCGAAAAAATGAAAAGCTCCAAAACCAACTTGACGAACAGATTGCAAATCTGGTGACGAAGGGATATGCAAAGAAATTATCTCCAGAAGAGCTAAGCATAACTCATGAACGTGTTTGGTACTTACTAGTTTTTATAGTACAAAACCCTAACAAACTATCCAAGGTTAGACTCGTTTGGGACGCAGCCGCGAAGTGCAATGGTTCTTCATTGAACGATTTCCTACTGAAAGGTCCCGATCAACTCACCTCATTAACAACTGTTCTCTTTGGGTTTCGTGGCGGAAAGGTTGGCATCTGTGGTGACATCGCTGAAATGTTTCACCAGATTTATGTCAGAGAAGAGGATAGGCATGTTCAGCGTTTCTCATGTTGATTTTAAGCAGCAAAATGCAGTGCTTGAAAAACATATTGAGAATATGAAGTTTGGAGTTGAACCGACTATAACTGAAAATGATGCGTTACAAGTGAAGAATCGTTTGCTGGAAATGTATTTGGAAAAATTGAAGCTTAATCTGACACAAGCTTCTGGTTTGTCTTTTTCAACAGAACCCAATGGGGCTAGGCTACTTTGGACAAATCATCATTAAAATGGATAAATATATATAAATATAAAATGTCAACAACAAACACACACGGTCCAGCTAGCCTAAGTTAGACTGTCACCGCCAGCAAAAGATCCGCCATCTACCAGCAAATAAGCAAAGTACATAATGAAAATAATTGAACGCACTTTTCTGTAGTGCCAAAATCTTTTTGCACTTTCTGCCTTGTGCCTTTCCTTGTGACCACGTCCTACCAAACCAAAAAGGAATTCTCCGCAAATTTTACTTTCATTTTCATATTTCATTTCAACATCGAAAGACAAAGTTTTTTAAAGCTTATAAAGTTTTTTAAAGCATACAGTCATATCTATTAATATTCGTTTTAATTAAATAAAAGAAGATTTGCTATTAAAATTTGTTTTTTTTCTTTTAAATTTAAATTTGAGTTCTATTTTTGGAGAACATTCCTTAAAAAAACTTTTAAATTTTATTCAAGTCCATTTAATAAAAATTCTGTCTGAATAATTAAAATGGCGGCTCCATGTGTGCCTGCATTAAATGAACCGAACGAATCGAATTGTGGGCTCTGTGAAGAAAAAGATAATATGGATATGGTACAATGCGATCATTGCTTGTGTGGGAGTTACCGAAGCAGTCGCAGGTGTATATTGGCCGTGTGGTAAATGCCAATCATTAAAAACAGATTCTGACCAAATCCCAAAAGAGGCTTCATCTCCAAAAATTAAGAAGAGTTTATCGACGCCAAATCGTCACCGTCGCAGGCCGAACGCATAAAACATCTCCGTTTGCAACGACTTCAAGAGGAAAGAAACCTGCGAGATGAGAGCAATAGGATTTATCTTCAATAAAAATATAAAATTCTAGCCGAGAATTTGGATGACGACGAAGCACTACAAAAGGAACATCTTAAACTTGGTTAGGTCTCTCATTCCCATTATTTCCAACAAAACAGGTTCAGCACGGGTGAAATGAGTCTTCCACTCAAATAGCAGCAAGGCAAGCCATTGCGGAATACATTCCTATATTCAGTGGAAACCCAGAGGAGTGGCCCGTTTTCATAAGCTCCTATGAACAAAGCACAAAGCTTGCAGCGTTTTCAGATGGAGAGAACCTTGTTCGTCTACAGAAATGCTTACGTGGAACAGCAATGGAAGCAGTTAAGAATCGTCTGATGCTACCATCAATGGTCCCTGATGTCATACGAACGCTTCGTATACTCTTCGGACAGCCAGAACAAATCATACATTCCTTGATTCAGAAGGCCAAAAACGTAACATCTCCGAGAGCTAATAAGCTGGCATCGTTAATCGAATATGCCTTAGCAATTAAAAATGTATGTGCAACGATGGAAGCTACAAATCTAAACACACATCTTTACTATCCAACGCTACTGAATGAATTCATTCATAAACTTCTACCGCATCTTCAGTTGAATTGGCCTATATTCTCCAAAAACCTACAACCTGCCACTCTTGTGATGTTTTGGATTGGCTCTACGAGATTGCTGAGGCTGCGTGTTCTGTAACAACATTGAGTGTCATACCATCATCTTGTGAGAAAAGACAACCAGCATATGACAAACGCATGTCAAATAAGCATAGTGGATACCTACACACTCACATTGCTGATGACCCCGTAGACTCTCCGATCGAACATAAACAAGAAAGCAGATGTCCCGCGACGAACATGGAATGTGTTGTGTGCGGAGCTGATCACTTAATTGCGGATTGTGCTTCCTTAATGTGCTCATCTGTCCGATAAATGGAATTTAGTACGCCGTTACAATTTATGCCGACAGTGTTTGGGCAAGCATCCGTATTCCCGCTGCATAATTTCATCGAAGAAGTGTGAGATTAGTGGTTGCAAAGCAAAACATCATGCATTTCTCCATAATATTGCAAAAAATACCGCGATCGCTCTTACTCACCAATTAGCACTCACTCCACAGCTAACGAAAGTTCTATCCTCCCTGTGATACTGCATGGTCCAAATAAATCCATTTCCATTTTGCATTTTTAGATGGAGGTTCATTGCTTACTCTTATGGATGAGGATTTGGCTTATGGAGCTGGACCTAACTGGAAGAACTGAACAGCTGTGCCTACGTTGGACTTCAGATACCACACGAGTCGAAAATGATTCCCAAGTCGTATCTTTTGGCATCGCTGGGACATCTAATGACAGCCGCAGATATCAACTGCATTACGTTCGAACAATTCGAAATCTGGGGCTTCCATCCCAAACATGCTCGCTATAAGGTTAAGTGCAATAACTTATGCAGGATGAAGTCGATCTTCCTCTATAAGTTTAACAGCAGAAGCCGTAACTGCAGTTTCAGTATGTACTGTGTCGGAGAAAAATACTAAATCGAGAGTTCTTCCCAAACGATTCTTCACTTCATTAAACTGGCTAAGACCACACGAAGACATACAATCTATTATTGTAAGCTTATTTGAGCTATATGCGTATATTGGAACGTAGAAGTTGTCGTCATCAATTTGTATCCAGTTTATATTCGATAGGTGGAAGGCGCCTACAATCAAAATATCATCTTCTGGCTCCAAAAGGGCATATACACTTTCCATACAGTCGTTAAATTTTTCGTAAATGTTGTTAGAGCTCGGAGGTATGTAAGTTGATATAATGAATAAATATCCGGATGCTAACTTAATTTTTGTGCAAAGTACTTCGATGTCAGTGGATCGAAAATCGTCAATCAGGTAGCAAGTAAGAGAGCGTTTAATGGCAAAGAGTATTCCTCCTCCTACAGTATCTAAAATGTCGTTTTCATGACGCGTCAAATTACTCCGACTCAAGAATAGATGTGTTCAGCCAAGTTTCTGTAAGTATAATGACATCGTGAGGAATATTGTTTCTATTTTTGTAGACCCTGTTAGTCTTTTCACATTTTGATAGTAAATTAGAATTTGTTTAAGCTGCTTTGACGTCGATTCAGCGTTGTCCGATTTTGACGAAAAGGGTTTTGAATTATGCCTCGGTTGCTTGACTTATACTCAAACTTATGAACTATAACGCCATCTGGCCAAAACGACGACGAGCTTAAGACATGAAAGACTGAGTCTGGTACACGTATGAATATTTCGTGTAATTCCGATGAATAATTTTTTCCACATTGAGGATCAGAGAGGTACAAAATTCACCCGTCAAATAGTTTTGAATGTCAAGAGCGGACCAAGTTTGGATAAAAATACCACCTTTTGTCCTTCTACAGATTTAAGTCCTGATACAATAGGATGTGTAATACCACATTGTACTTCGGTATTTATATTCATACTGTTTGGAGCAAGAATGGGGTCCAGCTGTCTTTTGAGTTTTGAGTTTTTCTTCAAAATGGTTGATTTTTGAGAAATTTCCGATGAGTTACATAGTTGTGCAGGAACATTCCCGTTTAGAGCGGGTGACTTTGGCAACGAGGAAAGAGACAAAGAAGAAGTTGTACTTTTATTGTTAAAGTTGAAACCAGCAATTGGTCGAGATATAGCAGTCATTGAAAGAAGATATTGCATCATTTTTGATAGTTGGTTTGCATCAGAAATATCGTCGTCCAGTTCATCGCTTTTGCGTTTTGACAGAGCTTCAATTTTATTTTGTGAGCTAGACGTTATATCCTTATTACTCGTAATATGTTACCGATTTTAATTTTGAGTTTTCTTTTAATTTTATAAATTTTTTGCTACACGGCGACAGAAATAAAAACAAACTTTTGCGATTCTGAGAATGAAGGTAGACGAGAAAATAAAAAAAAGGATTGTAAGAAGATTTCTCGCGATCTAGGCTCGGAATGCGTTCCAAAAATGTCTACTCAGGAGTTTACTCGTGCAGATTTTCTCAAGAAAATTTTTGGGAGAGACTTGAGAGCACAGGCATTTTTTTTGGAACTTTGACTCTGGAGTGAAAGTTTTCGCTTGATGATGTCGATGATCCTGGAAATTATGAGAATCAATTAAACGGAAAAGCGAGCTTTGCAGAATTTCCAAATGGGTGTGCAGTAGATCGAAGAGTAAAAATCGAAACAAAGAATTTTATTCCTTCAGTCAAGACGGTCGTTAGTCAAACCAGATAAAGCAATTTTGTTTTAGTTTAAATTATAGTTAAAAGAAAATTATAGTTATAGAAATTTTAGAAGTTGTGTTAAAAGGATAAGGAGGATATTAACCAAGGTATGTTTCAAATTAGTGCTAACTAATTTACACTAGACAATTTTAAAAGAACATTTTTAAAATGTACTAACAAAAAAAAATCATTTTCTAGGAAAATAAGCAGCAATAAATCGTTATTGCTGCTGACTAAGGTATTTTATCCATAAACAAAATAGGTTTGGGCTAAATAATCTTAAAGAAAAAGAAAAAAAAACATCAACAACTAGACCAACAGCAAAATTAACCTGCGCTTTGGCCATAGAAAGCCAGTGTAAAATACATACATATATCAAGAACAAAGAACACTTAGACCCGATCAAACCAAGAAATTTCAATTAGCGGTGTATCCCAGAGGGTCGGCGAATCGACCGTAAAAGTTGCGGTAAAGGAGTCCGGAGTTCAATACTCACCAAACCAACAAGAAAAATCAGTTACATTTTTTTTATAGTTTTTTTATAAATTTTTTTATAATTTTTTTTTTGTTTGCAGTAACTTTTAATATGTTTAGTCGAAGATAAATTAAAGATAAATTCGTAAATTAATTTAAAGATAAAGTTGAGTAATTCGCGCCAAGAATATTAAAATCCGATTAACTTGAATTAAAACGCGAAACGAAATAAAATACATAACTTTGAGTCGCGTATTATTGAAAAGTATATGTATATGTATAAACATATTTGTGTATAACCATATTCGATTCAGTGTATAAGAATCTACAAGCAACCTAATAAATCCAGCTGCAGTGGCCACTTCGGAGGGATTTTAAGGGTGAGTTTTTTTGTATTTATTATGGTAAGAAAAATACATTGAGGTAAAATATAATTTTCTTTAAATTAAAAAAAAAAGACATATATATGTTTATACGTAAATAAAACAAAAAAAAGGAAAGTAAAGTGCGCGAGTTAAGAATGGTGGGTTTGAGCAAAGGGAATAAAGCATAAAGTGAATATAGTAAAGAAAAAGGAGGATCTGATATCCCAAAATTTGTAATAAATCGAGGACGTGTTAATTGAAAGTGAATTAACATTTTGATTATCTTAGCGAAGGTCACCAACTTGCAATTTGTATATTTTTAGTAAAGTAAAATTTTGAAAGATAATGTTAGTATTTTTAAAGTAATCTTTTGGTACAAAATAAAGACTTATTTATAACGTGTGCAAAAAAAATTAAATTTACTTTTTATTTCATATGAGGTTTAATAAGATCTGAAATGAGTTAGGAATAAATTTTTTTGAAAGGGTGAGAGGGATGAGAAGAGAGGGATGAGGATGAGGTGAAGATAGGAGCCTAGTTACGGGGTGCAAAGGCGAGAAATGCAACCCAGGTAGGGATGGTAATAGAAAATATCGTAGTATCCCAAACACCCTGGATACCTGAAATAAAGACTGGCATTAAAACCTATTTTTTTTTAATGAGCGGTAGGTCCAAGAACCACACACCGTTGAGCTAGGGGTATCGAAAAGCCAGTTAGGACCAAACGGCACAAGGCTCGTTACAAAATGGCGCCCAAACGTGTTTTCCCCCATCTTAAGATGATGAGGTTAAGTTTTATTTTTTGAGCTATTCATTTTTTCTTTTAATAGATTATTTTTTTTATTTTTTTTTTATTTTTATTTAATTTTTTTTAATTATTACAATTTTTATTTTGATATTTTTTTGATATTGGTTGCAGCTTCCTTGTGAGTCCCGATAACTGGATGTAAAGCATTTGGTACCGCGTTGCAACAAGGAAGATGCAACTAAGCAACAAATTGATAGACAAAGTGTGGGTTAAGTAATCCGAGTCTTTGAGTATCGGTTTAACAGATACCCAAATGTCCGGATTCTTAGGCACATTTTACATTTTAAACGAATAGAAAAGACCCGTTAATTCGAGAAGCGTTTTCGGAAGTCCTTTCGACGAATATTCATTTTTTTATTTAATTCTTCGAGGTTTTCGGATGCCTTCGCTAATGAAAGAGTTGTTGTCCTGGAAACCGAGGAAAATACATTTTTTTAATACTTCAATACTTACATAGATTGCAATAGTATATCTTTACATTTTTTTTTGCTCATATATATTTTTTGGCTCGCAGAACTACGGCTTCATCTCCAGCATCGGTCATCATCCTTCTCAAATCTGAATGCTCATCCTTTTACATTTTATGAACTATATTATTTTTGAAATTTTTTTTAATTTGTTTCTTTTTGAAATTTTTAAATTTGGTTTTTTTTAAATATTTAAAAACTGATTTTTATTTGGTTGGTATTTTGAACACATATTTTTCTATTTTTTTATTTTTTTTTTTAATATTGGTTTGAGGTGGCATTGGTTTAAAGTCTTTGAAGGAAACTTGGGTTGATTTTGGAAATAAGTTTCTCAAAAGATTATTACATTTTTTTTATCTTTGGTTTTCGGGATTTTCTTTTTCTTCGATCTGCAACTGGCTAAATTGGAGATTCTGCAATTCTGAAAATTGTAATTGTAAGGTTTAGAAACACAGTCGAACGTTTCAATTTAGATAACTCTTTTAGCTTTTCGGAAAATTTGACTTCGACAGTTTCAAATTCAACATTGCAGATGTCTAAAGAAAATAATTCTTCGTTAAACAATGACGCATTAGAAGAGGGTCGAGATGTAGCAAGCGGTCGAAGAGCTGATCCAACCGAAGAGTTGGCAGCACGAATAGAATGAAGTATGATCGACAATCAAGTTAGACTCTTTCAACAAATGGATATGTTCATGGTGAATGTGATCAAAAAGTTAGAAACTGAGTTTACCAGCTCAACCACAAAATCCTTCTAGCCAGAGTAACTCTCGTGGGGTATGTGAGGAGGAAAGATTTTCCGAAACTTTTCAACCGCAATCTAGACCTAGAAATTCTATTATTCCATCTGTGTTCAGCACTGCTGAGTCGTGTAGACTTGACAGGTGGAATATTAAATACGACGGTAACGATAATATTTCAGATTTTCTTTTTAAAGTGGAAAGGATGCAATCATCTTCATCATATACTGACGAGCAGGTGACGGCAAACTTTTACATTTTGTTAAGTGGAAGAGTGAACAAATGGTTTTGGACGTTTTTACGTAGAAATCCAACTGCAAAACTATCCGAATTAAAGATGGCTATGAAAAAGGAATTTGGTCGGTTGGAAAGTGATGTAGAAATTTATGAGGTTGTTGACTCGTAATCAGGGCTTCAAAGAAACATTCGACGATTTCTACAATTCAGTCGTAGGTCTTAACGACCGTCTGAAAGAACCGTTCGATGAACGAAAGCTTGTTGATGTGATCCGCAATAACGCTAAAGATAAGATATGTGAAATTCTGTTGTCAGCGAATGTGAGAAACATCGAGGAACTTAGAAACAAGGCAAGAGAGGCTGAGAGGTTTTTAGCGAAACGAACTTCTTTCCAAAAGACGGTTCATGAGATTGCGGTCGAAGACGAACAAGTCTTAGGTGAAGAAGGGGAGGAAGTCGTGGCTATTTCGCCATTCCGAAAACGTACTTCAGTAGCGGATTACGTTTGTTGGAATTGCAATGAGAAAGATCACGCTTACCATTATTGCCCACCGAGGGTAAGAAATTTATTTTGTTTCATATGTGGGGAAAAGGGTGTGAATACTATTGAGTGCGGTAAACACACGGGAAACTTTTCCAGGGACGAAAAAAGGAAGGGGTAGATTCGTTCCTCAAGGAATTACCACGATCACCCAAAAAAGTAGATGACCATACTAAAATTGTTACCTGCTCAGAAGTCCCTAAAGAAAGTGTTCCAGTTAAGATCTTGGAACGAAAAGAACCTCTCAGTCATCGAGCCTCTGAGTCTCATCCATGTGAAACTTACAACTTAAAGTCGCTTCATGAGCGAAAGCTGAATTACTATAAAATTCGTTCCCGAATTTTCGGGACAAGTAGTAATTCAGCTAGCGCTCATGTTCAAAAATGACGTCGGTTTCGGAAACGAAGAATGTTTCGCAAACAAATTGTCGAAACAATAATATCCCCAGATACAGATGGCAGGATGTACGCGAATGTCCAACTAAACAAGGAGTCAGTTTTCGGCTTATTGGATAGCGGGGCATCCATATCTGTTCTGGGTATCGAGTGTTGGGAATTAGTGAACAGAATTGGTGTGAAAGTGAAGCCATATAAAAGCGTGGTTCGTACTGCTAATGGTAATTCGCATGATATAGTGGGTCATTGCGAAATTCAGACCAAGTACAATGGCATCACCAAACCATTATCTTTTTATCTGATTCCCAACCTCACTCAAAAACTGTATTTGGGGATGAATTTTTGGCGTGAATCTCATCTTATGCCGCAATTAAGCGAAATACAAGCCGAAGAGTCGTGTGAAGGCGTCGTTAATTTCAAGGATGAGGCTCAGTGGATAACTCTCACACCTGAGCAGAATATGCAGTGAGAAAACGTCAAGAAGTTATTTCCAAACTTTGTTGTGTTAGGTCTTAGTAAGACAACGCTCGGTTTTCATATCATCGATACAGGAATCGCCACACCGATAGTCGAAAAGTCAATGCAGTCATAGTTAAGGATGCGTATCCGTAGCCTCATATCGAAGGCTGGCTGAGTCAAATAAAGGATACACATTTTATCACCGGTATCGATTTGAAAGACGCTTACTGGCAAATACCACTCGACGAAAAATCTAGAGAAAAGATCGCATTTGCAGTTCCTGGTAGACCACTTTACCAATTTAAGGTTATGCCATTCGGTTTGAGCAATGCTGGTCAAACGATAAGTCGAGTTATTGATCAAGTGATACCAAGTGCGCTGCGTGAAAATTTGTTCATTTATTTAGATGATTTGATGATATTTACAGCTGATTTTGAGCCACACATCCGTATCCTTAATGAAGTGGCTACTTGTCTACGCAGGGCAAATCTTACCAGTAACCTCGATAAAAGCAAGTTTTGCATGCGAGAGATAAAGTATATCGGATATATCGTCGGCCAAGGAACTTGGAAAACCAATCCAGATAAAATCGAGACAATAGTTAAATTTCCCGTTCCCACGACCTTAAGACAAGTTAGGAGATTTTTAGGCTTGACTGGATGGTACAGCCGCCGCCGGTTCATCAAAAACGATTCGGATCTAACAGCCCCATTATCTGACTGCTTGGGAGAGAAGAAAAAGTTCGAATTAACTCCTGAGGCGTTAGAGGGGTTTAACAAATTGAAAGCTGCACTTTCCTCGGCGCCTGTGTTGTCACAACCTGACTTTAGCAAGGCGTTTATTATTCAGTGTGATTCGTCTTCAGAAGGAGTAGGTGGTGTTCTTTATCAGTTGGATGAGAACAACAACGAGAGACCAATAGCATACATGCTGAAGAAGCTTACTAAAGCTCAGAAAAACTATACTGTTACTGAGCAGGAATGTCTTGCAGCTGAACTAAGTATTAGAAAGTTTAGGCCCTACGTTGTCGGATTGCCTTTCAAAGTCATAACCGACCATTCAAGTCTTAAATTGTTCATTACAATGAAAGACTTGAGCGGAAGGCTAGCGCGCTGGAGCTTAGAACTCCAAAGTTTAGATTTTTCTATCGAACATCGAAAGGGATCCCTCAACGTAGTACCAGATACTCTATCACGTATGGACATGGAAGCGGTTTCGGCGAAAATAGCCTTGATAGAAAATGAGATTGATGAGGTTTCTTCGAAAATGTTATGTGGTGAAATCAATCTTGATTCAGTTTAGTTTGATTCGGAGGAATATTACCAACTGAGAGAGAGTCAGAAATTTTTCATACTTTCGGGACCCCTGAACTAATTCATTCCAACAACGGACGTCAGTTCGTATCCAAAGAGTTTGGAAAATTTCTGGCGAACTAAGGCGTAAAGCATATACGAACTGCAGTGTACTCTCCGCAGGCTAACATTTCTGAGCGAGTCAATCGTAGTGTTCTGAGCAAACTTAGAGTTTTGATTTCGGAGCAGCAGACCGATTGGAATGTGCATTTGTCCAGCATAGCATGCGCTTTGCGTTCAGACATGCACGATTCGTTAGGCTGCCAACCATACCGTGATCTATTTGGACAAAACATGGTATGCCACGGTTCAACGTATAGAATATGACGCGATTTAAAAGCTCTTGAAGATCCAGAAATGTTAGTCATGCCTAGCACACTTAAAACTACGCTAATTAGACGGAAGTTGTCGGAGAATTTGTTCAGGGCATAGGTTAAGTCAAAAAATACCTATAACTCGCGTTCTAAAAAAGTCACTTACCGTGAGGGTCAAGAGGTATTCCATATAAACTTCGCACAAAGTAACTTTGTCAAAGGAGTAAATGCCAAACTTCTTCCAAAATTCGTAAAATCCCGCGTAAGAAAAGTTATAGGCAACTGCATGTACGAACTTGAGACGAGAGCAGGTAAATCCCTAGGTATATTCCATGCCAAAGATATCCGACGTTAAATACCCTGAAACGAAAAAAAGCGAACCACAAAGTATCGAATTTAAATGTTGAAATAAATGGCAAAACTTATCTGTTACAGGTGAAAGCCCGCTAGGTAAATGGGTTCGCGACCCACGTTGATCTTAAAGCAGAATTAATATTAATCCTGTTTCTTTATTAAACACTATTTTTATTAAGATGTTTCATAAAATTATAATTTTTAGTAGAACTATTTATTCAAGCAGATACGAATAAAAAACAATCGTTGTATCTGAATTTTAAAACAAATATTTTGTACACGTTTTTTAATGTGATATTATGTTTGTATTCGACGTTCGCATTTCACTTCGATCTTTTTAATTTTCTTCGTTTGCAGTTCCCGACGTAAAAACCTACTAATTGGTATATTTTCCAAAAACAAATACGGCAAACGAATACGATGCAATTTTCGAACTATTTTTTTTTGCATACACTTATATATAAGTAAACAGACTTATAATCGTAACTACGATTTTTAATTTTTTTCTTGTTTAACCGACAACAAATCACCTATTACGAATAAATTTTTTTTAAGGTTTTCCCGACGGCAAAACGCATTATAGACTTTTTTATTTCCGTCAACAAAACTCAAGCTACGCCTTTATTTACTATTTGTTGTTGTTGATTTGTTTTCACGACCGAACAATATATACTTTTTTGTTTATATACAGCGTATACAGGCGGGGCGAATTTATATTGCAACCGATCTGTCACGACTTTGAAACAATTCCATTTAAACTTTTTTTGTTTACATTTTTTTTTATTTACCACTCGGTTCACTGATGGTCAAAATATTCTTTTGTGATGGCAATTAACTTATTACCATCTATAAAACGTGAACAAATTGCACACAAATCTTTCTACCACCAGGTATATTGGTATAGGTAGCACTGAAGGGAGTTAAAGAAGATGTTTTTGTGTAGCACTAACAATCCTGATCACTTAACTTTGTTTATTAGCACTGTGGGTATACAATCCGACCGATATTCGAAGGCGTGGGTTCATTTTGCATATTCCAGATATCGCTATACTGGGAAAACGCAAAGCCCTGTTACCGATTTTAATTTTGATTTTTCTTTTGATTTTATAAATTTTTTGCTACACGGCGACAGAAATAAAAACAAACTTTTGCGATTTCGAACTGTCAGATTCTGAGTCATTCTCAGAAGGTAGAGGAGAAAATAAAAAAAATAGGATTGTAGTAGATTTCTCGCGATCTAGGCTCGGAATGCGTTCCAAAAATTTCTACTCAGGAGTTTAGTCGTGCAGATTTTCTCAAGAAAATTTTTGGGAGAGACTTGAGAGCACAGGCATTTTTTTGGAACTTTGACTCTGGAGTGAACGTTTTCGCTTGATGATGTCGATGATCCTGGAAATTATGAGAATCAATTTAAGGGAAAAGCGAGCTTTGCAGAGTTTCCAAATGGGTTTGCAGTAGATCGAAGAGTAAAAATTGAAACAAAGAATTTTTTCCTTCAGTCAAGACGGTCGTTAGTCAAACCAGATAAAGCAATTTTTTTTAGTATAAATTATAGATAAAAAAATAAATATATATAATTATATATCTTCATATATATATATAGAAATATAGAAATTTTAGAAGTTGTGTTAAAAGGATAAGGGGGATATTAACCAAGCCATGTTTCAAATTATTGCTAACTAATTTACACTAGAAAATTTTAACAGAACATTTTTAAAATGTACTAACAAAAAAATCCTTTTCTAGGAAAATAAGCAGCAAAAAATCGTTATTGCTGCTGACTTAGGTATTTTACCCATCAAAAAAAAAAAAGGTTTCGGCTAAATAATCTTGAAAAAAAAAGAAAAAAATCATCAACAACTAGACCAACAGCAAAATTAGCCTGCGCTTTGGCCATAGAAAGCCAGTGTAAAATACATATATCAAGAACAAAGACGACTTAGACCCGATCAAACCAAGAAATTTCAATTAGCGGTGTATCCCAGAGGGTCGGCGCATCGACCGTAAAAGTTGCGGTAAAGGAGTCCGGAGTTCAATACTCACCAAACCAACGAAGAAAAATCAGTTACATTTTTTTTAATATTTTTTTTTATAAACTTTTTTTTTGGTTGTAGTAACTTTTAATATGTTTAATCGAAGATAAATTAAAGGTAAAGTCGTAAATTAATTTAAAGATAAAGTTGAGTAATTCGCGCCAAGAACATTAAAATCGGATTAACTTGAATTAAAACGCGAAACAAAATAAAATACATAACTTTGAGTCGCGTATTATTGAAAAGTATATGTATATATAAATAAACATATTTGTGTGATAACCATATTCGATTCAGTGTATAAGAATCTACAAGCAACCTAATAAATCCAGCTGCAGTGGCCACTTCGGAGGAATTTTAAGGGTGAGTTTTTTTGTATTTATTATGGTAAGAAAAATACATTGAGGTAAAATATAATTTTCTTTAAATTTTGAAAAAAAAATGACATATATATATACGTAAATAAAACAAAAAAAAAGGAAAGTAAAGTGCGCGAGTTCCAGAGGGTGGGTTTGAACAAGGGGATTAAAGCATAAAGTGAATATAGTAAAGAAAAAGGAGGATTTGATATCCCAAAATTTGTAATAAATCCAAGACGTGTTAATTGAAGTGAATTAAAAATGATTCACCCACATTTTCCACTTTTCATATAAATTGTCGTCAATAGCCCCATCCCATTCAAGCTTAGATCGCCAGATTTCTTGCATTACAATTTTGATGTAGATTAATGAATTCGCAATTAAGCCTAGAGGATCAAATATGCTCATTAGAACTCGAAGCACTTGCCTTATTTCAGTTGTGAGCAACTCACTTGTAGACGCTTTTAATGAGATTAAGTAGGTGAAAGTATCTGTGGTTGTACACCGCCACATACCCAAAATTTTTTCGGCTGAACCTTCTGGATTTATATCTAGATTTCGATTTACTTCTAGTCTCTTTTTATCGAAGCATCGATGACGACTGAAGAATTGGAGATCCAATTTCGTATCTGAAACCACCCTTTTGGGGTATAAACTTTATTTCTTTGGCCAGTTTTACAGCTTCCTCTTCAGTGTCAACATTGTCAGTAGGTCATCCACGTAATGACTATGCAAGATCGAGTCCACTGCCTTCGGGTATTTGTCGGAAAATTCACTGGCATTCTGTTCTTGTTCTTCACAAACTGCGCGCTGCTGGGAGAACAAGTGGCCACAAACGTCCACACCTGCATAACATAAATATCTGGCGTACTTCTTAAATCATCGCTCCAGATTAGAACGGATAACAAAGAAGCTAGTTGGTCAGGTCCCTTCATCAATACAGATTTTAAAGAAACGCCGTTGACCTCGGCAGCAGCATCCCAAACTATCCTTATTTTGCCGGCTTTATTCTCGTTCGCGACAGTAAATATCGGAAGATACCATATTGTTGTTGAATTTCGCTTTCTGATAGTTTGCGGATGTACTTTTTTTCTTCATACTCTTTTAGTTAACGTTTGAGATTCTCAGACAGGTCTGCGTTTCAAGAAATTTTTTTTTACAGAGCAGTTGTGCCTCTTAAGAGTCATTAGAAAACTGCTCGGCAGATTAACGTTCTCATATTTCCACAACATACCATTTTCAAACCGATCACCCTTTCTCGTTGTCAAGTTTTCTAGCATATCACGAGCCCGTTCCTCTTCTTTCATTTTCAGCCATTTCTTTGGTTCCATTACTACCAGGCTGTCCAGAGAAAAAAATTTCAACGTATGTTACAGAATGCCACCGTTGCCGCCGCCTTTCACACGCTCGCATTCATGAAAACCAGTGAAATTAAAATTCAACTCAATCTTCTCTTTGGTCTGGGTTGATGGTCCATATGCAATCCATCCCAGACGTGTTTTTATTATTACAGTATCTCCTTCATTTCCTTCAATCACCTTAAGGGGAATCGCGAGCTTCAGCTTATCAAGGCTAATCAGCATTCGAGGAACTGCCTTCTCATACGATTCAATGGGGTACCCCCGCATGTAAGGATACTTGGTTGCCAGCTGTTTAACATCTAGAGACTGTTGGGGTAAGCTTAAGGATTTCACCGTCCCAATAACTGGAATCGATAATTTCTTTTTTAGGTTATTACTTCCCGTAATCTCGACTAACACTACTCATTTAAGAAGCAGTGGTTGATGTTTACCTAGGAGATTCAATTCTGCCGCCAAAGAATCTTCCATCATTGTAAGCGAAGACCCTTCATCCAAGAAGGCAAAAGTTTCAATACACTTTTTGTTATTGTGTAGAGTAACTGGAACAATTCGATATTTTATGTCCTGACCGGATCAATGTGTATTGCAGTTGAATTGTCTTCCCTCAAATGCAGGTTGTTCTTTAAGATTTGAATTATTATGCTGCACTGCTGTTGACGTAGGTGTTGTTACAGATTCGGTTGTGTTTTTGTGCAGCAGTCGATGATGTCTGTAAACACAACTGTTTACATCACAAGAGATACTTACTCGGCAACGCGAGTTAGTATGTGATCTCAGGCATGTGCGGCAGAGTCGATTTTTCTTTATGGTTTCCCATTTCTCATTTAGGTTCATATTTTGGAACCGTACACATAACTCCAACCCACTACATGCTTGTTTGCGCACTGTTCACTGCCGCTTCGTTGATGTTATTCGCTCATCATCTTCTGTGTGCGCGTTGACATGAGCCTTCTCTTTCCTGCGTGTTTGTGGATTCTCAGGATCGAAAGATGTACCCGGGCTGACTCTACATACTCGTATGTTGTCGATTAGCCTGTACAACCAGACATTGAAATCCAATAGATTGAATGACGGCATATCTTCAATATACGCGGCCCAATTTAGCATCAACTGTGTGGGCAGTTTACTTACAAGATCATCCAAAAGCTTAGCCTTCTCCAAATATGGATATAATTCACAGGCCTCCATAGTAGAAATCAAATTCTGCACCGCCAGTGAATATGATACTACGGTTTCAATCTTTTCTACGTTTATTTTCGTTTCAGTTTTGATTTTTTGTAGGAGTGTCTTTATAATTATCTTTGGACTGTCGTACATAATTCGAAATGTGTACATGTTATTGGGAACGTTTAATGGCAGCATCAACCTGCCATGCATTGCCTCGATGACTCGTCCCTTTAACCATTTTTGTAGACGCATGAGGTTCTCTTCATCACTGAAATCACACAGCCTTGTACTACGCTCGAAAGTACTTATAAATAGTGGCCATTCCTCGGGGCGACCATAGAAGTTCGGCAGATCTCTGGACATTGAGTGCCGATTTGCCATTTGAACCCTTTTAAGCTGTCAAAGTTCGTGAATCGGAATTTTTTGGTTGAATGCAGACAACTCTGATTCGTTTGGATTGCGTAGTGATGATGCACTTGGAAGGGTTGTTTGGAATGCGAGAAGTGTGCTCTGGATGATCATTAAATGTTGTTTGTAATGAATCTTCCAATGCATTTCTTGCATACACATTAGGATGTTCGATTTGCACATCTTGACCAGGTGCACCCATTTCTCAACTACTCGTTCAGCACTTCTCACTGAGTTCGTGCCACGTAGACTACCCATTGTATATACATTTCTATACTACTATCATGAAGAGGAACGTCCGGGGAGCCATCTGGTAGATACTATAAGAATTACTATCTTGGGCTCATATTCAAAATTTGTATAGACTAATTGAGAACCAAGAGGGAGTAAAATGCATATGCTTTAACATTTTCTAAAGTTAAAGCAAGAGAAAAAAATATACCTTTTTAAGTGAAAACCAAAAGGGAGAAGAATGCATATGCTTTAACATTTTCTAACGTTAAAGCAAGAGAAAAGGAAATATACCTTTTTTGTGTATTTTTCTTTCCTCACATTTATTTAAAATTGGAGAATCTACCTACACACATACATATGCATGTATAAAGATTTTTGGAAGAATTGTATCCCGTTCGACCTAGTTTTGGTTTTGGCATTATTATAATTATATATATAGGTATGTGTGGATTAAATGTTTGCCGTGTGTTCGTTTTGTGTTAAAAAAAAAACAGTTTTCGACCTTGATTTACTGCACTTTTCGTTTCGACAATAAAAAAATTTGTCCGCGCGCCGCACGTTGGGGTATTTGACTCGAAAAACCGCTCAAAAATCAATTTTTCAAAATGTAGAGTTGAGAAGTAATTTTGTTCCTAGCTGTAGTTAAATATTTATTTTTGCACACACTTCGCCACAACATCAGTTAAAAGTCATCGATCGTAAGCTTGCACTGTGCATCAGTTGATTTGTGTGAAAAATACCTTCGCTAATTAATTAAGTTTATATTGTTTTTTGATATTGATTACAAAGTTTTTTGTTATGGAGGGTTCATCTGCAGGTATGTTCTTTATTATAAAGCTGTTTTGATGAATATTTAAGCTTTTATTTAAAAGAAAATTAATTTATTTTAAAATCTATGCAAAAGGGCAGTTTTTTTTTCATTTTTTTTTTATTGTGGACCTTTTGTTATATTATTCGGTGTTATTCGATAACGTTTTTGGTATCAGCTCTTTGAGAAAGGTGTCAAGAAGCAAAAACAAAACAAAATGCTGCCCATATCTGCCCCTCGAGATTGTATCGTCCCTGATGAGTGTCTAGTCTAATAAAAATAAAAAAAGCTATTTATTACAAAATTAATTCTTTTCCTTGAAGAATCGTCTGGCTTGTGCATTTTAACAAAAAAAAGTTATATGATGTTATAAATGAGGGTAGTGAGAATGATTTTGATGCCAAATTAGATCATCTTCAGAGCTATTTACTCAATAAAGCGTCTTGCACGGAGGAAAAACTTAAAGATTTTAGACTTAAAATTGGACGTTTAAGGTACCTATTTAATTTAATTGAACTTTATTTGTATATGCAATTTCAACTTTAAATCTCTTAAATTGTATTAAGGTATGAATTTAAGTCAAGATGGTTAAGTTCGCAACGGACAAATGATAGATTTAAAAAAAAATTAAGTTTGGATTCAGGAAGTTTTTGAGGTACTAATTTCGCTTGGACGTGGTCGGCCGTGTAAACCTTGCAAAGTTAACGTGACGATAATGAAACGGAGAAACTTGCGTTTGCTACCGAAATGAAGTTACGTGAAACCGGAAAATCGCAAGCTTCTAAAATTTTTAAAGAAATCATCGACTTTCCTGAGAGGGCAAATAGATATAAAAAAGCTTTGTCCGTTAGTTTCCAACGGCAAAGTAAAAAATTATCCACTCTTAAAGCTCTTTCTATTTTTGTTGAAGCAAATCTTTCACGTAAACAGTATGAAGTAGTGAGAACTAGTGACAAAAAACTTTTTCCTTGCTATAGTATTCTCCAAAAAGCAAAAAACAATGCTATTCAATCCCCCAGTCATATAGTGTAACAGAAACTTTGGCTGAAGTTAGCTTGCAGAATCTATTAAACCATACAGCTGAACGCTTATTGTTGTATTTGGATGAGGTACTAGCAACATTAAATGAAAACGAGTGCAGGTCCTAAGAACTTGTATCAAAATGGGAATGTGATGGTTCGCAACAAACGCAATTCAAGCAAAAGTTTTAAAGCAGTTCCGATTCAGATGCTAATATCTTCCAAAGTTCATTTGTGCCCCTGCGTTTGTTTTGTAGTTCAAACAACAAAATCATTTGGCAAAATCCAACGCCATCCTCGCCACGATATTGCCGTCCAATAAAAATTAGCTTTGTAAAAGAATCTCTTGATATTACGCAAAGTGAGATAGCTGATATTGAATCCAAGATAAGTAGATTGAACAAAACAGTGATAGAAGGCGATAGAACATTGGAAGTAAAACACACGTTAGCTTTTACAATGGTCGATGGAAAAGTGTGCAACGCGGCAACTAACACAAAATCTACAATGGAGTGTTATATTTGTGGACTTCAAAAGATTTTAATAATCTTTCTAGAATTTAAGAAGTTGATAAAGATGCGATAAAATTTGGATTGTCAATATTGCATGCGAGGATACGGTTTTTTGAAAGCATTCTTCATCTTGCTTACAAGATTCCGTTGAAGAAATGGCAGCTAAGAACTCTTTCAGAAAAAATTATTCTTAAAGAAAGAAAAACTGATATACAAGAAAAGTTTAAATCAAAACTCGGACTCATGTTTTCGGGAATACTAATGATGGCAATACAAGCCGAAGGTTTTTTAGCAATCCAGAACTAGTTGCTTAAATAACTGGTGTTGACTTGCAACTCATAGTTAGATTAAAAATCATATTGGAAGTTCTTTCTAGTGGATTTGAAATAGATGCTTCAAAATTTGAAGCATTTGCTTTTGATACGGCAAAGTTGTATGTTGAGCTTTATCCGTGGCATCCCATGACTCCAACGATGCACAAGATTCTTATACATGGACCGGAAGTTATTCAAAATGCTCTTCTACCTATTGGGCAGCTATCCGAAGTAGCAGCAGAAGCACGGAACAAGCATTTCAGGTTGTACCGGGTAAATTTTGCAAGGAAGTTTTCAAGGATGTACTTAACAGGTTTTTAAAACTATTAGAAGTGGGAAATAATATATAATTCTATTTTTCATACTATCTGTAGGTTACTTTTAAGTTCAGATCCTCTAATAACCAGTTTAAGATCTAAGCAATTTTCCAAAGAAGCCCTTGAAATGCTTATTTCCCGTATTCCTGATTCATCAACATTAAGAAATTTTAATGATACTACAATATCTAATGATAGTGAAGATGAAGAAACAGCTGAGGAATGTATTGACGACGAAGAATCCTGGGAAGAGTTCACTGAATAACTTTAAGTTCCATCTATTCATTTCATCCTTATTGAAGAAATTAATAAATTATGAAGGAAATCTATCCAAAATACTTTATTTATACCTTAATTCGATAGAAAGAAGCTTTAAATCCCTTTTACAGTTGTTTCAGCCAAGCATCACTTCATTAAAACAAAAAAATATTTTTGAGCGGTTTTTCGAGGCAAATACCCCAATGTGCGCCGGTTTGTTTTAAGTTTGAAAAAAAAAATATATTCAATTCAGTTTAATTGTGTCCGTAGATAAGTAATTGAGTTGTGATGAGTGTAATTGAGGCAATTTTTAAATACATACCTACCTATGAATTTAAATAAACTCTTTTTGTGTGATAAAAGTGTTGTGGCATTGAAGATAGGTAGGTATGTACTTATGTAGGTACCTTTAATAAGATACTTAAATACCTACAATGCTTGCGATTTAAATTCAGGTTCAAACCGTATTGGAGTAAAAATTAAAGATGTAAATAAAATACTACCAACGTATAAATATTATTTATTCTTACATAACCATATTAAAGCAATAAATTTAAGTTTTTCTCTTCTGATACCAATGTAGGTAGGTATAGGTACCTCCTAATAACATTTAAGAAATAAATTTTTTGAACTGTTTCATTTTATTTTATTTAATACGTACCTATACCTATCATTAGGAATGCATTATTTTTTGCATTTGTGATTGAAAAGAATGTGTATAACTTTTTACTTCCGAGATACTACCTGCATATACATTATGGCAAGTTTTGGATTCGTAAAAAATTTAACTCGAGATTTTGATCAAACTTTACATTACGATGATAGAGAACACGAATGAATTGGGTCCAGCAATTCCGTTTATCTGTCTGTCTGTGAGTCCACTGCTTAAACGCGTGCATAGATTGTCTTCAATCCTGGTAATAATAATGTTCTTTCTGTAATAGGTTTTTTGCATGTTTGTAGAACAAACATAACGGTACATTTTATTATGCCAAAAAGGTAAATCTTGAAAAAATTTGTTGATTAATGAAGGGGAAAGGTACTTGGTAATCGTTTTTTTTTCTTTTTGGGAAAATGGTTATGGTTCACGATTTTCTGCAACACGGCTTATTTGATTTTTTTTAAAATTTTATTATGGAGAAGCTCCCAAAAACTTAAACAGTATTGTAAACCAAAATGTTTCAACAAATTTGTCTGACTCAATATATTTCGAAAAACATTTTATTGATTTTTTCAAAACCTCGTATTTAATTGTTGTTTGACATTACCTGAATAGGTACGGAAACAAAAAAACAACGGGTACCGTTGTAACACAAATGTTAGAAAAAAATTTGATAAAACAATATGTGTGCGTTCTTAGAATAGTGCAGTCCACTTTTAAGAAAACAAAAATATATTTTATCATTGATTTTTTTTTAAATTAAACTATTATTCGCACCATCTACACACATATATTAATAACATTACTACTTTAAATTTGCCTTTCAATTTGTGTCCTATATCCAGACATGTTGTTGCTATTTACGTTACTGAATACATACATATTATCTAATAGGTACCATGTAGGTTATCATACATTTAAATTTACATATCTTTAAAAATGACATGAATATTATGTATATTTCACCAATCATATAAGATTATGTATATGTATATAGCTACCTACCACTTACATCCTTCAATTTTATTATATAGGTACTGTGAGTGTCAAAATTGAGTAAAAACTCATATGATTAATTGAATAATATACAATTTAATAAATAATCATAAATGGAATTTCAATTATATAAAACAAAGGCTTTATTTATTTGCAGTAAATAAAAATAAAAATTCAAAATAAAACTAGTACATTTGTCACTAATAAAATATAAAAAAAACTTAATAGTTATGGCGGTGGAGGTAAATCTTTCTTTTTACATCACTTGAGATTGTAAGCTGTAGTTGTGTTTAAAAGCTTAACAGTAGTGCAAAATTACTTTTTATCAATGAGAAGTGAAATTTCTTTGGAAATGCAAAAATCTATTCTGGATTTGAAGAAAAAGGAACATCATATCGGAAAAATGGCCAAATTGTTAATATAGGGTTTTCCAATAAGAGGTGTTATTTTGATATTCAAAAAAAAAGAAATGCGTTGTTGAAGCGTGTATCGTTCCATTCTTATTAATAGCGTAGTTTCTACTTGTCAAATGTCAAAAAATGACAGCATCAAAAGTGACAGCTACCGAAATAGCGGGCTATTCAAAATAACACCTCTTATTGGAAAACCCTGGAAAACCCTTGGGTTTTCCAATAAGAGGTGTTATTTTGATATTCAAAAAAAAGAAATGCGTTGTTGAAGCGTGTATCGTTCCATTTTTATTAATAGCGTAGTTTCTACTTGTCAAATGTCAAAAAATGACAGCTTCAAAAGTGACAGCTACCGAATTAGCGGGCTATTCAAAATAACACCTCTTATTGGAAAACCCCTTAGAAACTTTGAAAAATTTAAAACATTGGAAAATTTCGAATGTACTTGAAACCTAAAAAAGCTAAAAAGCTAAATAAAGAATTTAGTGAACAAGATGTAAGAAACACAGTGAAACCATGGTGGAGGTTCAGTGAAGGTGTGGGGGTGTATGGCGGCATCTGGGATCAGAAATCTTGTCTTCATTAAGAGAACAATGAATAAGCAGGACTTATCTTAACATCCTAAAGAATATAGTGCAACCGACCGTAGACAAATTAGGTTTGCTTAGCAATTGAATCTTTCAACAAGACAATGATCCTAAGGATACCTCGCGGCTCGTTAAAGAATGGTTGCTTTATCGAACTCCAAAACAGCTCGATCACCCTCACAATCGCCGGACCTAAACACCATAAACATTATCGGATCATTTGGACACCCAAATTCGTAAAAGGACTAGAGAACAAAGAAGATGATTTAAAAAAGGCTTTAGTTGAACAATGGTCCCAAATATGTTCTGGTGTTACAAATAACTTTGTTCTATCCCTGCCAGGTAGACTTAAAGAATTTATAAAGTGTAAAGAGAGCCAAGCTAAGTACTAATTGAATATATTTATTAAGGAAATACCAGATGTTTATTTACTTTTGACATGTAAAATATGTTTTCTTATTAGTGAAAATTAGATTTATTTTGAATTTTTATGTTTATTTTGATTTACTGCTATAATAAAGCTTTTGTTTTATATTGTTGGAAACCGATTTTTCTTTAATTTGTTGTTTATATTGTATATTATTCAACAAACCATATGGGTGGTTACTTACTTTTGACATTCACGGTATGTACATATTTACATACCTAGGTTCCATCTACGTAGGTAAGCATTACCCTCCTAAGTTACTTGATTAAAATCCATAATCTAGACTTAAATATACATTGTACGTAGGTGCCTACATAGTCATGTAGCTATTCCTTGAATTTTATAATTCAGTGTGCAGTCTTTTTAAATATTCCAAGGCTTTAAAAAATAAAATACATGACTGGATCGCACGTACTTTCTCCTATGTTCGATCACATAATATGCAAAAGATTCTTAATGGAAACGGCTAAAAGTATTTTTAAAGTCGTTTTTCACTTAATCTAAAATTTTTTCTAAAAAAAAATTGTTCATACCAATTTAAATATTTAATAATATAAATTTAAAAACAAAATTTCAGAAAAAATCGCCCACACGTTTTTGAAATATTGAATTTTATTATTTAATTCAATTTCCCCTCTGCACAATACCTAAAAACTCCATAGACCAAGTTTGAAGCAATTCGGCCTACCCGTTTGGGCTGTAGGTTTCTATACATACATACAGACAGACTGACAGACAGATATACATACAGACGGACAGAATTTTTAGACCAATGTTTTCGTATTCGCCATCATGTCACGTTTGATTGTTATCTCAAAAGATTTTTTTTTATTATGTAGGTACTGCATCCAATTGTACCTAAATACCTACATACACACACACCAAATATACCACCTTAATATATCACAAGTAAATATGCAGATTTTTGTTTACTTTTGTTCATGTTTTTATTTTCCAATAAATTCTAATATACCTACACCTAGCTACATTTAATATTTATTTACTTATTAGTTTAAAAATAAAATAAATATAAATTTGTGTTTTGTGAACTTGTAAATAGGTAGGTAGGTACCTAGAGCTTGAACCAACAGCAAATCACCACCTGCTCCACATGCCACCTATTTAAAAAAAATTAGTTAATTAGGTATGTAGGTACCTACATTTTGTCTTTTACTTATCTTAATGCTAATTTAGCTCCGATTCGATTTCTTGAAAGTTTGACTGAGCTGCTTTTGGACAAGTATTGAAATCAAGTCTGAAACGATAAATAAAATAATAGGTAGGTACTTAAAATTTGCCAAAATAATTATCTTTTTTTAACTTACCTAGCTTTTTAAGATTTTTATATAGCATTTTGAGGGCGCGGATTTGTACAGATTCTTACACACAACACAATACATACCTAGTTGTTTTGAAGTTTCTCAATGTCTGTCTCATCGCGTATTGAAGCAGTACGTCATTACAAAATGTGTAATAAGTGCTTAGACTCGTGTAGCTATTGCAAGAAACGCCACCATACGCTACTCCACCTCGCAACGAACGCTGCAGCTATAACTCATTCCAACAGTGTTAGAGTAAACTCGAAAGTACAGTCCACTCCTCAAGTTGCAAATAATTCCCAAATGTCTGCTTCTTCGCAGTCAGTTGTCATTGTTCGGCAGCGTCTCACCAAAATTTTATGGTAACTTCTCAAAGAAGGATTCTTTTGGCTACCTCTCTGGTTGGCATAGGTGACACGGAAAGTGAACACATTTTAAGGACGCTTGTTGACCCAAGTTCTGAGATATTTTTCGTTTCGGAAGCTGTACCAAAAAGCTTAAGTTTACTATTCGCCGAGAAAAACACAACTGCTTCGGGTATCAGCGGAAACATTTCAATTACTTCTAAAAAGCTTTGCTCGTTTTCACTTACTTCCTTTGAAGCCCCTCAAATTACAATTTCAGCCCAAGCCATTGTGAATAAAAATCTCACGAATGGTCTACCAAGTTCGTGCATTGCGAGTATAGACCCTAACCTCTGTCGGCCTTAAGTTGGCTGATCCCAGTTATAACAAATCGTCTTAAGTTGATCTGTTGATAATTGCTGATTTTTACCCATGTATTATTCGCAACGGGGTCAAAACCGTCTCAAATTGTCTGGTGGCTCAAAATACCATTTTTGGATGCATATTGTCCTGTGCCCGACTCTTTTCAGTCATTCAACACTACTGGATCATCAGAGATTTCTTCGAGCAGCTTGGATGCTCAATTGCGAAAATTTTGGAAATTAGAAGAACTGCCTTCTACCGCAATCCGATAACAAGATTGTTAGTATGAAGAATTTTATAAAAAGACCACTTTCAGACGCGCTGATCGTAGGTTTGTCGTCCGTTGCCCATTTAAGCCACGAACCGTAAAAGTTTGTTTAGGAGACTCTAGATTTATTGCACTCAAACAATTCTCTCGATAAGAGCGATCCTTAGCCTCTAATCCTAATCTGAAATCCCAGTACTCAAAAGTTATTTCGGAGTATTTAACCCTAACTCACATGCCCAAAGGCTCACTAGTATAAAGGGTTGAGAATGGTCAAGTAAAATCATTTATCTTCCGCACCACGCGGTTATCACACCAGAGAGTGCTTCGACAAAAGTTCGCGTCGTTTTTAACGCCTCCAATGCCTCGTCAAGCGGTGCCAGTTTCAATGACTTATTAATTCCTGGCCAGACTTTGCAACAAGATTTATCCTACTTAATTATTCGTTGGAGATTTTACAAATTCGTTTTAAACGCCGACATCGAGAAGATGTGTCGCCAAATTTAAATTGATCCTTGGGACAGTCCTTTTCAAAGAATTATTTATCGCACTTCTCCTCACCTAGAAATAAAAGACTTTGAACTTCTAACCGTCACTTTCGGGGTTAATTCTGCCCCTTACTTGGCTATTCACACTCTTCTCGAATTACCAAACGTTGGAAAAACCGAATTTCCTCTCGCCTCACAAATTCTTCAATCAGAACTTTACGTCGACGACGTCTTGTCCGCGGCTCATAGCCTCGATCTGTTCAAAGGGCACAATCTGAGCTCATTGAAATTCTCAACTCGGCTGGTTTTCCACTTCGGAAGTGGACCTCGAATACTCCTCGTTTATTAGCTCATTTACCTCGAGAACATGTGTTGAATGAACATTTCTTGAATCTTAATGCTGATAGCACTACAAAGACGCTCGGAATAAGGTGGAATGCCAAAAGTGATAACTTCTTTTTCATTACTCAGCCAATCGTATTATCCGAACATCCCACTAAACGAGAAATAGTTTCTCAAATTGCTCGGATTTTTGACCCCGCGGGCTGGTTAGCTCCTGTGGTCATAGTTGCAAAAATATTGATGCAATGAGTTTCTTCTGAACAAACCACTTGGGATGAGTCCATAAGTTCCGATTCCTTTAAAACATGGAAAACCTTTGCCGAGTCATTACCGGATCTACAACTCATTGAAATACCTAGCTGGGTAGAATATTGTTTCTCATCTGAAATTCAATTTCACCGTTTCTGTGAATCGTCACAAAAGGCTTTTGCTGCCGCGTTATATATACGCGCCCATCATTCTGATGGTACTCTCAGCTCTCACTTGCTTTGCGCGAAAACCAAAGTTGCACACATCAAATCAGTGTCATTACCACGCCTTGAGCTGTGTGGGACACTTCTACTCTCAAAACTGATAAAATGTTATGTCACAAACTTCCCTGTTCACTCTTATCAAATCTTTTTATGGACTGATTCTTCCATCATATTAGCTTGGCTGACAAAACCACCATGTGTGTGGAAAACTTGTCGCCAATCGCACTAGCGATATTTTGAATAATGTTGGCAATACTAATTGGAGACATGTCAAGTCAGCCGATAACCCTGCAGACTTAGCTACTCGGGGTGTAATGCCCTCAGATTTGAGAATGAACACGTTTTGGTGGAACGGTCCCTCCTGGCTGTGCCAACCTATCTCTCAGTGGCCAGAATCTCCACCAATCTCTCCAAGCATTGAAGATCTAGAACAAAAAGTTGTTGTGTCATTGGTGCTAAAAGAAAATGCAGAAGACATTCTTGATCGCTTTTCCTCCTTATCTCGCGCAATGCGTGTTATATGCTTTATCTTTCGCTTTTATTTTAAAATCTCAAAGAGACAAGTTCAACAATACGCTTCTCATAATATTGCTGCCGATGAGATGGAATTTGTCAAAATTCACTTAATACTGTTAAACGTTTTTTATCACGCTGAACACTCACTTCTTATGGAAGGTAAATCTATTAGTTAGAAAAGTTCCCTAATCTCGTTCAATCCCTTATTAGACTCTAATCAGCTTCTCAGGGTCAATGGTCGAATATCTCTATCAAATCTCCCTTATAATGAACGTCGTTCTCTTATTCTGCATTATGACGTTAGGCTCTCTTATCTTCTCACACAATTCATCCATGACATTTCATTGCACGGGGGCGATTTCTTAATGCTCCGAATCATAAGGCAACTTTTTTGGATCCCAAAATTTCAAAATCTTATTAAGTCTTGCATTCGTAATTGCAAAACTTGTATTATTGCTCAGAAGGTATTAATCAAACAATTAATGGCGGCTTTACCTACTGAACGATGCACTTTTTCTCCATCTTTCACTTTCACTGGTATCGATCTGACAGGCTCATTTGTCATTAAAAGTTTCAACGCACGAAATTGCCGTATGTCCAAAGGGTATGTCTGTGTGTTCGTCTGCTTTCCGACCAAGGCAATTCACCTCGAAGCTGTCAGTGATTTGTCGCCTGACGCCTTTTTAGCGGCGTTTGCAAGATTCGTAGCACGCCGAGGCTCACCATAGGAAGCTTACTCCGATAATAGCACCAACTTCATTGCAGCTGATACTATGGTACGCAAAGACTTCAAAAAATTCTTAAGTTCGATCCCTCAAGAAACCGAGCCAATTATAGTATTCAAGGCCTTAAATGGAATTGTATTCCTCCTGGTGCACCATGGGTGGCCTTTGGGAGGCTGGGGTCAAAAGTCTCAAAACGTATTTACGAAACTGGGGGCCAGTTCTAAGTTCACGTTCGAGGAATTCTCTACAGTTCTAGCCAGGATTGAAGGGTGTTTAAACTCACGCCCACTTACTTCTTTGTCAAATAATCCCTCTGATTTATTAGCCCTAACGCCCGGCCATTTTTTGCGCGGAGCTCCACTTTTAGCTTTTCCTGAACCTAATTTGGCCGATGCCAATTTATCCTTAATCAATCGCTGGGAAAAGGTTCGATGTCTACAACAGCAGATTTACCATCATATGAATGGCGGTTAGGACGTTTAGGACAATTATTCACATATTACAATTCGTAATATGTGAATAATTGTATTTCTATATTATATGATTTTTTGTTTTTGATATTAATCTATTTTTGTATATATATTGTAATAGTAATTGTAAAAGTAATTATGTAATGAGACGATATTATATCTATGGATGAAATAAATAAATAAATAAGTTCTTCAAGGTGCTGCCGGTAGAACATCAGAAGGAAGTGTGAGTACTCATTTAATTTTTGTTTCCCTCTTTTATTTTTGACATAGACATAGAATTTTTTTTGATAATATTTTATTTGGATTGGAATGACAGTTGGAGAGTCCATTTCCTTCTTTTGATTTTCATTTAATTTAAACGAATATGAATATTACCAGCAATAAAATTATAATTTGAAGTCAGAAAAAAAACAAGAATGGTGAATTAACATTCATAGCTAATGGTGTGTGGCGGCTTGGTAAAGCCGTCCTGAAATTTTCCGATGGGTACGAGGACGTGACAGACAAACTTACGATACTGACTAGGATGTGTCTGGTTGGTTAACTTAGGGGCTATTTCCGCAATATAAGGCCAAGGAAAAAAGCGAAGGTTGTATCTTCACTATACTTGGGTGGGTTGGCCAGACCTTCGTCAACAACATCAGACGAACGTTTGGAGTTTAGTGTGGCGGTATCTAGGATGAAAAAGTGTGGTGTTTTAGACATTTTTTTTACGGTGTAGGGTTTAGGGTTTAAATACCTGAATACTCAGCGGCAATTTTATATTCATGTCATTAACCTTTGGAACTCTCTGCCAGTTTCCATAAGAGGAATAGGAAGCACAAGGAAATTTTCATCTTCAGTTTTTAAGTATTTGGCAAATCGTTGAATTATTATTATTTTTTTTTATCCATAACTAGAAGTATATGAATCTTATTCATTTATTTTGTGTTCTGTTATTTAATTTTTACTTACTTTAGAATTATTATCTAACATCATTATTAAAGGCTTACAATACTTTACAAGATGTATATCTTACTTTGTAAGCGTTTTTAAATAAATAAATAAAATAAATAAATAGGGTTTAGTTTAGAGTTTTTTTTTATATACATTAACATTTTTTTTAAATTTTTCTTTCCAATTTTTTTTTATTAATTTTGATTCCTTTTTTAGTTTTTTTTTTTTTGCTTTTTACTTCTTTTTTTTTATTTTTTTCATTCATTCAATTTGTTTACTTCCTTTTAAATTTTTTTGTGGTTAAGGTAATAGTTTAATTAGGTTAGTTTGTTTTTAAATATACATTTTTATTACTTTTAAATACGTTTTTAAAAATTAATTTCGAAGCACCAAACTTCCTTTTGTCTGAGATATCGTCATAGTTCTTGTATTTCTGTTGTTTTCATCTAGCAACCCCGTTGGGGGCCTGCATCGTGTCTGATGGGGGAACTATTGAGTGCTCAGGCCAGTAGTGCAACAATCGGTCACGGTGAAGTGCGTGTTTTACTTCCTTGTGTTGGTCCCTGGGTAACTATTTGCGTATCCCTATATACGTAAATAGGCTAAAATTACAAGTGCGAAACGCCTAGCTCTCTAGATACGTTACGGAGGTTAGCATTCTTCGTAACTGAAATCAATTCCGCTAATGAAACCGACACTACGCCTCGGATAAGGAGATAGTACCTATAATTAAACATGACATTTCGATAATAGCGAAGACGCAAAAGGCTGCTGTTCAAGTGCGGCTTGAAAAAATTATGCATAGTGTCGGAAGTGCCGCATTCGTGCAGTTTTAAGCCAAGTATACACGATTGGAAGATCTGCCAATATTGGCAGAGTTTTCGGAAAAAAAATAGGACAATTTTCTATCAACCATGTAAACATCCAATTTTATCTGTCAAAAGTAGCAGACAATAAATTGGCAGCCAATTTATTGATAGAAAATTGGCAGACTTCTTCCAATAGTTTGAATTGTGTAAACACACAATTTTTCATATTTCCAAATAATTGGACGGTTATCTGCCAATTAAAAATTGGATGATGTTCTTGCCAACACCATTATCCAATTTTTAATTGGCAGATAATTTGTCCTTAAAATTGGTGGCCGAAACAACAAGATTAATTTATTCGCTTTCGAAAAAAATTGAAAAAGTGTTTTAGAAAAGAAAGCAAATGGATGCGGAAATAAATAAGACACCGCCCGTCAAAAAAGCGAGGAAATCTTACAAAAAGAAGGTCGAACAGAATTAGACACATGAACAGAGACAAACTTGAGATGGCCGTCAACGAATGCAAAGCCAAATGGTCGAACCTCCGCACAACCTCCAACTATAACCTAGAAAATATGCGAAAAAAATCGGGCCAGGGGACGGGCGACAATGTCTCGATCTCCTGGAATCGACTTCATCTTTAGAACTGGTAAGTTTGTTTGTTTCGGTGTATATAATATGTTCGAGATCGAGCTTTCTTAAAAGAATTGGTTGGGGAAGGCACAACATGCATTCCGTCAACGACAACAGGAAACGACATAAACGTGTTTCATTTTCAACACCCAAATCTTCTACGGAGGAAAAACAAGACAAGAGGAAAATGGCGGTCGAGGCGCTGGAAAAATTACGCACCAACAACACCAATGTGCTTTTTGCAGATTATCTTGCATCCGAGTTGAACGCACTTCCAGAAGATCAAAGTGCCTATGTTAGGTCTGGACTTAGGGGTGCGTTCAACGTCATTATGAAGCAACTACCTGTGGTAGTGAGTGCCTACATATATTTCCCGAATCCTTTATTATTTACTTATACCCTGTTTCATGAGTCGCTAACGCAAATTTGTTAAACATCAGTTTATTTTAGAATATGGAAACTTTCTTTTAAAACGTACTGTAATTCTCACTTATGTTTTTATGTATCTATTATTATTCGTTTCAGTTTCCTTATGGACAAGAGCTGCGTCGAGTTTCATTTGAACAATCTTTGAACTCCAACGAAGTGTTATTTATTCGTGATGAAAACTAAAGTGAATTCAACGAAGATAAATCAAATCATGCATTTTTCAAGAAAAAGCAATCGCATTCGCCGGAATGTCGAAAGTTCACCATATTAAAAAAGATAACATTTTAAACAAAAATGAACTATGATATATTTCTTTATTATTTATTCATTATTATTTACGTTCAAAAAATTTTATAAAATTTGAAATTGATCTCTTTTATCGCCTTACCTGAAGGCATCCCATATTCTAAAGGCATCTATGCTGCCGCTCTTAATCACCTTCTTCTACAAAGTATGACTTGAACTCTTCTTGTACATCCTTGGCTTCATAAAGTTTTTCTTTTGGATCAATGGATTCACTAATGAAAGAAGGTGATCAAATTGATGCGAGTCCATGCTCAAGAAATTCTGATACAGCTCCGGTTCCCCGCTTCGCAATTCGACGAGCAATTTTTATTTATTTATTTATTTATTTATATCAACTCTGTACTTTTAAGCTTTAGGCTTTTGATCATATACAGGATTTGCCAAGGGTTTAACGAAAATAAGCTTCTTAACTTCTAATGACAATAAGTATCTTAATCTAGAGTGCAAAGGATAGGATAAAGGAGTTGGGAAGAAAAAGAGATTTTAGTTGCTGATGTTTGCGTAGTATTCAAAAAGTTGCTTTTTAAATTGACCCATTACGATTACTCTTCGCATGCTGGAGCTGATTCCATAAGCGAATAGCATGAACAAAAAACTGACGACTGCTTATTAAATACCTGTGTCTAGGAGCTATAAGCAATAAAGACCTCTGAGAACGTGCGAACCTAAGTTTTTCAAAGAGATAATTCGGTGTTTTACTTTGGATAATTTTAAATAAAGCAATAAGTGTTCTATATTCCAAGAGAGTCTGTAAAGGACAGTCTGCTATCTGTCTGGAATAGTTCGAGATGTGATCAAATCTTCTTATGTTGAATATATATCTAGCACAATTATTATACGCCACATTTAACTTTCTTTTCGATTCTGAGTCAAGATTTGAAAAAATTTCACACCCATACAGTATTAAAGGTAGAACATAGGACCGAACTAGTTTTAACTTAACATTTGTTGGTAGATATTGTCTAGTCGGACTAAGACCTCGAAGGATACCATATATTTTTGAGACAATATGGTTCACGTGATTATCCCAGCTAAGGCGAACATTGAAATGTATACCCAGATTTTTAAATGTTTTTACAAATTCAACTGGAGTATTGTTAACATATAATAAAGGTGTTGACATATCAGCTAGATATCTTTGCATTTTAAGTGCTTTAGTTTTTAACGGGTTTAAATTTAGTTGATTTAGCTGAGACCAGGTAAAGATTGAGCCTAGGTCGTTGTTTAGGGCTGCTACACTAGATGATTCATCAATTCTCGAAAATGTATTATAAATTTGGACATCATCCGCATATAAATGATGTTTACAATTAATTATACAATTAGAAATATCATTTATAAATAGTGTGAACAAAAGAGGGCCTAAAACAGATCCTTGAGGAACTCCTGACCGAACGGGCAAACTCAAAGATGCCCTATTTTCATAATGTACGGCTTGTCTACGGTTTGAAAGATATGAAGTCAGAAGGCTGCACACAGACTCTTTAAAACCAAATTGAATCTTTAGTTTATATAATAGAATTTGGTGATTAACTGAATCAAAAGCTGTTGAGAAGTCTAGAAATACTGCTACAGTCACCATATCACCATCGAAACCCGATCGAACATCATCACTAACTTTAAGTACCGCTGTAGTGCAACTGTGTTTGCTTCTAAATCCTGATTGGTGTTTTTTTTTATTAACATAGCGTTATCTAGATAGGTTTTCATCTGAGTTGTAACAATCTTTTCAAACACTTTACTCAAAAAAGGCAGGATTGCAATTGGTCTAAATTCAGTATTCGCAGGTGACGAAGACTTAGGTAAGGGCATAATTTTTGCATTTTTCCAATGGTCGGGAAATTTGCTAAATGTAATCATACTATTAAAAATATAGGTAATAATTTTATATATTACAGGCAGAAGAATTTTAAGAAATAACGGATGGATACCATCCAATCCCGGAGCCTTTGACTTAATCGAGAGGATTGCCTCTCCTACAGATAAACTATCCACACACTGCAAAGAGAAAGTTCTCAGTGTACTAAAAGAAGTGTTGTTAAATGCAGAATAATCGATTGAATTATTTACTTGATTCGAAGAGTTGATAAATTTGTTGTTTAGCTCGTTTAAGTCTACATTGAGATCATATTTAGTGTTTGAATTATTAACTCCAATTTCACGAATAATTCTCCAAAACGCTACACTGGATCGCTGTGTGGAAAATTTATACTTGAAAAAAAGTGTTTTTGATTTGCGTATTAAGGAGGTTGTAGCATTTCTAGCCCGCTTATACTCAACGAATATCTGGGGACATTTATATCTACGCCACCTAAAGACCAGAATATCCCTATTATCAATCGATTTTTTAATTTGTGGTGTTAACCAAGGAATATTGACATTTTTCACCTTTCTAGTTCTTAAAGGAACGTACTTATTAAAAAGAAAATTTATATTATCATTGAAAACAGAAACTTGAATATCTACGTTCGAGGTACAATAAATTGGAGCCCAATTTAGATTATGACATTCAGTAAATAAAGATTCAATTTCCAATGCTGAAAAATCATAATACTCTCTGATTGTATCAGTCGTGTTGGAAGGAAAAATATTCAAAACCAGCAAAATTAAATCATGATGCGAGAAACTTGGTGCACCTATTTGACTATAGTGGGCTACAAGCTCAAGTTGGGATACCAGAAAGACGTCAAGAAGTGACGCCGTTTTATTTGGTAAGAAATGAGTAGGATGGCTTAAATTTGTAAATTGGAAACCTAAGGATTCTATCATTGGTATAAGATTTTTATGTGCGTTTAGAAAATCCAGGTTCAGATCGCCGCAGAAAATACATTTCTGGTATAAGGAACCAAAATCCTCAAGAAAATTTCTTACCAAAGAGCCATTCGCCACATCTGCTAAATACATAACACCCACAAGAAATTTATTACCATCGAGCGAAATATCGACAAAAAGAAACTCTGATACATCTATATTGGTGGACTGCTTAATTAGTTTGCACTTAAATTTATTTTTAACATACATGGCTACGCCTCCACCACGCTTCGCTATACGATCAGCACGAAACAATCTATAACCATTCAATTTAAAAAGATCACATACCATGTTAGAATTTAGCCAAGTTTCAGATATACAGATTCTTCAAATATATTGCGCAATTCATCGATTTTATTTACAAGACTGCGAATTTAAATGACATATACGATTTCCCGCTCTGTTTTGCCACATTAAATTAAGCATCATCTTCATGTTATTCATGCCACTCCCCACCGGATCAGCACTGCTCCCAATATTATTTCTTAACGCTGCGTTTTGCATTAGTTAAAATACAAAAAGACACCAGTAAGAACAACACGAAGAGCAAACATACGGCAAAAAGAAAACAACAAAACAAATACAAGAAACAACAACAATGTTAAGATTTTTGGATTAATATGGAAACGTAACATAGTGATGACTTTGGAAGGAGCAAGGGAGAAAGAAAATACACACAATAAATACAAAATTAACACAAAGTTATTTGTAACGATTAGAAATAATAATAAATTAAACAGCATCATGAGAACTTTTCCAGGTCTTCATTAGAGGTGATAAGCTTGGACTCACCATCGAGTGTTCGTATAAATACTTGTCCATTGATTATGCGGACGGCAGATATTTTATGATTTTTTTTATGTTTTAGCTCGCTTCGATGTAATGCGTAGTTATTTTTTGTTAGACTATCATTTAGGTATATTTGTTGGTTGGAGTCCATCCCAATGTCGCGAAGAGTCAAACCTACTTTTGTTTGACTATAGCGTGAATAACAACTTTTCAATAAATTGTTTTTGTCAAAAGAATTCTCAAACTTCAATATTATTGTGCCATCATACCACGTGAGTCTGCCCTTTGGATTAGATGGTTTAACTCGAAAAATATTTTTTATTGGTGGTGTAGGAACTTTGACGGCATCACATAATTTATTGATGATTTCCCTGAGATCTTCATTGTCCAAGGCAGGTACACCTACCAGCACAGCATCAGAGTTGGTATGTTGACGTTCGAGCAAATCGATTAGAGATTCAAGCATGTTGCATCGGGTTTGCAGATCTTTTATTTTGCCGCAGAAGTTGGTTTCCAATTCGGTCATTCTGCTGAGAATTTTTTCTTCAGTAGCAGAAATTTGAGACAGTTTGGCATTTAAATCCTCCGTAAATACGGTGAATCTCTTCTCAATTCGCAGCCACAATTCAGCTAAGTCGATGTTGTTGCTTTTAGATGGAGTGCTTGAGTGTGCACCCTGATCACCTTTGTTGCGTCGACTCGTAGACATTTTTTTATTGATCAAATTGAAAAGTTGATTGAAAATAATAGGAAATAACTAATATTATGATGTTAGAACACTTTTTTTTTAATGACTGAGTTAATAAATAATGCAGTAAGTAAAACTTAAAACGTTTACAGAATTTTATTTTAAGGATTACTGAAAGGAATTAACAAACGACTCGGAGCAAAAGTTTAAACGACTATTCTCTTGAGAACATCAATTAACACTGTGTATAACGCTTCCTCCTTACGACGCGCTATCCAATCTTTCGACCAAACTTTGCGACATCTCTTCTGTGGCCATTCGTCTTCATTTTCGTCTTCGCTGCTCTCCAAAAAATATGCTGTCAAGATAGTCGCTATTGCGCTCGTCATATTTTTTAACTTTTTTTTTATTATTTAAACACTGGTAACACTGGTTTTGTTATTAGCTGACGCGTTTTGCTTGCTGTCCACAATTCATTAATTGATTTAATTAATTGATTTGTTGTTTAATTTAAAATTGTGTTTATTTCAATAAATTTTACATTTGACTTGCATGTAAGTACATGCTTTATATCTTTTACTTTTAATTCTGCACAATTAAATTATTTGATTTCAATTCACGTAAGTTTGTTTGCCATTTATTTGTAAGCCCATATATGTATGTATGTCAAGATTTGGTTTGAATTCCAATTGCATCGCGTTTGTCCCTCTCAATTTTTCTTGTTCTTATTTTTGGTTTTAAATCCCCCCCTTCCCTTCTCTTAGTAGAAAGAACATTTGCTCATTTCAATTGACGAGCTTTTTCTCACAGCTTTCAGTTGTGCTGTCTCTTTCTTATCTCCATTTGGAGTCTCTGTCCTTATTTTTATTCAGCCCAAAATTAAGGATCTCTCGAATTCTTAACACATATTTAACCGTAGATTTGCATTGATATCCGTGGTGGTGCGCGTCTATGCGTAAGTCTAAATTCCACCTTCGAATCCAGCCTGACCAAATTTTTTTTCAATTAATTTTCTTTTTTATTGCATTAATTTTTCTTTCTGTCTGATCCGCATTTTTTAATTAATAATGGCTTTCGCTAATGCTAGTTGTGTGGATCTTTCCGGCACAGCCCCTCATTTCAAGTGCTATGGACCTTGCGGAAATTTATTCCATGCCGAATGCGTTGGTTCGAATAATTCTTTGATGGATAAAATTAATTCTTCGAGTATAGCGTATTGGTATTGTCCGAATTGCAAGAAGATTTCGCTTGCTCACTTCTCTTAAATTATCCACTTTAAAAGATGAGCTAACTAAAATTGCAAAGGGGTTTAAAGATTTAAGCATTAACTTTGCCAATATAGTAACTGTTTTATGTTCTAGAAAATAAAGAGATTAACTGTTGTGTGTTGTGTATATGTCTTTATTCTTTGGCATCTGGTAATGGACTAAAACTTATTTGCTAATACAATTATGAATCTGCTTATGCAGGGATGTATACTTTCTTATTACAACAGGGATGTATAGTGTATACTTTCTCATTACATGCTTTTTTTTTTTTTTTTTTTTTTTTTTTTTTTTTTTTTTTTTTTTAAATTAACTAATTAACATTGATTACATAAACCTAATCAAAGCCATAACGATTTGGTGGTCTAACACTTCTTCCACTTCTTGTCACATATGGAACATTTTGATTTACATTACTTTGATTTACATTATTTTGATTTACATTATTTACATCTTCTGTTGAACTGTTTACATTAGAATCATCAAGAACAATATTATCATTATTCGATACATCATTAGTAAATGAACGATTACATTTATCACTATTTGCAATGGGTACTAAACTGTTAAATAGTGACTCTTCTGTTAGAACATCACTAGCATTGAAGTCCAAATTTCTTGATGTTACAATAAAACGTCTATTTCTACGGTAATAATTATTATAATTGTCCCTAATTATGTAAGATCTATCGTTTACTTTACGAACTATTTCTCCATAAACCCATTCTTTTCCGTCTTTCTTAAACATAATTTTTGTACCGTCATTCAATATTGGCAAATCTTTTGCATTCCGATCAAAATAAAATTTTTGTTTTTTTCGTTTTGCAGCCATCTTATTCTGCACAACGTTTTCTGCGATGTTTTTTCTTACCAACAGATTTTCATCTATTGGCAAACGGCTTTTAATTAATCGGCCAAAGAACAGTTGTGATGGTGACAAGCCCATACTAGCTACAGGTGTTGTATTGTATTCGAGTAGTCGATATTGAAAATCATTCATATCCCCCGTCTCATAGCAACGCTTGAGAATGTTTTTAACAATGGCAACAGCCTTTTCAGCCAAACCATTACTTTGAGGATATCTCGGGCTCGATAATTTTTGTGTTATATTTACTTTATTGCAATATACTTCAAATTCACGTGAATTGAACGGAATGTTGTCACTTTTGATTTCAGTTGGATAGCCGTATTCACAAAATATGCGTTCGAAAACATTTATAACATGACGAATGGACTTTTCTCTAAGCTCTTGTGACATAACAAAACACGAATATGCATCTATGAGAACAATGAAATTCTTTCCTGCATATTCATAAATATCTGTTGACACTTTTTGAAACGGATATTGTGCTGGCGTTTCTTGAATTAATGACTCCTTTTGATTATTTCTTGTGAATTTTTCACAAACCTTACAACTCTTAACAAGTTCAGTAATGTCCGTAGACATTCCAGGCCAGAAAAATTGCAAACGAGCACGAGACAGTGTCTTTTCAATGCCCAAATGTGGATTATGAAGCCACTTGCTGATTTTGCTTTGGAGTTCCGTTGGAACAACCAAACAATGATTTTTAAACAAGATGCCATTCTCAACGTGCAACTCATCTCGATATTTGTAGAACCGTTGGCTCAAATCATCAAGTTGATGATATGATGGCCATTGTGTTTCCACATATTTTACTATGCGACTGTATTTCTCATCCTTTTTTAAGGTAGTTTTATAATTTTCAAAATTGTCTTTGGACATACATGCTTTCCTTATGACTGAGTGAATAACCATTGACATTTCACTGTCAAACTCTTCTGAATCGGATAATGGTGCTCTAGAAAGACAGTCAGCAACCAACATTTCCTTACCAGGCTTATATGTGATTGTCATGCTTGGATATTTAAGCAACATTAAATACATTCGCTGTAAGCGAGGTGTGATATCATCAATGTCACGTTTCATTAGATTTTCTAGCGGTTTATGGTCTGAATCGACATTGAACTCTCGTCCATACACATAATGATGAAACTTTTTACACGCAAACACAATTGCCAATAGTTCTTTTTCAATCTGAGCCCAGCGTTGCTCAGTTTTAGACAGTGTTCTTGATGCATACGCCACTGGCTTGTTGTTCTGCAGCAAGACACTTCCCAGCCCATCCTTTGAACTGTCGGTTTGTATGGTCACTGGCAGTTTCGGATCATAAATTGCCAACACTGGTTTATTAGTTATAATATTCAACAACTCATTAAATTCAGCATCATGAGCATTTGCCCATTCAAACTTTACGTTATTCTTGGTAAGTTCACGCAAACTAGCTGTTTTCTGAGATAAACTTGGGATAAAACGTGCTAAATATTTTAATAGACCCAACAATCGCAAAACGTCAGATTTGCTAGCTGGTTTAGGCATACCTATGATAGCCTGAACATCTTTATTATCTGGCATTACGGTTCCGTCAACAATTATATGACCCATGAACTTCACCCTGTTTGTTCGATACTGAATTTTTTTACTGTTAAATTTAATGTTATTTACTTTTGCTCGCTCTAATAAGATGGCTAACGTTTTATCATGTTCATTAGCATTTTTACCAGCAATGAAAATGTCATCAAAATAAATTTCGACACCTGGAATGTCACCAAATATTTTTACCATACGTTGTTGAAACATCTCTGGTGCATTCTTCAGTCCAAAAGGGACCCGATGCCAACGATAGCGACCAAACGGCGTCATAAATGTCGTTAAATATGAACTCGTTTCATCTAATTCCATATGCCAAAATCCATTACATAAATCTAATACAGTAAATACACGTTTGTTTGACAAACGACTAATAATATCATCAAATGTGGGAATTAGAAAATGTTCACGCTTAATACACATGTTTAATGGCTTTGGATCTAGGCAACATCGAATTTCACCATCTTGTTTTTCTACGATTTGCAAATTGCTAACCCAATCAGTTGGCTGGTCAACAAAACTTATGATTCCTTCTTGCAATAGAACATCAAGTTTATTTCTTAATTTATCATGTAAGCTTAAGGGTATACGTTTCTTGTAGTGTAATGACGGGACAGAGTTTTCCTTCAGCGTTATTGAACATTTACCTGGAATTTTCCCAAGCCCATCAAATACTTCCCCATAAGTTTCTACGAATTCCGATACTACACTAGGGAAAGACAATTGAATTGCATCAATTCGCTTTATCAATCCGAACTTTATGCTTGACTCAAGACCCAAGATTGGTTCAAAACAATTGTCAACAATCAAAAATTTTGCAGAATGACTAGTTTGCTTGTCAATATCAAAACAATTCAACTTTATTTGGCCATGAATTTTAATTTTATTAGAACTATAGTCAATAACATCACAGTTAACATGTGAAAAATTGTTTGCTTTTGTAATTTTTTTAATAAAATCAATCGGAATACAGTTTGCATCTGAACCAGAATCAATTTTAAATTTAATTGGCCAATCTTGAATGACGTATGATTTTTCCCATCGAATTCGATTAATTACTTCCAATCTGTCAAAACGTTTATGCTTATTTAATTTACAACTATTAATATGAATAATGCCTATATGTAAACAATTACCATTGGAACTCCAGTTTTCAACTGCGTTGACTTGTTTTTGTTGCGTGAAACCACCTTGTCTGTTGTTGTTGTTAATATTGCCGCTGTTGTTGTTGTTATTCGATTTACACAGCCGAGCAAAATGCCCAATACGTCCACAAGAGTTACATTTGATGTTCTTCGCTGGGCAAAATTGACGATGACGACCAGAATACGTTTGTCCACAGTTGAAACACTTGGTTTTGATTGCATCCACCTCTGATGGAACATTGCTTGTCGGAACACACTGTACCACTTGTTGTTCAATTGCATTCACTTCACGTGGCGAAACATGCGTCTTATCCAACAAAAGTTTATTTGCCGATGCTGATTCAAATACCTTGCATGTATCGATAACATGCGTGAGTGTTTGTTGTTTTCCATCCAACAATTTTAACTGTAATTTCTTGTCGGCTACACCAATGACAATGCGGTCTAACAACATACGATCTGCATACGATTTGTTGCAACCAGAACATTCGAAATCACAGTACTGTAGTTGTGTACGAAGTTCTGTTTCAAATTCTGTGAATGGTTGTTTTTCCTTCTGAACGATCATGTTGAACTTAAATGCTTCCATTGTCGTATTTTTTGTCGGCAAACAATACTCATCAAATGCAACGATGATGTCATCCAGTGTATTTGGAACATGTGTTTTCTCATCAACAACGGAATCAGCATCTTTTTCTTCGTCACCTTTTTTCTTTTCGCCTTCTTGTTCCTTTTCGCCTCCTTTTTTCTTTTCGTCTTTTTCATCCCTCACGTATATTGAACTTTTTCCATTGGCTTTCTTTGTTGTACCAAACATTGCATTGACACTTCCATCATTTGGAAATAATGTATTGTATATTTCCATGCCACGTTGACCGATGAGCCACAAAAATGTTGCAATTTTTGTCGTTTCAGATTCCTTCATTTTATTATTTGCAATGAGGTAAATCATGAATGTTTGTTTCCATCGGGGCCATTCTTTTGGTAAATCTGAACAATCCAATGCTTGTGGCAACCGCAAATCCATGATCTCACAATGTAATTTTATATTGCGTCACTTTTTATAATGAACAATTTGTACTTTATTTTATTCAATTTACAATCAAACTGCGTTTTATAATTAAAATAAATTCACACTGAATATTATTTATGTATGTATGTTAAATAATAAAATTATTAATTTAAACTTATCCCACTTCTGACACCATGTTTTATGTTCTAGAAAATAAAGAGATTAACTGTTGTGTGTTGTGTATATGTCTTTATTCTTTGGCATCTGGTAATGGACTAAAACTTATTTGCTAATACAATTATGAATCTGCTTATGCAGGGATGTATACTTTCTTATTACAACAGGGATGTATAGTGTATACTTTCTCATTACAGTAACAACTGTTAATGGCATACCTTCTCCTGTGTTGATAGTTGACAAATCCTCTTTAACGGACAATATTTCAATACCAAATCCTTCAATTTCAAAAAAAATGTTAAAAGAAAGGAAGGGACATGACCACCTGTCCTGACAACGCAGGACCGGCTCCTAAGTAATCTTTAAAAAAATCGGCCATGATAAGTTGTGAAGTAAGCGCTACTTCAATAACTGTGTTCGAACCCAGCATTGAATCACCCCAAAATAATGAGCCATTAAATAATGATATTTTAGCCCCCTCAGAACCCACTGTAGATATTTCACTTGTGTCTGTGACAGAACAGCTGGAGTTAGCTCCATCCCAGGAGCCCGTCGTTATGCACCCAAAACTCTATCATCAGTTCCAAAGCCTAGGGCCATATTTGTTTCTCGTCTCTTACCCGATACTAAGCCAGGAAACTTATTGGATCATTTGGTTGCTACTAAAGCTATTGTAAATTCATCATGCGTCAAACGTTCCAAAATTAGTAAACCGAACAGTTTCGTAGCATCCTTCGAAATTATTGCTCCCAGTTCTCTCTTTGAACTCATATGTAGTAGGTCCTGGCCTCCTAATACTTTGGTAAAAGAATTTATAGCCCCCTTGAGAAAGAAATCTGACCTAAATTCAGCTTCTAGTTTAAGTTAAAAAACTGTTCAGATTCTGCATCTACTACCAAAATGTAGGAGGTCTTCGTAGCATAACTACCAAGCCTTATAAACTTTTCCTAGCTTTGCCATACGATCTTTTCGCCCTGACTGAGGCTTGGCTTAATGCCTCAATATTAGACACGGAACTTTTTGATAACGAGTTCTTAGTGTACCGAAAGGATCGTCATGTAAACGGTGATTTTTTAAGAGCTTGGTTTTTCAAAATTCAAAAAAACAGAAATTTGTAAAAAGTGAACGAAATTTTTATTTGGATCGATATTTCAATTTCTGCCATTTACTTTTTAAAAATAATTTCACTGAAATGTTGCCCGAGGCTACGCTTTAGGTGGTCCATTCTGAAGGTCCAATTTTGGCAAACTTTTTCACACATTTCGGCCGGAATCTCACCAATGACTCGTTCAATGTTGGCTTCCAAGGCAGCAATCGTGTTTGGCTTGTCCCCATAGACAATAGACTTAACATATCCCCACAAAAAATAGTCTAACGGGGTCAAATCACATGATCTTGGTGGCCAATTGACTGCGCCAAAACGTGAGATCAACTGCTCACCAAATTCGCCTCTCAATTGATGCATGGTTTTGCGTGCAGTGTGGCATGTGGCACCGTCCTGTTGGAAACACATGTCGACCGTAACCCTGCGGCCTTCATCGTCCTTGAAGAAGTACGGCCCAATGATGCCGCCTGCCCATAAACCGCACCAAACAGTGCATTTTTCGAGATGCATTGGTAGCTGCTGAATTGCCTCTGGCTGCTCTTCACTCCAAATACGGCAATTCTGCTTATTCACGTATCCATTTAGACAAAAATGAGCCTCGTCGCTGAAACGGACGTAGCTTGCGAAACACATTTTTCACAGAGCACGAATTTTGATAATAAATTTCAATAATTTGAAAACGTTGTTCAGGCGTAAGTCTATTCATGATGAAATGGCAAACAATACTGAATCGAAATGTCAAATGTTCGTGGAATTTGTCATGTGTGATCTGTCAAAAATATAAACGTCAAAAACCAAGTAGCAAAAAAATCACCTGTTAGATATTACAAATTCAGTTGTTGGCGGGGTACTTATTTCTGTAAGAAGTAATTTCTGCTCAACACAAATAGTCTTCCTATTCAATCTGACAATTGAACTGTTGTGCGTCAAAATAACTAAGGAATCTTTAGTCTTATTTGTTTTAAATGTTTATATTCCACCTAAAAGTCCTGTGTCAGTATACACTCAACTCTCTTTAGCACTCGACTTTATTTTTAGCCTACCTAGCCTGGACAGCTATATCCTTCTATAAGGGGATTTTAATCTTCCTCACATTGAATGGGTTCCCTCTGATGACGAATCCTATTTTGAAGCTCCCACAAGTTCATCCAAACAGGAGCTCCAAATGTTGGATAATATTTTCTCTACAAATGTACATCAAGTTAGCTCTATACAAAATTTTAGAAATAGACAACGTGACCTCGTTTTCTCATCTGCTTTATCTAACATAGATCGTTATCACCCGCCTCTTGACATTTTTCTTGACTTTAGTGGTCACTTACTAGAAAATAGTAATCCTCATGACTGCTCCAATACTTCTGACTTTCGCAAAGTTGATTTTCAACAGCTCTTGGATAGTTTAATAAATTCCGGTATAGAACATTTACCGATTTCTAATGATCTTGACTCAACTATCTCAAGCTTCTATTCTATTTTGATGAGATGCGTTAATGAAACAGTTCCAAAAAAAGATCTATTCCTCTAATTCTTCTTGTCATCCTTGGTTCACAAAAGAACTGAAATGTATCCGAAATAAAAGAAATAAGGCTTGGAAAAAATACACTGGTTCATGACGGTAGAGAATCAAGTAGTTTACATTTCCCTTTTTGAAGAATTCAAAAAACTCTCTTTCGAACTCTATAGCGGATATCTGGAAACCATGGGGCGTTCTTGAAAATTAGACCCGAAAAACTTCTAGAAATTTATAAATTCTAAACAGAAATGCGACGGGTATCCAGTTAATCTCATGTATAGTGACGTAATCTTGAGTACAACTTGTGAAATCTGTGAGGGATTTGCAAGTAATTTTAGACAATCCTTCTTTGATTCACCTGTAGTTGTTGACGAAAACTATTTTCAATTTTTACTCAGGTATCATTTAACAATATTACAATAGATCGTGAAAAAGTTTTGAGCCTTTTGTCGCATTTAAAAGAGGACCATTCTATTGGACCTGATGGAATACCACCTGCTGTATTAAAAAAATGTAGGTCCATTTTAGCTCTTCCTCTGAGAAATATTTTTGAACTATCTTTGAAATTAGGTAAATTTCCTTCAGTGTGGAAGAATGCATTTATAACGCCAGTATTTAAAAAGGGAGTCAGAACCAATATTATCAACTATAGACCAATTTCTAAACTTTCTTGCATTCCAAAGTTGTATGTGATAGTTTGAAATTTATATGTAAAAATATTATCTGCAACCAACAACATGGTTTTATGCAGAAACGTTTTACTGTTACTAATCTAGTTGTATTTTTGAATAAATGTTTAAACTCCCTAGAAAGCGGTCAAGAAGTTGATTGTGTATACACAGACTTTTCGAAAGCTTTTGATCAATTATGTCATGAGATTATCAAGTTTAAACTTAATTCATAGGGGGTTCCTCCATCTTTCATCAAGTGAATATCCTCGTATCTTGGAGATAGGTTATATCAAGGAAAATTCAGAAATTCTTACTCAAGACCCTTTATTGCCAAATCAGGTGTTCCGCAGGGAAACCATCTTGGACCATTGCTCTTTACATTGGCTATTAATGATGCTCCTCTTTGGGTACGCAATAGCGAAATTCTTATCTTTGCATACGATATGAAGATTTATAAAAATATATCATCTCCAAAGGATCGAACTCTATTGCAGGAGGATATTAACCACTTTGCCTTGTGGTGTGAAAAGAACAGTTTGAATCTTAACCCGGCAAAATGTCAAACAATGACATTTTCGAAAAAACGTTCTCCTTCTTCTCAAGAAGAGAAGAAATAACAATGATTTGGTATTCTTCCACCAAATAATAACTGGCGTGACAGATGCACCAGACCTACTATGTTCAGTTTATTTTAATTATAGGGGAGGAGGTTATAATCTCCGTGGCCTCGACTTGATTAAAGCCCCAACACATAGGACCAACTATGGGATGCATGAGCCCTTGAAACGTATGGGTAGACTTTTAATTTTTAATTCAAACATTCTTGATTTAAATATCAGTAAAATTAAATTAAAGAATATACTCAAAACCAGTGCTCCCCGCTCCTAAATGTTTTTTGTTTCACATTATGTTCTTGTTTTGTTTTTGACGTAATATTATTTGTTTGTATTTTCCTTTTGTACTTGTGGAAGTGTTATTTGTAATAGAGATTGCCTGCTAACATCTAACACTGCACTAAATGATGAGCCTTTGGTATAACACAGTTATCTGTGTTGGCAAACCATTGGTCGGAAGACGGACCTTGCTATAAGCTCTCTTCGGCCAATTCTGATAGTGTGAAAAAAAATATTTTATAAATGTTTGTTTTTTTCAGAACTTTACTTCACACATACTTCACTTCTAAAATAAAGTTTCATATTTTCTATCATATGTCAAGAAAATTTTCTTCCAATTTTTCTACCAATTTTTTATTTTCTAAAGCCTTCCAACCTTGTAAACAGACGTCGTAGATACGTCGAATTGAACAACAGGCGGTAGATGGCGTTTTTTCTAACAAAATTTACTTCAGCGGCGAAGCACATTTCTCGCTCGGTGGGTGTTACTAAACAAAATTGTCGTATTTGGTGTTCCGAGAATCCTCTAGTAATTGAAGAGAGGCCAATACATCCACAAAAAGTCACTGTTTGGGGCGCCCATGGGTCCGGAGGTGTGATTGGATCTTACTTCTTCGAAAACGACGATGGAACGACTGTCACCGTCAATTCGGAGCATTATGGTTATATGATAACCGACTTTTTTGCCTGCTATTGAAGAATACGACTTGGAGAATATGTCGTTTCAAAAAGCCGGTTCCACATGCTACACAACTCGAGCTAATATGGCTTTATTGCAAGAGACATTTCCTGGCCGCGTAATTTCTCGTCGTGGCGATATCAACTGGCTACCAAGATCATGCGATTTGACACCGCTGGACTTTTTTTTGTGGAGCTACGCGAAAGACCGTGTTAATGCAGGTAAACCTTTAACTCTTGAGCACTTGAAAACCAACATTCGTTAAGTTATCGCTGAGATACCGCCCAATATGTGTTAAAAAGTGGTCGAAAATTACCTCAAAAGAGTCGATGCTTGCAAAAATTCGCGTGGTAGTCATTTAAACGATGTAGTGTTTCACACATAATGTCAACTTTCAAACTTTATAATAAAAAAGAAATATCGTGAAAAAAAGTATTTTATGTGTTTAATTTACGTTTACTTTTGAAACCGCAAATGGATAACCTATTATAACGGAATAGAAGATAAAATGGGCTATTAACTCCTTCTCTCCTTACAAGTCACTGGGGCTTGATGGGATCTTTCAAGTGATGCTTCAAAATGTGAAGTCTTACATCATTTGTGCTAAAGACATTTGAAAGTCTAAAGGACATTTACATACGTAGCAAGCTAAACCCGGAAGTTATTTCCCCTACATGCATACACGAAAGGTAAAAGTGTAGAAACAGCTCTCCACTGCATTGTTAGCAAAATAGAAAAAAACACTTCATGACAAGGAATACACACTCGCTACTTTTCTAGATATTGAAGGAGCTTTTAACAATGTTAAAGGTAGCGCAGTGAAACATTTTTTTTGGAGGGTTGGTGTAAAACGTTCAGCAGGCTCTATGAGGACCGAGAAAAGCGTGCTCATAGGAGTGTGAGGTTCTTACTGCACTAAAAACACTTCCTCCTCCCGATTGCAACTAAGATGTAACTTATCTAGCAATTTATTTGTAATGAATTTAATTATCGTGCTGCAGGTAAGTATCCGGTGATAGTTCCTGCTTATACCGCGATTTTAAAGCAGATTCTCGTTTATTGTACCAGATCGGAAGGCTTAGTCCTTCGCAGGCGGCGTACTAAATTCGTCTCGTCGTTTATTTCGATTATAGTACTATTACAGGATTGACTTTTGATCGGTCAAAGTGATATTGCGTTTTATAAATAGCTCTGCAAAAAAAGTCTTAAATTTAAAAACAGTGCACGAAAAAATACAAAAACCGGCCCAAATAACGTCTTGGTTGTCAATTTTACCTTCCCAGTAAAAATTTGGTGCAAGTCTTACCAATTAAGATAAATAGATTCTAATTTAGTTTTAATACTAAACCTAACCTCAATAAATGCATAAGAGAGATCTGCTGGAAATCTCTCCCGACCAGCATAGAGAAGATAAACGTAGAACCTTTTTAGTAATGGAATCTAAGTCAACACCCGAACATGCCGAAAATACGAATGAATCATCTTCAGTACTTTCCATCGAAAGTTTTAAACAAATTTTGGAAGAAAGCAATAGGAAACTTGTCAGCGAACTTGGTTCAAAAGCCGATCTACAAGCAACTTGCACAGAAATTTAAAAATTAAGTACGATGAAATTTCTGCTAAAGTTGTTCAACTTGAGCAGACAAATAATGTCTTAGAAGATCAAATGGAGATATTATTGAAAAAAGGCTTGGAGTCGAATGTCATCGTGCACCTGCCCATTGAAGCTAACGGCGGCGACATGATAGAAAAAGCTAAATCCCTATGCGCGGACTTGCTGGATACTGTTGATGCAATGGCTGAGATAGATCATGTTCATTTGGTATCCAATCCTAAAGCACGTACTGGGATGATTGTAGTAAAAATGATATCACAGAATGCTGCTTGGGCAATACTTCAAAACATCAGGAAGCTTAAAAACACTGAATTCCACATCCATAAAAATCTCCCGTACAACACGCGGCGTAGAAAGAGTAGACTTCTCCGAATTGCAAAATTTCTTCGATGTAGATTCCCTCAAGTGAAAACCCAGCTTAGAGATGATAAGATTTTTATTGGTAACAATGTTTTTACATAGGATTTAGCTAAAGACGACTTAAACTGCGGAATTTATGATCCACTGGAGGTACTCCGTAACATTTTTGGCGATAGCATGTTGTTCTCTTCACTTCAAATTTGTTTGGCCGAAATAGAACAAGGATCAAAAGGAGAAATTTACGGGTATGTTCAAGGAATATAAGCTTAAATTGGTTCCAGCAGTTAAATCAAATACGTTTGGGAGAGGTAGTGGCGGAAAATTACTTGGATATTGTGAGAGTTTTGCAGGAGTTGTGAATTTTAAAATCTTTGAAGAAATGGATGTTTTGAGAGTAAAAGGCAATGACTCAGACATTTTCATCTTACCGATTTACCATAACTGTAACCACTTGCAAAGGGATTATGAACAACTATGTGACGCAATATTGGATTTGGGGTCAATGGATTTACTTCTTGTTGGCGACTTTAACGCAAGGGTTGGTTTGTCGCAAAATAATTTCGTAAGTGGGCTCACGTCAACCATGCTTAATGAAAACCGGAAATCGAAAGATGAAGTTTGTGATGCAAAAGGCGCTAAAATTCTTGAAGTTGCTAACGCTTTAGATGCAATGATTTTAGATGGAAGTTGCAAAGGAGATTCGAATGGAGAATATACATTTATTCGAGGAACGACATGCTCAGTTATTGATTATTGCTTTATGTCTGGGAAGTGGAACTCAATTCTAAGTAATTTTAGAGTGACTGCACAGACTTTCTCAGACCACATGCCTTTTGAGATTTCATGTAAAATGGCGGAAACAGGGGCACAGTCATAACAAAGGATATAAGCCTGTTGCCAAAATTGTTGTGGAGAAACAGATTTCAGACAGAGTACCAGCAAAATTTAAACAAAGAACTTGCTAATCGAAGATTAGAAAACAAACCGCTACGTATGGACGACTTTACTAAAATAATAGTAGAAGCTGTCCCAATAAGTAAAACAAGTGCTAGGAAGGATAGTTTCAAGCAAAACTGGTTTGATGGTGAGTGCATTAAAGTTAGAAAAAAAGCCTTTTCATTTTTAAGACTCCTGAGGAATCACAACACTACGTTCTTCAAAGCTATGTGTGAATCAGCTAATAGAGAGTTCAAACAGTTATGTACGGAAAAAAGAAAACATTTTGAGCATCAAACTGTGGCCATTTTAAATACGACCAGATCTTCAGCGGAAATTCGGAAAGCCGAGGAAACCATCAATGGGAGAACTAATCAAATTTCAACAGCCCTGCAAGCCCCAGAACTTCGGGGTCATTTCAAAAAACTGCTCAACACCCCGTAATTTTCACCATTGTTGCACTACGCAGCCCCATGTTTTATTGACGAGTTGTTGGATGCTCCATTCACAGTTTGTGAGGTGCAAAATATAATCGATAAGTCTAAAACCGGAAAAGCTCCAGGAGACGATCGAGTACCAGTTGAGTTTTTTTAAGAATTGGTCAAATGAATTCCTGTCCGCATTAATAACTGAGTTCAAAAGAATTTTCGAGTCAGCAAGTGTTCCAGTAAGTTTCAGGAGAACAATTATATTCCCACTACATAAAAAAGGAAGCTGTGAGAACCCTGAAAACTATCGATGCATATCGTTCTTGAACACTTCTGCTAAATTGTTTAGTGCACTGATTTTCAACAGGCTCACACATTGGATTGATAATAAGAGAATATTGAATGAATTTCAAGCTGGATTTCGGAAGAACTATTCGACGCTGGATCAAATCTTCACTTTGATGAATATTGCAGAGAGCTTCAAAAGAAGGAGTAAGAAGCTTTATGCTTTCTTTGTTGACTTTCGTGCTGATTTTGATTCAATTTCTCGGGAAGCTCTTTTTCACAAGCTGTATAGATGTGGAATCTCAAGCAAAGTTGTTAGCTTAGTAAAAGCAATGTACGAAAATAACGTGGCATAGGTTTGGGATGGTGAACACGTTTCTGAAGAATTTAGAACACTTATGGGAGTCAAGCAGGGATGCGTCTTGAGCACGTTGCTTTTCATCATATTTATAAATGATATCCTTGAGACTATTGGAGCAGGAAAACAGTTTGGAAGTTTGAAAATTCCTGGTTTAATTTTTGTAGACGATATAGTTTTCCTCTCCGAATCTGTTACAGGAATGCAGTTTATGATAAACTGACTTGAGAGTTACTGCAATCTCTGAAATCTAAAAGTTAATTTAGATAAATCCAAAATGATGGTCTTCAGAGATGGTGGTGGTAGATATGCCCGCAAGGAAAAATGGACTTAGAAAGGTGAACTTGTGGGTATAGTTCGTGAGTATAAGTTCCTTGGAATATCAATCACAGCGAATCTTAGTATGAAAAAACACTTCCAGCACAAGCTAGGTGAAGCAAAAAGAGCTGTTTCTTCTATTTGGGGTCGATGCTTTAGTAACTGATATATTGAACATCGTTCAAAAATAAAGTTATTTCGTGCCACCGCTGCTGCTATATTGTTTTATGGTTGTCAAGTTTGGAGTTATAGCCAAATGGAAGCTGTTGAAAGGCTTTTGAGATATTTTCTGAAACGAATTTTTGGCTTACCAACAAGCACACCAAATTATATGATTCATCTTGAAACAAAAGTATCACATTCTTTGTAGACACTCTTAAGATGCATTTTGAGTATATAATTAAAGTGTTGGAGATGGACGATAGGAGGCTGCCCAAACAAGTTTTTGAACATGTGTTAGCTAGGAGAGGACAACTTGTTGAAATATGGGAAGAGCTGTGGTTGGATATAGCACATTCCGAGAGCATTTAGGGTGATATGAGCCCTGCGGATTTAAGGAGCGTGTTTAATGCAATATTGCAGAAAGTAAGCCACTTTGCCTATGAAAGATGTCTAATGGATGCACAATCTTCCCAATATAGAATCTTGTACAGCCAACTCAACTTTGACCTTCGGGAAAATACTTATTTGCAGAATCGCTTTACTCTGAACATGATAAATGTAATTTTTAAAAAAAGAGGAGAAATATTAAAGTTAAATTAATCCCACATCGAGCAGACCTGTCAATTCTGTGTGATCTATGCAATCTTAGGGAGAGGGAGGATGTATTTCACTTTATTGCAAGATGCCCAATCTTAAATGAGTTCCGTATGAGGTACTTTGGTGTTAATTCATTGGATATGAACGAAGTGTTGAGCATTCTGAACGATAATCTTGGGTGGGAAATTCTATACAAATATACATCAACTGCACTAAGCTACACACACCGTATCATTGAGGGAGACTTTTAATAAAACGAAATTATGTATTATGATAATAAAATAAAACAAATGTCAATCTGGTAGACGGCCTCTGGCCACACCATATAAAACTTAGTATAACCAATTGTTATAATTTATTTTCAAATATTGAATGAAATAAAGTTTCTGTCAACTAAACTAGTACTATTACAGTGTTATAATAGCCGTTTTCTATGATTTCGGGCAAAATTTTTTATTTCATTGCGAACCGTGGGAATCCCGAGATCTCTATGGAGATCTGCGTTTCCAATGCACCAAGGTGCGCTTACAAACGATCTTAGGAGTTTATTTTCAAATGTTTGTAAGCTATTTAAATTTGAATCTCGCGTGCAACCCCAGAATTGTATACCGTAAGTCCAGACAGGCTTAAACACCTGCGTGTATAAAATTAGCTTGATTTCGATAATGAGCTTAGAGTGTTTCCCGAGCAACCAGTACATATCTCTTAGTTTGTTATTGAACTCTTCGCATTTCTTTTTAACATGCGGTTTCTATTTTAATTTCGCGTCTAGAGTCATTCCGAGATATTTTTTTTCATAAGCAAACGGAACTTGAACCGTATTAACAAATACCGGTAATCTATTAATTTGTTTATACGTAAAATCTACATGGACTGATTTTACTTCGTTAAGCGATATCCGCCATGTTTTTGTCCATTCATTGACATTATTCAGAGCCTTTTGTAATCTATTCGTAGCATCATTTATCGTTTGGCTCAATGCTAGTATTGCAGTGTCGTCAGCAAACGTGGCTAGGATAGTGTCTTCTGTTTGAGTTATATCACGTGTAAATAATAGGCACAATATTGGAACTAAGACACTTCCATGTGGTACCCCAGCCACTATATTTTTGAGATCTGAGTAATCGTTTGCATGTCTTACTCTAAAAATTCGATTCTCTAGATATGCTTATAGAAGCGTATAAAGTGCTTCAGGCAGAATTTGTCTTAATTTAAAATTTAGGCCTTCGTGCCACACCTTATCAAAAGCTTGCGACATGTCTAGGAAGACTGCCGAACAAATTTTATTTTCTTCAAGAGTTTTCTCAATGACGTCAGTGATCCTCTGCACTTGGTCAATGGTCGAATGCTTCCTTCTAAATAAGAACTGATGTTCAGGTACTAGGCGCTTTTCTTCAATTATTGGCTGCAGGCGCAGAAATAATATTCTTTCAAAGACCTTAGATATTACGGGCAGAAGCGAAATGGGACTATAAGATTTCTTATCATGTGATGGTTTTCCTGGTTTGAGAACCATTATAACTTCCGCAACCTTCTATTGGCTCGGAAAGTACTTTAGCCTTAGAGTGGCATTTATTATATAAAGAAGCTTAATGAACCCTTTACGAGGAAGCATTTTGAGAACTTCTGCCGTAATTAAGTCATATCCCAGAGCTTTCTTATTTCTCTACTTAATTCGGCAAGGGTAACATTTCTTGTGATGTAATTTTCGCTTAAGTTAGAACGTATATTTAAATGTTCGTTCTGTCCTTGTCCATCGAAAGGTTTAAATGTGTTCTCCGCGAAAACTTTTGCTTTCTCCTTGTCGCTTTTTGCCCATTCGTTTTGATCATTTTAATCGGAGGCGCTGAGAGCGAGCTTTGGTTTCTTTGTTACTTTGACAGCTTTCCACAGTGAGTAGTTTGATTGTTTTCCTGCTGTCAAGCTATCAAAATAATTTCCAACTTCGGAATTTTTTAATTCTTCTATCGTCTTTTTTAGCAAATTTCACGAGCGATTTAAATTTACCTTGTGTTGAGGAGCTCGAGTTTGTTGCCTTTTCTTACGTGCTTTTCGTTTCTCTTTTACTAAATGTTTTATTTCCTGCGGATAATTTAGTCTTTTAAACCGCGGCATTTCTCTTTGGTACGGGGTGTTGTTCCATGCGGCTTGTTGTACGATATTGATGAAGTTATCTACTGCGTCTGCAAGTTCGAGAGGCGTTTGTAGTGATACCCTTAATTCAACGTTATCCTCTATACCTTTCTTAAAACCTTCCCAGTTGGATTTCCCATTGGTTAACGTGGGTGGTTTTTCATTTTGAACAAGATTTTCGCTCATAGTGATAATAACAGCAGAATGATCTGAGAAAAGATCAAAGCTTTATATTATGCTAATTTTATGTGACGGTATTCCTTTGACCACAAAAAAATAAATAAGGTCAGGTATGTTCGATGGATCAGTCGGCCAGAAGTCGGGTTGCCAGTCGAATGAAAATCGCAATTATTTTCCATTCCCACTTCGCAGAGCATTCGACCCTTTTTAGAAATACCTCTAGATCCCAAGAACTGTGCTTCGCATTAAAGTCACCACCAAGGATACAATTTTGTTTAAGTAACTTTAGCACGTTGATAAATTCATTCTTTTCAATTTTACATCGTGGAGGACAGTATTTGGAAGTTACATTCAGTACAACATTTTGAGTTCTAACCTGTACACAGATTAATTGCATTGATTCTCTCTCTATTTTCGGGCTTATCGTGTGTTTGATGCATTCTTTTATAAATAAAGATGCCCCACCTCTTGCTTTGTTCGACGGATGAGTTGCGTGGTATTCTAAGTATCCATTGATCTTACTAAATATTTGATTGTTTCTTGACATGCGTTTCCGATAACAAACAAATATCAATATCTTTCTCATGCATAAACATTTCTAGTTCTCCAAGTTTTTGCCATAATCCGTTGGCATTCCAAGTAATTATTTCGAGCTTTTCCATCATGTTTTTCTTTTTGTAGGGCGTTTTAGCCGAAAATTTTTTTCGAGTTTAGTTAGCCTATTAAATGTAAGTTTATTTGTACCACATTTTTTCCTTAATTTTCGAAAGGAATATGCTTAAGACGTTCGTGAGTGGGTCACCAGCAGTATCTTTTTGTAAAGGTATGTTTTTAGCCGTTATTTGTTCATATGTGTTTACACTACCTTTCTTTGGTGTGTGCTCTGGTTTGCTCTTAGGGGTCTTAAGAACTTGCTTTTCTACAATCAATTCTTTGTGACTGCGTAAATTTTGATCGCCGTTTTTGTTATTTTTGTTTACTACTTCGCAGCGTCTATAGTTCGCCCGATGACTTTTATTACCATTTATGCACATTGTTGCACTTTTGCTATCTGAAGTGCAGTATTTAGTAAGATGATTTCCGGCGCACTTTACACACCTAGGTTCTTTTTTGCAATACGCTTGCGTGTGATTGAATTCATGACAGCGTTTTAATCAGTCCTGAATTCTTTCATAAAGGTTCGATCTTAACAACAATGTAAATATCGTCTATTTTCTCCGCCTTATCAAAAGAAAGAATAACTAGTGGAAGACCACGATGTTGCGCTATCTTTTTTTTTGTGTTTCTCTTTTGACGATGTTCACAGCATCTAAGGTTTTATAGTTCCTCTTTAGATCGTTAATGATTTCGTCTTTTGGACATGATGGGTGCAAGCCTATTGCTAAAACTCGTTAAGGTCTTTCCGACTTATTGTCATTAGTGTACCATTCTACTTATTGTTCGTTTAGTTTTCGCGACAGGAGACGATAACTGTCAGGACCTTTGACGCAAACTTTCCATTTGTTGATATTAAGTAAAATAACTTTAAAGTCTGATGGTGTTAACGCCTTTAAGATAGTCTTCCGCCGATTATACTCCGCAATACCGACAACATTAATTGGTGGCGGAGGCCCTATTTTAATAGGTTTTTCTTTAATATTGGCATCTTTTGGTGATGCAATTTTTTCAGGAATACAGGCGCCATCAGGTCAGGATCCAACCTTGCGTTTTTTACTCGTCCTTTTGTTTGAGGACTTATCTGTTTCGCGAGCTAGCTCTTCTTCATCAGTCTCATAAATGGCATTTTTCGCTTGTGATGAACCAGCCTTCGAGTCATTGTGGTGTTTATTCTTCAGCACCCCATTTTCCTTACGAATAAGATCACCTTCTTTCTGTAACTCCTGATAAAGTTTTACTAATTCATCAAGTTTTTGACGAAGTTCATTATTATCTTTCTCAAGAATTTCTGTTTTCATTGAGTCCTTTTTTACTCGCGCATCTGGTGTTACCGGCGAACTCTTCTTACCGTTGTTACTCGATTGGGATGTAGGTGATCGAGCAACCCTTGCTTTTTTTAAGAAGGGATTTATTGAATGCAATAATTGGCTCTCCCAGAATCCGTAGAGCCGACCTTCGAACAGGGTGGATTTAGCAGTGAACCTGGATTGCCACCTGGGGTAATGTATCTATTTGTTTAACTCATTGCATATTTATGTATACGTTCAGTTTCAGTATACGGCGGTTGGATTTTAGTCGCCTCTAACGACAGGTATGCCTTACCTCGGGTATATTCTTTTTTGTCCCCCTACCCGAAGGGGGATTTAATGAATTTGAGATAGCTTCATGTTAGGGAGAAACGATTGCATTTTGTTTTAAGCTCCGAAAAAATGCATTTTCAGAGCTTTTCAAGTATAGGATAATTTAATTTCCTATGAAGTTCTTTGAAAGGTGTACATTGTAAGAAAATATACAAAACGGGTTTTATAAGCAATATCGGCAGTTAATGGTCAAAATTCTAATAAAAAGTGATGTTTGACAGTATGTTTGACGAATGTGAACCAATATAGACATACCTTAACTCCTCCATCCCAACCACAACCCAATCTACACACAGTTTATTTTTAGTTGCTGGGCAGATACCTATGCAATTTTTTAACTGGAACAATTTTGTCTACCCGCCACCGCATAAGAGTTAAAAATCACAAACTGAAATTGTATGATGTAAATGCAGTCAACCGAGGTGAAATATCGATTACATTACGATCTTTCACTCTAACGATAAGGAGATAAAAAGAGAGGGTATAAATTTTTATTTGACAACGTTGCTTGGGTTCATGGATTAGATAAATAAAAATGGTTTTTGCTTATGCTTTTGAGACCCGAAAACTTGGATTTGTTGGTGAACACCAATTGGAAATCTAAAAAGTTAACTTACGTACGTTGATTTTAAACAATTTCTATGGACCGACATCTGACGTGCAACGACTGATGACATCACTGATATATATGTATCTGCATTATGTGTAGTCGCTGAGGATTTTTTTGTTGGTACGTGTTGTGGATTCTCATTCTGTAGGTAGCTACTTGAGTTCTGTGTGTTCATATATTCAATGAGAAATTGTTTTTTTTTGGTGCTTGTATGATTGCTACTTTTTGTTGGGTGTTTTGTTGATGTTCCTATAAATTTAAAATTAGTGTATATTGTGCTGTATTAATGTGTGTAATGTTTAAGTCGATGGTCTCGTTGTCAAAGCTTCAGTAGGTATTTCGTAGATTTATATAGGTATACGGAGTAGTTTAATGTATGTAATGTAAACCGTCCCTTTCATTTACTCATTGACATTATCAAGAAGCGATTCAAAGTAGTCAGTCGTTAACAAGAAGTCGAAGCAATAAGATCGTTAAAGACGAAATATATTAATTTTGTGATGTGTTTTAATTAGTCAGATATACTGTGCACTCAGTTTATTTTATCATGACAATATCAGAAACGGGATCAAGAGCATGATAAAGATAAAAACAAAAACAAAATCAGATACATTCTTAGAGAATTGATAAGTCGGTAGTAAAAAAATGAATTTCACGACGCTTAGAGATTTTACCGTGAAAGAGTTAAAAGAAATTTTGAGACAGTTAATCGAAACGACGGGTAGCAAGAATGAATTGATATCATGTCTGGACAAAGTCGAGTTCGCGGAACTAGAGAAGGTAGCTGAATCAATTACACCCAGCGAAGATGACGAGGTAACAGATCGTGAGGTTGAGGTAGGTAAATTAAGAGACGACACCTGGCAACGCTTCATCGGTAATTGGAATTGCTGACCCAACAACTTACTACCGCCATCGGTCTAACGTCCCAAAGTCATTATGAGAACGCTTGGCTGACGAAGGAGATCAACGCTATAACATTTGCACAGGACAGTTCCAGTTCAGATGGAGTACGTGCCAATCCAGTCACTCGTTCGAAAAATAATTTAACGGATTTGGGGAGCAACATGTGTACACAAGCTCAATCCGTCGGTATGTTGACGACACAAATACAAACACATTTTTTTTTTTTTATAATCTACACGCCCTCAAAGGATTATGAATACTCTTTAAATGTTTCAACACAGCGCGGGCGTGAGAGTGAGGTTAAGGAAGAGAAAGAATGATAGGAAAGATGTGTGGCGCGATACTCGGAGACTGTAGGTGGTTGTTGTCTCAGATTTTATCTCCAGGGATGGCGGCTGAACTAATGCGGAGAAATTTCCGTGTCTTATTTATCGATGTCCCTTATAATTCGAATTCATTTTTTTATTATTTGTCATATTTTATCGGTATACTAGTTTTACCCAATCACATGTTGTTAGTTCTATGCCTAAACAGCATGTAATTAGTAAACCAGCAACTCATTCTATGACATTTATTTTTAGAATTGGTTTTTAATGGGAAAATAAGAAGACATAGACTACGGCAGGGATCGAACCTGTAACCATGAGGTTGACAGGCGAACACACAACTATCGCGCCACGGCCACCCCCAAATGGAGTCAAATACATTGCAAAAACCATTCCCTGGAGCATTAAGTAGCTATCGCTAAGCTGGTTGATGTATTATACCATCAAGCTATAGCGGACGGGTACATTACATTATTCGGCTTCGCTAACGCTAACACGTAACAGTAATACAACCAACGTTCTGTCTAACGAAACTATATCCGTCCTTCAATCATCAATTGGGATAAACAGACGTGAGAATGATGTGATCGCATTCGAGAGAGAGAAGACAATAATCAAAACAACGAACAGATAGTAAATTGATCGGAGTTGCCAGTAGGGCAAAATAATAATATTCGCGAACTGTTATACGTTTTACCAGATATTGATCCGTGCAATGGAAATCTGTCGTCGGAACAATTTATCGAAGGTGTTGACTAATTAATTAAAAAACGCATATCAATGGTCAGAAATTTCGGTTTTGTTTGCAGTGCAAACCAAGATGAGACGTGCCGCAAAAATGTGGATTGATTCCCAAAACGTCAGATTTTTTAACCGCATTTTTCTTAGATTTTCCGTGTTTTAAATGAAGCCGATATTCATAGGCAAATGATGCAGATGCGCATAATGAGATGTGAAACATAAGTTGAATTCTACCATATAGTACTGTCTATCGGTCGTCGCGGGTGTCTTGATGATAATCCAATTATAAGCTATGTAATAAATGGAATTCAAGATCATGATTGCGTAGAATGCTTTTGGTCCACTCATTCCATAAATGACTCATTCCATAAACGACAGGCAACATTGAAAGAAATCTACATCAAAGACATGAAATGCTTAGCTTTAATCGATTCTGGCAGTAGTTTTTCGTTAGGAAGGAAGCCGAGTTCAAGTGGGCAGCTGATTGTGACGGTGCATTTCGACAGCTAGGGAAGATACTTATTCAGGAATCAGTGTTGAAAATCTACGATGTGCGCAATGATCGCCAAATTCATGCCGATGCTAGAAGCGTAGGTCTAGTAGCAGTACTTCTGCAGAAGGGCGCACATGAAGATTGAGAAGATGAGCTGGAAGTTATGGCCGTAGTCGAAGCCTGTGAACGATTTCTTATATATGTGGTTGGAAAGCACTTCACAAGTCACCGATTGTTCCGCCATTTCAAGCTTAAAGTCGACCAAGCTTCATAGTCCACGAATAGCTCGCTGGTTTTTGAAACTACTTGAATATGATTTTATACATCGACCTGGGGAATCTATGAAGTATGTGGATCCGATGAGCCGTGCTCCAGTAGAAGCTTCCCGAGAACCTGAAGACGTTGGCGCTTGACCGTTCAATCCTCCGCAAATGAATGGTTATGGACGATGCAAAAGCAAGACCCGAAATTACTGCAAATAATGGAAATAATGAAAGGAAATATGAAATTAAATCCAACCGCCTTTTTAAGAAGAATGATGAAAGCAAACTTGCTGGTGATTCCTCGTAGTGTGAGATGGCGAGTCGTCAAACTATGCCATGATGATATTGGACACCCTGGTGTTGATGGAACTATGAAACGAATCGCTCAACATTTTTGGTTTCCCAGTAACTTCGTGAAGAGATTTATAAAGTCATGCATTTAATGCTGTTTCACTCGTGAACCGAATCCAAAAGAATGTCAACTGTATGGAATGGACATTCCTAAAACGCCCTTTGAAATATTACATCTGGATCATTTGGGACCGTTTATTAGAAGTCGTCGAGGAAACGAATACATTCTTGTTGTAGTAGATGCGTTAACAAGATACTCTATTCTTGTTGCAGTGAAGTCAACGAATAACAAACCCGTGATTGAATCTATGAAACAACTGACGCTGAACTTTGGTGCACATAAAATTATAGTCACCGATCGAGGAACAGCCTTCACATCTGCTATGTTTGTAGATTAAAGTAGCCGTGAGAACTCCAAGAGCAAATGGGCTTACCGAACCAGTAAACCAAAATATTTTAGTGTATCTCAGGACCAGTGGCGAGGTGTCATTATATTCATTTCGTTTATGAACGCCTAACTTTTGGTCATATTTTACACATTCTTTCATCAGCCTAACCACCCGCATAATTGCTTATCTTGCCCCCTAATTTGAGTTAATTTTGCACAATCTTTCCCAGTTTTCAACTCGTGCAACTCTTGTATGTCCTCAATTTAAATCTAAACAAAACAAATCACTGGTAGCAACACCAACATTCTCTCTCATTTAATATCAACTCGTTCGCATCAATTGAAACGAAATGGAAGTAGGTACGCACCACATAAAAAAAGCTCTTATTCTTGTTGCGTCCATTTCGTTCACGTTATTCCCCAACGAAATGTATCCACTGAAAGCATCGACACAAACAAGAAAAGTATAGGCGAATAATATGAACCAAGTCGTTCAAATTAGCGGTGAACGAATTCAAGTTGCTCAAAGTTCTTACACATGGATATGGGATGCTTAGACACAAAGTGATAATAATCATGTGCCTACACATATGTATGTGGAATAGTTTTTGTTTGTTGGCCCTATTCTATTGGTGCTGGAAGATTATGAACAAAATGGAAATTTCGTTTAAATTGTCTCGCTATGAATTGAGTTCTTTTTTGAGTGGATAAAGTGATAATAATCATGTGCCTACACATATGTATGTGGGATAGTTTTTGTTTGTTGGCTATATTCTATTGGTGCTAGAAGATTATGAACAAAATGGGAATTTCGTTTAAATTTTCTCGCTATGAATTGAAATCTTTTGTGAGTGGAAGTAGCTTAAAGATTCTCTTGTAAACTATAAATTAAATTTTGGAAGTGCGTTTCGTTTGTTCAAGTAATAATTTTATAATTTGTAGCTTGGATGTGAAATTTAAGATACAAAATGGCATTCAGAATTCACAGTTTTCCCACAAATATTTAAACTATGTAAACTGGCAATTACTTTTCCCCTAACAACTTCATGCATTGAAAGATCTTTTTCAACACATAAAAGAATAAAGACGTATTTGAGAACTACAATTGGCCAGGGTAGGTTATCAGAAATGTCAATGATTACCATCGAAAAAAAACTTTTGCGAGAAAAACGGTTGGAAGATTCTTTCTATCAAAATGTAATAAAAATTTAAAAAAAACAAGACAATTGAACTTGAGTATAAATAATACCAAAACTAATGTAATCTGTAAACTTGAACGACCGTATTTTTTATTCACGCGTAGCCACTGATCAGAAAAATTGGGACTCCGAGCTGCATGGGCTCCAATGGACTATTAATACTAGAATCAACACGACAACAAAGTATTCGCCCCTTGAACTGGTTTATGATTTTCCTTTACGAGATATTGGTGGTAATAACTTCATAGCAGCATAACACAATGACGACATTAACTTTGAGAAACCTCCAACCGCCGTTAGACGAGAGGAAGCTATCGACAATGTCAAGAAAGCACGAGAGAAATGGAAGCTTCTTTTAAATGCTAAATATAAGAAGCGCCACACATATGAAAAAGGAGATCTGGTATTGATCGAGAGTGGGATTCCGAATACAGCCGAATCACGAAAACTCGAAATTAAATACAAAGGGCCATAGATGATAACCAAAGTCCTTCGATTCTACCGATATGTTGTTGAAGACATGGACTGTACGAGATTGACTCAGCGAAGATTTAGTTCGATATCAAACAGTGATGAATTGAAACCATGCTGTGCATTGTACATAAGTTATTAGCAGCACTACACGATGACGACATTAACTTTGAGAAAATTCCAATCGCGCGCCGTTAGACATCGATGGTACCAGATTGAATCAGCAAAGATTCGAAGTAGTCAGTTGTTAACAATAAGTCGAAGCAATAAAATTGTTAAAAATGAAATAATTGTTTTGTGTTTTAATAAGTTAAGATACTCTGTGTACTCGGTTTATTTTATAGTAACATTAGTTTAAAGTGATATAGTTTAGCTTTGAGTGCCCGTAAAGGGCCAGTAAGTAAGATGTAAGGTATTGATGAGTAGGATAGCTTTATAAATGTTTGTCTATCTTTAAGTTTGTTATAAGTTAATGATAAATAAAAGTGAATTAAAAAAAAACATGAACGTAATGTGAGTGCATTTTAAAACTTAATGTGGCTTATGTAATGTGTAGTCTATATCATTGACCGGGAATAAACAAATATTGTATTTGGTAATGTATGCAATAAGACTTGCCCACGTGGAGAAAGTGATACAACACCCTGTCCCAGGCAAGCAGTAATATATGCCTCATCGACCCGTCTTAAAGGACACCAGCACAACAACGAAATTTTGAGTCGTCTCTTCAGCGCATCCTGCCGTACCAAAACAGGTCTTACACTCAACGACACATAAATTATTGGTCTACAATTGCAACCAGAACTCTATCTCGCACTCATACGAATGCGAAGTTATCGATTTGCCTTGAGTGCTGACATTATTAAAATATACCGCCACGGCCGAGTAAACAGGGAACACATGGATTATCGACACATAGTTTGGCAGAATTCACTAAAAGAAGAAATCGAAGATTATCGTACCTTAAGTGTTACATATGGTGTAGCTTCATCTTCCCATCTCGCAGTAAAATCAGTCCAACAAGTGGCTTTAGAGGAGGGCAAAAACAACTCTGAAAACCGATGTTACAATGAACCATTTTTACATAAAACATAAACATTTACTTGTGTCTTGTTTACTCTGCAAAATTTCAAAAAAAACTGGTTCTCTCCATTGTCGTCATTTCTAGTCCATATAAATACTCCCCACTCAAATATCGACTAATCTTTCTTTCTCGGTCCATAAAAAAATACTCTCGATTCTCGTTCTTCTCTTAACGTGGTACACAGAAAATTTGTTAATGTGTTTGAGGCACTCAGGTTTTGGAATTCCAAAGTGATTCCCAAGTGAACCGAGAAATTCGGGTCCGTGTTTTGCTTGAAGGAAAGGTTGTTTTAGTCTTCGAAAGTGGTCGTCAAGCTCTTCTCTCATCATAAATTCGATACCAGAAGACAAACACGAACACTGAACTCTGCAATCAGACTTCCAATGTGGATAAGTTGCGGAGTTCCTCAGACTGTAACAGATCTTCATGGTTCCGCCGACGCTTCGCAAAACGCATATGGTTCTGCCGTGTATACTGGCACAATTTCATCAAACGGCTGAATCACTGTTCAGCTTCTCATTGCAAAGACAAGAGTCGACCCCTGATGACTACAACCATCTCATGCCTCGTTTGGAACTGTGCAGGCAACAATAAACCCGATTCTACAACTCATATCCGATAAGTAACTATAGCTCTCGTCCAGATTCGAACATTTCCTGGTAAGTGGTGCACTTCGTGTCCCAAATACAGGAAACAATATAACCTGAAAATTGGTATCATGTATCGTCTGCCCGCAACCTGGCAGACTGTGCCTCGAGATTAAAATGGTCCACTTTTGTTGAAATTGCCTAGTTGATCATCGCCTCCTCAGAGTGTTTTCAACTAATATTCATCAGCGCTCGGAATCTGTCAACACCGCAACTTTTAACAACATACAAGCGATTTGGGATGTTCACAGCGTATATTTTGAGATTTGTAAACAACATCAGACAAGCTGTTAGAATGCGAAAAAATAAAGAAGCTCACACTGTACTAAGTCAGCCACATTTTGCAAATTTTTGAATTGAACGAATCTCGAAATGTTTGGGTGCAACGCCTTCAAAACTATTTTTTGAATGACGACATCAACTGCCTAACATCCAACAAACAGTTCACACCCAACAGCAAATTACTTAAACTCCTGTCCTTTTTAAGAAGAAGAGGAATTTTAAGAGTAGGATGACGGCTAACAAACGCATCGCTACAACCTGACAGAAAATACCCATTATTACTTCCTAAATCATCAAAGCTTACCATGCTTATCTGTAACGACATTCATCACAGAGCATTGCATGGTGGACTGCAAATAATCTCCACAATCATCTCCGTGAACAGCTCATTGGGGATCTGCCAAGGCCGCCGCGTATCTTCATGCCGAGCTGTCTTCAGAAGCGGCGTAGACGTAGGACTTGTGAAAAAAGCTGTGAAGGGATACATTGACGTATTCATTTGCATGGCGACAGGTGCGACCAACATTAATTTCCGTTTTCAAGGGCATCGCGTCTCTTCGTGGTCAGTGCAAGGACCTCCCACAAAGTGGCAACTTGGAAGGATAACCAATGTTCACCCGGGTGCCGACAGCAGAGTACTAGTTGTTTACAATTTAAACCATCAATGGCTTTCTTACTCGACCAATTGTAAAGGTTTCACCGCTTCTTTTTACCGAAAACGATGAATATTAAGTATTACCCATAAAATATTACAAAATTATGCTCTATTCTATTCTCTATTTTTTTACCAAATTTGTATTTCAACTTATTCCAAGGTGGGCAGAATGTGCAAGCCCCATCCTACATGTACATAAGCATAGGTATTTGTTTTTAGTATTGTTCGAACCTTCCAAGTGAAAGGTTGTTATTAAAGTTAAGTAATATGAACACCTCGTTAATTTTTCATTGCTTTTTTCATGCTGTTTTCCATCCACTCAGAAAGAGACCAGTAGAGTAGGACAGATTAAAAAGCTTACGCAGTGTTTTTGCCAGCGTATAAGAACACCTCTTAAGAACAATAGGGGTGCTACTATCTGAACCAGCGGATGTATGTATGTAGAGATCTTTAAGAACTCGGGCAACTGTAGGAGTACGAAAGAAGATCCGTCCCATGAAATTGTTTATGTTCACAGGTACAGGAGGATTCATAACACTCGTAGAAGTGTAGAATTAGCAGCAAATTTGCTTTTTCTTGTGAGCTTACCACAAGATTGCCATTGGAAACGAGCGTTGGAACCGACGAGCAGGTCGAATTCAGTACGGCAACTTATCTCCCTCAACTTGATAACTTCATTACAGCTCGAATCGAATCCCGAGTTTTCTTTTGGTTTGATGTTTTTGGTTCTGTTCGGTATAAAAGCTTTAATAGCTTTAAACGTCACTATCGAGGAAGCATAGCATCCAGTTAAAGTTCATAAAGAAATTATTTAGACCGTCGTCCTAGTTGGCTTTCTCGTATTGCCATATGGTCCTCTTAGGAATATTTTCTTTAACTGAGAAGTTGCAGCACGAGAAATTGGCTGATATGACGCAATGGTCCGATGTGCATGGAGGCGATGATACACTAATAGTGTATTTATCAGGGCCCTCATCACGTAACTTAATGAACGATATTCGTTTATGCGATAACATTGAACGATGGCGCAATAAGTTTGCTTCATGAAACTATGTCTCTCGTATAGTCTATCGCTGTCGCTGACTTTTGGGAACCGTGGTATTGGTGAAACGTAAGTGGAGCGACAGCCCATGGGCAAGTTTATTTTTTCCAATACTTATATAAAGGTTTTCTTTGATAGACGGAAGCGTTGACGGAATCTAGAGGCGGTAGTCACAAAAAAATAGTACAAATATATAATTTTTTAGTTTATAATACATACATTTCGACTGGAAGGGACAAAGTATCCGTTGCATCTCTAAGTTCCCTTTTTCTTCCCATTTATTTTTATTATTTCTAATTCACCTCTATTTTAAATTAATAAAATATTGCAGTGGAACATTTTTCGACAAGTTTTTTTTATTTCAGAATTACTTAAAACTTTTAATTCACAGCAAAACGATAGCTGCCTTGCAGTCGATATCGAAAAAATTATATTATTTGACAGCTTTTAGGGTTACGTGAAGTAAACATAAAATCGCAAAGCAGATATCTCTTACAGATATCGATTTTTTAAAGCTTACGTGAGGCTTGTCTATCGTTCGCGATATCGAAAACAATACCGCCAGCCTTACGTGATAAGAGCTCAGGTTGAGAGGTAAAAATCAAGTCTAGGGTGTCGGCGGTGTGACCTGCAACGTCAGGTATTCTTCTTGGCTCAGTAACCAGCTGAGTCTGGTTGCTTACCTCAGCAATTCGTTCGGCATACCTTCCTTCGGGTATTGTTTGACCACAAAATCGTAGCCACTTTTAGGCACTTATGCGGAGAATTTAAACCACATGAAGTTGAAGTTTTTGTTCAAACAAGGTCCATATTGTGGTTGAAGCTGCTAAACAACAACTTTTCTCACATATACGGCGATACTATGGTGTTAGAAGAATAGTGTCACTAAGCTATAGCCGTGTAGGCTAAAGGGGTCAGAGTCTTCACTTGGGTTTCACTTAGTGCCAGAACAGCGGGCCTGATGTTCGCAGTATGAATACATACAGATGATAGCTATTTTTTCTAAGCCCGTATGTTATAATACTCGACCTTGAATTCACTACCCATTACAAAAAAACCTACTCAGACCCAAATCAGACAGTTATCAATGCTAATAACAGGTTTGTGTACCAATAGGACTTCCTACAAAACACAGAAATTCTACTAAGATTTCCTTAAGAGAGCGTGCTTAGAACTAAGATTAATTTGACAAAATAAAGTAGGGTACTCACTTTGAGTCTCGAATATTTATAACTTCAAATTGACAAATAAAATTTGGTAGTAAATAGTTAATTAATTTGTTATTTCTACTTTATAGTAACCGCTATTGCAGAGTATGATTATTTTGCTAAAGAAGATGATGAACTGGATATTGTCAAAGGCCAAATAATACAAAATATAACTCAAAAACCTGGTGGTTGGTGGGAAGGTTCAATTTCTGAGATTGGAAAACGAGGGATGTTTCCGGATAATTTTGTACGTGTAATTGATAATGAAAATAATGTGGCTGTTTTGAGGTATGCAATTTGGGATATGTTGTTATTAAATTAATTTAAATTATTTTAATACGTCACGTATATTAAGCCGTCTAGGAAAAATCCGAAATTACATATACATATGCACATATCAATAAAATTGAACATATATTTTTAAATAAAAAGTGTTTTGTAGAGCAAAGTATTGCACCATATTTGTTGTCAAAATAAATGTAGGCCTAAATTGTGTGAAAAAGGGTAATTCTTAATTATTTAAATCACCAGAAATCTTTTTGATAGTAAAGATATGAAAAATGAAAAGTGGTTTACAAAAGTGTGTATGTCTCGGATGCTCTTAGGTATATTATACTGCAGCTGTAATGTATTGTCTGCTTTATACGGTAACGATTTTTGGTTGCCACATGGCTTTTGTAAGAATGAGATAGAGTAATACCCTTGCCCTGGAGTATTTCAGATTACTGGTGACGTAGTGTCAGCTGTATATGTATATGCAAAAGATACTTGACTAACTTAAATCTGGGCGGACGTCAGTGTCCCGTAAACACAGTATACAGCATTCTTGACTACCTTAACACAGATAGTGCGCATGAATTGCGATAGTTTGATATTTTGTTTTCTAGATATAAAATGATTTTAGAGATAGACCGATAGCTCTGAACAGTAAGTAGATTACTGATATAGTATACGTTTAGCTATTTACATGAATTTATTTTTTTTCCTTTTATTGATAGAGAAAGCTCTATACTGTGTTTGAAATTCTGATAGAGTTTATACATTTTCAATATTTCATAATTGAAATTGAGGAATTACATTAAATATAAGATAGCTTAAAAAAAAGGTTGAAAGAAAATGGAAATCTAAATAACTTATGTTTTTTGGGGTGTGTGTGGTCCATTTCTGTATCAGGAACTGTTTGATGCTATCCATTAATTCAGTTTCTGTTCCGATATCTGGAACTGATAAAGTACGGTACGGTCTCGGTCATCTTATCACCAGTTAATATTTCGGTTTCGCTTCTATTTTTGTATCAGGAACTGTCCGTTAATTAAGGTCCGTATCAGTAGCTGGAACTGATAGTTTACAGATCATAGACTGTAGCGGTGTTTGTCGCCCATCTCGTCAGCGAAAACCATTGTTAAAATCGGGTGAATAGTACAGTTTTTAGAGCCGGCAATACGTTGTTACGGCGAGTTAGTTTTTTTAAAATACCAATTGGCGAATACTATTCCATTTTTTTATAAGACGCTTTAAACGCGTTGGCTCTTGGCGGAGGCATAACACACTCCTCTAGTAGTATTTTGAAGGATAGGTGTGAGAACCATATATATTATTCCTTTTGTCGAACTCCTTTTTTTTCATTTATAAAATGGTGTTTAATTGAGCTGTCAAACTGAGTAGCCACGAAAAAGTTAAGGTGTAGAGTTTTTTTGATCTTAAAATAGCTTAAACAACTTAAAAAACTAAAAATTAAAAAAACATAATTATAAATATCTGCAATATACCGGGCTATCAATTTTGCGGTCTCAAAAGTATATGGCTGGAATTCGACATCTGTCAAACTAAGTTGTTAAACCAGTTTTTTTTTTTCAGTTGAAAGTCTGACATTTACGAAAATGGATCGCTTAACTTGGCACAAAGCATAAAAATTGTTAAAACCTACTATAAAAATGGTGATTCTGCCACAGCCGTGCTTTAGGAGGAGATTATGGTTTACATAATCGTCCAACTACGCATGGAATTGGCAAAATTGTGAAGAAATTTGAAGAGACTGGGTTGGTTACAGATATGGTTAGGCCTGTGCTTTATCGTTTCGCTCGTACCACTGAAAATATCGCTGCTCTAAGTGAAAGTGGTGCCGAAGACCCGAATGTGTCCATTCCTCGTCGTTCTCAGGTATTAGGACTATCTTACGACACATTATGGCTTATTTCGCATTTGGATCTACACCTACATCCATATAAAGTCCAGCTCATACAACAACTGAAGCCAGCTGACCATTCACAACGTCGTAGATATGTCGAATGGGTGCTTGAACAACAGGCGGTGGACGACGATTTTTCGAACAAAATTTTCTTCAAAAACGAAGCACATTTCTCAATCCGTGGGTATGTTAATAAACAAAATTGTCGTATTTGGGGTTCTGCGAATCATCAAGTAATTGAAGAGAGGCCATTACATCCACAAAATGTCACTGTTTGGGGCGCTCTTCGGTTCGGAGGTGTGATTGGACCTTACTTCTTTGAAAACGACGATGGAACGACTGTCACCGTCAATTCGGACCGTTATGGTCATATGATAACCGACTTTTTTTTGCCTTCTATTGAAGAAAACGACTTGGAGAATATGTGGTTTCAACAAGACACATGCCACACAACTCGATCGAATATGGCTTTATTGCCAGAGACATTTCATGGTCATGCGATTTGACACCGCTGGACTTTTTTTTGTGGGACTGCGCGAAAGATAGTATTTATGCAGATTAACTCTTGAGCACTGGAAAACCAACATTCGTCAAGTTATGGCTGAGATACCGCCCAATATGTATCAAAAAGTGGTCAAAAATTACCTCAAAAGAATCGATGCTTGCAACAATTCGCGTGGTGGTCATTTAAATGATGTAGTGTTTCACGCATAATGTGAACGTTCAAATTTTATAATAAAAAAAGAAATATCATGAAAAAAAAACATTTTATATGTGATTTATTTACGTTTATTTTTGAAACCGCAAAATGGATAACCGTGTATGAGTTAAAAAGAAATAAAGTCAATAACATCCATATATGTCTGAAAAAAGAAATAAAAGAGACGAGAAAACACCGTCACCAGAATTTACAAAACCAGCCAAAAAGAAACAAATTGCTTCAAATATCAACATGTTGGAAAGTGAAGGAACTGTGAACTTGGTGTCGTCAATGACCATCCAGGAGCTCGCCGCTATCTTAGACGGAACGATCAATCACTTGGCATCCAAGGAAGATATCGACGTCCTAAGAGTTGAGTACGATGCCATATTTCAATCAAACAAGCAACTCTCACAGAAAGTAAGCTCCTTAGCAAAGAAGTGCGAGCTACTCGACGATCAAGTTGATGAACTGCAAAAGATGCGACCCGAAAGCAACATCGTTATTCGATTTAGGACCCAGCAAGGAGAAGAAGTCAAGAAAAAAGCTAAAAGTGTTTGTACTAACCTGGTAGCAAGAACGGTAATAGAAGAAAACCAAATCCGTTAACTCACGCCGAATTATGCGAGGTTCCACATTGTATTGGTAAAACTACGGTCAAGTTAGGAGGCCTTGGCCTTACTTAGAACTTCAAACAAAGTTAAAGACACATGTATTTCGATTCGTAAAAATCTTCCATTCATTTGCCAAAAAAAAAGATCCAAGCTTGGACAATTGGGACATAAAATAAAGAAAAAATCTCCGCCTGTAAAGATCTCTTTAAGGGATGATAAGCTGGTTGTAGAAATAATGTTTACTTGCAGCTTCCTTACAGGTTTGAGAAGCGGTGGATTTTTGAAAATAAATTGGGAATTCATTTTGAACCATACCAAACGGTTGTAAACAACAGCAACAACAAAATACTAAATGCACAAAATACTCGATATGTGCGACTCTTTTGGATTTCAAATTGTTAATTGAAACAGCAAGTCAGACCCAAGCGGATAGATGACATACATTGGTCCTAGAGGTAGTAGCGTAATGAATTTTTGCCTACATGGAGCAGACTGGAGGCCCCTTTTAGAAAACATGGCGGTAGAAGGAGTGCCTTTCACGGATTAACTTTCATTATCTATATCTATAAAAATAGATGTTAGAGAGCTGCAACTTTTGGCCAGACTCCGTTGTAAGCAACGGAACATACAAGGGTATAATAACTAGCTTAATGAATGTCTGCAAGCTGAACTAACAAAAGGAGATTTAGGAATAGAATACTTGGAGGCTATTATTAAAAATACCTATGTAAAACCGACAAAAGGAAGGCTAGTTAAAGTGCCTGGTTTGATAAAGATTGCTGTAATGCAAGGAACATATCTTTTGGCCTACTTAGAACTTATAGGAAAACCGACTTTAAAATATTATATTTGGAAGCTAGCTCAAAATTTTAATATATTTGTAAATCAAAAAAGGAAGTTTTAATGGAAGAGATAGCAGAAAACCTTGCATTTTAAAAGAACGCGAAAGACTTCTGGAATTTCTCCATATTCTGCTCGTGCCTACAACCACAACGAAAGTTTAGATGCAACGATCTCGATGGCAGAAGTTAAATTAGTTTTGGTGAATACTAAAGATAATAAAGCTGCCGGATCAGGTGGAGTGCCAACTGATTTTTTTGAGTATGCTTCAGACGAATTTTTTCATGAACTTACAATACAATACCACAAAATTTTCGAAGGTGGACAAATACCAGAGAGCTCCAAAGAGTAAGTTTTGTTTCCTATTCACAAGAAAGGCAGTTTTGAGCATCCGGTTAACTACAGAGGAATATCATTTCTAAATGCATAATTGAAAACCAACACGATTATACTTCAAAGAAGATTCATAGAATGGATAAACCAAAATGACAAAATAAACGAGTGTCAAGCGGGGTTCGGACCAGGTAGGAGCACAATAACATTTTTGTCCTCAGAAATATGGCACAGACTTTCATTGATAAAAACAAAAGCTGTATGCCCTGTTGTAGATTTTCAAGCAGCTTTTGAAAAAAAAGTCGGCTAGCATTATTTTTTAAACTGTACTGTAAAGGGGTGTCATATAAATTTGGAAGAGATCTAGAAACATTGTATGAAGATAAAAACAGCCATTTGGAACGGAGAGCGTCTTTCGGGCTGGTTTGCAACGTTTATTGGCATGAAACAAGGATGCAATTTAAGTCCAATTAGTTCCATCATTTATATTGATGATTTTGTCGCTACACTTACAGGCGGGGTAGATTTTGGAGAAACAAAAATCAAAGGGTTGTTTTTTGCTGATGATTTGGTTCTCCGAGCTAGTTCTCCTGAAGTTTTGCAAATGATGATCAATCGGTTACAAACATACTGTAAACACTGGGGATTATCTGTTAATTTGTAAAAAACATAAGCTATGATTTTTAGAAATGGAGGAGGAAGATATGCCAGGACAGAACATTGGTCTTACAATCGAAATAGTATTGAAATTGTGAAACACTAAGATACATTGGCTTCACTATAACATGCAACTTGAATATGTTTGCAGTAGCTAAAAACGCATTGAACGCTACCTGGGGAAACTGTCTCATAAATAAAATATCACATTATGTGAAATATAGAATCTTCGAAGCCACTATGGAATCAATCATGTTTTATGGTTCGCAAGTATGGGGTTATGAAAAATTTGATATTGTGGAACAAACACAAAGATTTTTTTCTGAAAGGAACTTTTGGGCTACCATCAACATCACCCAATTATATGCTGCACGTAGAAACTGGGATTCCTGAGCTGTTTACGAAAACATTGAAACTACATGTGAACTATGTTATGAAAGTGATGATGCTCCCAAATGAAAGGCTGCCCAGAAAAACTGCATTGTATGCTCTGAAACGAAGTTCACTTTGGTTTAAAGAATATCACAACTTAGCAACTTGCTGTGGCATACAACTCAATCTTTCGTTGGAAAACCACGCACGTGGAAAGACCAATTGTATGGGATGTTGGCGAGCTTCGATGCAAAATGGAACCAGAAATGTCAATGGAAAGATACTACGTCAAAGCACCGGTCTATCTCTGCAAATCTCCAACACTTCCTCGGAGACGTTAACGATTTCCAAATCAATGACAGAATTAAAAAAATATCTTCGATATTTAGGATGAGGGGGGAGCTTTAAAACCTCAACTATCAGCCACATAGGGAAGACCTACCAATTGAATGTTCAATGTTTAACCAAAGGAGGAGGGAAGATGTCTTTCATTTCTTGGGAGAGTGTCCGCTACGAAATTAAAAGAGCTTATTTCGGAAAAAATGTATTGAGTATAGTTGAAATGATAGAGTACTTAAATGGAAGAGATTGGAAAAGACTACATATAAACCACGGAAGCAGAAAGATACAGATTAATGAATTGTTTTGAGAATAGAAAAGAAATAGTTTAAATATAACCGCAAAAATACTATTGTTTTTATGTAATTATATATTTAATTTTTTTTTTGTCATATTGTAAAAAATACGTAAACTCTAGCAGACGGCTTTTGAAAGCCATGCTTATATGATATAAGAATTGTAATTTTGTAACATATATAATTGAAATTAATAAATCAATTTATCTATCTATCTACATCATTTATAAAATAGTCATATCCACTAAGTTACGTATCACTGGATAGGAATTTAAACATAGCGATATATAAATGTCGGTAATTTAAAATAATTCAATAAATAAAGAAATAATTTCCGAAGAAAGTAAATAAAACTCGGATATAGAAGGGAGAATCTTCCCATATAGGACCACATATCCTCCGAAGAATTTTTCACTCGAAAGTGCGCAGTATCAATTCCGCTTTTTTAATTATCGTCCAGCACTCGGCGCCGTAGTGTAGAACTTTTAAAATTAGCGTTTTGTACAGCGTGTACTTTGTCTTTCGAGACAGGAGTTTTGAACCTATTTGTTTGGCCAAAACGAAGTAGCAGCGGTTCGTTAGGGTAATTCTTCGTCGGATTTCCACTAAGGTGTCGTTCGTGGAATTGATGTTTATTCCGACGTAGGTGAACTCCTTGACTACATCGAAATTACTGCTACCAAGAGTCACGTTTTGTCTTAGGCGATGGACAGATGAGGCTTTGTTTGTTGATAGCATATACTTGGTTTTGTTTTCATTCACTTCAAGACCAACGCATTTCGCATGTTCATCAATAGCTCTGAATGCTTCAAGTACAACTCGCTTGGATGAGCTGTTTCCCATTTGCACGTTGCACCGTGTATTTTGTAACGTCATGCGGCATAGCTGGATCAGTTTTTTCGGGATCCCGAGTTCCGCCATCGCCAATAGAAGCTCTTGGCGAACTATGCTATCATATGCGGCTTTGAAGTCTATGAAAAGATGATGCGTCTCGACTTGAAATTCGTTGGTCTTTTCCAGGATTTGCCTCAATGTGAAGATTTGGTCTATCGTTGATTTGCCTGGCGTGAAGCCACATTGATCCGTGCCGATGATAGCATTGCAGAAAGGTTTCAAACGCTCACATAGTACATTGGATAGGATCTTGTAGGCAACATTAAGCAGGGATATACCTTTGTAGTTTTTGCAGGACGTAGGATCGCCTTTTTTGTAGATTGGGCATATGTAGCTATTTGACCAGTCGTCGGGAATGCTTTCCTCCTCCCACATTTGGTTGATGAGCTGGCGCATGCGCCCCACCAGGACATCTCCTCCATACTTGAAGAGTTCGGCAGATAGGCCATCGAAGCCGGCAGATTTGTTGTTCTTAAGCTTGCGGATGGCTATCTTAACCTATTTAGTACTGGGCGCTGGAACTGGATCTTCATTGACAGGTCTCATGCTTCTTTGTTCTCCTGTTGCTTCCTCTACATAATGCCCATTAAGCAGTTGCTGGAAGTGCTGCTTAAACACGTCCACAATTTCCTGTGCTTCGGTGACTAAGTTCCCTCCGCTTTTTCAAAGAGCTTGCGTACCAGTCCTATAACCCGATGTCAGTTGCTTGGCTGTTCTGTAGAACCGGCGGGTGTTGGTGGTGGTGCAAGATTAATCGAGATACTTGAGCAGAGAGGCTGCGGATGCTCTTTTTTTTCTTCGCATAGTTTTTTTCTCGTTCCTTCTCTTTTCTTGGTACTCCGCCCTTCTTGCTATTGTTTTCCGTTGCAGCATTTGCATTCGTGCATTTTCCTGTTTCAATACTGCGCATTCATCATCATACCACGGGTTCTTTTTCGTGTATGGTTCGTAGCCTTTGGTGGTCATGGCTGTCTCCCTAATGATGCCGCGATACTGGTGCCACTGGTCGTCGACGCTTCTGGCTGGGGGTATGACAGAGAGTTTCCCGGTCAATTGCTCACTGTAGTCTCTGGCTTTCTTAAATGTGCAAATGCAGTCGATGTTTAATTTCTTCCTTTTGGCGGTCTTCGTTTTCTTTTCGCAGTCAGGCTCTGCACTTTGCCCCAACAAGAAAGTGGTCAGAGTCCACGTTTGCACCTCGGAAGGCTCGGACGTCTAAGATGTTTGATGCGTGCCTTGCGCCAATTAGCACGTGGTCGATTTGGTTGGCTGTTCGACCATCTGGAAATCGCCAGGTTGCTGTGCGTATCCTTCGCCTGGGAAATCGATGACTTTCGAACTGAGTCGATTTCCCACGACGCATCCGCATCCTAACATATGTATTCTTTGATGACAGCTGTAATAAATGTCGCAATCTTTTCTTTTCGTTATTCCTGATCCTATCCGTCGTATCTCCTGGATGGCGGTAATGTCTGCCTTGTACCGCGAGAGGACATATTCAAGGTTTTGAGTAGCACCTAGCATATAGAGTGTTCTTACATTCTAGGTGGATACTCGTAGGTCGTAGTCCATTTTCGTTCGGGGTCTGGTTGCCATTTGAGGGGTTTCGTTATCCGAGGCTTCTCGCGTGTCTCTCATAACAATATTGTTTTTTACTATGGTCGGGTCGTTAGCCCAAGGTACTAACCTCCGATCTGTAGGGTCATGAGTTTAATGTTTCAATTTTTCCGTGGTCAACATTCGCACATTCCGCATGTGTTAAATTCGTAAAATTATTATTAAACTCGGATTTGAATTTTGGATGGGTTGGATGATAAAAACGAAGTATGTAAGCTACCACATTTAAAGCTTTAGGCAAAGAAGATCACACATTTGTGTGATTTGCCTTGATTGGCCTTTTTCCAAGTCCTTTTCTTTTTGGACATTCAAAAAGTGATCTTGGCCAGAATTGTTCAGATTTACTACACCACGATGGACCTGTCCACCAAAAGCTACTTGATTCAAGTTCAGAGGGGGTTAACCCTCGAGTAGCAAGGTCACCTGGGTTGTCAGCTGAACAAACATGCATCCATTGTTTGGTGGAGGTACTTTATTGGATGAGATACACTCTGTTGCCGACAAATGTAGCCCACGTGCTGGAAGGTATATCTAGCCAACATAAAACAATAGAGCTATCTGTCCACAAGAAAAGGTTTTGCACAGAGAAGATGAATTGAAAAAGTATGGTTGTCTGTCTGAATACGCAAATATAGAGTTGCAGCGTAGGTACTCTCAGACGCATGACAAAATCCATGGATTTGGATTGAATTCGAGTTGGGAGTATATTCAATCAATCTCGGTACTTTGATGGACTCAATTTCGAAAAAAATATCGAAAAATTCCTGCCAGCGATGACACATTAAGGGCGTAAGGTTTTCGTCCCAAGACGTCCCATCCTGCCATATTTGTTGCATTATAATATTAGCAGTGATGATTACCGGTGATAACCATCCTGCTTGCTGTGTGCATCCTGCACAGCTCTTTAAGTTGTTTGAAAATAGAGCGTTTGAGCGAAGAAAGAAAAGGAATCCCAGAGTCTTCGTGATATTTTTGTCTTCGAATTTGAGAAGTCCTCGATTGTAGAGATCATATAATGGAAAATAAACAATAAGTTCAGTACAATTCGCTGTCTTTATACGGAGTGAGAACCCGGCTGATCTTACAGCCCTTATAAGCTCACTTTAAGTACTTAAGGCTATGTAGAGGTCATGTGCTCCAGACAAAATATCATCCACGTAAAAATCGTTTTGCAAAAACGAAGATGCGAGTGGAAAATAGTCTGACGTCATCAGCGAGCCTTTTAAAGTTTTTGAAGCAAGGTGACCGTGTTGAGCTCTTAGTCATGGATTCACGAAACAATATCTGTTGAAAGGGTGTATGCTCAGGATAAACCTTTATTTGGCGGTACATTTTCTCAATGTCCGCATTGAAGACGTATCGAAAGAAACGCCATCGCAAAATGAGAGCCGTCAAATCCGATTGCAATACAGGTCCAGGGTGTAAAATTTCATTGAGATTGGTGCCATTACTTGTTGCATTAAATGCATTCAAAACTACTCGTTGCTTCGCACTTATTCTATCGGGTTTTAACTCCGCATGATGTGGTAAATAGAAACAATTGATTTGATGATCGTGATATGGTACAACTCTGCATATGCTGAAGATCAATATACTCTTGAAGCACACTGAACTTCAGGTTTCTTAGATAATGAGATTTCGTTGCATTTGAAGTGCTTAAGTGCGATGTTTCTGGATCGAACAAGTATTGGCGTTGGTTGTTTAAAAGGGAGCTTAACCACGTAACGACCATTAACATCTCTGCTAGTAGTAGCAGCGCAATAATCCTCGCAATATTGCTCAGATGCAGAAAGATTTATGGAATCCGGAACTTCTTCCACTTTCCAAAACTCTGAAATTTGTTGATCTAAAGAAGTCTTGTTGAGACTTGATACAATTGTCGATAAGCTTTTTATGTATTTAGATTGTAAAGGTCCTGAAAGGATCAAGCCATAAATTGTATTTTGACCAAGCAAGGAACCAAAAACTTTATATCTTACACCTTCTCTTATAATGGAGGGGTACTTGTCAGCACCAATAACAAGGTCTATTGCGGAGCTTTCGTAGAAAAATGGATCCGCAAGGGTAAAATCTATAGGACATATATCGGTTGGGTTTATCTCACATGCTGTAGCCGCCAAAGTTGAGTTTTCGTATTTTGAGCCTAGAATAAGGGAACAAATTTTAGAGGATATGGCATGTCACAAATGACAGATATTGAAGCTTGAATTTGCTTAACTGGAAGATTAAATCTTTGGGAATGTTCAGTTGTAAACGTAACTTCCGAAACAGGGGGAACTAAGGCTCTCAGCGTAAACTGATCACCTAAATGATGAACATCAACAAGAGCGGTGGCCAAAAGTATTTTGCTGTTGTGTCGCGAAACGTAGGTTTGAATTTGCACAGGTTTAGCACCAGTGAACTGTACTGAAGGATTTGTATTTTGTTGGAAAGAAGTCGATGGTTGGAAAATTTCAGTTGAACGCGGGCCGGAATTAGCTGATATAGGATTCGTAAAGTTATTTGTATGGCGATTAGAGTTAGCGATAAGAACTGATGAATTGATTACATGCAAAAGGGCGTGATGCCTTTGTGAGCATTGCATGCAGGAGTATGTACTTCGACAATCAGTAGCTAAATGACTTGGAGATAGACATTTTGCACAATAATTCAAGGACTTAACCGTAGTTGACCTTTCATCAACTGACATTTTTGTAAACTTTGGACAAAATCGCAAATGATGATAACCTTTGCCAAGTTTACTTTGTGAATCGGTGTTTGATTTCACGTGAAATGCCTTATGTTGTTGTTTTTTCGACGGCAAGACTTCGGAGGGGAAGCTTTCCACCTTTTATATCCGACACCGTTTTTAGTATACGATAGCGATCTTTTAAGAATGAATCTATATCTTTCCATGTAGGAATATCGCGTGGTTTTTTAACTGATTGTTTCTACAAAGATAAAGTTACTGCCCGTCATCGACTTGAACACAGATAGAGCAGGATTGAGCCCCAAGATAAGGTTGTTATATTACGGCTGTTAAGATTTGTCATTTACTTGACGTTGAATATCTTAAATTTGTTTGCTAGATTCACATGTATTAAAAGCCAAATTAAACAGGGTTTTGAGTTGGTTATTACCCAACCGTTTATGTTTCATATTCGTCTACCAGAGCAGCCCAAACCAATTCGAAATTGTCAGCGGTAACTGGAAACTTTGAAACTATGTTTAAGGCGTTACCTGTTGTTTTCGTACACGACGGTGGAAAAGCTTTTGATCTGAGCAAAGTTTTATATGCTTAATTTACACGGCCGTGTACCCTGCGAAGAAAGAAAAGAGCATCCGCAGCCTCTCAGCTCAGGTATCTCGATGGATCTTGCACCGCCACCAACACCCGCGCGCCGGTTCTACAACTGGCATCTGGTTATAGGACTGACACACAAGCTCTTCGAAACAGCGAAGGGAACTTAGTCAACGAATCACAGGGAATTGTAGACGTGTTTAAGCAGCACTTGCAGCACCTTCTTAATGGGCATTATGTAGAGGAAGCAACGGGAGAACAAAGAAGCATGAGACCAGTCAATGGAGATCCAGTCCCAGCGCCCAGTACTGAAGAGGTAAAGAAAGCCATCCACAAGCTAAAGAACAACAAATCCGCCGGCTCGGATGGCCTACCTGCGGAACTCTTCAAGTATGGAGGAGATGTCCTGGTAGGGCGCATGCACCAGCTCATCAACCAATTGTGGGAGGAGGAAAGCATGCCCGACGACTGGTCAAATAGCTGTATATGCCCAATCTACAAAAAAGGCGTCATATATCCTGCAAAAACTACAGAGGCATATTCCTGCTTAATGTTGCCTATAAGATCATATCCAACGTACTATGTGAGCATCTAATACCCTTCTGCAACACTATCATCGGCACGTAACAATGTAACTTCAGGCCATGCAGATCAACGATAGACCAAATTTTCAAATTGAGGCAAATCCTGGAAAAGACCAACGAATTTCAAGTCGAGACGCACCATCTTTGTATCGACTTCAAAACCACTTATGTTAGCATAAGTCGCCAAGAGCTTCTATTGGCGATGTCGGAACTCGGGATCCCGAAAAAACTGATCCAGCTATGCCGCATGGCGCTACAAAATACGCGGTGCAACGTTCAAATGGGAAACAGCTCACCTGAACTTTTCCAGACGTGTACAGGGTTCAGACAAGGAGATGCGCTATAATGAGACTTCTTCAACATAGTCCTGGAGCTGATAGTACGCTAGAGTGGTGTTAACCTAGAAGGCACTATCTTCAACAGGTTTTCCCAACTGCTTGGTTATGCGGACGACATCGATATCAGCGACCGGTCCAAGCGAGCTGTACTTGAAGCATTCACAGCTATTAATGAACAGGCGAAATGCGTTGGTCTTGAAGTGAATGAGGACAAAACCAAGTATATGATATCAGCAAACAAAGCCTCATCTGTCCGTCGCCTAGGACAAAACGTCACTCTTGGTAGCAGAAATTTCGAGGTAGTCAAGGAGTTCACCTACCTCGGAATAAACATCAATTCCACGAACGACACCTTAATGGAAATCCGACGAAGAATTACCCTAGCGAACCACTGCTACTTCGGTGTGGCCAAACAAATGGGTTCAAAACTCCTGCCTCGAAAGACAAAGTACACATTATACAAAACGCTAATTTTACCATTTCTACTCTACGGCGCCGAGTGCTGGACGATAAGGAAAGAAGCGGAATTGATACTGGGCACTTTCGAGTGCAAAATTCTTCGGAGGATATTTGGTCCTATATGCGAAGAGGGCGAATGGAGGAGAAGATTCAATCGAGAATTGTACGAGCTGTACCAAGATGTGGATGTAGTCCAAGGAGCCAAAGCGCGTCGACTACACTGACTCGGCCACATCGAGCGAATGGACAACAACACTCCAGCCAAGAAATTCTTCGAATCCTAGCCCGCAGGTTTGGGATGACCAGGAAGACCGAACCTTTGCTGCAGGGACCAGGTGGTTACAGACGCAAGAGCGCTTGGTCTCCACGACTGGAGTCAGGCAGCGACCCTCCATGGATAGGGGGCCGGATAAGTAAGTAAGTAAGTAATGTACACGGCCGTAAACATGTCCCTAAAGGACGGCCAGGTCCGATAAATACCAGAAAATATTTCAGTGTCGCATGTTGGAACTTTAATGCATTGAAAAGAGGATGATTCAATGTTTAGAAGTTTAACAGATGGAGATTATTTTTAATTATTTTTAGTTTTTTTATATTTTCTATTATTTCTGTCAAACAATTAATGTATGTTGAAGAAGAAGACCTATATTTAACTTTTAAAATTTCTCAATACTCCGCCATCACCCTCGTTTGCAATGGGTTGGCTGCATAATGCGTAACGCTATTTAATTTGAAGCCAGAGATTGTTTAATTCTATCTTATCTGCTTCTAACGAACTTTCCATCTGATCAGTCAATACTAAATCTTGATAATTAGTTTGAAATATGACCAAATCAGCGGTAGAAACAATAAAATCGTCTAGGACTGTCATGATATTTGGAAATTATGGTATCGTTAAATAACACGAACAAAATTGTAAAAAGCAATCAACAAATGAAAAGGGCTCACTCAGTAAAAAGAAATGAAAATTATCCAAAGAATGACACGAAAGTCGTGTGTAAAGAAAATCATTGTAATATTTTTTCTTTTGTTTTTTATAAACGCTACTTTGCAGGTTGTCCAGAACGGTAAACCCCAGTACTAAGCACGTTTTGAATTTACTTTGTACTTTTCACACCACAATGTTAAAACACAAGACCGTTTATTATGGTACCCTTACCTATATGATTTATACAGTTGGATTTTAATGATATCCAAAAATTAGAAAAAAATGCAATGAAACCTGAATTTTACGTAACTACGATTGAGAAAACCTATTTTTATGACCCTTCAGCACTTTTCGATCTGTACATTTATGATCATAAATATACTTATTTAATAAATTTTCGATTTTTATAAATTTATCATAAGTAAAATACAAGAAAAAAATATATTTATAATAATAGCTATACTTACACTTACTTTAGAGAATATATGCATGCACGCACCTGATAGTAGAATTAACTGATTCAAGCGTCAAGGGCAATTTTTTGCTTCTTTTCTGGTTCTCTCTTTGCAGCGACGAATTCGTGGGTGGTAGGAATGTGTGTGTGAACTTTTGATGTATCGCTTGATGATCCTCTCGCAAAGCGATTGATGGATTAGATGGAGTATATAGTTATATATGAGCTTGAAAGTTTTATATGTTTTTTTGACCACGTGTTCACTTATGTACTGATGGACCCTGGAACTGATGTATGTATGATAAATTTCAATTTGCGCGGGAGTTTTTTACTCTCATGCAATGCAGTTTTTTACAGGTGAATTTATAGATGGATTTTTAGTACAGTAGATGGCGACAAATAGATCTTTTGGTATTGAATGGCCAAATTAATGTTGAATGTAAATAAATTGAAGAATTATTGCGAATGATGTGTCGTAGATTCTAGTTGATTTATCGGTGATAAAAAATCGATTTTCACAGGGATTCCTTAAGATGATCGTAGATTATCTTTGATTGTCGTTGATAAAGGATTGCTATAGTTTCTTGTTATAGGTATTCGTAGAATGGTCTTGCAAGATTTGGATATCTTCATAAATGCTGTGAAGATGATGTTGTCTAAATAATAAGGGATGCAACGTGGTTGTTCGATTTTTATCCGGTTCGGCTGGACCAAAATGTTCGGGTGCGTATGGAAATGACAATCATGTGCTGGTGTTAAGATATTGCTCCGACGTAGTCGATATAAAAAAAGTAGTTTTAAGATTTGAAATTTTTTTTTATTTAAAATGAAACTTACTTCGATGAAGGTTTAAACAGGAAGAGATCGATAGATAGTAAAATGATAGGCAGGTAGGTATAAATTTTAAGTGTTGTAAGTAAAAGTTACAATTATAAGAGACATCTTTGTGTCGAGATAGGAAACTACAGTAGAACATTTTCTATGAAATCTATTACAAAATTCTGGTGTAAACACGTACATAGTCTGGCATTATTTTAATCACCAACATCGAATTAACTGGTATTAACGGTTGTCAGTGACATTAAAACCTCATAGTTTTTAATTCTCGCTATACATAACCTTTATTTTTATTTTATAGGGAAAAATCATCGTCAGTCCAACGCCGATGTAAAGCTATTTATAGCTACACACAGGTTAACGAAGACGAATTATCCTTGGGTGTTGGAGATATTATTGAGTTATTGACAGAGGTAAGTAATTCTGTCTACAATTTCCTAATTCTAATGATATTTATATTATGTATTAGGTCGAAGAGGGTTGGTGGAGAGGAAAGTTAGATAATAAAGTTGGAGTGTTTCCATCCAATTTCGTTGTTTTAGTACCAACTTCACCAATTTCCGGAACTCAACAGCCTGATTTCAGCGAAGATGCAAAGTCAACAAAAACTAAAGCGAATAAGGATTCCAAAGTAACCCATAAAGTTGAGAACTGTTCTGAAGAAAATGCTATTACCGATAAACAAATAGATACCGTGATTGATAAATCTGTTGATGATTATAAATCACCAAATCTTTCATCTAGGTCTATACAAGAGTTTTGTCGTGTAGAATTTCCTTACAGTCCACAGAATAACGACGAACTTGGGCTAGCCATTGGACAAATTATAACAATTATTGCTAAGGAGTTGCCTGACAAAGGTTGGTGGAAAGGTGAAGTCAATGGGAAAATTGGTGTTTTCCCTGATAATTTCGTAAAACTCTTGCCGATCAATGGTAAGTTCATGTTAACACATTAAAGGTAGTCCGTTGCTTCCTAAATTCAGTTGTTACTTTAGTCAGATTCGAAAGATTATATCATAAAAACATTTTTCACAATTTGTTTTGCCAGTAAATTAACCTTACTTTTCCCACAAAACATCTTTTTTTACATTTCTTAGGTTACATTCTTACTTGCGATTATACTCACTATGATGAGGCAAGCTATGGATTCGTGCAAAAAAAAGAAAAATCTAATAATCAAACATGACATTACGAACACCAAAAAAGTGTGTCCCCCAATTTCGTCTGTCTGTCCTCGAGTCTGCAGCCTAAACGGTTGGATGGATTCTCTTCACATTTGGTACATATTGTTGTTTCGGTAATATGCCCACAATTTCTTTTTCATTTTTTTTAAGACGACAAATAACAATAGCTCCTTTTTTTGCCAAAAATAAAAATTTATTTTTCTCAAAAATGGCTCCAACGATTTTTGTAAAAAAAGATCAGTTCATTAATGAAGGGAAAGGGAACATTTTGGTAATTTTTTTTTGGAAACAAATTTTATTTCTTGTACCTCTAGTAGTACCAGTTTCTTAGGTTTCGATTTTCTGAAAAACGGTTGATTTGAGTTTTGTCACATTTTTTATGCAGACACCGATAAAAATAACGCTAATGTAAACCAATTTTTTTTTTAAATTACAAAAAAGGAGCTTTTTTTGTTGAAAACTCAAAATTTCGAAACTTCGTACTTAGGAGTTTTTTGAAATTGTCTTGAACAGTTAAGAAAACTATGTTCCTAAAATAAAAAAAAAACAACGGTACCTCACATACAAATCTTAAAAAATCCGTTAAAAAATTTATTTCTCGATAACCGCTCCAATCATACAACCTTCAAACGTTGCGCGTCTCACTTTCTTCAGTAAGTTCCTAAACAAACCCCTTAACTCCCCCGGGTCAGTACCTTTTGACAAGGTTTCCTTTTGACACTATTATTCTCATGAGCCCGTGCTTGGATAGTCTTCCCTCTTCCATCTCCATGATTTTCAATATATGGTCAAAATGTAGTTTAAGAGTGTCTAAGAACAATGGGGGTACTGACGTTTCCAGATAGGGCATATAGTTCGTTGTACAAGACGGAAAATGTAAAATTCTCTTCAAAAAATATGTGTGGAATGTTTCCACCTCTTCAAATTTGGCATAACCCCAAATTTGTGCCCCAAACAACAAAATGTGGGCTGAAGTCGCACAATCTGCCTATCTGCCTATATCTGCCTACTATCCATGCACCGTCACCAAACCGATGAAATAGCTCTTTTCGCCTCAGACAGCTTCAACTTGAAATGTTTTTTCATGTTAAGATTAGAAGTAACCAAAACACCTAGAAAATTATACTCCCACAGAATTGCAAGATTTTCACCTTTCCATTTTTCATTCCGAGCATATCTACCTCCTCCATCTCTGATGACCATATTTTTTTGACCTTTCTAGATTAACACTAAGATTTCAAAGAGCACAGTAGCTTTCCAGACGATTAATCATTCTCTGCATACCCTACACAGATTCCGCAAGTAAAACTATGTCATCGGCAAAAATTGGACCTGGTACCTGCATTCCTCCAAACTCTATTCCTCCTCCAATTGCTTCTACGACATCATTTATAAATAGAATGAAAAGTAGGTTACTCAAGACACATCCCTGCTTGACACCTATTTGCGTTTCAAAGTCTTCCGAAATGTGCTCACCATCCCACACATATGACACGTTGTTTTCTTACATCGCTTTTAATATATTAATTATTTTACTTGATATTTCCCATCTTATAAAGCTAATAAAAAAGGGTTTCTCGTGCAATGGAATCAAAAGCGGCACGGAAATCTACAAAGAAAGTATAAATATTCTAGTGCCATCTTTTGAAACTATCCGCAATGTTGACAAAAGTAAATATCTACAAATGACTTTTTTCTTAATTTGAGGCAATCCGTATCGAAACATTTCTGGTTGAAATTATCTATACACTTCCATTTATGACTGTCTGGGAATGAATCCTTTATAATTTGGGTAAGGCTGTCCATATCCAGTTGAATGCTTTCTGCCATACTTTTAAAAATTTTATCATTTAGATTATTTTGGTATGATGCCAGAAAACTATTCTTCCAAAGTAATTTTGGAAAAAGTTCCACTCGTCTCGTATGTAGCAATTCTTCAGTTACCTAAAATGAGCATCGTATCTCTAAAGGCATGTGATCCGAAAAAGTTTGTTCAGCTATCTCAAAGTTTCTCAAGACTAAATTCCAACTGCCCGACAGAAAACAATAATCTATTGTTGAACAAGCCGCTCCTCGCATGAACGTATATTCACCGCTAGGAAATCCTTCGCAACTTCCATTTAAAACCCTTGCATCTAACACGTCCGCAATCTGCAATATTTTTACACCTTTCGCATCACAAACTTCATCTTTTGACCGGCGGATTGGATTTATATTTGTTGATGCAGTTCCACTTATAAAGTTATTTTGCGATAAACCGATCCTTTCATTGAAATCACCCACAAGCATTACATCCATCGAGCCTAAACACTGGAGTGCGTCACAGAGCTTATCATAATCTATCTTCCAATGGTTACAGTTTATGTAAATTGGTATTATAAAAAGATCACTACCGTTGGTATCCTACTCTAACACGTTCATTTTTTCCACTTCCTTGAATTTTATAAAGATTCCTTGGAGAACATTGCGATATCCATATAATTCACCAGGACTTCCTCTTCAATGAACATTTAGTTTAACATCTAGAATCCATTTTAGTTCGTAATTTTTAAAAATACCCTCGAATTTCTCTTTTTCATATTCCAATACATGAGTTTCACAAAGTATAAATATATCGAAATTTTTAACATAATTAAAGAAGTTTATACTAAAAATTTATTTTTAAGGCCTGATACGTTATATGTTAATATTCTTAAATCTAAAGATAAAAATTTACTGTGGTAGACAGTTTTGCATCATTTAGTTGCGTGCGAAATGATGAAAATAAGGAAATACCACCATACATTGTACGCATTGCTTCCATAGGATCATTTAAGCCACATTTAAAACCAAATACCAAATCCCAGGTGAAAAGTTTGTTTCCAATGAAAAGCTTATCATCTTTTAATTGTGATTTCACTAAGGGAAACCGGTGGCAAAGGAACCTAGCAATTGGCTGCAAGAAAGCTTTCCTTCGTCGCACGTTATAGGGCAAATCTTTGTGGATGTAAACTTGAGAGCCCTTCAATCTTTTAGTGCTTTTTAAAACTACCACGCTGCACTGCGTGTTTTAATTTTGCCTATATCATTGCAGTTTTAGTATTCCTAGCTGCTATGGCATGTTCATACTCAATTTCAGACCCATTCGCGCCCAGAAGTCTAGCACAAACCAACTTTGCTCTTTCCTTCATATCCACATTTGTCTCCACGGGTAGGCGGACCACAACATTTGTGTTATTTTTCTGCAGCAGTCTGTCTATCTGATCTTCCAATATATTATAACGCTTTTCTAGCTACATAATTTTGGCAGAGATGTCTTCGTATTTTGCTTTTAGGCCGGCGATCTCCGCGTGAAGCACTTGGAAGTCAGCTTTTGAAGGGAGCTCCAGTTCTTTATAGACTATGAGCCCAGACCCGGCAGACATACGTCATTTTATCATAGCTGATTTTTTTCTGTGTTTAGATACCAAAGCAGATAAGCCCGAATGGACATTCCGAATTTTGAAAGTTGGGGCCTTTCGGAGATATGCAGTCTTAACAGTGCATTCTCAACTACGTTATTTTATCAAAGCTGATTTTTGGATATGTTTAAGGGGATAGTGTCTCAATCTTTGTTTGACACTTGTCAAACCCCTACAGTGGGGCGTTTCGTCTGGTAGACACCTCTAAGATGTCACTTTTTTTCGAATGCTTTACTGAAATCAGTAGTTATAACGTCAACGTCATAACCTTTTTCAAAAGCTAACTGTGTCATAGAGACAAATTGGGTAAGATTAGTCGTGGTTGACCTATCTTTAAGAAACCGTGCTGTAGAGGAGAGACAATAGATTTACAATGGAAATAGAGTGAGTCATACACTATGCTTTCAAAGAGCTTGGGGATGGCGGAGAGCTTAGCAATCAATCTGTTGTTTGCAATTTGGTTTTTACAACCCTTTTTGAAAATGGAAAAAATTAAGGATTCTTTCCAAAGTAAGGGAAAAACTGCTCGTGAAAGTGAGAGCTGAAAAAGATTAATAAGGTTTCCACAAAGTGCTTTAGAGCATTTTTTAAAGAAAATTTGCTGGAATGTTATCAGGGCCAGGATAAAAATCGTCCTTCAATTAGCTTAACTTATCATAGACGGATAGCGTACTTATGTAAAGGAAGACAAGAGAGGTGTGGGGGCTATTTATCAGATATCTATAATAATCAGGGTCAGGTTCCTTTGAAGAATTGCTAAAGGATTGACTAAAAAAGGTAGCAAAAAGATTAACAATAGCTTTAGCGTCTGAGGAAGATGTGCCAAGGAAATTAAACATTGGAGGAAGACCGTCTGATTTTTTCTTTACATTTATAAATTGCTATAAGCGATTTGGTTCATAGATAAGGCAAGTTTCCATTCTATTAAGATACGTATTGTAGAGATATAGAGATAAGGCAGATAAATTAGAGAAAGCTTCTTGGTAGTAAAAATAGTTTAAAGATTTCTGTTGTTTCAAGTAAGATTTCCATAATTTATTGATGATATTACGGATATTTCGTAGTTCTTTTGTGTACCAGAATTTGCATCATCAATCCAGAAACAAAGTGAGTCAACACTCCAAAGATTTTTGAAATTTTGTTGATATATTCTTATTTGCCAAACCATTCAAATGGCATCTTTGTTTTCCCTCAAACTATAACAAATAAGCAATATAAAAATATTTAATTATGTGTATTATCCATTTATTTCTACGTTATTATTATTCCATTTTTGCGAATGTTTGCATACGTCACTGAATACTTCATACAATGTAGGCCCTCATACGTGGCTTTAAAACTCTCGTGAATCTTATGTATGCATATTGCACCTAAATTATAAAGTTATATGCTTTTAGCTACCTACCAACCTATATCCTTCATTTTCATTATCATAAATACATATTTACATACATAGGCTCCATCTATGTATGTGGGAACATATTTATCTCCTAACTTACATAATTAAAATCCGTAACCTAGATTTAAATATACATTTGTATTTTAAATCAAATGTTACTATTCCTTGAATCATCCATTCGAAAATTCATTACACTAAGAATTAAGGTAATCTTACTTCTATCGGCCTTTGCATACGATAACTAGACTAGCTACATTAAAGTTGTTAGCTACAAGGGCAAGTTCGTACGATACAGTCGTGCATTTTATTTTTAATGTTTGCTAAATAATAAGGAAAAGACATAATAAAAATTAGGAACATAATAATAAATATAAGAACAGATTCAAAAATATTTAAATAAAAATATTTGTTAAGCTCATATTTAATATAAAATGCACGACTGCGCACATAATTGCTCTTATGTTCGGTCACCTCGTAAGCACAAGAGTTTTAGTCGAAACAACTAAATATATTTTCAAAGCCGTTATTTATTTAATTTTTTAAATACAAAATTTCTTTAACTTTTTTGTGAAAAATTGTGGTTAGGTCAATTGTAAGTATTTAACAATAGAAATTTAAAAACAGAATTAAAAGCAAAGTACTGAAATACTAGTAGAAAGTCCCTGGCGTTGCCCGGTCACACGAGGCAAGTCTTTTTAAGCAATATCTTCCAAATGAAGTGAAAAATAAAGAAAAACATTTGTAAGAAAAAAGATTTTTCTCTTATTTTGTCGTTCAATACCCATGTTGTTCTCTAACTTTCGAATCGATAATAATAGTCGAGCAAAAAAAAAATTTCTTCTTTTGGTTTTAAGATGCCAAAATGACACTTCAGTTTATTGCCTTCCATTGGAAATAATAACTTAACATAAGCCCATTTTTTTCAGAGGCTGTACGTGAGGAAAAGTTATCGCCTGAGTTACAGAAGATGGGTGCAGGATTAGTTTTCTTATTTTTTTTAACAAACGAACTATTCTTCATTTTGGGACTCTTCGCTTTCCGGAGGTTGTCTTTTACTTGCAAAAGGTAAATATAATTTAACTCAAGTTATGCATTCGTCGCAAAAAAAGTTGTGATATAACAATCAAACATGATATTACGATGATAGCGAAGACGAAAAAACATGGTCTAAAAATTCTGTTCGTCTGTATGTTAGTATAACCACTTACAGTCCAAATGGGTGGGCCGAATTCTTTCAAACTTGGTATAGAGTTTTTTTTTGTGGAACTGCCATTATGTTAAAGCTCATTTTTCTCGAAGGATTGTGATTTAAAAAAATCAGGGTATTTTTTTCGATATGAACTATTATATGGCTGGAAAACAAATTACCAATAATAGCTAAGAACGGTACCGATTTTGTTGCTTTCTACTATCTAGAAAATGGCTTAGTTGATTCTTTTGTTCGTTCGAAATTTAACACATATTATATAGGCTTAGGTACGTCAACTTGTGATGCATACCAATATTTTTAAATACCTAATAGATATTTGTTTGTATTTTTAAAAGCATATTTTAAATTTTTTTTTAATAATTGAATATTTTCAAAATAGCTTTTTTTTACAAATTATAAGTATACACAATATGCTTTATTCCTAGAAACCGCTCCACAGATTTTAATAATTTTATTCTTATATAGTGAAATTCATTCTTATCAGTTTGTTTGCTAAGGTTAAACTCGGAAACCATACCTACAATTTAAAAAATTCTTTTGGTTTTGAGGGTTAAATATTTTTTTGCAAAACTTAGCTGTTTGTAGGGTGAAATGGGCTAAGCGGAAAAACTGTACTTGTGAAAGTAAAAATTTCAGGACTCTGAAAGTTTACAAATAAAACTTTATTTTCTTTGTAAACTTAACATGTGCCAATGAAAGAGATGGCAGTTAAGTGTAAAATCCTGTCAACTCCTATACCTTGCACATGAAAAGTTGGGACCCACCAAATTTTGTTTTACTTTCATACATATATCAACTTACGCGAAAGCATGAGCTTACATATGCAAGTTAGTTTTTACGTTCGCAAAAGTAGCGACTGGCGCTGGGGAATCCTTGTAGATGTAAGCTCGGTTAATAAGCTAATTTCTATACTCTCAACAAACTATTAATTTCTAACATGGTGCCAAACACACGTGACCTTACGCTGAAATGCAAGGAATATTAAATGGACTCACCGGCGCCTGTAACTGATTGTATGTGCTTACACACGAAAATAAATACTCCTTGCAAACTTGAAAAAATTGATACTTTAGTGCGAAACCTTATAAACCTTTATGCTTTCATGAAAATGGTCCTGGCGACGGTCAATTCATGTATGTGTATAAGTCCCGGATAAACTACAGAAAAGGAACACGTCTAATGTCGAATTTCTTTCATCCAAATCTTCGCAAGTTTTCATGCTGAGGCCCTGTAAGCGTGAAACTCAAAATGTCGGGTCTTTAAAGGTTTAAAGTTAAAGCCGCACTGGAATAGCAGCCTTTTTCGTCTTCGCTATCATCATATTGTCATGTTTGATTATTATTTCAATTTTTTGTTCAAAGAATGCTTAACTTTCATTATATTGTACTATCTATAATCGCATGTAAAAAAAGCAAAGCGAACAGTTTCAAAATGAAGAATAGTTCATTTGTAAACAAAAATATAAATAATAAATCTTCTTAGTTAAGTTTAATAAGAAAGCTAATCCTGGTTAAATAAACGACAAAATAAATGAGAAATCCTTTTCCTTACAAATTAAAAGACTTGCCTCGGGTACGCGGGCAACACCGGGGACCTTCTGCTAGTTTGGAAATAATATTCATAACAACTGCGGAAGTAAACAAAACAAAAACCAATTTGGATATAAAATCCATGGAAACGTCAAAACGTAAACAAAACAACATAGCAATAGCGGAAGTAAACAAAACAAACACTAATTTTGATATAAAATCCGTGGAAACAGCAAAACGTAAACAAAACGAAATATTAATTTGGAATTTATATTTTAAAATCAGGATAAATTTAAGAGGTAAGTGCAAATATTTGTGTATTAAGCATATACAATTATATGCTATTAAACTTATATATTAAGTTTAATAGCATATAATCTGGCGAAAGGACAACAGAAGAAGATACAATCATTTTTATGGCGTGTCAAATGGTGAGTTGTCAGTGTATCTGTCATATACAGACAAACTGACATCGAAACAAAATTACACTTTTATATATATGAGTAGAGATAGTCTGATAAGATGTTCACTTAGAAAAAATTCCAACAAAGCTGAATTTATGTGTAGGGCTTCATTTTTACGTCCCAAAACATTTCCTAATAAGTACCCTAAGTTTGGAGCGGAGCAACAAATTGGTAGAAAATTCAGTTTCGTGCAGATTACTTGAAAACCATAGGTTTTTCGAAAAAAGTTGTTGGTACACATTGTAGATCATTTCATTCTACAAAAAAAAGATTCAGACCCTTTTTATCCTACATTTAATAGATAGACATTTTTTTAAAGAAAATTAATAAATTTGTGTTTTTGAGTGTGGAATTTTCTTATTTTTAGTTATTTTTCGAAAAACATTTTCTACTAAAAACACCAAGATTTAAGTGTGGACCCGGAAGGGGAATGCTGCTATCTTAAAAATAATAATTTATTTTCAATTCAATTCTATTCAATTCTTTCTTTATTTTTCAAATCATAGAATACAATTTTATATACACTAAAAATTTTAAAATATAATAAGAGAATTTGATTTAACAAAGTTGTGCTAATTTAAAGTCAATTATAAGTTATTTTTATACACATATATTTAATTTGGGATTAATAAATAAACAAACTGTGACTTTGAGTTTAGTCAAAACAAATATAAATTAATGTTGGTTAAATTGTTTAGATATATTTAAAGCTTAGAACCTTTTTGTATATAAAAAATTAGAAAGAAAGAAAAAATAATTAATCTGGACTTTTAGCTTAGTCAAAACAAAAACATATAAAAAAGTGAAGAAGGCCTTTTAGTTTAGCTAAAACGAAAATAATCTGCGACATGAGCTTTTTAAAATACCTATTTAAATAGTAGTGGTGGCTTTATTCTTCAAAATATGTTTAAATACTCATCTCGATATTTTTTTAGGTGCGAAACATATCCTACAAGAGACTTCCAACCACGGCCACCATTCAAAATATTTATACATTCTTCTAAAGAAAGGAAACTTGCGGAAAAATTAAGTCTACGGATCTCTTGTAAAATTGGACAAAACGCTATAAAATGTAAGATATTTTCATTCGTACCAAGGTTGCAAAGAGAACAGATAGAATTCAAGTCAGATCTATATGGTCTACAATTCAGATCCAGCATTTCAGTTCTGGCTTTGAAAATTAAGCTCATTTCTGAAACTGAAAACTCGTTTCTAAAATAGTTATCCTCGCCTAGAGTAAAACTTAATTGCCTATAAACACTCCTTGAAGCTGAATGAGGACCTCGTTCTACACATTTCTTGAAAAGTATCTCATCTATACAAGCTATGCAGTCGTATAAAGACAATTGTAATTCTTCATTATTATTAGTTCGTAATGAGATCGGAAAGTCGTGTGTAACAGCTAGATCGTACCAATTTGTTACTGTACTGTAAACTTTATTAAAACAAATATTAAGGATCCGTTTTTGAAGGTTTTGGTCTGATCTATTCATTACCTTTACAATGTAATCCGCATTTGCCTTTAAGTTTTTCAGAAGTACTTGAAGTAAGCCAGACTCCACATGGATGGCATAATTTGGGGTGTTCTTAGGTAACAGGAAGATTCGTTTAAAAAAATGTCTTTGAACATTTTCTAGGTCTTCTAGCTGTTCATACCCATATACTTCGCTTCCATAGCAGAGGCAGCTATTCACTGTAGCATTGAATACTTTGAATTTTGAAACTGAGTCTACAAAAATATTGCTAAAAAAAATTAGACCACATGAGCGTGAGTATTCAAGTTATATATTAGTACATATCCCAGATATTTAAATTTATCCACGACTTCTATAATATCGTTCCTTAGAGTCCAGTTGCGGCCATAACCTATAGATCTGTTGTGTGATCTGAAGATCATAATTTTCGACTTCGACCTGTTAATTTTGTGATCCCAACTATCACAGTATTGTTTTAGCTTATTTATTTGAAGTTGTAAAGTAAGCGGGCTATCTGACAGGATAACAAGATCGTCTGCATAAAGAAGAACCTTAATAGTTACATCACCTATTACAATACCTCCTGGGATGTGATTTTCAACATCATTACTAAATAGAGAGAATAACAAAGGACTTAAAACACAGCATTTGGCAACACCAGTTTGACATTTGAAGTCTCTCGATTTCCTAGGGCCGTTCTGAACAAAAGGATTTATGCACTTTGTTGAACTTTGTTGATAAACCTATTACTGGAAGCTTGTAGATCAAAGACTTTCTATTGACTGTGTCGAATGGAGCATTTAAATCGACAAAAAAAGCATACACACATTTCTTTTTATCAATAAATCGCCTAGCCACTGTGTTTAACACAAAAATTTGATCTATAGTCGAAAGTTTTACGCGAAAGCCAGCTTGGCAGCAACTGATCATATTGTTTTGTTCAACCCAATTTGTAAGCCTTAAGTAAAGTAATTGCGAGAATAATTTTCTCAATGAGTTTAACACAGCAATCCCCCTATAGTTTTCCGACTGATCCCGATCGCCTTTCTTAAAGATAGCTGATATTTTGGAACACCTGCAGTTATCTCCTCATAGGTTATACACTATTGAAGAAACTTAAGATGTATTCCAAAAACTCCGGAGTAGCATATTTATAGAATTAGGCTGGAATACCATCAGGGCCAGACGCTTTGTTATTTTTCATTTTCATTAGAGATGATTGTAATTCCATCATTGTAAATGAGGAATCTAATTCTGGTATGATAACATTTGGGATGGCAAAACTAATCATGCTAAAATTTCGATTGGGCAACAGAAGTTTTTAAAAATAAGCCACTAGAACATTAACATCAATCGAAAGTGTATTATTATTATTCTAACAATTTTAAAAGCGAACAGAATTCCAAAAAGATTTTGAATCTTTACAGACTCTCAGTTTTGAAGCTATGTTTTGTAGGTATCTATTCTTTCTTAGAGTACAGATTCGTTTGTATTCTTGGTTTGCTTGTAAATACAAATATTTGGTGCCAGGGTTATATGTTTTTCGGAAAAGTTTCAAAAATGCAAAATATTTTTTCCTAGCTTTTTTTGCAGTCATTATCGTACCATTTAGAATAAAAAGTGTTCCTAGCACTATTTTAATAGTAAATCGAAGTAGATATTTCTTCTACATTGGTCGCTAATATGAATGGTAAGCTTGCTGTATGTTGATTAAGCTTTCTTAAATAATTGTTTAAGTTTTTATCACTCCATTTCAATCTAAGAGTGTTTTCTGTCGACTGTAGGCTTATAAAGTTATTATCTAAACCGCAAGTTACGAGAATAGGGAGGTTTTGCGAGAAATTTTCTGGAAGAATTTTAAAGTTTCCTGTTATGCTTAACCAATCGCCTTTGATAAGATATAAATCTATATAAGACCACCTATATCTCTTCCAAGTGTATGGTTTCTGATTGCTGGTATACATTTCATATTAAAATCTTGAAGATATTTAGCATAATGCAGGTTATTTTCGTTTTCTAAAAAAGTTTCCAAAAGTATAAAAATGTCATATTTATTTATAAGATTAAAAAATTCGGGCATAATTAATTTGTTTTTAAAACCTGTAATTTTATAACAAAAAATATTAAATTTAAAATTATTTGTGTAAGAATTAATATCTTGGCAGACGGCGATGTAATCCTATCTTAGGCTAGGATCTGCGCCTTTATTATATACGTGACCACTCACAGATGGCGCTGGTGTCACATAATTCTTGGTTTTGTTGGAGTTGACGTCTATGTTGTTTACATCAAGGAAACATGCTGAATCATCACCAAAGTTGGTTTTGATGTAATCAAGCTCCTGTTTTGATGATACTTTTAGACCTCGAAAGCTGTCATACGCAAAAGTGAAGTTGCCAATTTGTAGTTTAGCACCTTTAACAAAGATTTTGGTGTTCGAATTTTTTGTGCTTAGTTTATTTTTTATGTCAAATAGATGCTTTCTCGTGGAGCGGTAAATTAGTGATTGCTCACGATGTATGCACACCCCGGTATTCTTGTGCTTAGGAGCAGCGTCCATAATTTTTGTGACAGTGTCGGCGCTTTCGAATTTAAGAACCATTGTTGTTTTTTTTTGTTTGCGGGTTTGTGTATTGCTGTGCTTTGTGGAGTGATAACTCTCTATTTTCGTTGATATTAAGAAGACTTAGACAAGTTTGTGTTGCAAAGCTAAGCTTGTTTTCCATGTTATCTGAAGAGAAATGCATGACGACAGAATTTTCATTTGATTTCTTAGATACAGCCTCGAGTTGTTTCTCTAAAGTGACACAATAGCTTTCAAGTGTAGAGAGTCGCTCTGCAAGCTGAGTGTTTTGCAAACGGAGTAGCTGCATGTCTTTTGAAATTATCGAGATATCTACTTTCGTAGCAATGTTTTTGAGATGATGATTTAAACATTGGTCAACGATTGATTTGATGTCATCCGCATTCAGAGCCATTTCTGTTTGAGTTTTTTGTTGTTTGGTGTATTTATTGGGCATATTTCCGTTGATTTTCTTTTTGGTGGCATGTTGCGGGCCAGGTGAAAAATGTCGGCGTTCCCGATTGAATTTTTAATTTAAAATTTTCCTGCCTTAAATGTTTGTTTCGCTAATTTTTTTTAATTAGAGTTTGCGGCGTTTTAACTTTTTAAATAATTAATAAGTGTTTTAAACTTTTCTTTTTTAATTTCTTTTAATAATTTTTAAAATCAACCACAGCACTTGTGAAAACCGTGTACTTCACTTACTGTCTCACTCTCACTTCCCTTTATTAATTTATTTTCTTTTGCTCAATTTTTAATTTTGTATTGTTTTATTTTAATTTTTAACTTTTGATTAAAAACAAACTATTATCCTTACTCTAAATGATATAAAAAATATTAAATTGCTGGATGCGTTTCAGAGTGTACACCATCTTCGGGCGTACTACTTTGTTCTTGTTGCTGGTGTTTTCAAATTTAAGCTTGATTTGTCTCTTTCTATGTTTCTGTTGTTGTTATATTTTATTGTTTGGCTGAGGCTTGTATGTTGATTTTATGCTGTCTTCTTTTCATCTATTATTTTGTTGTTGTTTTATTCCTGTTTCGTATAAGACGTTCGTCTTAACTGTCAATTTATCATTAAGCAATTTGTCCTGTTCTATTGAATATGGTTTGTATATTTCATATTCTTCAGTAGCGTCTATTATTTTACCTTTTCTGCAAAAATATTATGTTTATAAATTTATCTCAAAGGCTGTGTAATTGTGGTTATTATTGATTAAATGTTGAGTATATGTGGATCTGGTGTTGGAATTAGGTTTATGTTCGTTGAATCTGTCGTTGAAGGTTCGACCAGTTTGACCTATGTAGAACGTGCTGCATTCGTTGCACTTCAATTTATATACCCCAGAGCTTGATTTTGTATCGTTTTGTTTTATTTTCGTTTTAAAATATTGTGTATATTATTATTGGTTTTAAATGAGATGTGTATTTCTAATTTTTTGAATTCATGTAATAGGGGTTGTGATATTAAACTGGTGTAATTTACTGACGTGTATTTTATGTTTTCTATTGGTGTTTTTATATTGTTTTTGTTGTTGTGTATTTTCATTTTCTTTTTTGTGAGTAATTTGTCAATTATTGTTGTTTTATATCCATTTGTGTGTGCTATTTATCTTATGGTATTGAGTTCTTGTTAATTTTTTTTTTTTTTATAATAAACCCGCACTAAAGGGGTTTGGCTACCCTTAACATGACAAGCACAGTGCGAGATTTAGGAAAATAGGGAAGGAAAAAATAGAGCCTGGTAAAGCATTCCACATACGTGTTGTACGACTAAAGAAAGAATCTCTGTACTTCACAGTACTTCCGAATTTGGGCTCAAGGGTAAACTGATGAGCATTCCTAGAAGCGCGAGTATTACGGTTGAATTGTTTAGGGGGAGGAATGCGTCTGGCTACTTCGCTAGAACACTTTTTATAAAAATAGCGATAAAATAGCGAAATACATGTAACATTATGACGATGTTCAAGAGATGTAAATGAATCCACTATAGTTCTATCGCCAATCATTCTTAAAGCTCTTTTTTGAATTCTATCTAAGAGACTCAGATGAGTCTTGGGAGCTCCTGCCCAAATGTGCGAGTTATACTCCAGCTTTGGACGAACGAAGGCCTTATAGATTACAGCCAGATCAGACGGGGAAAAGAATTTCTTGCATCTTCGAAGAAAGCCCAAACATTTTGCAGTGTTTTTGGCGACATCAAATATGTGTTCATTCCACAATAGGTGGTCTATGATGCACATGCCAAGGACTGAAAGCTGATCGGTTTCTTCAATGCAAGTGACGCTCATGGATAGCGGCATGTGGGGTGGGTTCTGCTTTAACGACAGATGAGTTTTTGAAGCATTAAATTCTACGCGGTTTTTTATTCCCCATTGGACAATGCTGTCAAGATCAGAATTCAATGAGCTTATCATACGCTGCCGTTGCAGTTCCACATCTAAAGAACAAGGAGGTGCATCTGAAAACGAATATGAAAAGCTGAGAGTACTATCGTCAGCAAAACAATTGAGTGGATTAGAAGTTCCAGATAAGAGATCATTAATAAAAATGAGAAAAAGGGTCGGAGACAATACGGAGCCCTGGGGCACACCAGCATTTATTTTGTGAATATCAGACTTGAAACCGTCCAATACAACTTGTATTGAACGGTCCAAAAGGTACTCGTAATTTCTAATCCAACGAAGAAGAGATTCATCGATACCAAATGCACGCATTTTCGATAGGAGATAGGCTTGATGCCAAACTCTATCAAATGCTTTTGAAATATCAAGTGCAATAATCTTACTTTCGCCAAAACGATGTAAAGATTTGTGCCACTGTTCGGTGAGATATACCATCAGATCACCAGTGGACCTATTGCTATGAAAGCCATACTGCCGGTCATTAAGGAGATTTCGTTCTTCAAGATATTTCTTAAGCTGATAATTAATCAGCGTTTCCATGACCTTGGAAAGAAGGGACGTAAGTGCAATTGGGCGGTAATTAGGGGGTGAAGAAGATGCGCCTTTTTTAGGGACAGGCTGGACAAATGCTGTTTTCCATCCACTCGGAAAGAGACCTGTAGAGTAGGACAGATGGAAAAGCTTACGCAGTGGTTTTGCCAGCGTTGAAGAACACCTCTTTAGAACGATGGGAGGGATACTACCCGGGCCAGCGGATTTGTGTATATCAAGGTCTTTGAGGACTCTAGCAACTGCACGAGTGCGAAAGAAGATTCGTCCCATAAAATCTTTTACACTTTCAAGTACAGGAGGAGTCATAATACTTTCTGGCAGCGTCGAATTAGCAGCGAACTGCGCTGCAAGCAAATTTGCTTTTCACGAGAGCTGACAAAAGGAAAATCATTAAAGACGAGCGTTGGAACCGAAGACGAAGTTGAATTTCGAATGTTTTTTACAAATGACCAAAAATTCTTACTACCTTTGGGACATTGTAGTATTTTCTGCATTAATTTTTGGTCATGCAAAAATTTGGTTCTACGAATGTGAACGTTACAAGTCTTTCTAGATTGTTGAAACTTTTTCCGGTTTTCCTCAGTGGGGTTGGCTTTATAGTTCCGGAAACTTACTTCTCTAACCCTAATATCCTCTTTACAGCTCGAATCAAACCATGCATTTTCTTTCGGTTTGATAAATTTCACCCTATTCGGGATAAAAATTCTCATTCCGTGAAGAATTCAATTTGTTAACATATCTGGAATCTACGTCACTATCGAGGAAGCATAGTGACCAGTTAAAGTTCCTGAAGAAGTTATTTAGACCCTCATGGCTTTCTCATATTGCCAAACGGTTCTCTTAGGTGACTTTTCTTTAACTAGATGTTGTTGGCATGAGAAATTTGCAGATATGACACAATGGTCGGATGTGCCTAGAGGTGATAATACACTTACAGTGTATTTTTAAGGGTCAAAGGTAAGAAACAAGTCTAGAGTGTTGGCGGTTTGACCTGTAACGTCAGGGATTCGTGTCGGCTCGTCAACAAGTTGAGTCAGTGGATTTAACTCAGCAAAGACCTCGACATACCTTCCTTCGGGTGTTGTCTGGCTCGAAAAGCGGAGCCAGGTAGAATTGTGTACATTGAAATCGGCCGTAACGACAATTTCAGTGCGAGGGTAATGGGAAACAATTCTTTGAATGGAGTCGGACAGAGCATCAAATTCGTTAAAAGTTGAATCTCTATCCGAATTTGGGCTTTTTTGTCCATTGGAATTTTAATTAATCTGTTAATAAATGCATTAAATCCAGCAATTTTTTGGGAATATGGGTATTGGGAATCTTTATGTATAGTTGTCGCTATTTTTCGATATATTTTAATTGGAGTTTATTATTGTTATTTTATGTGAGGTTGAGATCTAAAAAGTTTATTGAGTTACGTCTTCGATTTCTGTTGTTATTTTTATATTTGTGTTTATATTATTTATTTATTTTGAGAGTATGCCGATTTGTCTATGAGTACCATCGTGCCATATCTGGAATATGTTATAATTTTATATTTTTGTGGATTGATTGTAGATAATATATATTCATTTTCGTAGTAGTTAAGATATATGTCTGCTAACAATCCGCTGGGAGTTGATCCCATTGCCAGTCCTTTTGTTTGTATGTAGAATTTATTTTTTAATGTAAAGTAGTTTTGTTTTAGTGTGATTTCTAATAAAATTATTAGTTCATTGATTTGTTGTGGGTTTATTTGTGCTGTGGTGATAAGATTATCTTTGAGTATTTTTATTGTATCGTTTATTGGTATGTTCGTGACGTCGAAAGAAATCAGTGATAAGATTATCTTTGAGTATTTTTATTGTATCGTTTATTGGTATGTTCGTGACGTCGAAGGAAATCATTATGTAATTTGTGGATATGTTGATGTTATTAAGTTTGTCTATTAAATGTGCGCTGTTTTTTTTATACTGTTGTTGTTTCTTAATACACGGTGGCCCACGAATCGTACTACAAAAATAAAACGTAATAACATTTTTTCAGTGTGAGTAATCGGCTTATATTTAGATTTATCAAAATGAATGCTTGGGATACTGAAAAAAGGATTTGGATAGTGCAGCGATACCATTATTTGCAGTCCGTCATTTCCGTCCCAAGGGAATTTAGGCTGGAGTTTGGCGGTACTCCCCCGAGTAGATGGACTATTATGAGGCTGGTGAACATGTTTGCCGAATTTGGAAGCATCGAACGAAGACCGTATCATAGAGATCCCAATGTTCGGGTTGAGTATACAATCGTGGCTGTTGCGTTGGCAACACAGCCAAATCCAAGTGTTTCGAATCGAAACTTATCGGGCCAATTTGGAGTTAACAGATGGTCATTACAACGGATACTTTATGATGACTTAAACTTGTTTCCTTACAAAGTCCAAATTACAAACAAGTTAAACCATCAGGATTTGCCTGTTCGCCTGGAATTTTTCCGAAACATGATTGCAATGGCCGAAGAATACGACACATTGATAAATTGTTTGTTCATGTCTGATGAGGCCCATTTTGACTTAAAGGGCAATGTTAACAAGCAAATTGCCGTATATGGAGTGAATCTAATCTAGAAATGCCCCATGAGATGGAAGTGCACCCAGAACGAGTCACTGTGTGCTGCGCAGTTTCATCAAGGTGCATTTTCGGGCCATATTTCTTTGAAGAAAACGGTGTAACACAAACTGTCAATGTGGAGCGTTATTTAAAGATGTTTAAGGACTTTTTTTTACCCAGAACTTCGCCGAAGACGTATCCCTTTCAGCAGGATTTGGTTTCAACAAGATGGAGCAAGTGCACACGTAGCCACACAAGTTATGGCGGAGCTCCAACGAACATTCCCAAACAGATTGATATCTAGAAACTGCATTTTTATGTCTAGCAGGAAGTGTACAAAACGAAACCCAGGAATTTGACTGAATTGAAGCAGTCAATTAGGACAATAATTGAGGCGATCCCAATTTCAACCCTTCAGGCCGCAATGAGTAATTTTCTTAACAGGTCCCGCATATGCGTGGATGAGTGGAGGTCATTTGCCGTCTATCATCTTTAAAAACCATTAGTTATTTGAAATAAAATTTAATTTTTAATCTAATAAAAAAAATTAATGAAATACATCGATTAAAATAAAAGTTATTTAAATATCTTATTGTTCTAAAGCAATAAAACATCCACGAAATAATAGATGAAAAGAAGAGCATAAAAGAAACACACTAGCTTCAACAAAATTATAAAATATAACAACAACAGAATAATAGAAAGAAACAAGTTATATTTGACATGCCAGCAACTTAAGAACAAAGTAGTACGCCCGAAGATGGACTTTACACTCTGACACGCGTCGCGCAATTTAATATTTTTTATATCATTGAAAGTTGTGATGATAGCTTGTTATTAATCAAAAGTTTAAAATTAAAATAAAACTATACAAAATTAAAAAATATCTGTATTAGTTTTGATTTTATTTTATTTAAAACATATTATATTCACAACTTGGAGACGAAACAAAATCAACAAAGTGAACAATTACACTTTGGTACGCTATAAATTAAGAACGAATTGACATACAGAAGTCGTTAATATGTCATTTTGTATATAATTGTACTGACTACAAGCTGTTCTGAGAAAATTATGAAAAAAATAAAAGTTTTGGGAGTTATTGAACAAAATAAAATAAATTATAATTTTATGTATAATGTTTTCGGCCAGTTTTCTCCAAATCTATCAATCGTACGATAAAAAGGGTTTTAATCGTTTTTGTGTAGAATGACATGATCTACAATGTGTACAAACTTCCTCCCTATAAATTTGTTTGCTCCGCTCCAAATTTAGCGCAATTTTTAGACGTAAAAATGAACCTCTCCACCAAAAACTCAGCTTTGTCGGACCTTTTTCGAAGTATCTAATTTTCGTAGACTAATACTGATTTAAAAAAGTAATTTTTTTTTCAAAAATCCAAAAAAAAATATTTTTCTAAAATGTTATTATGTATGTATTATTAGCTAGAATTTGAGCGCATTTTTTTTGGATCCAACCCCGTTGAGAAAATCGAAAATAAAAAAAAAACGGTTTTATAGCAGGTACCGTTAATAAAATTTTCTGTAAAAATGTTTGTGAACCAAAATGTATTAAAATCGTTGGACCCGTTTCAAGATAAATTTATATTTACTTTTTTTGCTATGTACCGTTACTTTTGGAGCTAAGACAGACGGAATTGCGGGACCCGCTTTTTCCATGTTCTCTATAATCGTAATGTAAAGTTTGATTCAAACCTAGAAATCGATTTCTTTTTCAAAAAAAAAAAACATCCTATAGTACCTATACATACATATATTAAAGGTAAAAATAATTTAAGGGAATGCTCCACAAATTTATGTACATCAGAGCTTACACCACACTTTGCTGCATTTTAAGTAGGTCACTTCAAGGTGAATTGCTTACCAATGCCAAATTATTCTACTCGTTAAAAATATTTAGGTTTTAAATAAACATGTTCAGCTGGTATTCGACATTCTAGTTATTTGTATTTTATTTCTTTTTTTTTTAATCGAGCGCAACGGACTTTGTAACTGGCATGGTTACCTTAAACCTTAGATGGTGAAAATTAAAAATAGTAATTTTGTAAACGCCTTAAAATTTTAGATAAAAAAAAGGATTTTCGTTGATAAACGTACCAAATTTTCAGTGCACTATAAACAAAACGAACGCCTGGATGGTACAAGCAGGGAGGTGGCATGGCAGTGGCGCGATAGTTGTGTGTTCGCCTGTCAACCTTATGGGCACAGGTTCCATCCCTGCCGTATTCTATGACCTCTTATTTTCCATTAAAAACCAATTCTAAAATTAATGTCGAACATTGAGTTGCTGGTTTACTCATTACATTCTGTTTAGGCATAGAACTAACAACATGTGATTGAGTAAAACTAGTATACCGATAAAATATGACAAAGAATAAAAAAATTAATGCCAATTATAAGGGACATAGATAAATAAGACACTGAAATTTCTGCGCATTAGTTCAGCCACCATCCCTGGAGATAAAATCTGAGACAACAACCACCTCCAGTCTCAGAACATCGCCCCACACATCTTTCCTATCACTCTTTCTCTTCCTTAACCTCACCCTCAGAAAAGCTCTTGTAGCTAACAACTTTAATGTTACTCACTGACGCTTTTGGTAGGCATAAAGTTGTTATCCTATTCACATTTAAATCCGATGTAGGTAAGATTACCTTGATTCTTAGTATAATGAATTCTCGAATGCATGATTTAAGGAATAGTTACATAGGTACCTACCTGCAAATGTATATTTAAATAGATTTTAATTATGTAAATTAGGAGGGTAATAATGTAAATATATACATGCATGTGTATAATGAAAGTGTGAATGGTGCATAGGTGGGAAAAATCGTTTTTTAAACTTATTAAAACTTCAAAAACTATAATTTTAATCGGTTTTTAGAAAAAACGAAGAACACCCTTAGATGCCACGAATCAATTAAAATTTTATAAAAAAGTATCTCGAAAATTGTAGGACGGATTTTGATGAAATCCTGTTTTTTATTTTTAGTTTTTTGAAAACATTTTTTTTTAAATTTTTGTATGCAGTTTTGCTTAGAGTTTATTAATATGCATGTGATTATAAAAAAAATTAAAATAATTTTTTGTGATTAGTTTTAAAAATAGTGATTTTTGAAAAAAAAAAAAATTTTAAATTAATTTTATTTAGAAAAAAAAGTTATTCAAAATTTTGATATGCAGAATTAGTTAGGCTACTTAGATCTTCTCAGACATAAAATTTGAAAGAAATCCAATGTACCGTTACCGAGAAAGCCAAAAATTTAAAAAAAAACCGTTATATGAAAGGTATCGTTAATATACTTTTCCCGTAAACTTGGTTCAGATTAAATGATAGCTATTGCCAACAAAAAAAATTCTCAAATGTTTTTATCAAAATCGTTTAAAGCCCTTTACCTAAACGGTTATGTGGCAGGTACCGTTATTCTTAGGCCTAAAAATAAGATTTCAATTTCCCCTCTGACGAATGCCAAAAGAATTCCAAATACCAAGTTTGAAGGTAATCGCTTTACGCGGTTGCTCGTTTTACACACAGACGGACAGACAGACATTTTTTGCCAATCAATTTTTTTTACGAATGCATAACTTCCCTTATAGTACATATAATCGTAAGTAAAATGTTAGCGTTACCAAGTAATGAACAACCCTCAAACAAAATTATACCAACATTGCTGTGGTCTTCGAGCTCATCACAACCACGCATATCTTATCAATATTTAATATTTTCTTTGTAGTGAAACTTTCTTACTTTTTTGCTCAAGTGCTTGTTTAAAATAAAATATACGACTGGATCGCACGTACTTGCTCTTATGTTTGATCACATCTAATGCAAAATATTTCTATTAAGAATCTAAATATATTTTTAAAGTCGTTTTTATTTCATTTTTATGTAGAAAATTTTTTTTCGAAAAAAATTGTAGTGACAATTTTAAACATTTAATAATATAAACTTAAAAACGAAATTTCGAAAAAAATCAATAACACGTTTACAAAATATTGAATTTAAATTTTTTTTTCAAAAATCCAAAAAAATTACTTTTTGAAAATGTTGGTATGCAGTATTATTTATAATTCGAAGGACCTCCTACAAACAAAAATTGATCGAAATCCGTCGAGCCGTTTATGAGAAAGTCGAAGATGAAAAAATAATGTTGTATAGGAAATACCGTTATAACAAAATATGGTAACAAATTTTTTACCCAAATGTAGTCTACCTAAAGTAGTGCACACACTTTTCTATCAAAATCGTTGTAAGGCAAGTACCGTTATTTTTCGAGCTAAAAAAACGATTTAAAAATCAATTTGAGACAACCACCTAAAACGCTTTAGTACCAAGTTTGAAGAAAATGGCTTCAGCCGCTTGGGCTGTAGTTCGTTGTACCGACAGGCGTAATTACGGAATCCACTTTTTTGGTGTTCTCTATCATCGTAATGTAAAATCTCGAGTTCGATTTTCTTTTCAAATGCAAAACTTTGTTTTTATTTCAATTCGGTCAATGTTAACATGATCAATGTTTATAAATAAATACTTAAAACTAATTTCCCAAACTATTATAAAACAATGTTTTGAATTATTAAAATTGTCACTTGGTGAAACTACTAGAAATGTATTAAATATTTCAACTAATTGATTGGGAGGGTTATGCGCACCATAGTTCGATCTACTAAAAATTTTATTGAGTGGTCTTTGAAGTCGTATACTTGAGCGACTAAAACTGAAGTTAAGACAAAAAAGAACCGATGGTGATGATACTGCTCCATTTATTATTGGCAAGGAAGGAAGGTTAATTAAAGCAAGTTTTTGAGAATAAGGAGACAGATGGTTTCCACGGAACCAAGGAAGAAAACGAGAACAAAAGCGCAAGAATCTCCTCTGAATTGCTTCAATTCTCATTATATGTATGGAATAATAAGGTGCACACACTACACAGGCATACTCAAGAATTGGTCTCACAGATGAAATAAAAAGTAGATTGAGAACATAATGATCACGGAAAACGCGGTCAAATCTCTAAATGAAACCAAGGACTCTATTTGCTTTTCTAACTACAAAACTAGATTTTTTTTATTTACCGTAAATGTAAGTTCCGAATCTAAACAACTCTCAAGACAGAAAAAATAGATACTCTACTTAGGAATGTTTGCTGATACATAACTTAAACACTTAAGTTCTACTTAAGCACATATGTGACAGTTTACGCAGAGGAAAAAGTAGCTCAAACGCGTTTTAAGTTGAACATAAATATTTATGATTCGTAAACGGGCCTTAAAGAACAAGAATCACACATACATATAATCAAAAATAATTGGAACTTTCTTTCGTGTAAAACTCATGGTTTTACATTTGTCAACATTTAAAACAAAACGATGAATATTGCACCATTCCCTAAATAATTGTAAGTCTTCTTGAAAAAGTAGGCAGCCAGATGTAGAATTAATACAAGAATTTTTTATGATAGAAATTAAATCATTTATAAATAAAATGAATAAAATTGGACCTAAATGGCTGCCCTGGGGGACACCAGAATTCACTACAAACGGAGTCGAACATTCATTTCGAAATATTACTTTATATTGTCTATTTTCTAAGTACGATGAAATCCAATTTAAGAAATTGTCAGTTAAACCTTGACGAAACAATTTAAAAATTAGTGTTTTATGAAACAACTTGTCAAACGCTCTACTAAATATCAGTAAATACACAATCTACTCGTTCACGTTTCTCAAAAACATCTAAACAAAAGGACGTAAAATTAAACAAATTGGTAACAGTAGATCGTTTTTTTTTTCACAAAACCATGCTGGTTATCACAAATATTTGAAGTCAATGAAAGGAAAGGACACTACATATGATTGGTTCAAACAGTTTAGGTAATACAGATAGTTTTGCAATAGGTCGTTAGTTCTTTATTTAATTTTTAAGACCTTTCTTGTGAATTAGTATAATAAAAGGGCTTTTTCAAATAGTTGGGAAAAGCGAACATTTTAAAGACTTGTTAAAGAGAACACTTAAAGGGTACGACAAATAAGAAACACATTTCTTGAAAATAGAAGATGGCACACCATCAGGACCAGGACTAAAACACTCATCTAGTTTAAATATGTATTGTGTAATGGTATGTTCACTTATTTGAAAATTAATATCATTTATTATTATTCCCTTTTTACGAATTTTTCGTACGCCACTGAATACTAAATATAATGTAGGCCCTATACATATGTATATGTATATATACATAATATGTGTCTTCGAAAAATCTTATGAATTTTATTTATGCATATTGCACCTAAATTATAAAGTTATATGCATATGTACATGTTTACATACCTAGGTTCCATCAATGTGTATATATATGTAGATGCAAAAGACGAAAATTGGAAATACGACGGAGAGACACTAGAGGTAGTTAAAGTATATTCTTATCTAGGAGTCGAATTCACATTCAATATGAAGCTGGAGAAACATCTCAAAACTAAATTAAACAAGGCTAAGTCTGCAATTTGCATGAATTGGAAAAAAATCTTTAATAACAGTCTTATTTCACTGAACACAAAACAAAGAGTGTTTGATGCAACGGCTAAATCTGTGGAATATCTGCTTCGTTTCTTTCTGAGAAAAATCTTCTTTTTGCCAACCAATACGCCGAAAGTACATATGTACTATCTCGAAACTGGGCTTCCAACAATGTTTATCGCAACTTTGAAACTAAATGCAGATTACATCATAAGGGTTTTGCATATGGATGAAAATAGGCTTTCAAAAAAGATGTTGCAATATGCACTAAGCAAAAATATATTCATCGTAAATGAATGGAATCAGCTAGCGGCGAACTGTGCAAATGTTCTCAACCTTTCAGATATTCATGCTGCAGATTGGAAAAAATCACTGTACGAAGTTATTACTATCACCGATGAAAATGAAAAGTATGCATTCATGGAAAAAGCACGTTCATCCACTGAGAGGCATTATTACTCAAGGTGTAATCTGAACCTTAACGAAAGAAACTATTCCAGCAGTGCTTTCAACAGAAATATGATTGCAACAATTTTTAAAATAAGAGGAGAAATGCTAAGACTGAACTACAGACCATATCAAAGTAGTGGAACTGACACACTCTGCAACTTAAAGGAAAAGGAAGATCTGCGCCATTTCATAGGTGTTTGCCCTGTACTGAAAGAGATTAGGCGAGTATACTTTGGGAAAAATACATTGCTTTGGGAAGACGTAGCTTCCTTGCTAAAAGGCCAAGACTGGAGGCGCAAGTTGTGCATTCGTAAACAAAATTCTAACGATCAAACAAGGCATTACGATCATAGAGAAGCCTAAAAAAGTGATCGACAGAAAATGTCTCCCTGTCAGTCTGTCCGTCTGTATGTATAACGAGCTGCAGCCTAAACGGCGTGCGCGATTACCTGCAAATTTGGTATGTGATTAGTTTCCATCAGAGGGGAAATTGAAATTAAATTTTTAGGCCTAAAAATAACGGTACCTGTCATATGAAAATCTTATTTTTCTCGAAAACGGCTCCAACGATTTTGATAAAAAAAATTTGAGAATTTTTTGTTGGTAATAACTATCATCTTATATGAACCAAGTTTACGGACAACTATAACAGCGTCAGTCATACTAAAGTTGTTAATTCCTAGGATCCAGTCGTGCATTTTATTTAATTTCAACTAACAATTTACTCCTGATTACGACTGATTAAATTTTCTTTTGGAATTTTTCTTACTTTTACAAGGTTTTAAAACGTTACCTTATTTCTGTGAAAAAAAAACAAACTTTTATATTTGTATATCGCGGGTGCAACAAACTTTCAACAATGGCTATTTGCAATCATTAAACTTTAAAAAGAAGCGAATACTTATTATATGTAGTATATATATATATTACTTATTGTATGTTTTTGTGCAAACGATTAAATGACATTTGGGGCCACACGTCTAACATGTAAATCATAACCTAAAACTATCGGTAAAAAATTTCGCTACCAGTTAAGTGACAATGTTGCAAATCGAAAAAAAATGTTTTCTTTAAGTTAGTACTAATTTTTTTTTGTTTTGTTACTTAGTAGAATTCTTCTATTTTGCATTGTTAACAAAATAAAAGTTAAAAATATTGTAATCTAGAAATCGATGTCGAAAACCGTCTATAGCGGAATCGCCCAATACCAGCAAAAAATTCTCAAACATTTTTATCCGAATCGTTGGAGCGGTTATAATATGGTAGTCATCTTTATATTTAGGCATATTTCAATTTCCGCTCTTAGGAATGCCAAACGAATCACACATACCAAATGTCAACGTAATCGCTTAAGCTGTTTAGGCTGCAGCTCTTTATATATACAGACAGGCAGAATTTTTCAGGCTTTTCTATTATCGTAATGTCATGTTTGATTGTTATATTTTTTTACGAATGCATAACTTGCCTGTCCCAATAATCGAAAGTTAAAAATCGTTCGTTAATATTTAGTTAATATATTTTTTCCAACCCCCTCGACATTTTTGTTTGCGTTCGCCGCTAATGAGATACTACAGGGTGGCGCATGAATCGTACTACAATAAGAAATTTAAATAACTTTTATTTTAATCGATGTATTTCATTAATTTTTTTATTGGATTAAAAATTAAATTTTATTTTAAATAACTAATGATTTTTAAGATGATAGACCGCAAATGACCTCCACGCTCAACCACACATATGCGACACCTGATCAGAAAATTGTTCATTGCGGCCTGAAGGGTTAAAATTGGGATCGCCTCAATTATTGTCTTAATGGACTGCTTCAATTCAGTCAAATTCCTGGGTTTCGTTTTGTACACTCCTGCTTCACATAACCCCATAAAAAATTCTGGTGCAGTCAGGTCAGGTGACCGTGGAGGCCAGCGGAAAGTGCACTTTCTGGATATCAATTTGTTTGGGAATTTTCGTTGGAGATCCGCCATAACTTTTGTGGCTATGTGTGCACTTGCTCAATCTAGTTAAAAACCAAATCCTGCTGAAAGGGATACGCCTTTGGCGAAGTTCTGGGTAAAAAAAACTCCTTCAACATCTTTAAATAACGGTCCCCATTGACAGTTAGTGTTACACCGTTTTCTTCAAAGAAGTATGGTCCGACAATACACCTTGATGAAACTGCGCACCACACAGTGACTCGTTCTGGGTGCAGTTCCGTCTCATGGAGCATTTCTGGATTAGATTCACTCCATATACGGCAATTTTGCTTGTTAACATTGCCGTTTTAGTCAAAATGGGCCTCATCAGACATGAACAAACAATTTATCAATGTGTTGTCTTCTTCGGCCATTGCAATCATTTTTCGGAAAAATTCCAGGCGAACAGGCAAAGAGGGCTTAACTTGCTTGTAATTTGAACTTTGTACGGAAAAAAGCTTAACACATCATGAAGTATCCGTTGTACTGAACGTCTGCTAACTCCAATTTGGCCCGAAATGTTTCGAGTCGAAAAACTTGGATTTTCCTGTATTGCCGACGCAATAGCCATGATTGTATCCTCAACCCGAACATTGTGATCTCGATGATACGGTCTTCGTTCGATGCTTCCAGATTCGACAAACACGTTCACCAGCTTCATAATGGTCTATCTACTCGGGGGAGTACCGCCAAACTCCAGCTTAAATGCCCTTTGAACGAAAATGACGGACTGCAAAGAATGGTATCGCTACACTATCCGAACCTTTTTTTCAGTATCCCAATCATTGATAAATATAAATAGTAGCCTATAAAATAAAAAAAATAAGCCGATTACTCGCACTGAAAAAAAGTTATTACGTTTTATTTTTATAGCACGATTCGTGGGCCACCCTGTATTATAAAGTGGCCGACGATATTTTTTGTATGTATGTTGCATATAGTTCTATGAAAAGCTCAATTTTGTCGCCGTGTCGGTTCGAAAACAGCTTGTTCCTTGGCGAAAGTATTCGTAACACAATAAAAGTATCTACGAAAATGTTTCCAGCAATATGTTTTTTCTGAGGGCGAAAACGAGGATGCATCGAAATTTTTTCCAGTATGTTTAAATATTTGACGTCAGTGGATCAATGCAATGTTCAAAATAATATTTACCTCTACTGTAATAGCTGCGCAGGACAAAATCGCGACGAAGCTATGCTTCCCATTTAAAGAACTGTATGAAAACATCTTATAATATATCAAACCATATCTGCACACATATTTGAAAGGGTTTGACTCTATATAATTTTACACGGACGAATCAAACATCTAAGATGAGGTTGGTGGAGGTGTGTACACATATAAACTTAATTTAAGTCTCTCCTTTCGTCTTCCTGATTATTGTGTTTCGTGTTCCGGGTGGAACTTTTGGTGATAAAGGAAGTTTTCTCTTGACTTAAGGAAAACGTGATATCGACTCATGATATCCGTATCTTCTCTGAAAGCCAAGATGCTATAAAATCTCTGGAGTCTGTCTGTATAAATTCTATAACAGCCCGAAACTATCGATCATCTCTTATAGAGATTGCAGAGCATTTCAAAATTCACGTTTATATAGTGTCAGGCCGAGGGTAATAATAAATCTGAACAACTTGCCAAAAGTGGAAGAACACTAACTATTCTACCAGACAGGGTATTACTTATTATTTATGTTTTTTTTATTTTAATTGTTTTTTTAATGTTTAATGTTATTTGTTATTTCCATTTAAAATAAACAAATAAAATTATTTTTTTATCGTAAACGCCAAAATGCGACCATGTGTCGGCAAGAAGTGAACAAAACAACGTTAGTAGATAGATAGATAGATAGATAGATAATTTCTTTATTTAAAAAATATAAATTATTTACATTATTTATTCTTTAAGAATAAGGACATGGCTATTCTGCCGTCTGCCTGAACGACATTTTATAACAAAATACAGTTTATATATAAAGAAGTTAAATTCAAATAATAAGCATAACATAAGTTAATTAACTATAGAAAGTTTAATTTAAAAATTTATTAAAGCATCAATAGCGTTTTCAACAATTTTGAGATGATTCAAAAACACAAAAATAGATGTATCAATGATTTGAAACAAAAAATTATATCAATTTTGAAATGATTTGAAACACAAAATAAAAATTTATCAATTTTATAATGATTTGAAACATACAAAATTAGTAAGTATTTAGAAACATTGTTTGAAACTTCAAATTGCAATAACTGGTTGTAGAGCTATAGAAAACTATTGCGATAATTAAGAGCATGTTTGCAGTATCTATAAACCGTTGACCATCCAAGATCTCCATTAAGGATTTCATAGAGTCGAGTAGGGGGAAGATAACTCAATTCAAAATGCAGTCGTCGAATCTCTTGAAGTAAAGGACACGTTGCAAAGAAGTGGGTGATGTCTTCTGGTTCTCCTCTATTACATAGCCTACAGATTTGTGTGAGATCAGTTCGATGCGGCATAGCGTTAAGATTCAAGATTTCGACTCGGGCTCTAAATATGTAGCTTATAGCTTCAGAAGAAAACTCGTTGCTGAAATAGTTAGCCTGCGATGTTATTTGGTGGTTGAGGTACCTGTATACATTTCTTGACACAGTTGTTGAGGCTCTTGAAATATGTTGTCTGAAAATATTTTCATCAGTTTTGGTGATAACATCATTGAACATATTGTGCCATTCATTCAAATTGGACTCCCTAAAAGATAAATTACTGCCATTTGAAGAAGCTAGCTGGTTCCATTCCTTAAACGGGGAGGCATTTGTTTGCACGAGCCTTGCCATAATGGATTTGTGAAGGCTTCTTTCATCCCTCTTCATAACTTTCATTATGTAGTCTGAATTGGTTTTCAGGTTTATAATGTAAAGAGGCGTTAGACCAGACTCCACATATATAGCATAATTGGGCGTTGAAGAAGGCAATCTGAACAAGCGTTTGAAGAAATATCTTTGCACGGCTTCAAACTCGTCCAGTTGTAAATAACCAAAAATTTGGGTACCGTAGCACATGCAGCAGTTCACTGTTGCTTGAAAAACGCGATATTTGGATGTATGATCGATTTTTTGGTTAGAGTAGAACTTAGGCCACATTACGTTTAAAGCTAGTTTGGCTTCGTTGCTTTTCTCTTTCACGTGTTTCGAAAAATTCAGATTGTACGAGAGCAAAACTCCAAGATATTTGAAATAATGAACGACCTCGATAGGCGCGTTGTTTAGGGACCAGCTTTCCTCCGGGAGCCTTCTTCTCTGACGCGGTTCAAATATCATTATTTTTGTCTTGTTAGAATTGACACATAGACCCCAGAATTCACAAAAGGAATTGAGTTTGTTGATTTGCAGCTGAAGGGTAGATGGCTTGTCTGCCAATAAAACCAAATCATCGGCGTAGAGCAAAACCTTGACTTGTATACCGGCAAAGAGTATTCCTCCCGGAAGTACATCACACACGTCATCAATAAACAGGGCGAATAATATCGGGCTTAATATACATCCTTGGGGGACGCCTGTTGTGGTTTCAAACCATTCGGAGAATTTAGCTCCGTCCCACACTGATGCAGTAGATGAGGCAAGAAATTTGAAATAAAACATTAAGAATTTTCGAGAAACTCCTAACGAAGACAATTTGTACATCAAGGCATTTCTATTTACATTGTCAAAGGCTGCTTTGAAATCCACAAAACAAGCATATAATTTCTTTTTCTGCTCGATTGATCTCCTGCCAATAGTCGTCAGAGCGAATATATGGTCTTGCGTTGAGAATCCCGATCGAAACCCTGCTTGGAACATGCTGAGTCGGTTGTTGTTCTCAATCCATACCGTCAACCTATCATAAAGAATTGAAGTTAGGATCTTTCTTAGCGAGTTGAGAATCGAAATTCCTCTGTAGTTCTCCGGCAGGTTAGAATCTCCTTTTTTAAAGATCGCGAATATAACCGCTTTGTTGAAGTTATTTGGAACTAATGAATCTTCATAAAGTTTGTTGAAATATGCCAGTAGAAGATTTTTAAACGGTTCCGTACTATTCTTGTAGAACTCCATCGGAATACCATCTATGCCGGGTGCCTTATTATTTTTCATTTTACTCAGAGTTGTTTCGAGCTCAGATGGAGTAATTGGGTTATCCAGTTCGCAGGAAGTGACATTGGGTTGCGCGTAATAGAAAACCTGGTGATTCTCATCAGCCGACAAAAGAGTTTTAAAATGAGCTGCTAGTGTCTCAACTTCGAGGGTAGACACCAGGCTTCTACCACGCCCACCCAGCTCACGAACATTGGTCCAGAAAGTCTTTGAGTTCTTACAGTTTGCTAGTTCTTTTGCAATATTGTTAATGTAGTGAACTTTCTTTTTGGCACAAAGTCTTTTGAAATCCTTGTTAATATGAAGGTAAATGTTTTTAAAAATTGAAGCATTTGTGGATCTGAACAGCTTAAGATAGACAAATGAAAGTTTACGGAGTTTCACACAATCATTATCAAACCACTTGTTTTTTGGTGTACAAGCGTGACTTCGGCTGTTGGTACTGTGGGCAAATGGTGCTGAGGCCTTGATAACTCTTGCAATATGTTCATCATAATTTTCTATACTGTTGGATTGGAGCGAGGGAATAGAGCTGATGTTACGGTTTAGTAAGGAATTGTATAGAGCGGTACAATTCTCTTTCCACCTCAATTTTAAAAAGTTAGTTGATTGTCTCAGTACATTTTCATCGATAAACTGAACCTTTACCTCAATCGGAAGGTGCGATGAGAAATTCGCCACGCCTACTTCAAAATCTACCGATAGTTTAAGCCATTCAAAAGATATCGCTGCAATATCAATAACAGATTGTCATCTTTAGAAGCCCCATTTAACACGGATAGTCCGAAGTTTTCAAAGAATTCCGTAAGCAGCCTTCCATTTCGGTTAAAGGTGTCATCTTTTGAGTTTCTGGTTGGATTGAGAGTGTTTTGCGAGAATGTGTTGAGTACAGAAGGATTTTGATAGATCCCGATCCTAGCATTTAAGTCTCCAATTATCATAATATTATCCAAATTGGAGTTTTGAACGAAGTCAACTAGACTAGCAAAATCATGCTGCCAGTTATTGCAATTTAAGTATGTTGGGATAAGGGTGTAATTTAAATTATTAATAACAATATTGAATATAATCCTGTTTTCAGAGTGATAAATTTTAGCGAAGTTGGAGTTTAAAGTTTTTTTAACACCACATAAAATCCCCCCACTAGCCCTGCCATGAACATTAGATCTTATTGCGGGTGACCATAAAATATTGAAATCCTTAAAATATTTCAAAAAATTGTTTTCATTTTTTTCTTCTACAAAAGTTTCCAATAAAATGATAATATCATAATTTTGAATGAAACTAAAAAAATCAGGTAATAATAATTTGCTTTTGAGACCAGTAATGTTATAAGATAAGATAGATAAATTTTTAAAGTTATTAATATTAAAATTATTTAAATTATGGCAGACGACAGATACATCCTATTGCGACTCCACCCTTAAAGGTGGTCGATGTTGATTTTGCGGTTGACGTATAGGTGGCGCGTGTATCGGATGAAAGTTGGCAGCAGCAGACGAAGAAGAGGATGGTAATGGAGATGAGAGATCGCTGTCATCGAAGAATTCGGAAAATCTGTCACCGAACGTTTGGTTGAGAAATGACATTTCTATTTTCGTTTTGATAGCCAAACCTCGTGAATATTTGTAAACAAACGAGTGACCATTAATTAGTATTTTATCGCCTTTTACAATTATTTTTACGTTTGAATTTATTTCGAGCAACTTAGATCTTATTTCAACCAGTGTTTGTCTTCTCTTTCGGTACATAAGAGATTGTTCGCGGAATACACTTATCCCCGAGCCTTTAAGCTGATGCGCCGCGGCAATAATCTTGTCGACCATCTCTGAGGAAAGAAGTTCAAAGATGACAGTGCCGCGCTGAGCATTGTTGTTGCGAATAACCCGGGAACTTTTGATGGTCATATTTTCATCTTCGCTTATCTTGAGAAGCCCTTTGCAAGTCTGTAATGCGACTTGAGTTGCATCGGTTTCTTTATTTAAGGGAAGGTGAACAACAACGGATGACTCATTAGCCTTTCGTGAAATTATTTCCAGCTGGTTTTCTAGCAGTTCGCATCTTTGTGACATATCGCTTAGTTTGAGGTTAAGAAGAGTGTTCGCGGCTCTTAAAGTGTTAACTTCATCGTAGAGTCTTGTAAAATCATCCTTTGTTGCAAAATTCTTTAGTTTTTCAGTGAGTTGTACATCCAAAGTAGTTTCCAGTACATTTTTCAAATCTACAACAGACATCTTTCCTACTTCCGTTGCCATATCTTTTTTGTGAATAAAATACTTTTTGTAATCGGAGTTTGGTTCGGGAGAGGTTTCGTGAAGACTTCTTTTGTTTGAATTACTGTTCATAGGGAAAATCCCGTATAGGCGCGACTGGCTTTGCTCGAAGTTTAAATTAATTAAAGAAAAGCTTCGTACCTTTATTAAACTGATGAAATTTAAAAACGCCGATATAAAACAAAATTCAAAAAATGTTGAAAAAATAACTTTTAAACAATTAAAGTGACTTTAATTTAATTTAAAATTAAAAAATTATCCAGAGACTATAACTTTAACACTTTAACCTTTGACAGATGAAATGTCAATCCAACGTTAGTATGACAACAGCACAGTCTTATTTTTTATGAATTGATTGTAACGGGTGATTTTTTTGCTACTTGGTTTTTGACGTTTATATTTTTGACAGATCACACATGACAAATTCCACGAACATTTGACATTTCGATTCAGTATTATTTGCCATTTCATTATGAATAGACTTACGCCTGAACAACGTTTGCAAATTATTGAAATTTATTATCAAAATTCGTGCTCTGTGAAAAATGTGTTTCGCAAGCTACGTCCGGCAAAATTGTCTTCAGCGACGAGGCTCATTTTTGGCTAAATGGATACCTGAATAAGCAGAATTGCCGTATTTGGAGTGAAGAGCAGCCAGATGCAATTCAGCAGCTACCAATGCATCCCGAAAAATGCACTGTTGGGTGCGGTTTATGGGCAGGCGGCATCATTGGGACGTACTTCTTCAAGGATAAACTGAACCTTTACCTCAATCGGAAGGTGCGATGAGAAATTCGCCACGCCTACTTCAAAATCTACCGATAGTTTAAGCCATTCAAAAGATATCGCTGCAATATCAATAACAGATTGTCCTTGACCACTTATGAATGTAAACTCTCCCGAATCGTCATCTTTAGAAGCCCCATTTAACACGGATAGTCCGAAGTTTTCAAAGAATTCCGTAAGCAGCCTTCCATTTCGGTTAAAGGTGTCATCTTTTGAGTTTCTGGTTGGATTGAGAGTGTTTTGCGAGAATGTGTTGAGTACAGAAGGATTTTGATAGATCCCGATCCTAGCATTTAAGTCTCCAATTATCATAATATTATCCAAATTGGAGTTTTGAACGAAGTCAACTAGACTAGCAAAATCATGCTGCCAGTTATTGCAATTTAAGTATGTTGGGATAAGGGTGTAATTTAAATTATTAATAACAATATTGAATATAATCCTGTTTTCAGAGTGATAAATTTTAGCGAAGTTGGAGTTTAAAGTTTTTTTAACACCACATAAAATCCCCCCACTAGCCCTGCCATGAACATTAGATCTTATTGCGGGTGACCATAAAATATTGAAATCCTTAAAATATTTCAAAAAATTGTTTTCATTTTTTTCTTCTACAAAAGTTTCCAATAAAATGATAATATCATAATTTTGAATGAAACTAAAAAAATCAGGTAATAATAATTTGCTTTTGAGACCAGTAATGTTATAAGATAAGATAGATAAATTTTTAAAGTTATTAATATTAAAATTATTTAAATTATGGCAGACGACAGATACATCCTATTGCGACTCCACCCTTAAAGGTGGTCGATGTTGATTTTGCGGTTGACGTATAGGTGGCGCGTGTATCGGATGAAAGTTGGCAGCAGCAGACGAAGAAGAGGATGGTGATGGAGATGAGAGATCGCTGTCATCGAAGAATTCGGAAAATCTGTCACCGAACGTTTGGTTGAGAAATGACATTTCTATTTTCGTTTTGATAGCCAAACCTCGTGAATATTTGTAAACAAACGAGTGACCATTAATTAGTATTTTATCGCCTTTTACAATTATTTTTACGTTTGAATTTATTTCGAGCAACTTAGATCTTATTTCAACCAGTGTTTGTCTTCTCTTTCGGTACATAAGAGATTGTTCGCGGAATACACTTATCCCCGAGCCTTTAAGCTGATGCGCCGCGGCAATAATCTTGTCGACCATCTCTGAGGAAAGAAGTTCAAAGATGACAGTGCCGCGCTGAGCATTGTTGTTGCGAATAACCCGGGAACTTTTGATGGTCATATTTTCATCTTCGCTTATCTTGAGAAGCCCTTTGCAAGTCTGTAATGCGACTTGAGTTGCATCGGTTTCTTTATTTAAGGGAAGGTGAACAACAACGGATGACTCATTAGCCTTTCGTGAAATTATTTCCAGCTGGTTTTCTAGCAGTTCGCATCTTTGTGACATATCGCTTAGTTTGAGGTTAAGAAGAGTGTTCGCGGCTCTTAAAGTGTTAACTTCATCGTAGAGTCTTGTAAAATCATCCTTTGTTGCAAAATTCTTTAGTTTTTCAGTGAGTTGTACATCCAAAGTAGTTTCCAGTACATTTTTCAAATCTACAACAGACATCTTTCCTACTTCCGTTGCCATATCTTTTTTGTGAATAAAATACTTTTTGTAATCGGAGTTTGGTTCGGGAGAGGTTTCGTGAAGACTTCTTTTGTTTGAATTACTGTTCATAGGGAATATCCCGTATAGGCGCGACTGGCTTTGCTCGAAGTTTAAATTAATTAAAGAAAAGCTTCGTACCTTTATTAAACTGATGAAATTTAAAAACGCCGATATAAAACAAAATTCAAAAAATGTTGAAAAAATAACTTTTAAACAATTAAAGTGACTTTAATTTAATTTAAAATTAAAAAATTATCCAGAGACTATAACTTTAACACTTTAACCTTTGACAGATGAAATGTCAATCCAACGTTAGTATGACAACAGCACAGTCTTATTTTTTATGAATTGATTGTAACGGGTGATTTTTTTGCTACTTGGTTTTTGACGTTTATATTTTTGACAGATCACACATGACAAATTCCACGAACATTTGACATTTCGATTCAGTATTATTTGCCATTTCATCATGAATAGACTTACGCCTGAACAACGTTTGCAAATTATTGAAATTTATTATCAAAATTCGTGCTCTGTGAAAAATGTGTTTCGCAAGCTACGTCCGGCAAAATTGTCTTCAGCGACGAGGCTCATTTTTGGCTAAATGGATACCTGAATAAGCAGAATTGCCGTATTTGGAGTGAAGAGCAGCCAGATGCAATTCAGCAGCTACCAATGCATCCCGAAAAATGCACTGTTGGGTGCGGTTTATGGGCAGGCGGCATCATTGGGACGTACTTCTTCAAGGACGATGAAGGCCGCAGGGTTACGGTCAATGGAGAAAGGTACCGTTCGATGATAACAGATTTTTTTTTGCCGAAAATGCAAGAATTGAACTCGGTCGACATGTGGTTCCAACAGGACGGTGCCACATGCCACACTGCACGCGAAACCATGCATCAATTGAGAGGCGAATTTGGTGAGCAGTTGATCTCACGTTTTGGCGCAGTCAATTGGCCACCAAGATCATGTGATTTGACACCGTTAGACTATTTTTTTTAGGGCTATGTTAAGTCTATTGTCTATGGGGACAAGGCAAACACGATTGCTGCCTTGGAAGCCAACATTGAACGCGTCATTGGTGAGATTCCGGCCGAAATGTGTGAAAAAGTTTGCCAAAATTGGACCTTCAGAATGGACCACCTGAAGCGTAGCCCCGGGCAACATTTAAGTGAAATTATTTTTAAAAAGTAAATGGCAGAAATTGATTTATCGATCCAAATAAAAATTTCATTCACTTTTTACAAGTTTCTGTGTTTTTTTGAATTTTCAAAAACCAAGCTCTTAAAAAATCACCGTTTAATTACAAAAATACAGCTAAATACTGAAAATAAACTTGTTTTGAGTAAGTTTTAATTTAAAAAAAAAATAAAAATTAATAAAAAATGCGTTCTTATATATAGGGAACATGAAATTTAAGAGCTTTATTTCGAAGTTTTCTTTATGAGGTGAAATATTTTTTGAGATGAACGGCTGACTTTTTACTTGTGATTATAAGTACTATACTTAATGCAAGTTATGAACTCGTAAAAAAATTCTAACAATTAAACGTGACGTTACGATCATAGAGAAGCCTAAAAAGTGATTTACAAAAATAATATTAATAAAATAAATAATATAAAATAATTTAAAAACGAAATTTTTTTTTATTGGGTTGGGAAAAGTCTGTTAACGGTACCTTTCATATAACGTTTTTTTTGGCTTTCTCGGTAAACGTACATTGGATTTCTGTCAAATTTTATATCTGCGAAAATTTAGGTAGCCAAACTAATTCTGCGTATTGAAATTTTAAATAACTTTTTATAATTAAAATTAATTTTTGATTTTTTTTTTTGAAAATCCATGTCCATATTTAATTTTATAATCACATATATATTAATAATCTCTAAAAAAAAATCTGCATACCAACATTTAAAAAAAAATGTTTTCAAAAAATTTAAAATAAAAAACAAGATTTCATCAAAATCCGTCCTACAATTTTCGAAAACTTTTTTATAAAATTTTCATGGATCCGTGGCATCTAATTGTGTTCTAGGTTTTTTTTTTGAAAAACCGATTAAAGTGATGATTTTGGCAGATTTTATAAGTTTAAATAACGATCTTTTTTGCCCATTTTCACTTTCATTATATACATACGTATGTACATATTTACATACCTAGGTTCCAAATATATAGGTTTTACGAAAGTACAAGTACAAATAGTATCGAATTTGCCGATAGAGACCAATTCAACACATGAATTAAACAAACCTAAACAAATATCAAATATAGTCCACAAATGAGCTGCAAAATCTTCATGTCAAATATTTAATAGAATGACATTGACAACCTGCAATCATGTTTGCAAAATTTGTCAGTGGAGTCAGTGAATTGTGATATGGCTTGGGAGCTTTTGAAGGAGAGGTATGATCATAAGCGCATTCTGGTCCACATCCAAATGCAGAAGCTTCTTGCGCAAACCTCCGTGACTCGTTAAGCTGGGGTCAAGTTACATCAGAATCCCCTCGGCAAATTTGCAGCTTCGTCCATGTTGCTGACTTGAGCTCACAACCCGAGATATTTCGGGACATTGAAGAAACGCCGTTCACGCCACATCGGACTGAAGATGACATTACACGTGAGAAACATTTTTTGATGCACACAAAACTCTTACCTGACGGGCGTTATGAGGTCAAGCTGCCATTCGAAGGTGATTACTGTCCAGCGATGGGGTCCAGTCGACAAAATGCTTATCGACGATTTTGGTAAGTTTCCCAGACCGATACTATCAGCTGATCATATGGAGAGAGCAGAAGACGTCACCTATGCGGATCTAAAAGATGAACACCGTCACCTTCAGAACAGCAAGTGCGCCTTACCTTGTTATCAAAGTCCTCAAAAGGGTAGCAGATGATGAAGGCCACAATTTTCCGGAATGCGCGGAGGTTGTCCGTGAGGACATGTATGTCGATGACCTTATTAGTGGAGCAGATTCCGCCCACGAGGCACGAATAAAACGCGACGAAGCAAGAAACTTTTGACATCTGCGGGGCTCAATTTGCGAAAATGGACGAGCGACATGAAGGAACTCATCGAAGACATACTAGTGCAGGATCGAGAGCTTGACTTTGAACTTCCGTTCAATTTGTCGAACCACGTTAAGACTCTGCATCAAATGGTTTCCTATCGACGACTACTTTTCGTACCAGAATCTTCAACCTACAACTGAAGCTACCACCAAAAGATGCATGGTGTCGTCTATAGCCAAACTTTTCGACCCTCTTGGTTGGATCTCGCCGTGCATCATCACGGCAAAAATCATAATGCAGCGATTGTGGGAGCTCGGTTGTAACTGGGGCGAACTGATTCCACCCGACTTGAAGATAGGATGGGATGCTATTGTACGAGAACTACCAATCATCGAGCGACTTCGCATCCCGCAGTGGACCCAGATGAGCAAAACCAACAAGGCCATCGAATTGCACGGGTTTTGCATCTTGAACTGTGTGGTGCCGTTGTCTTAGCCCAGTTGATGCAATAACAAAGGACGTTTTGGCCATTACCGATGTAAAAATATATGCTTGGACCGACTCTACTATTGCATTTGCCTGGATACGCGCCAAATGCACCACATTTGTTTCCAATCGTGTGTCGGAAATCCAGCAATTAGTGGGGATCGATTGCTGGAGACATGTCGCAACGCTTCATAACCCAGCCGATCTGGCGTCCAGGTGTGTGTTTCCATCTGAACTGGAGTCATTAGAAGTTTTGTGGACCGGTCCGAAATACTTACGGCTATATTGGGATTTTGATGTCCCGCATCAACCCATTAAAATCGACACCGAAGAAGAGAAGTGCAAGGTAAACGTACTTACCGTACAGGTGGTCCACAACGACTGTTTCTTGCAAGCGATTTACAACTGTTCGAGTCTGCTCAAAGTTGTACGAGTCATCGCTTACTACTATCGCTTTACCATCAAATGTCGACCCAAGTTGCGGTCTATCAAAGGTTCACATAGTTCCAGAGATTTAGAAGCAGCGCTACTGATAGTCCTCAAAGCAGCACAAATTAATATGTTCAAGAACGAGATTCAACAAGTTTTAGAATAAAAGATTCCCAAAAACCTCCGTTCGTTAAACGCATTCATCGATGTCCATGGAATCTTACGTGTAGGAGGACGTTTGGAGAACTCCCCCCTTTCCTATGATGCTCAACATCCGATTCTGTTGCCAAACAATCGTCATTTTACAAGTTTAGTTGTCAGAGAGGCACACAAAAACCCCGTGATGGTGGCATCCACCAAATGCGAACTTACATTCGTCAAAAATACTGGATTGGCCAAATTTTCCTTTTTTCCCCAAGTGGGTAGGTGTAAAACCTCCAAAAGGATCTATGAAGACCGAAACACACGTGCTCATAGGAGTGTGAGTGTGTGCACTAAAAACACCTTCTCCTCACGGTTGTAACTAAGTTGAAACTTATCTAGCAATTTATTTTTGAAGAATTTAATTAAAGAAGTGTCAAGCTGCATGGATGTTCTCCTTGCCCCCGGCAAAAGGCACCTGAAATGCAACAACTAATGGCAAATTTGCCCGCTCCTAGAGTTAGGATGTCTCGACAATTCAGCCATACGGGTGTCGATTATGCCGGGCCTATCGAGATAAAATCCTGGAAGGCACGCGGAGCAAAAATCTTAAAAGGTTACTTTGCAGTATTTATTTGTTTATCTACTAAGGCTATTCATTTGGAAGTTGTGTCAGATCTGACAACACAAACATTTTTAGCAGCATTCAAAAGCTTTACTTCACGAAGAGGAAGCTGAAGGAAATTATCAGCGATTGCGGAACCAATTTCGTTGGCGCGAATAACGAACTAGCCAAAATGTTAAAGGAAGCAAGCCATGACTGGAAGGAAATCGCGGAAACCTTAGCAAATCACGTTACCGATTGGCATTTTATTCCCTGCTTCTTCACACTTTGGTGGATTATGGGAAGCAGGTGTGAAATCAGTCAAGTACCATCTAAAAAGAGAAGTCGGAACTGAAAGGTTACATTTTGAGGAGCTCGCGACACTTCTAGCACAAATAGAAGCGTGTCTGAATTCGAGGCCCCTATGTCCTCCCTCCAACAGTCTTGACGATTTAAACGAGCTCACTCCTGCGCACTTCTTGGTCGGCGAATCACTATACACAGTACCTCAAGGCGAAACTAACGAAAACGTAGCACACATCGACCGGTGGAAACGTGTTCAAGCGCTGGCGGAAATGGAACTCTGAATACCTCGCAAGGCTTCAACAACGCCCAAAATGGGTGAAAATCCAAGCAATGCCGAAGATCGGAGACTTAGTTCAATTAAAAGACGAACGAATTCCACCAACCTACTGGAATCTCGCGAGAATTGAATGGGTACCTTCAGGATGGGTGCAGGATCGGACGAACTAGTACGTGTAGTTACCGTCAAGACACAAACTGGAAACATGATACGGCCAATCGCGAAAATGTGTCTACTACCGTCAAACGAATCTCCAGAGCAACAGCTATCGTTTAAACTTTTGCTTAACTAACAAAAAAAATATAATACAACAACACATCAAATGAAATGAAATCCAGAAAAACATACAGATACAAAATCATTACATATAAAAATCATAAATCATTTTTCATTATATATTTATTTAAAAAATTCTTCAAAATCATCACACAGGAATTTGTAGACAACAAATAATTTTATCGATTCAGATTATTCTACGATACAATAAAACGCATCAAATTTATTCAAAATTGTATTTATTTATTAAAACCAACATTCACACACAACAAAATATTCAGAAATTCGAAATATATTCACCCAAAACTGCAATGCCACACATTATAAGGAAAACTTAGAATTTTAACAAAATAACATCGCGACAAAGCATGAAAAAAAAAATTTATAAAAATCAAAATTTTAAAATGTACCTACTTATTATTTTTGACAAATTTATTATTAAGCTTCTAACTGAGCTACAAAACACCATCCACAAAACTTGTCAAAATTTTACATCATTTAGATGTGATTCAAAATAAATAAAAACAAATCGCATCCAAATGTCAAAAAAAATGCGTCGGCAAAAATTCCAAAGAAAATATTAAGTAATTTAATATAAAAAAAAAACACAAATTAATGAACACTGTTTCGATATTCAGTTTATCTTGATTTAATTGGACTGTATGTTTACTTACTTTCCTTTTTAATTTTTTGCACTTAAATTCTGTTATATTTATAAAACAATATTTATTATTTTTAGATTATTCTGAAATTCTTTCGTTGTAATGAATGTTTAATTATAATAAATTAATGACAATAAATTAAAATAAAATATGATACAAAAATTCTTTTTGTTGCTGCTGGTGGTAACACATTCCCCCCGTGACTGCTCTGCTTCACTTTTCATTTCCATTGGCAGCCGAAAACATTTTTGTGTCGGACGTTCACAGATTATAAATGGCACTTTTTTTGCCGGTTTCACCTTCCAATCCGAAGATGCCACTTGCAACCGAGCATTACTCACCAAGCCTTGCCTTCCGAAATACTTGACTCAGCTCTGGATTTTCCACGCTGTCTTTAAACGATTGTCTGAAATTTATTCAACGTTTGCTCCAAAAGGTTATATAATAGGCTCGCCAACGAAAAAATGCGCAGTTGTTAGAAAAGCCAAATCTTCCGGGTCATCTGTTAATGCTGAAAGTGAGTTCATTCGGGCACTAGTCTGCGGTAAAACAGTTTGGAACTCGCTGCTTGTTAGCTTATGCGGACCAATCACTCTGCGCAGGTGATACTTCATGGATTTAAAGCACGCTGCCCAGAGTCCTCCTTGGTGTGACGCTGCAGGTGTGATGAATCGCCATTCAGTTCCATAACGTTACAATACTTTGGCCATACCCATCTCATTCCCCCTGCGCAGCATTTTCTTCAGTTCAACCGCCTTACCTTCGAAGTTCTTTCCGTTGTCACTCCACAACCGTTAGTTTTAAATCTCATAACCAAATCAGCTAAATTGTCCTGTAATTTTTCGCCTATTAACTGCACATCGTTCAGCAAAACTCCACGGTCTTTTTACATGATGCGTCGTTTTCTATCCGAAACTTCTTCAATACTGGATGATGCGAAACGTAGAAAAACAATTTTTTTGGTGGACGATCAGCCAACTGCATATTCCCCAGAGCTCAACAGTTCATTCATTGGGCACAGTATGCTGATATGTTCGACCTTACAACGTCGACACGGTCTTTCTGGACATCTTCCAGATTGATGCCGTGAACTGAAGCAATTAAAACAACTTCGCTGATTTCGGCGTATTTCAACCTATCACCCATCGTCAAACTCTTGAATTTAGAATAGTGGGATCACCACTGTTGTTGACATAAGCAAAGCTCTCAACTTGGAGGAGGCTCGTTGCTTCTGCCCATAGTTCGAAAGCGATCATTCAATGAGCTTGTGGATCCATTGCTTCTTTGATGAACATTGGACGTTTGCTCAGCATTCCAGTGAGTGTTGGCAATTTTTCAGCCGATCGATGAGCCGACCACTGCAAGTGGCTTTCAGCATCAAGTAGTTGTTCTGGTTAATAAAGCAACATATATTCTGCTACTGTCCCTGAACTTAGAAACAACTGCAACTGGCGGAACGCATTTCGTGATGCATTAAGTATCTTTCGCATGGCGTCACTCGTCGGGTTTTGCATTGGTTTGAGAATAGACAATGTTTGCTAATGTACACGGATTGTAATGCACTCATTGCCGTAGATACTGTGTGCATAATTCGGCCCATAATTGATCATATGTGCTATATGTATCTATATGTGTGTACATCTCAAGAGATTGTGTTTGGTAAAAATCCGGTTCGATTGACCATGTTTCGATAGTCAGTTTATTTTCCTTTCCTTTTAAATTATTTGCAATTAAATTCTGTTTTGATGATTTTCTAATAATACTAAATTAATGACAATAAATTAAAATAAAACACGATAAAAAAAGTAATATATAAAACTTGAAAACAATAAATTTATAGTCTTGGTATAGTCAAACTAATCTTGCTATTTTCTATCGGAAATCTTTACTAACTTCTTTATTGTTGCCGATGCTACCATAATTCCTTTTGTTGCTGCTGGCGGTAACAAACACAAATCAAAGATTTTTAAAATTAATTGAAATAAATACGAATCGAAATTAAATCAAAACAAACACTAATCACTATCGAACGAAAATCGAAATAATTCGCCGAAGCCAATTAACGAATTTAACGAAAAAAAAATTCAATTAATACACCGGACTGGTTTAATTGGAACTATAATTTGTATCACAAATTTCACAACAACAAATAATTATATTAATTTATCTACGTCGTGCATTTCGAAAAAGCTAAGATCGGCGTGAGGAAGTGTTTTAAGGTTGCTCTGTATTAAATTCATTTTTGCTCAATAGCAGACCAGCCTATATTTTTGAACTTGCCAACGCTGATGAGGTCCACTCTGTTATGTCTGCAACCAAAAACCTGTCCAACACGCAGATATCTATTAATAAGGTTCGGAAGGACAGAACAATACCACCTCCGTCAGGTGAAAAGATGTCTTTTGAATGCTGACAATAATGTATGCGTCGAAATCAAACGCTGAACTCTAATTGTAGGCGGACGTCGTCGTTTCAAATGCAACAAATATGGTGTTGTGAGAGCTTTTAATGAAAATGACAGATTATTTCTTTTACAACATCTAGGAACAGATGCTAATTACTCTGTCATACTGGATACCTCTTCAAACACGCAACAATTAAGTAACATAGTAACAGATAAAAACAGTTAGTAATCGAAATTCGATCAGGTTTTATCGCATAATGTAGCTGGTCTTGTCAATAAAAATTTTGTATGTAATCTTTTTTTTAAATACGTTTATCAATTTGATATTTTTTTTTTGTACGAAACATTTGTCTTGTCTGAGCATACACAACACTGTGAAATTTATTTTAAAGAATTTAAGTTATTTTGGGATTCCGGCAATAAAAACTCATAACTTCGGCAGAGCTAGTGGAGGGTGCTTATTTGGATTCCGTAAGGACAGCGTAACTAAACGGTTATTTTTTAAGAGCTTGGTTTTTGAAAATTCAAAAAAACACAGAAACTTGTAAAAAGTGAATGAAATTTTTATTTGGATCGATAAATAAATTTCTGCCATTTACTTTTTAAAAATAATTTCACTTAAATGTTGCCCGCGGCTACGCTTCAGGTGGTCCATTCTGAAGGTCCAATTTTGGCAAACTTTTTCACACATTTCGGCCGGAATCTCACCAATAACGCGTTCAATGTTGGCTTCCAAGGCAGCAATCGTGTTTGGCTTGTCCCCATAGACAATAGACTTAACATAGCCCCACAAAAAATAGTCTAACGGGGTTAAATCACATGATGTTGGTGGGCAATTGACTGCGCCAAAACTCGAGATCAACTGCTCACCAAATTCGCCTCTCAATTGATGCATGGTTTCGCGTGCAGTGTGGCATGTGGCACCGTCCTGTTGGAACCACATGTCGACCGAGTTCAATTCTTGCATTTTCGGCAAAAAAAAATCTGTTATCATCGAACGGTACCTTTCTCCATTGACCGTAACCCTGCGGCCTTCATCGTCCTTGAAGAAGTACGGCCCAATGATGCCGCCTGCCCATAAACCGCACCAAACAGTGCATTTTTCGGGATGCATTGGTAGCTGCTGAATTGCCTCTGGCTGCTCTTCACTCCAAATACGGCAATTCTGCTTATTCACGTATCCATTTAGCCAAAAATGAGCCTCGTCATAAAACGGACGTAGCTTGCGAAACACATTTTTCACAGAGCACGAATTTTGATAATAAATTTCAATAATTTGCAAACGTTGTTCAGGCGTAAGTCTATTCATGATGAAATGGCAAACAATACTGAATCGAAATGTCAAATGTTCGTGGAATTTGTCATGTGTGATCTGTCAAAAATATAAACGTCAAAAACCAAGTAGCAAAAAAATCACCCGTTACATATCAACTAAAGTTTCTGAATTTTCAGAACACAGTCATTTTGAGAGGAAACTTTTCTGGGTCAATCTTAAATCTAATACCAAACTACATTTATTGTAACCATTGGGTTCGTGATTTTGAAAATTTGAAAACTCTCTTCGCTGAATTTGAATAAGATAATTTTATTCTCATGGGAGATTTGAATGTCAGACGGGAGCGAGGGGATCCATTGATGCAAGAACACTTTCACCTTCCATAAACGATGCTCGATGCTCGAAGGATGCTATCAGCGACAGTAACTGAAACAAATTTAATGAGTTTTAGAGGACATCGGTGCATTAATTCTAAATAGAAGAGGTTTTGGTGATAAAACTGGCGAATATACGTATGTGTCAATTAAAGGATCTTCAGTGGTTGATTATTGCTGCCCCTCATACACTGCTCTAGAGATAATTGGTAACTTTTCGGTTGTATGTATGACATTTTCTGATCATATGCCACTAGTTTTAGATATAAAAAATTTTACTATCAGACAACGTGTCACAAATTATCTTCCAAGGCTTAAATAGTCAGATAATAGGAGGGTTGATTACTGCAATAAAATTCATGATATAACTGCTGAAAGAATAGTTACAAATACTAATATTGAGACACAATGTTTGACCTTAAAAGAATGTATCTACACAGCTTATAGAAATTCTAGTACTGCAAATATTACCTTCGAAAGAAAGGAACCATGGTTTGACTTGGATTGCCACTTAAGTAGAAAAACTTCACTTAAGCTACTTAAAATTTACAGAAAATTCAATTTAGTTGCTAGCAGAAAGAATTATTGTGAAGCAAATAAAAATTACAAAGCCTTATGTAAAACGAAACAACGCCTATACTACCAACGTATTGCGAGTCAACTTTCTAGGACTGGTGGAAACTTGCAAAGAAAATTCGAGGCAATTCTACGAGTACTGCACCTCAAATCACAGCTACCGATTTCATGTCACACTTTGAAACCGCTTTAAGTTATAATGGTACACAGAATGATTCGTTTAGCCTTGAAACACCTACAGTTCTTATCGCTCAACTTGATAACACATTTGAATTGCAAGAACTCAATGTGGTTATAACTTCCGCCAAGGATAACAAAGCTCCAGGTATAGATGGTATGCCTTATGAATTCTATAAAAATGCTAGTAACAATTTAATTTACGAGGTACACACCTTTCTCAATGAAACTGAAACGATACCATTCTCTTTCAAGAAATCAATAATTTTCCCAATTTTCAAGAAGGGCGACGCAAACATTGTATCCAATTACCGCGGACTTTCGTTCTTAGATACTCTTTATAGGCTATTCACCGCTTTGGTCTTAAACCGCCTAACTATCTGGATCGAGAATAACAACATACCCAATGAAACCAAGCTGCTTATCGAAATAACTATAGCACCATTGATCAGGTATACAATCTTTCATGCCTCATGCAACTACAGCTAAGCGAGAAAAAAAAGCTGTATGGTTGGTTTGTAGATTTGAAGGCGGCCTTTGACAACATCAACCGACAAACTCTCTTTCACAAACTGTCAGCTTTGGGTATGTCAACGAAAATGAGTTCAATTTATCAAACTACTTTATCAGGGGACAGTTGCAGCGGTCTGGGACGGAAAGAATGCATCCAATTTTTTCAGCACAAGCAAAGGTGTTAAGCAAGGATGTGTATTAAGTGATCTACTGTTCGTTATGTTTTTAAGTGGACTACCCTCTGAACTTCCAATTGGAATATTTGTGGAACGACTTGGTATAAATGTTTTTTTGTATGCAGATGATATTGTGCTCTTAGCTGATAATCCCGCCAAGCTGCAATCTATCATCAATAAGTTCAGCACCTACTGCGAAAAATTGAACCTACGTTTATTAAGTAAATTTAGACAAGTCAGAAATTGTTATATTTAGGAATGGAGGTGGCAGAGAAGCCAGTGAAAAATGGTACTTTAATGAAGCTAAAATTAAAATAATAAACCAATACAAGTATCTCGGCGTCATATTTACTTACAACATGTCATGGTCTGAACATCTGACAACAAGACTAGCAACGTCGAAAAATGCAATAAACGCTACCTGGTCGAAAACTGGTTCTAATTAAAAACAAACACGTTCTACACTCAGCCAAATTTAAAGTCCACGATGCAGCTACAAGGTCGATTATGTATAATTGTGCACAGGTGTGGGGGTACAAGGAGCACCTCCAAGTTGAAAAACTACAAGGGTTCTTCGTTAAAAGATAACACACCAAACTATGTAGTACATATTGAAACTGGTCTGTCGAAAGCATGTCACACAACACTGAACGTACATTTCGGATACATACGCAGAATATTAAGTCTTCCCCTCGATAAATTGCCCCGCATCCTCTCTTTGGTAGTACTTCAAAAAAAATATTTATTGGCTCAGAAATGGTCAGGCCTTTTCCAAGTAAACGGAATAGATTTCAACGTCAATGCCCGCAACTTTGAATGGAAAAATGTTCATCACTGATTTTGGATAACCTTAAGGAAAAATTATGGAAGTCATTTACCGATTCCATGACGAATACTGCAACTTATCCTTCACAGATTTACCCAATTATTTCGATGACTCAAATTTACGAGAAATGATAAGTCTTATATCAAAAGCATGATGTGGGTTACTGGATTTGAATGGAAGGGCGTTTCGTAATAACACTGTCAGACTTTGCACAATATGTAACCTTGATGCAACCGAGAACACCTACCACTTCATCAATATTTGTCCTATTTTCAAAACTTACCGCCGAATATTTCTGGGAGCGGAAGCAATTGACCACTCAGAGTTGCTCAATACACTGAATGACAAATGTTACTTAAAGCTATACAAATTCTTAAAACATGCCATACACTATAGAAATTTAATTGCAAATGAATATAATTATACTAAAATAAAACTTAAATACAAGCTAAGCCAACATTTAAATTGTAAAACTTTTTAACCTGGCGGACAACTCTTATAAGTTATTGTCCTAATTAATTTTGTAAACCAGCGTAATCTTGTTTTTATTACTATTTTTTGAGAAAAATGAAATTATTTTATCTATCTATCTACGTCGTGCCGATTTAATTAATTAATAATTATTTCATCAGCATAATCACAAATTGAAACGCAATAAAACCATTGAAATCCACTTTGAATAATTTCAAGTTAAAATACTCGAACTATTTTGTTTTGTTTTGAGTAGTATTGACACTTTTCACTTTCACTCAAAATAAAGTAAGCAAACGTCCAGATAAATTCCTATTGGAAACCGAACACGTTCCAACTGGACACTTCAATTCTCGGCTGTTAATAAAAAACTTGCATGTAACACCCAGGGATTAAAAGCACGCCATATACTTCCTATATACCATACGGAAATTTAATTCAATCTTTATATTAACAAAATAGACATCGAATATATTTTTAATAAATGAAAAACAAAGAAATAATAAAAATGCACTCACACAACTCATGCACACTGCGATCGGGAAAATTAATTATCGAATGCGCGCGCGCTCACTCCGTAAATACGAAAATACACCAAATTCATCGCTTTTTCTTAAATACATTCAACAGAAACTTACCTGGATTTCACTAACCGAATTTATTTTAATAATTTAAATAAAATAAGCCGCACCACCGAAACGAAGGCAAATAACACGAACCGAACACGAATCCACGACAACAAAACTAGTAACAAGTACACAGCATACAGCAATAACTACATACGTATAGTAATAGACTGTACTTACTATTATTTTACTATCATCTGTTTATTGATACAATTAGCAGGAACGAGAGATACATAAAACATAAGGGATATTCACGATCCGATGTATCTGGTCTTGTATCATTGTAAAAGTGTAAAAGTGTAGCATTTTTTTGCACTACAACAACAAAATATACTGAATGTCAAAATCTTACACTTTTACACTTTTACAATACCCGAACCCTATTGTAACACAAAAATACAAGAGAATAAGATTTTTTAACACAAACTAAGCCTTCTTCAGAACATATGTGAAACAGATTTTGACATTTGCTTGGGTGTCGCTACAGATTAGTAAATGTGTGTTCACAGTCTGTTGTGGAAAATAAAATTTTACAATTATACAAGACTTTTTACATCGGACCGTGAATACCCCTATAGTTATGGAAAATTCAACCACCATTCTCATGTTTCTCGTACAATTTATTGTCAACCTTATCTGTTGTGTTTGTCTTATATGTATGTCACATAACATTTATAAATAGTTTGTCTCTTTTCAAGTACATTGTGAATGAGATCAGTAGAAGATGACGACATAAACAGGTGGCGAGCCCTTACCCGGCCATACCGGTAATGCAGTGCCCAAAATGTAAGCTTCAACAGTGATGCCAAGCTGCGTTTTTTCAAATCGTCCTGTGTAAACCTACGAAGTCGAACTTTAAGGATGAAATTAACATTTTTTTGTTGCGAGGCGTCAGAATGTACGAAAGTACAAGTACAAATAGTATCGAATTTACGGAGAGAGAACAATTTAATACATGAAAGAAACAAACCTAAACAAATATCAAATACCGTCCACAAATGAGCTGCAAAATCTTCATATTAAATCATTAATGGAATGATTGTACGATCGAGTATACATCAAGTCTTATGACTAAAATACAATTCTCGAAATTTCTTACAAAGTAATTTGCGTCTTATTTCTTTATCCTTTTTTTGCTATTTTTATAATAAAAATCTTAGACTTTACATAGATAGATACATATTACCCTCCTAATTTACATTATTAAAATGCATCTAAATATACATTTGTGTGTAGATACCTATGTATTATTCCTTGAATAATGCATTCCACAATTCATTACACTAAGAATCAAGATAACCTTACCTACATCGCATCGGTGGCAATTGCGCAGCTGATATAGTGCCTGACTGCTAAGTTAGACGCGTGGGTTCGATTGCACGCTAGGCAGAATTCTGATCCCCACGCCAGGCAGCTGTTCTATACCTCCAATTTAAATTGAATGCCCGTGGGTTAAAATGAGATAGTAAACACCTAATTCTCAAATCCACTATGCTAACAAAAAATTCTTTCCTATCTGTCTATTTAGTGCCGTGCAATTCAGGTTGCATTTAAAAAGACCTCAGGTCTTACAGGCACATCGCTAAAATTATTATTATTATTATTATTATTTTCAGTTTTTGTATGATTACATACTTGCTTTTTAAAGCCATTTTTCGTATAATTTGATGACTGAATACCCAACAACAACTTGAGTGTGCTACCACCAAGTTTTTTCTCAATTGTTTTTGGCTGGAATTATAGCTATTTCACGACCTGCCATGGTCAATCATCAGATTCCTTTGCACTAGTGGTGCTGGTCTACTTTTTTATTTCATTTGAAAAACTTCTTGTGCCTTCATCGTGTATTGAACCATGAACAGCCGCTTAGTAGCCAACGTACTTCGCATCACGCCACAGAGCCCACATGATCAGATCCAACCTAATGCAGGTTTTTTCTGTTTATCAATTGCATTGAAACGACCAGCGCTTTTATTAGCCACACAAGTTTGTTGTTGTTTATTCGGGTTCTTTCTTATTTTCTCCTTACTCGTTTATAAGCCAACATTTTGTTGTTCATATAAGGAGGGAGATTTTTTATGTGAAAGATTTTGACACTGGTCATTTTTATTTGTATTATATTCAGTTTTTGTATGATTACATACTTGGTTTTTAAAGCCATTTTTCATATAATTTGATGACTTTGAATACCCTAAAACAACTTGAGTGTGCTACCACCAAGTTTTTTCTCAATTGTTTTTGGCTGGAATTATAGCTATTTCACCACTAGTGCAAAGGAATCTGATGATCGACCTTGGCAGGTCGTGAAATAGCTATAATTCGAGGCAAAAACAATTGAGAAAAACCTTGGTGGTAGCACACTCAAGTTATTGTTGGGTATTCAAAGTCATCATCATCATCATATTATTATTATTATTATTATTGTTATTATTAAATCTGCATAGGATAACTAGGCTTCCTACCTACTAACAGCGTGAGTGGTTAGCTACACTGAAGTTGTTAGCTACATGAGCAAGTTCTTACGATCCAGTCGTACATTTGATTTTGTTTGCTATCGGGAGCGTGCAATGTTGGGTGATAAACGACGGAAAGTAAGTTTACTCCAAATAGTCTTTCGACTTTGAGTAAGGGGCTATCGCCATAACTTTTGCATGGCGTTAGCCACGGATGGCTACTTTTTTGAATAGTTTGCTGAGCGTGGGGATGCAAAGGGAACCAAAACCACCTTGTTTCCACTGAGAAGTTTGGATACATACAAATATATTTGCGATGTTATTTTTTTATGACGATATTCTAGTTTGAATTTTGAAAGAAGATCAAAGGCATGCAAGATTTGATTGACGTCCAGTAGTTGTGCAAGATCCCACAACACCGACGAGCTAGCACCCCGCTGTACGCAAGCATTCCTGCCGCACTTCCCTACCAGGAATACCTATTCTACGACCACCAAAGAGTTCCTGTCGTCCTTATATTTTAGTGGGAAATAACAAAACAGCTCTTATGGATAGAGACAGCTTTACAGTTACATACATTACATCAGAATTATGATGGCTAAAAAATGAAAAATGAAAATGAATCCTTTTATTTTTCAATCTTGCTTGTTTGTACATTAAAATTTAATTGAATAAAAAGGAACCATACTTTGTATTCTCATAGAAATCCTAATATTTAAAATCAAATTTAAATGAAATTGTCTTGAAACTCAGAAGTTATGAAACATTTTGTAAGTTCTCTGTCATATATTTACATTTTTTTTATTTTTATACTTTTTGTAAATGATTGTTTAATTTATTTAACTTTGTTTTATATTCTTTATTTGTTCATAAATGTTGTTACTAGAATATGTTTAACAATGTTTAAAAAAGATTCCCTGAAGAAGACGGCGATCCCTATACAAACCTGTTAAATAAACCAGTGTTCATTCCAATGGCCAGTTGCTAAAAAAGCCAAAGCATTGGTAAACATCTGATTATTATCTATCAACAATTATTTACTTGATTGCAACCGTTTAGCAATATGAGAAAGCCAACTGGGACGGTCTTAATAATTTGGTCAGGAACTTTAACTGGTCACTGTCCTTCCTTGGTCGTGAAGTAGAATATAGCGCAGATATGATAAGAAATTTGATTACTAACGGAATGAGAAATGTCATCCCGAATAGGGTGAAATCTATCAAACTAAATAAAAACGAATTATTTAATTTAAGCTGTAAAGAAGTTATTAGGGTCAGAGAAGTAAGTTTCCATAATTATAAAGCCAACTGCGCTGAAGAGAATCTCAAAAAGTTTCAACAAGCTAGAAAGACTTGCAACGTACACATTCAGAGAACCAAATCTTTGCCTGACTAAAAATTAAGGCAAAAGATACTACAATGTCCCAAAGGTAGTAAAAATGTTTGCGCATTTGTAAAAAAAAAAACATTTTCTAGCAGTATATTCCCGAAAATCTATATTTTGGCTACTAATGATCCCCCCAACAAACTATAAGAGAATTAATATTTCATAGTCCCAGAAGGGGATTAAAAACACCAAAACTCGTTCTCGCGAACGGTAACATTTAAAAAAAAAAAATGTTGAGACTAAAGTTGTAGAAAATTAAATTTCCTACAAATTTTACCTTAATGATTTGTGTCAGAAATCAAAAATGGCGAAGTTATTGGCCAAAATAAAATGTTCATTAAATTAAAAAATGGCCGAATTCCGAGATTTAGACTACTAATAACTTACTGCTCTAATTAATAATTGGTTCACTTGTGTTCTAAATCTCACGGAGCTAACTTCTTTTCTTTCAATGAAATCCAACAAATAACTTCAAATAAAGGCATCAAAAATAACCGAACCCATACAATTATTTTATTGTTGTTTTGTCTTATATCCGTATTGTATTATTCTAGTCAGAACGCAAATATAAGCTTACCCAATGCATATGCTAAACGTATACTTCTATTATAATTCTATCACATAATAACAATTCACATTTCTAGTCTTGAAACCAACACTTTCACTTATTTAAATTTTTCCTTTTCAGCTGCATTAGAGAAGGACATTCAAATAGCAACTTCGAAACTTTCTGCCAAAGAAACTACTAAAAAAGCGATCAGCTCAAACCTTTCTACTTTAAGTCATCCTAAGGGATTTGAACCAATGGATTTACTTAAAGAATTTTCAAAGAAAGCAGGCGTTCAGACTGGAACTATTCAACAAACGTCTTTAGAAAACAAAATCATTGAACTCATACCGCAATCAAGTGATGGAACAAATAGGAACTGTGGTCAGCAAAATGCAGATACAAAACAAGCAATTGACAGTTCTTATGAAAAGAAGGTACCACCCCCTCTTCCTACTAAAAAACCAGCGGTACTTGTAAAAAAGCCCTTAACACATGTCGCTGGCAATATGTTATCAAGTCTAAAACAGAAAGCAAAAATCGTTGAGCAAAACTCAACATTGTATCAAGATGCGAATGATGGTAACTACATTAGCAAGTTCAATTATGAAGGAAGACGCAACAATCAAATAGCAAATAGTGTCGATGAAATTATCAGTGGTGCCATTGAGTTTGATAAAGTACAGCGTTCATCAATACTTTCTGATATTAGAGCTCGGCGTGTAAAGGCTCCAAAACGAAGACCGCCTTCAGGAACAAATAACTTGATAGCAGAGAGTATCACTAAAAGCACGAATTTAGTAAATGAAGAAACTTCTCAGAAAATACAAACTGTATCATTCACAAATTATGACGATCAGGTTAAGACTAAAGCTATAGAATGGAGGGCACAAAAATTTCCTTGGATGAACGAATTAAAAGCAAGTCAACATAAAATAAAGCCTTTACCTTGCATTGAACCAAGAACAAGCCTTGCAAATAACAATGATATTAAAACACAGAAAGGAAAGCCTAGCTGCCCTGTTACTACTTATTTAAGTACAGAAATAATGAATGCATATAGCGATGTGCCATTGAATAAACAAAATACAGTTATGTCATCTAGTTCATTTTATGAATCGTCAGTAGGAGAAAGACATATTGAAAATGAAGCTTATATAATTAAATCAACATCAGACACTACAATAGATAAAGAAATAATAAAACACGAGTTTGAGGACGACAAAACAAATCCACCAAAAAGTCTGAATTCTAAATTCGATTTTATGGAAGCAGGGGAAGCCAACTCAACATTTTCTCATGTTGTGATGCAGCGCAATAAAAGTCCTAATGCAGCTTTTCACGAAGAAAAAAAAATAATTGAGTTGGAAATACGTGTGCAACGATTAGAAGCAAGTGTGCAAATACAGCAAGACTTGATTGCAGATCTTAGGAAAATGTTGCAAAACGAGACAAATCGGGTAGAGTTGCTTAAAAATAAATTAGATAAATATACGCAATGTGTTACACATGTTTAATGTAAAAAAAATAATATTTTCAGCCATATTGAACTATAATTTACAAACTTTTATTTTAATGTTTTTTCCTCAATAATATGTTACTTACATTACTAATATGTACATTCCATCAGACTTAAGCTCAGTGTACACGATGTAACACTATTGTAAGGCCTAAAAAAGTCTGACAATTATCTACCAATGAGCTGACAATTAATTATGTGGGTACACGGTTGGTAGAAAATCTACCAATCTCTTACAATTTTTTGTCAGAAGTTGGCTGATAGTCCAGGAAAATTAGACAAAAAAATTTTTAGGGGGGGAGGGGGAAAAATCCTTTTTTCTAAATTACTCGAAAACTGTACCATGTTTAATTATATAATAAAATAAATATCAAATTGGATATATATATATAGATCGTTAATAAATCAACCAGAATTAATATACTCGTAGTTCCCATTTTAACGAACAAATAAACTTTGGTACGCTATAACTTAAGAACGATTGACATTGAATGAAAAGTCATTGATATGTCATTTTGTAGATAATCTTACTGTCTATAGGCTGATTTTAAAACATTTTGAGAAAAATACCGATTTTGGGAGTTATTAAACAAAATATAACAAATTATTATTTTTAACGTTAAATGACGAACAAATAAACTTTGACACGCTATAACTTAAGAACGAATTGACATACAGAAGTCGTTAGTATATCATTTTGTAGATAAGTTTGTTGTCTTACATCCTCTCGTAGGGGTTTTACAGAAAAAATAAAGATTTTCGGAGTTATTAGGCAAACAATTATTCCACACTTAAAATTTGGTTTTTTTCATAGAACATGTTTTTGCAAACATAAATAAAAACTAAAAAAAAATTCCCACTCACAAACATAAATTTATTACATTTTTTTGAATTAATGTACTACACTTCGTAAGTTATAGCGTTTCAAAGTTTAATTATTCTTCACTAAACGTTAAAAATAATAATTTGTTATATTTTGTTCAATAACTCCCTAAACCGTTATTTTTCTCAAAATTTTCTAAGAACAACCTATAGACAGTAAAATTATCTACAAAATGACATATCAATGCCTTCTGTATGTCAATTCGTTCTTAACTAATAGTGTACCATGTTTAAATATAAAATACATAAATATCAAAATGGATATATAGATATAAAGATCGTTTAATCAACCAGACTTAATATATCTCCCATTTTATCGAACAATTAAACTTTGGTACGCTATAACTTACGAACGAATTGACATAACGATTGTGGGAGTTATTGAACAAAATAAAACAAATTTTTGTTTTTAACGTTTAATGACGAACAATTAAACTTTGACACGCTATAACTTAAGAACGAATTGACAAACAGAAGTCTTTAATATATCATTTTGTAGATAAGTTTGTTGTCTTACATCCTCTCTTAGAGTTTTTTTTTCAGAAAAAATGAAGATTTTCGGAGCTATTAAGCAAAATTAATAATAATAATTGGTAGATTTTCTACCCACCGTGTACACACGTAATCAATTGTCAGTCTTTGCAAACTATTCCCAGTTGATTTTTCAGAAAGTAAAAGCCCAAATTGAATAATAATAATAAAAATTAATACATAATATTAACAAAATATATATATATAGATTTAGATTAGATTAGATTAGATATATATATATATATCAAAACTAAAAACAAAACCTTAGAACACTTTTTGTTTCATATAACTGAAAAATAACTGTAAACATATATTTTTTACTATCAGATTTTTTGTAATTCATTTTTAGTTATTATTAACTTATAACTATCTTAAGGCTAGACAAAAATGTTTAAAACTAGCCTAATTATCAATAACTTACAACTAATTTACTGGCCCTTTACGGGCGCTCTAAACTAAACTATATCTCTTAATACTAGTCTTTCGACCTAAAAACTTATTTGATTAATTCTAATTATTTATTTTTATTTTTATTTTACCATGAAAACATATTTTAAAAAAACTCGGTATCATATCATTTTATAATTTTTTACTTATAAACTACTTAAAACTAGACTAAAAGTAATTAAAACTAGGTACATCTAACTTACAATAACTAAAAATAACTTAAGCTACTTAAGATACGATCGTGTCGATCGTCGTGGTATGTAGATGTCACAATCTTGCGCTCATATCAGACAGTCTATGTACTAATTGCTTTGCTATTGTTTTCATTATGGATATTCAATGTTCACATTGTAATTTTCTTACTTCTATAAGTGATTTGATTTCTTGCGGAATTTGCCAATCGAGTTTTAATTTAAAATGCACTAAAACCAGGTAAACCGTTCGCGCTATACTTGAATCAAATCATGATATATTTTGGAAGTGTGGTACGTGCAAGAACATTTCTTTCTTAAGTTGCATACCAAAAATCAAAGATTTGTATAGACTCTTTGTGGAACATAAATTAGAATTTGATAACCTTGTGAATCCGCCTCGTATGTCGCGCTCCAATAATAAACAATTGTTAAAACAGTGTAAAGAGAAGAATTTGTGTTCTTCTTCTCCTCGATCATTGTCCCTATTTTCACCTTTGCCCAAAATTACCATCTTATCATCTCCTGCTTTAAAAGTTGTTGGCAAGAAGCCGCCTATCATCAAAGGAAAAAAAAAACAGTTTCTTTATCTAAGCCGAACGCGAAAACAACAAGCAATTCAGACTCTTCTTTGCAGAGTAGCGATTTTGCTAAAGCTTCATGTAGTGTGAAAGCTCTGATGAAAGGTGATGGTATGATTGCTGCAGATATTGAAGTTCCTCCATCTACTCTGTCCGCTGGTTCAGACAAAACTGATGAAAATTTAATTTTAAGCAGTGACGATTTGCCAATCTCCGATAAAGTAGCAATAAATGATGGTGTTGCTGGTGCTGCTAATGTTACTGTCGTTGATGATGCTATTGTTGCGGATGGTGGTGTAGGTATTGGTGTTGCTGCTGTGAATGCTGTTGCTAACGCTACTAGTTGCGGATGCTATTGTAGTTGTTGGTGCGGCTAATGTTGCTATTGATGATGCTGTGGTTGTTGCTGACGTTGATGTTGGTACTGATAGATAGATAGATAGATTTATTATTTAATTTAAGTTTACAATTTACATAATAGTTTTTACAAATATCGTTTCAGCAGCATGACTTTGCCGTCTGCCCGATTGACATTGATTTGAAAATAGTAGAATAATATAAATGTACATACTTTGCTTTAAATAAATTGAACAATTTGTTGAAGATAATATTTTTTTCATTTTTATTAGGTTTAATAAGCTTCATTTAAAATTTGATTGCGATAAAACATTGCTGTTTGGTAGTATCTGAAGAGGTTGTTAATATTACATTGACAGTTTAGTAGCGCCATTACTTCATCGTCTGATTTAAAGCTGCTGTTCAAAAAGTCTCTTCTCATTTCGCATACAACAGGGCATTTTCCTGCTGCAGTTAATAGGCAGATCCTCTCGATGTGGTATATAGTGTACGTTTATAAGCTCTCCTCTCATTTTGAAAATCGATGCAATAAGTGCCTGACTGTTGTCGCTGTGAAAATAATTCTGTTCACATAAATTGTGGTTCAGACGGATGTAGATTGCTCTATGGACCGAAGACGCAGCCTCGTTCAAGCAGTGAGTTTTATACTGTTCGTCAACCTTCGAAATAAGATCTAAGAGGCTGTCCTTAGACCATCTTCCATTTTCATCCAGAAATCTGAAATCGGATCCGCAGTAGCTACCAAGTTCTTCCAGCCTATTGTACCATAAATTTTTTTTAACAATTGTATCCAATACTTAAATTTTGGGCAGCCTTTCATCCGGTATCTCAAGTACTTTTGTAATGTAGTCTACGAGTACATGAAACTTCAGAGATTTTATGAATAGGGGTGACAATCCTGTTTCCATTGTGAGCATGTAGTTAGGGGTGGTTTTAAGCAAGCGGAAACATTTTTTTATAAAAAATCGAAGAAGTTTTTCGACATCTTCATATTTCTTATATCCCCATGTTTGTGCTGCATAAAGCATTACAGATTCAGCCACTGCAATAAATACCTTGTATTTAAAACTAAGCGATATTGTTTTGTTCGCAAAGCATTTCTTCCACGTTGCACTTTTAGCTAAAACTAGTTTTTCTTTGAGGTGGTGTATCATACTAAGATTGTAAGCAATAGTTCCACCCAAATACTTATAGGTTTTGACAACTTCGATTGGATCCCTGTTGGAGTACCATTTTTCGTTCCTTGCAGTTCTGCCCAGATTCCCTCTCAAATTCCATAATCGACAATACGTTTCAAGTTTGTTAATCATCATCTGCAGAGTTTGAGGGGAATACGCAAACAGTATCACATCATCGGCAGATAAAAGTGCTTTGATGTTTCTCCTTGCCACTTCTAAAAAAAAAATCTATTAAGTCATTAATGAACAAGGCAAAAAGACTTGGAGTTAAAGCGCACCCTTGTTTGACTCCCATCTTACACTCGAACCATTGTGAGATATCAGAACCGTTCCAAACCGCTGAATGATTGCATGATACATATTTTCTAGTACTCTTCCAAATTTTGCTGATATACCAGCGTTGTACAGTTTGAAGAACAAAGCATTGCGATCTACTGTATCGAAAGCTGCTTTGAAATCAACAAAAAAGACGTACAGCTTCTTTTTTTGTTCTATGCAGTTGTGCGCTATGGTTTGCAGAGCAAAAATGTCGATAGTTGAATAACCGCTCCTAAATCCTGCTTGAAATTCACTGAGCAACTTGTTCCTCGGCATCCGCTGTGTCAAGCGGTCATTCAAAAGTGTTGAGAAAATCTTATAGAACGCAGTGAGAAAAGATATCCCTCTTTAATTGCCTGGATCTGCTATGTTACCCGTCTTATGAATCGGAAAGATAAGAGATTCTTTGAAATTGTCTGGTATTTCTCCAGTTTCTAAAATGTTGTTATACACAGAAGTTAATTTACCGGTTAACATTTCCGTTCCGTATTTTATGAATTCTGTTGGTATTCCATCTGCTCCAGCTGCTTTCCCGTCCTTTAATTTTTGTAATACTCGTACGTAGCACATTTGCTCTTGATTTATAGCAGAATCCAAAATTGCATTCGAATGTGCTGGTTTTGCGTAGTGAATAGGTGATGTCAAAGATTCAGGATTCAAAAGGATTTTAAAATGGTCATGCAGTGAATCGATTTTTAATCCATCATTTAATTGGTTGATTGTTCTCCAAAATGCTTTTGAATCTTTGCAGTTAGTTAATTTGATAGCTTCATTTTCAAAAAAAGTTGATTTTTTCTCTTTGCAAATTCGTTTGAACATGGCGTTTGCTTCAATATACATACTTTGGAAGTAATTAGAATGTAAGTTTCGTTCTAGGTTCCGTTTATATTCTTCAGCTTTCTTCTCTTTCCACCTTAGTTTTGGGGGAAATTTTAAGACTGTCGTATCCTCTTGGTATAAGTGATTTAGCCCAAATTCAACTACTATTGTCATATGATCGGAATACGGAACGCTCAACACCTCGAAATCGTCTACAATTGAAATCCAGCTTCCCTTACTAGGTAATAATCAACTATTGAATGTCCTTGCTGACCCACAAATGTAAATTCATATTTATCGGATTCAGAAACGCCATTCATCACACCGAATCCGAAGGAATTACAAAAATCTAACAAATTAACCCCTTTTGAATTTATTGTTGTATCTTTTGAATGTCGAACCTTTCCTTTAAAACTGTTTTCTCTTCCTTCATCTGTTCCCATTCTTGCATTAATGTCTCCGATTATCATAACATCATCGCTTTCCAAATATTCAATGAAACTGTAGAGCAAGTTAAATTCGCGATCCCAGTGGTTGCAGTTTATGTACGATGGTATGATGGCGTATTTTTTAGTTTCTATTATAATGTTGATAAGATTTATTTCATGTTCAAATTTGAATTCGCATGTAATATTTTTAAGAGACTTCTTGTAACTGTTGGTACTGTGCTTCCTGGTAATAATGCTACTAATGTTGCTGATATTGCTGATGGTTCTGATGTTGGTGTTGGTACTGTGAATGTTGTAGTGGAGGATGATGCAGATGTTGCTGGTTTTAGTGGTGTTGGTAATAAAAATTATGTACTGGCTAAAGCAGATACTGCTATAGTTTTCAATACGTGCGTTGCCGATGTCAATGGAAATAAGGCTACTATTGCTGATACTAAAAAATCAAATCCTAGACCTAAAGGCCTTGTAGGAAACAGAGGACAATGTCAAAATATAAAGGTAATATGCAAAGTAAAATATTTCCATATCTCTGGTTTTCATCCTAACACTTCCACACTACCAATTATTGACTACTGTTGGATGCTGTCACTGACGTGAAGTACCGGACACATCCATCGCTGTCCCAATGAGATGTCATCATTATACCATTTGTTTGTATTGCTGGTATTTGTTAACTTTGAAGAAAAAGCCCAAAGTTATATGGAGGGCAATAAAATGCTTTCTGTTTCTTTTGAATAACAAAGAGTGCGTTTCATTTTTCCTTTTTTCTTTTTTCGACAGCCATTAATATGTTTTAGAATAAAATACAAAACTCACCCAGTTTACTTAGTTTATCTTTTGAACAATTATTTTGGTCCTTCGAGCAATTAAGCGAACAAAGTAAGAATTAAAGACATTGTGCCGAAATTTTGTCGTTCGTCAATTTTATTTTAAATCTTCGGTTTAAATACATTTGATTGAGTTAAATTACGAATTACAATTCATTTAACATAAAATATACAAACATTTATAATTAATAATTTATAATATATACATATGTATATAATTAATAAACTAATATACAAATTCATCACTGGAGATAACACCCAGCCGCCAGCCGCATCGCCACACATCGACAACCGCCACCCATCACCAATTGCTTGAAATCCATAGTCACTCAGCCAGTTCATCTGCAAATATAAAACTATAATTTCATAGTGAGTACAATTTCGTTCTGTTTATATTATATATTATATTATATTATATTATATTATATTCTGCCCTATCGAGGTAACCGTCGGAGCGGAATTCTCTCCGATTTACTACGAATCGGAGACAATTTGCTTCGAGGTAATTCTCCGATCGGCCGATCGGAAATCCTGTCCGACGAAATTCAACGCATGCCATTTGTATGCGATGAAGTACTTTTAATGGTTTTATTTATAACAGATACAAACAAAATATTCTCCGAAGTCCTCCGACAAGTTCTCGTTGCGGAAAGTGTTTTCTTTTTAAAGAAATTGTTTATTAACATGTAAGTAATGAAGAAGTAAACCTTAGAACGAATAAACAAGTTCACAGTAATAAGAGCGGATGATAAATCTGCCCAGCGAATATCCCGATATTGCATTATCTAAAATTACACAAGGACACCAGAAGTTGTGGCTGTGTTTTAGTTTTGAATACATCATGTATTCAAAACTAAAACAGGAGTGACACCATCAGACCGATAATTTGTTTGGTATTTGTGTTGAATCTGCTCCAAAACAAAAGCAAACGCATTTTTATTTAGGCGAAAGTTTTTCTTCAATCTTGAAGGGAATTAAAGAACTAAAACTGCATCAGGTAGTTAGTGTAAATTGTTTTCGTTCTTGCAATGTTCTTTTATTTTCTAAATAAATAATATTGAATTCTAAAAGTTTTTTTCTTCAAATTATTCTTTTGTTGACAGTTCAAACGGAAACAAAACATGTGTTTGGAAATAGGGAGGAGACTTTATTCGATAGATCGGTGCATCTAATTGCATTTCTTAAAAACTGTAGCGCATTATAATTGAAAAAAATACTTTCTATAATCAATAAATTACACTCTCGGCAATTTTGAATGGTTTAAAACGTTTATAGTGTTTATTTATAAAAAAAACTATCGAAAATATATCGCATTTTCGATATATCAGTTAAGTAGCTCATCTCTGCCTGAAGTTTATATCCATCGCAATGCGTCGTCGTATTTCTTTAAAATCTTGCCGATGACAGCACTTCGAACTGAAATTGAATTTCCGACGAAGATGCGTTGCGGAGAAAACTCCGCTCCGACGGTTACCTCGAAAGGGCAGATTATATTATACATATAACACAAAATCGATATGAGTGCTGCTGCGAAATTAGTAAAAGCCATTTCAACCCAAATCTCAAAAGATTTTGAGAATTTTAAGAAAACAGTTTCTTCTCTACCGGAAGCATATAAAACGGCTAAAAACTGTTACAGCGAAGCCAATGAAAATTACACGATTTATCGATCAATGTTGTTAGACGAAGTTGATAAGTTTAAGGCAGATTCTGAAAAAGAAAAAGCGTCTGTCGACTCAAGCAATGAATCTTCCAATCAAAAACAGCATGACGTACGTCTGCCAAAAATTCATCCAACCACAAAATTGGAGATCATTCCATGACCAATATGTTTCTCTGGTGCATAATAATGCCACATTGACTCAAATTGAAAAACTACATTATTTGAAATCGAACTGCAAGGAAGGTGCTGGCGTCTTGCTTGAACATATAAGTGTAGGCGATGAGAGATACGACCAAGCCTGGGACTTGTTAAAGTCTCGCTACGATTTTGAAAGAATCCTGGTCAATAACGAATTTAAATTATTTTACGAACTGCCGGTCGTTCGAGAAGAAACTGCTAAAGGAATTCGTGAATTATTCGACAACGCTACAAAAATCTTGCATGCACTAAAGAATCTGGAGCTGCCAGTACAACACTGGGATGCAATAATAATTTTTTTTCTTTTAACAAAGCTACCGAGTTCTCTGCAAGCCAAATGGGAAATACGGCTTGGAACTAAGAAAGATATCCCTTCGTATAAGGAATTTTCAGATTTTTTAGAAACAAAGTTCCGATCGCTAGAAATTGTGGATCAAAATACTGATAGACAACCTTCATCTAACAAAAAGCAAAAGAATGTGTTTCATATCAACACCGATGAAAGAGAGAATTTTTCGTGCAAGGTATGCCACAAAGGTGTGCATTCGTTAAGAACTTGCGCTAAATTTTTGAAAATGGATGCAAGCACACGACAACGAATTGTCAAACAACAGGGCAATTGTTTCCACTGTTTGGCTTACAGTTATCAAAGAAATAGCTGTCCAAGCAGTAAAAGATGTCATTTTTGCCAACGAAATCACAACTCGCTTCTTCATCTTGGAAACACCAATAATTTAAAGCGCCAATTTTCGCAATACAGCCCATCCCAACAAAATCCATTCAATCAAACAATAGCTCGTAACAGTCAAATGCCACACAACACAAACAATAATAATTCAGGTAACGCACACAATTTCAATCGCACTCAAATACAGTCAAACCCACTCACCCACGCTCAGCAAAATAACGCATTCAATCAATCAAATTCATCCAATCTAAATCGCACTCAACAGCAACAGCAATTATTAAAGTGAAATCAGCTCATGGAACTTTGTTCAAGTTAAGGGCATTAATTGACCCTGGTTCTCAGGCAAGTTTCATAACAGAATCAGCTGCGCAACTATTGGGTTTGAAAAAGCACCCAACTTCTTTCGACATTTCTGTCTTAGGACAAAAAAAGACAGGTTCGTGTCAGAACTATGTTGAACTAAGCTTGCACTCAAACTGTTCCGATTTTTTAACAGTGACAAACGGCTTCATTTTCAAAACCATTACAGGACTTCTACCAAGCCCAGAAATTGTACCAGATAAGGTGAAGCACATTCACGGTTTAAAACTTGCCGATCTTACATTACATGTACCAGCTCGAATTGATCTTTTATTAAGCAGTGATGTATACTGCGAAGTGCTCTTACCAGACGTCATCAGAAGTAATGAACTCGTTGCGCCAATAGCACAAAAAACTGAATTCGCCTGGATAATCATGGGTAAAGCTCCCGTTGGAAGAACTTGCTCAATACAAGTATACACTCAATTGACACTCAATGATGTTGACACAGAAATGAGGAAATTGTGGGGAAATTGAAGAATCCCCGTACGCTAAAGCCTAAGTTGAATAAAGATGTAGCGTGTGAAAATCATTTTCTACGCAGCATCAAAAGGTTTGTACATCGACCATCTGGTTTCAGGGGCAGATACTCTAGAAGAAGCCAAAGAAAAGTATAAGGAGATTTCAAAATTATTATCGTCTGCTGGTTTTCATCTTTGGAAATGGATGAGCAATGAAGAAGAATTTCTCCAATCCGTTCCACTAGAAGAGCAAGAAACCAAATTATCACTCTCCTTTGGAACTTTGAATCATACGAAGACTCTCGGGATAAGTTGGTATCCTTCTACCGATTCGTTTTCATTTCAAAGAATCCCCGTTGAAGATTCCGTTACAAAGCGCTCAATACTTTCGACCATTGCACATATTTTTGATCCTCTTGGATGGATTTCGCCCTGTGTTATCAAGGCGAAGATCATTATGCAGCAATTATGGTTGAATGGTCTTTCTTGGGATGAAACCATTCCAGTCGAACTTCATCAAGAATTGTGTTCTTTTAGAAACGAATTAACTAATCTCGAATCCTTCCGTATTTCACGCTGGATAAACACCCAAACAGATGTTAAACACGTTGAATTACATGGTTTCAGTGACGTTTCTACCAAAGCATATAGAGCAGTGGTTTACATTCGACTTTTAGATTGTGAAAACCGCATACGCACTCATCTGTTGATCTCAAAGACTACAGATGCTCCGGTAAGCACAGTATCATTGCCCAAGTTAGAGTTGTGTGGTGCTGTTCTTCTGGCAAAGCTTCTCAGATACACCCAAAATGTTCCCCCTTTTCAGAATGTAAGAGGTTTTGATTGGACGGATTCAACTATCACTCTTTGCTGGATAAGTGCATTGCCTTCGAAATGGAAAACTTTTATCGCCAACAGAGTCACAGAAGTTTAACGACTCACGAATGTGAGCAGCTGGAAGCATATTCCAACGAAGCTTAACCCAGCAGATCCAGCTTCTAGAGGAGTAATGCCATCCAAATTAATAAACAACGACTTATGAAGGAGGGGCCACCTTTTCTTCGAGATAAATTGGATTTTTCAAGTCCACAACAATCCACCCAATATGAAACTAATGAAGAAAAACGAGAAATCAAAATTAATGTCGCCATCGAAGATACTGACGACATTTTAGATATTGTCAGTAAACAATCCAAACTCACTAAAGCTCTGCGAATTATAGCATTTTGACGGGAGGAATCTTGTAGAGGAAAATCAGTTCTGACACCCGTAGAACTCGATATGGCTATGAGAAAAGTTATCAAAAGTGTGCAAAAACTTATTTTTTATGACACCATAAATGAGTTGAGTAAACTCAACAAAACACTTAATCTTTTCATCGATGGTTGTGGAATACTTAGAATCGGAGGGAGACTCCAAAATGCGACACTAACATATGATCAAAAACACCCGATTGTATTAAGACCAGAGCATAATTTCTCGAGACTTATAATTATAATTGAAGACGCCCATGAAAAAACTTTGCATGGCGGTTTTCATCAACTAGCTGCCTATATTAGAAATAGATTTTGGATATTCAACCTTAAGAGAACGGTCAAGAAATACCTGAACAGGTGCGTAATATGTTTTAAAAACAAGCCAAAATCCTTACAGCAACTGGTGTCGACTACGCCGGACCCATTGAAGTTAAGGCCTGGAAAGGGCGAGGTGCAAAAAGATTTAAAGGCTATTTCGCAATTTGTATTTGCCTTTCAACAAAAGCAATTCAGCTTTTATTGCCGCATTCCGTCGATTCGCTTCTCGCAGAGGTATATGCGCAAATATATACAGTGATTGCAGAACCAATTTCAAGGGAGCTGCGGTGGAACTTCAAAAAGTGCTAGATGCTTCTAACCTCAACTACATCGAGATAGCTGATACATTGACTAAGCTGGGTACCAATTGGAATTTCATTCCTCCCGCTTCTCCTCACTTCCGAGGTCTATGGGAAGCAGGAGTGAAATCGGTTAAGTTCCATATGCGACGTGTTGTCCGAAACCAAGCCCTGACGTTTGAGTAGCTAAGTACGCTTCTAGCGCAAATAGAAGCTTGCCTCAACTCGAGACCTCTATGACCAGTGACAGATAGCTTGGAAGATTTTAGTGCTTTAACACTTGCTTACTTCCTTATCGGTAGATCAACGCAAATAGTTCCAGAAGCAGAACTGGCATCAGAAAGGATTGGATACCCAGACAGATGGAAATGTCTACAAGCATCACTACAGACATTTTGGAAGGAACGGAGCGGATAATATCTTACGAAGCTTCAAAATCGACATAAGTGGCTGAAAATCGAAGATCAACCCAAAACCGGAGATTTAGTCATACTTCAAAGATGAAAAACTTCCACCGTCAAAATGGTCCATGACAAGGATAGTTGAAACTTATCCCGGACAAGATGGACTTATACGTGTAGTAAAAGTACGTACACCAAGTACAGAATTTAAAAGGCCAATTACAAAAATATTTCCACTACCATCTAACAACGCTTAGAAAGAAAAGGAAACAATCTGAACAATGGTCATCAATCAAAATAATCAAAAGAAAAACACCTTTAAAAAACACTCAAAAACTAAAACCGAATCATTCATTCTTAAAACTCAACACAATCATATTTAATCTCAATCACAATACAAATAGTTGCAACAAGGATCATTCAAATTAATAAAATTGGAAATGCAAACCAAACATTGCATTAAAATAATGATTCCCCCCCCCCCCCCCCAACCATTTATTATTCGTTTATTAATCAATTTTTCTTTTCATGTGAGTTATATGATAATGGAAGAGGCATTTCGATATCGAACAATTAATGGACATAAAGGCACACTTCCAACCGATTACGTGAGAATTACGCTTTGTTTTCTTCAAATTATATATCTCATGTTGCTGCCGTTCCACCTTTGCTTTCATCTATAAGTTCATCTAGCACATCATCATCTATTCATTTTGGAAAAAGAAATATATCATTTTATTACTAAAACGTAGGAGGGATAAGAACTAGGCTTAATAATGTATTTGTTGTTTTATCTTCTTGTAATTACGATATTATTGTTCTAACAGAAACATGGTTGTCTTAAAATCATTTAACATCTGAATTTTTTTCAAATCAGTGTTCTATATTTAGAAAAAATATGTGCAAAATAAAAACAAGAATGGAAAGGGGTGCACGAGTATTGGTTGCTGTTTGTGCTTCTCTGCCATGCAGTGAAATTGAACTAGACTCTAACTACTCAGCTCCTAACCAATATATTGATCAGCTCATTGTATGTATCAAAATTGATGAATCAGAATTGTATGTATTAGCAAGCTATATACAACCTAAGAGCTCATTAGAGTTTTATTATTTGCATTTGTTAAATTCAAAGAATATCTAAGAGAGTTTAAACAACTTACAACATGTAATTTTTGCTGGAGATTCGAATATTGGTAATATTAAATGGAAATTATACGTAAAAGATAAATATTTGGTTCCTTTTGAGATCTCAACAGAAATTGAATCTTCTGTTATTGATTTTTTAAGCCAATATGATTTAGTTCAAATTAAACATGAACATAATGATCTCAATCGTATACTTGATTTAATATTTGTTGACAAACAATATCGTATTAGTATTGAAAAGTTTATAAATTATATAAACAAAACAAAGAAAATCTAAGTCTTAATATTATTTATCTTGATTGCCAACGTAAATTCAATTTTTTAAATAAATTTTTGTATCGAAACTACATTTTATGCGTTGAAAATGATCTTAAAAATAACAGTAATCGTTTTTGGTATATTCTTAATATTAAACGAAAGTCATATGGATTACCAAGCTGTATGAAATATCTAGACACTGCTTCAAGTGAAATGTCTGTTATTTGTAATTTATTTGCAAAGTACTTTCAAGCAGTTTATTCGTCCGAATCTTTTGTCAATCAAGAGTTCCAAGCCGTCAGTAAAAGTATTGATATTGGGTCACTAGCCTTATGCCAAGCGGAAGTTAAAGAAGCTTTATTTAGCTTGGAATTGAACAAAAGTGAAGTCCCAGACAATATTCCACCCATCATTTTAAAAAAAGTGTGCAATAGCCTTAGCCCTACCGCTAACAATGATTTTCAATGTATCTCTATCTAAATGTTATTTTTTGGATTCAAGGAAAATTTCATATATATCTCCGATTTTCACATCTGGGTCTAAGCAGGAAATTACAAATTACAGACCAATTTGCAAGATCTCTGCCGTACCTTAACTATTTGAAAAAATAGCTTTTAATAGAATTTCAACAATTATCCAGGATAAAATATCAGTCTTTCAACATGGTTTTATTACAGGGAAGTCGACAACCACGAATTTAACGATATTGACGAATATTATTATATGAAATATGGAAAAAGGCTATCAAACGGATATAATATTTACTGATTTTTCGAAAGCGTTTGATAGATTAAACTACCAAATTCTATTGCAGAAGCTTCTTAGCTTTGGTTTTCACTCTTCTTTACTAATTTAACTGAAATCTTATTTGACGGGAAGATTTCAAGTCGTTAAATTGAAAATTTCAAATCAGATGATATATTTTTTTTTTTATCGTAGGATTTCCTGTCAATCAGACTGTAACCTTCTGTTGGCTGACTTGGATAGATTGGTGACTTGGTGCAAAGCTAATTCCCTTGATCTTAATATAGCTAAATGTCAAGTTTTATCTTGTTACAGGAACCAAAATCCAATATTTTTTGATCACAGCATCTTTTTTTTTTTTTTTTTTTTTATAATCTACACGCGCTCAAGGGATTATGAATACCCTTTAAATGTTTCAACACAGCGCGGGCGTGGGGGTGAGGTTAAGGAAGAGAAAGAATGATAGGAAAGATGTGTGGCGCGATATTCGGAGACTGTATGTGGTTGTTGTCTCAGATTTTATCTCCAGGGATGGCGGCTGAACTAATGCGGAGAAATTTCCGTGTCTTATTTATCGATGTCCCTTATAATTCGCATTAATTTTTTTATTCTTTGTCATATGTTATGGGTATACTAGTTTTACTCAATCACATGTTGTTAGTTCTATGCCTAAACAGCATGTAATGAGTAAACCAACAACTCATTGTATGACATTTTATTTTTAGAATTGGTTTTTAATGGAAAAATAAGAAGACATACACTACGGCAGGGATCGAACCTGTGACCATGAGGTTGACAGGCGAACACACAACTATCGCGCCACGGCCACCCCTCTATCTCTAATGTTGATCTAGAAAGAGTAATGCAGAAGAAAAGTCTGGGAGTTATTCTTGACGTTAATATTTAATTCCACCCTCATTATGATTATATGATCGATAAAGCTAACCAAATGCTAGGGTTTGTCAAAAGAAATACTAGAGAGTTTAATGATTCAAATACTCTGATAACATTATATAATTCATCAGTAAGATCTATGCTAGAGTACTGGTGTACAGTTTGGAATCCGTATTACATAAATTCATCTAAAAGAATAAAAAATGTGAAAAGAAATTTTACGGGATATGCTTTTTTTTATATTACATAGGAGAATTAGTAGACCTTCCAATGAAACCAGATGTTTATTATTTGGAATAAAATCACTGGAAACTCGAAGGAAATATTTCGCTATCATGTTTGTGAGGGATATTATAACCATGCATATTAAATGCCCCCCGCTTTTAAACTTATTATATGAAGGTACTGTATCTTCCAGAGTTACTCGTGAACGGTATGTTTTATATGAACAGTTTCGTCACAGGATTTATGGTCGCAATGAACCATCTCCCGTTGCATCAGAGAAGCTAACTAAGTATGCTCTAGACTTGATTTTGATATGAATTGTTCGAGGGATACTTTTAAATCTATCGTTCTTAACCAAATTTAATAATAATTTATACAATTCGTTATTATTGTTTAATTAAGTAATTAGTTTTTAGAATAAATGCAAAAACAAAAACAATACAAACGCATTTACATACGTAGGTATTGTTTTTGTTCCTTATTTTGTGGACTGTAATTATGATTTGAATTGAGTTTTTTTGCGGCCTTTAGTCCAAATTAATATGCGTTTCGCCCAGGAACTACAGATGGGCTCATCAGTTAGCTGCTGTAGTACATTTCTAAGACGCAATATATTAGTCGATGGCTACCGACACAAATAAAACTAACAGCTTTAAAGCATTGTGAATTATATTCTTCTAGGGGAATTCGGTCGAATTCAGACACCTAGATATTAATACCCGTGGTCTGGCTTGTTTAAATTTAAGAAACGCGAAACGCATATTAATTTGGACTAAAGGTCGCAAAAAAAACTCAATTAAAATCATAATTACAGTCCAAAAAATTAGGAACAAAAACAATACCTACGTATGTAATTGCGTTTGTATTGTTTTTGGTTTTGCATTTATTCTTAAATTTAAACAAGCCAGACCAAGGGTATTATTTTCTAGGTGTCTGAATTCGACCGAATTCCCCTAGAAGAATATAATTCACAGTGCTTTAAAGCTGTAAATTTTATTTGTGTTGGTAGCCATCGACTAATATATTGCGTCTTAAAAAAGTACTACAGCATCTAACTGATGAGCCCATCTGTAGTACCTGGGCGAGACGCATATTAATTTGGACTAAATGTCGCAAAAAACCTCAATTAAAATTTAGTAATTATTTATTTATTTTTCCTTATTTGTATATAGTATGTTTAAATATTTATAAATTAACCTACCAACCTACATGAAAATTTAAAATTGTTTATAAGTCTATAGGAGTGTAAAACTCCGTTTGGTGAAGAAATAAAACAAAAAAATATTTAAAAAAAATACCTAAAACTACTTAAATCTACTTAAAAAACTAGAGCCGCCACAGCAGTATTTTTCGGTTTTGTAATTTTTTTTATATTTTGCAAACGCATGCAGACACATACAGACATGCAACCCATACATATATATACGTACATATGGATACGCACATAACATATAGATACTCGTACATGCATGCAGATTTGGCCCCGCATACACATATTTTTTAAATTTTTGGTGCCACCCCGACTGTTCCTTATACCTAATTTCCCTAAATCTATGTAAGTCGGCCAAGCCAAAATCTTATTCGACTTTATTTATCATTTGGGGGTGGCCGTGGTGCGATAGTTGTGTGTTCGCCTGTCAACCTCATGGTCACAGGTTCGATCCCTGCCGTTGTCTAGTCCTCTTATGTTTCCATTAAAAACCAATTCTAAAAATAAATGTCACACAATGAGTAGTTGGTTTACTCATTACATGCTGTTTAGGCATAGAACTAACAACACGTGATTGAGCAAAACTAGTATACCGATAAAACATGACACAGAATATAAAAATTAATGCGAATTATAAGGGACATAGATAAATAAGCACGTAAATTTTTCCGCATTAGTTCAGCCGCCATCCCTGGAGATAAAATCTGAGACAACAAACACTTACAGTCTCAGAACATCGCGCCACACATCTTTTCCCATCATTCTTTCTCTTCCTTAGCCTCACGCCCGAGCTGTGTTGGAACATTTAAAGGGTAGTATAATCCCTTGAGCGCGTGTAGAATATAAAAAAAAAAAAAAAAAAAAACTTTCAGAAAGCCACCAAAACTGGTTCTCTTGCTTTGCCATATCTCTTCGGTTCCGATCGGACACAGCCCTACTGAACCGAAGGCGCTCTTCTCCACCTTGAGTGATAACGTCTTGATCATATAGAAGTCGCCTATCTACAGTTTTTCGGCTGACGGTGTAGATTAGCGGAACCACCATTCCATCCTGTATCAGCCCTCGACCGTCTAAATAGAGGAATGCCGCGGGTGGGATAAAGCCACTTAACCGCGCACTCCCGTGGTATTCATTGTTGGGTTAATAAGCCCCAAAAGTTAGGCTGTTGGTTGAGGACATCGCTCTTGCAATGTGATCCCAAATCAGCTTAAACAAAAAATTATCTATTATGTTGCCTCCGTTGTATAGAACCTGGTTGGAATAATATCGTGTGCACTCCGAATCTGATGTTCTGTGTAATCAAACGCAACGTCTAAGACACTGCCTCTCAAACACCCGAATCTTTTCCATTTGAGATCGGGTAACGTTAAACCACACCGGGCATCCATAGGCAATCATCGGCCTGATGAGGGCCATGTAACAAATCACCTTCACCCTGCTGTCAAGACGGCTCCTATAGAACAATCGTGTTGTCAGGGCAAAGGCTCCCCTAGCACTGGCCAGAGCAGCACATTTATGTCTGCCGAAATACAAGTACTGATCCAACCATATGCCAAGGTACTTTATCACACTTCTAATCGCCATTGGATGTTCATTGGCCCTACGATCAACAGCTTCCGCCAGTTCTTTCTCGTATCCCTTGAGGCGCTAGAAAACGGAGTCCTAAACAGTATAGTTTCTCATTTCTGGAAGTTGATTTTTATTTTACAGTCATCACAATATCGCTGAATCTTGTCGAAGTCACTCTGCAAAAGATTTTTGAATACCTCAACTGTATGAGCTATTCTGTACGCAATTAAATTGTCGGCGTAAGCAATTGCCTGAGTTGAAGACCATTTTTAATATTAAAAACTGCGGTAGAAGTTACATTGCCACTCTTGACAACAAACTTTCTACCAATTAGCATGTCATAAAGCATATATAATAGAGATTTACTTATACATAGTCTGGAATGTTTTAGACAGAGACCTTCTAACCATACGGTGTCAGAGGCCTTCTCCAAATCAACCAGACAGGCTCCCGTACACTGCTTTTGCGATTTGTTCCATTGGATATTAGAAACTAGTTTAGACGCGGCATGAATTGTGTCATGCCCCGCCTTAAAATTGAACTGATTATCCGGGATGATATTTTTGTCCTCCGCCTACTTGAACAGAGCCCTATTAATAATTTTTCAAATACTTTCCTGATACTTGGAAGAAGACATATGGACCGGAGATTCGCCGGATTGGAGTTGTCCTTTCCCTTTTTGAGGAGAAAATGCATCACAGCTGTCTTACATCGCACTGGATAATATGTATTATTCATCACGTTGTTAAACAGTGTGGTATAAATGTCAACTGCGCCCTGAGGTAAATGTCGTAGTACAACGTTGGATACACCATCGACTCCTGCTGATTACTTTTTCTTTAATGAATCGAAGATGAGCTGGAGCTCATTCTTCGAAATTAACAGGGGACTGGGCCCATTTCAGTCGGCAATTATGGCGTTGGCCAAATTTTCATCATTAAACCCGGTAAAACCAAGGTTCTCAGATCGCCATTCGGTTGTATCGTTCCGGAGCCATATGTGATGAAGCAGAGCTCTGTTCTCCACGTCATGATTCAAGCGAATACTAGCATTCACCTTGTACACTTGCTGGAAAGCAGCACCCACAGCCTCCACTTTCTCCTGCGGATCTTCGATTATATAGTGGTCATCGTCAAATGCGGCGTCCTCTGGGTCTATGTCTGCTGTCAGAAGTACGTCTCTATTCTCTATCGTCCTCTGAAGCTTAAGACACGGAAGATCGTTTTGATCCTTTCTTATAAATATCTTATTAATTTTTGGGAATATACTTGGGCCGCTAGAGTTAAAGGCCCGAATTTTATTGTCCCAAATCAAATTAATGGATAACCTATAATTTTCTTTGATCAATTGGTTGATGTTTTTGTTGGACGACTTCAGTGTCCTAATCACCAGATCTCGTGTGTCAGTAAACCGTCGGTACAAGCGCTTTAGTCTTGTCAGTAGTCCACTTTTTTTTCTTTGTAGTGCATCAATGGTCACGTTACGGTGCATGTCGGTTGCGTTACGTTCTTTGTATTTCGGTATTGTCCTGTTCATTGTTCGTAGAATTGTTTCGTCCATTTGTTCCGAGTATCTATAGATTTCAGTATTTGTCAGGTTCCTGTCATTTGGTGGGGCTATACCATTCGAACGTAATTCCCTCAATAAGGCGTTGGTGAAGCGTGGCCAGCGCACCTTACTGTAATTGTAAGTATGCACAAGCACATACTCCTCCAACTCCATAAGCTCGTTAGGCAGTTGTATTACGGCGGTGAGTCCGCAGTAGTCACTGTCGTACTCGATCGTTCGTAAGCAATTTCTTGGCCGTTGACCCAGAGTATTAGTAATTGTTAGTCTTACGTCTTTCAGCAATGGATCCAGATAGGCACCGGTTTTCGGAAACGATGGCCTTTCTGTAGCAAGAAGGTCCAATTATAAAGATGGTTACTTTGAGGATTTTGTATTTGATTTCCCTAATCTATGTGTTTGGCGCTTAAATCACCAGCCAATATGTAAAAGTTTTCTTCCGAGCTCTGTCCTAAGCATTCAAAAAGCTTTTCAAGCTCTGTTATAAAATGTGTGGGTTGAGGTGTTTCGGGTACATAGGCGGCAATCACATACATTCGCTTCCCCTGTTGGAGATGAATGCATATGACGCATGCCTCTAACGTCCGAAATTTTCGCACATCACTACTATATATTACCTTATGACTAATGCCTTTACGTATAAAGATTGCGACGCCTCCTCCTTGAGTAGAGTTGGGTCGGCCTCTTCTTACGATGTTGTAGTTGTTGTTAGTCAATTTATGTTTCTAGTAAAGCTTAGTTTCGCTAGCCAAAAACAGATCTGGACTTAGGTCTTGAAGCAATGTTAGGCTACCTTTGGTGTAGGTTGTACCGCGCTCCCACTTTCTGCAGGTTTAATTGGCCCTAGGACACCTTTTGGTACCCCGGTACTTAAACTCCTCCTCCCTTGGTCGTTTTCCCAAACAATAATATTTTCAAACTCACGGTTGTGAAAAAAGCCTTTCAGTTTTTGATGCCCGACTGGGAGTCGAACTCCTGACCCTTAGATTCACGGTTGGCCACTCTGGCTCTGTGCTATTGCAGTACTTAAGAAAAGATGAATTTAATTGAACTTATAGTCACACACGAAATTTAATTTGGTAATTCTGTGAAAGCAGCAAACGTGTTTACACCTACACAGTTCGAGGTCGACTGATTATCAGAATCATTTTTTTTTTCATTTTTATTTATCATTGACTTATAAATAACTTAAAGCTAGAAAAAAAATCATAAAACTAGCCTACTTACCAATACCTTACATCTAACTTACTGGCCCTTTACGGGCACTCTAAGCCAAACATTATCACTTAAAACTAATGTCTTTCGACCTAAGAGCTATTTTATTTAATGCTTATAATTTATTTTTTTAATATTCACCAAGAAAACTTAGGATACAAACAAGACTTGGTAACTTATCATTTTTTAGTTTTATTTTATTTTACACACTACATAACACTAGATTAAAACTAATTAGAACTATGCATGACTTACTTATACTAATTAAAACTAACTTAAACTACTTAATATACCTAAAAATAAATAAAACTACTTAAATCTACTTAATAACTAGAACATCCACAGCAGCATTTTTTGTTGTTTCAATTTTTGTTTGTGTATTTTTAGTATAAGCATGCAGACACATATGCATATGCACATACATATACGTACATACATATACATTTTCGAACATACAAACACACTTGCCTCCGCATACCTACATATTTTTAAATTTCTTTCTTGGTGCCACTTTGACTGTCTTAATTTTTCTAAATCTATGTAAGTCGGCCAAGACATACCCTCCTATCCGAATTTAACTATCTGCGTTGTCGCATTGCAACCACCAGAACTGTCTCTTGCCTCGCCCTATCCCTTCGGTCCCGATCAGACACTGTCCTACTAAACCGAAGGCGCACTTCTCCACCTTGAGCGATGACGTCCCGATCATAAAGGAGTCGCTTATGTACAGTTCTTCGGCTGACATGGTAGATTAGCGGAAGCGCCATTCTATCCTATATCAGCCCTTGACTGTCTAAAAAGATGAATGCATTGGGAGGGATGTAGCCACTTAGCTGCGCATTTTCAAAGTATTCGTGGTTGGGGTAATAAGCCCCAAAAATTAAGCTGATGGTTGAGGACATCGGTCTTGCAATGTTACCCCGAATCAGCTTAAACAAAAAATTATCTATTCTGTTTATGTTGGCTCTGTTGTATAGAACCTGGTTGGAATAATATCGTGTGTACTCCGACTCTGGTGTTCTGTGTAACCCAAGCCAACGTCTAAGACATTGCCTCTCAAACACCCGAATCTTTTCCATTTGAGTCGGACCAACGTTGAACCACACAGGGCATCTATAGGCAATCATCGGCCTGATGAGGGCCATGTAGCAAATCACCTTCACCCTGCTGTCAAGACGGCTGATATAAAACAATCGTTTTGTCAGGGCAAAGGCTCCCCTAGCACTGGCCAGAGCAGCACCTTTATGTCTGTCGAAATACAAGTACTGATCCAACCAGATGCCAAGGTAATTTACCACACTTTTAGTCGCCAGTGGATGTTCATCTGGCCCTACGCCACATGGCCTTCCGCCAGTTCTTTCTCGTATCCCTTGAGGCGCTAGACGAAGGAGTCCTAAACAGTATAGTTTCTCATTTCTGGAAGTTGATTTTCATTTTCCAGTCATGACAATATCGCTGAATCTTGTCGAAGTCATCTGCAAAAGATTTTTGATTAATTGAAGAAAACGCAAACAATATGTTTATATTATTTTTGTTTTTGTTTTATTGGACTGTGTGGATTTAAAACAAAACAAAAAACAAAAACAAAAATAATATAAACATATTGTTTGCGTTTTCTTCAATTAATTCACTGGCCAGACCACGGGCAAAACATACTTCTAAGTGCATGAATCTATCCAAATTCCCCTAGAAATATATAATTTACAGTGAGTAATCGCTGTAAACTTTATTAAAGTCGGTAAACATCGATCAAAAAATAATGCGTCTTAGAAAGGTACTACAGCATCTAACCCGTTCCTTTCCTAACTTGCATTCATCTGCATTGTCGTTCTCTCCACACTTAGCACAGCGCTATTGCATTTCGCAATTCGCTGCGACGTGGCCGAACCTTTGGCAGCGCATGCATTGAAGCGTGTCTTCGCGCCTTTTTAATTTATCCCAAGTTGCAACCTGGTAGTTGAGGACGGAGATACTCCTGAAACTATCCATTTTGCTGCTGGGTGAAAGTTGTGCTAGGAAGAAGGGAAGATTCCGCTTCTCCAGCCTAGCTCTAACTGTAGCGAAAGGCTTGACCCCGATAAAATCGAGGTGGTCATTCGCTGTTTGGCGGTGTTCATTTAAGATCACCTGTGGTCCCGTGCAGGAATATATGTCGTTTAATAGGACCGTTTGAAACTTTTCGGCCTTAGGGGTGAAGCTAAAGAATTCAGTCGTGGATTCCTTTAGCAATGCCTTAATTTTTGTGTGGTGCTCCACTGGAAAGCAGTGGATAGCATGTCTACCTTTATTTAACCGTTTAATAGTATAATTTTGGCCGACTTACATAGATCTATGGTATTCTGAAGCTCCATTTTGTATGTATTTGTGTGTGGAACCTTTTCTTTTTTGGTTGACTATTCTGCGGTTGTTTCTGCTGCTGCTGTTTATTCTGCTGCTGTTTTGTCTGCTGTTGTTGTTGTTGTTTTGTATGTTGCTGTTGTTGTTTTTTCTGCTGCTGTTGTTGCCTTTGCTCTTCAGGCTGCTGCTGTTGTTGCCTTTGCTCTTCAGGCTGCTGCTGTGGCTGTATTTCTGGCAGATGGTTTTTTGGCTGCTGTTGTTGTTGTTGCGCTACCTTTTGTTGGACCTGTAGCGACTTTTTTCTTCTAGGCCTTTTTTGTCCCTCTGTCTGCGAGCTTCTTGTTTGGCCCAAAGAGCATAGGCTGCAATTTAGATTTCAGACGTAGAATTTCGGCCTCCACTGCCCCAATTTTATTGAGCATTACTTGCTACTCATTTAATTCATCCTCTTCGGAGGACGCATCTGACGCGGAGAGGTTCACGAAGGCATAACTATCGCCAGTCGTGAAGTGCCCTTCTCCTTCCTCAGACATGTACTCGATACCCTCTTGATCTGAGGATGACGTATCGAGTTGTTTTTTTTTGCGCTACTTGTAGGATTTCTTACAATTAATTGTCAGACAAAATTTTACAATTAATTGGAAGGCAAATTTTCTGACAATTAATTTTAAGTTTACACAGTTGTAAGACATGTAAGCATTTTTTCACTGACAGATCTGACAATATTGTAAGATCTATCAATCGTGTACACTAAGCTTTAATGTCTATATCTATTTTTAAAATCGGAACCTTACATACATGATTTTTCTTCTAAAGTGTCCTGGGGGTTAATTCCCGATCTGTGAAGATGTGAAGTGATAAATTTTATCACGCTTTCACTTCTAATTCGATTCTCGATTCGTAAAAAAGTGAAGTTAAATGCCAAACATTTTTCATATGATAATTTTTTTACAGTCAATTGTTTTGTGAAGAAAATGTTTCTAACGGAATATTAAGAAGAAAAACAGGATTTGGCACATGAAAAGTAAGCAACAATTATATTTATACACAAATTTATTTTGGTAGTAAGTTATATTCGAGTAAATAACGAAATTGTTAAATCAACAGATTCACAACAGCTAACGCGACGGTGCTCATTTCCGCGACAGATCAATGGAAACTACCCATTGCAAAAAAATGCAGAGCACTTTACCATATTTGAAGCGAACTTATCAGTTGAGTGTTTTTCAAGAATGCTTTTAATTCACGTATTAAGTCCATGCATAAATGTTTTGGGAATCTCCAAAGTTCAATAAAGTGCTCCTAGTTGTAACTTCGAATAGATTCTGCCCATCTCGAATGGAAAGCCTCAATATCCTCACATGAAAAAATAATAAATCTTACTCAAAACAGAGATACTATTGAATATAATATAAAACCCACAATTGTTCAGTACGACGTCTTTTATTAATTTATTAAACGAATTATTCTTCCGGACATTATTCTTAAGCAAATTTAGAAACTGAAATGAAATATTTACCTTTCCCAACAAAAAATCTAATCAGAAATGACACAATTTATCATTTAGTACTTTTTAGTACAAACTTTATTACAATGAGTTCTAGAATCGCTTTAGGCGTGTGCGTGAAGTTGGAAAATGATAAACCTTTGTGAAAACTGAAATGATATTTTTATTTTTCACTTCAAAGCTTCACAGATCGGGAATTGACCCCCTGCTGGTTTTAAACTTTAAACCTGTATGAAGGTTCTCATAACAAATTATTCTAGGTACCAAACTACATATTAAGTAATTTTGTTAAAAACAAATTTAAGTTAAAATAACATCTCCTGTAGTAAATACAGAAAAAACATTCCTGTACATTATGCAAATATTTTAAGCGGATTTTTTTTTCCAGAAAACAATAATAATTAATCTGTTTTCTTGATATCTAGTTAATGAATAAATGCAATTTTTTAACACTGTATTATTGTTTACTTTACAGGTTATTAATGTCTGCAAACTAAACTTTTTTAGTTCAGCGTACAAACAGGCACATGTTTGACGGTCTTAGCACGATTTGTATTTAGAATTAAAATTATTTTTGATTATATTAATCAAAATTTAGTAAGTGTTTCGTTCGAGTCTGATTTCAAATCCAGAAGCAAAATTCGCTTCTTTTCAGAATCAGAACTATCATTTTTTTTTCAAACGTGAACACTAGCCGTGTTTTATTGGGAAATTTATCCATCGTAAATTTATCCGTCGTAGCATTTTACATACAATTCGGTACGGTTGATAAAAAGCTAAAGTTGAATGCTATGGTGGATGGATGGTAGACGTTTATTATTTTCTTGGTACGATTGATAATTCGATGTGTGTTCATGGAGTAGTTATAATTATTAATTTCCATTCGTAGGCCAAATCGATCTTTTTAATTGTATTTTTTTTCTTTTTTTTGTAGTTGGCCAGTTTATATTTCTAAAATCTTAGATAACTCCATTTTTTCATAAATATATAGGCTGTTCTTGTGAAAAGTTTCTCGCTTTTACTATTACAAATTGGTAGTAAATTATTTTCTGGAGCACGTCTAAAATTCCACCTATATCTGTAATTTTGTACACCACTAACACCAATTGATCAATTTTAACAAATTCCGATTTCCATTTTGGAAAAAAATCAATCTCTATTGAATGAATTCCGCTTTCCTTTTATTTTCGACTAAGTAAGACCAATTTTCGTTTTGTGTTCAATTTTTATTGGTAGTTATAAATAAATGGAGTTGGGTGAAAAAAATAAGCTTAATAATAATCTTAATAATCATGATCTAGTTTTGTTGGTACGATTGATAATTGGATTGAATCTCGATGGATATGTCAATGAAGTAGTTATAATTATTAATTTCCATTCGTAACACAAATCGATGTTTTTGTTTCTTTTTTTTTCTATTTTCTTTGTAGTTGGCCAGTTTATATTTTTGAAATCTTAGATAACTCCATTTTTTAATAAATATATAAGCTGTTCTAAAAAGTTTCTCACTTTTCCTATTAATAAATGTAAGTAAAACTTTTTGCATTCTTTGCTCAATTTGCTGGAGCACGTCTGAAATTTCACCTATATTTGCAATTTTGTATACCTCTAACGTGGATTGATCAATTTTAATAAATTTCGATTTCCATTTTGTAAAAAAAATCAATCACTGTTGAATGAATTCCGTTTTACTTTTATTTTTGACTAACTACGACCAATTTTCGTTTTGAGTTCAATTATTGATAGTTATAAATAAACAGAATTTAGTAAAAAAAAATCATCTTTTTATTTAGATCTACAAAAAGGAATTTGAGAAGTTTGGATGGGTGGAAATATTGATATAAGGTAGCACGGCACTGGGTAGAACTGCACTACAGAAGAACTGCTCGACACTGCACTGAAAAATATTTATTCGTATGAAATTCTATGAGCTATAAGATAACACACTTAGCGGCAACGGAACTTCACAAAATTTGCTTTTTGTCCACTGTTTAATATACTTTGGCCATGGACGGATTTCGCTTCAATGCATGGACTGGGCCTACATTTTTGTGAACCCATTGTTTTTTTTTTCTGGACATAGAAATGGCAAAATGTTAACTATTTGTTCCTTAGTCCGCCGCTGATGAGTGATTATTGAATTAAATGCAAAACACACTCAGAAAATAAATTTGTAAATTGACTTGTAGAATAAAAATATATATCTATCTACTCAGAAAATAAGTAACAGCATGAAATATAAAGGGGAAATGTAAGTAGAGTGAACAATTTAATCTACGTGCAGTTTGCGTTCAAGCCGAGAAACATTAAAAGGAAGCAAACAAATCTCCAGCTATTTTGTTTCCTCGTGTGAATGGCATAGACGATTTTTAAAGCAATACAAAAATTTCCTTGTGTAAAAAAGGAATTTGGCCATAGTCTATGGACAATCCCATTCACTTATTATTTCCTTTCTATTGATGCAAAATTAATGTTCGAATTTAAAATTGAAAATGGAGAAAAAAGGCAAACAAAAAATGGTTTTCAAATATTAATTAATATTAGTACGTTTTTCTTTTTCTACTTTCTATTTTATATATTTAAAAGTAAATTATTGGTCATAATTTTGATATTTTCTTAATTATTCTTTGCGCAAAACTCTTTCATTGCTTGTGATAGCTGTGCAGGGGTACCATTCTTACAAAACTAAAAGAAATGCTGCGGTCGATGCGCTTTTTTTTTGGGAATTGTTGTAAAATGGATAGATTCCCAATAAAACATGGCTCATGTGGTAAAACTAAAAGTCTTATTATGAATTTGGATATATGTCTGATCATGAAATGGGATTATTTGCTCGTCGATATTATTTTTATCATGTTTGCTAATTCTATCAAAAATTTCATCATCATCATCAAAAATGTTTGTCATTTCAGCGAAAGAAAACTTGTTTTTCACATTCAAGAACTTGTGAAAATCTCAAGACTAGACTGCTAAAGTGAGGTAAAATAGCAGATTTATTTCGATTCATTTTAAAAACGTTGGATCTGCTATTCTAAGAGCGTGTAATAAGCCATCACTCAAGTTCAGTTTACTAGTAACTTCTTTTGAAAGCTTAATATAATTTCTTTACAATTTTATAATAAAATTGTTTTGTCGTAATTTTTTTAAATTACGAAGATCTTGCGCACGATCAATACCAAAGAAAATCTCCAGGTTATTACAATTCAATGCGTTCAGTGCCATAAAAGTAAATGTTGTTTACCTGTTCTATGAAAATTTAATTTTTGACATTGATTTTCCTAGAGTGCCATTTGAATTGTTTGAGTGACACAGTGGTATTTAAATTTAAAAGTTTAGATCCCGCGTCATATTATCTCACGTAACGAAATCCCGCGTCACAAATTGAGCGCAATGAAATCCCTCGTAACGAAATCCCTCGCAGTGAAATCTCGCCGATTTATTACCTTTCTTGCTACAAAGCGACATCGCCGTATTAAATTTTAATTCTCCATACGATTTTGTGATTTTAACCAATTGGGGTGGCCATGGCGCGATAGTTGTGTGCTCGCCTGTCAACCTCGTGGGCGCAGGTTCGATTCCTGCCGTTGTCTATGTGGTCTAATTTTCCATTAAAAATCAATCCTAAAAATTGTAATAAAATGAGTTCCCGGTGTACTCATTACATGCTGTTCAGGCATAACACTTACAACATGTGATTGAGTGAAACCAGTAAACCTCATAAATATGACACAGAAATAAATAAAATAATGCGAATTTTAAGAGACATAGATAAATCAGACACGATAGTTTTCTCTCCATTATTTCAGCCGCCACCCCTGGAGATAAATCTGAGACAACAACCAGCTCGCGCCACATATCTTTCCTACCTTTCTTTCCTACCTTTCTTTCTCTTCTGTCACATGACGCCCGCGCTGTGTTAAGAACATGTAAAGGGTAATCATAATCTCTTGAGCGCGTGTAAAATTATAAAAAAAAATCAAATCAAGTCTTCTCCGCTTTTGCATTTTTAGAAGACGGCTCTTTTTCAGAATTTCACTACTTTTAGTTTTAGTCACTCGAAAGAGTGAGAATCATGGAGAACAAATGAAAATAAAAAGTATAAAATTAGGATTGATTCCGGAAATTTTTCAGTCGAAAGACAATGCAGACTTAAATAGGTCATTGCCTTTCTGAGGGTAATTAGCTGTGAGGGAAAAAACAGAAGTTTTTTTTTCAAAATAAGTGTTTTGTGTGTAAAAGCTTTTTTAATAGTTTTATTAATACTAATAAAATATTTTTTCTAATTCACAGGAACAATAAACAATTAAAGTGAAGTACAAAGAGATTCAAGAATAGAACCTATAAACGGGGATACAGTTTTATATTTATGACATTGCTTAATCGCGTAGTCAAGGACCTCGGCCCAAAATATTGTGCAAAGGTGGCAATGATATTCAATAATATTTGGCAACCAAAAGAAGACCAGCCTGCAAAGACATCCAAGGAGACCACCATGAACCCAACAAGACCAGGAATGCCACCAATTATATGCTACTCCGGAAACATCGCTCAGTTTACACCATCGAAAACCTTCTGAAGTCGAGGCAGACCCAGTACAACTCCTTTTCGCAATGGGATGATAGGAAGAATCTTCTTCTACTAAAAGGTATCCACCACACCTATGCTGCCATCGAAGTTGAAGACGAACTACGAATTGAAGGACTTCCAGTCATCCTCCAAAACCAGGAATGCACAAGGTAAAACTTACAACAACTTTGTGGTAGAACTGTCAAGGTCATGTGACATCAACGAAGTCTGCGATTTGGAAGCGCCTGAATTTGAAGGATATCGCTCAGTGCCGTAACTGCCAACGCTTCGAACACGTTGCCACCAATTGCGGACGCCAATATGTGTCCGTCAAGTGCGAGGAAGACAACTAGACCGGTTAATGTCAACGGAAGGAAAATATTGAATGTATGATGTGCCATTTGCCATAAAGAAGTTCACCCAGCAAGCTTCAAGGGTACCCCAATTCTCAAAGCCAGACACACCGAAAGGAACAGGTCGATATGTGAAATGAATGTCCACCAGAAATTTGCTGCCAAATCAGCATGTGTAGTAACCCGTTGGCTTCGTGCTGTCAACTTTGTAACAATGGTCAAAGGCGGACCAACACAGAAACCAGAAAACTCAAACAAAAACCAATAACAACAGAAAACAAAAATGACCACACCCCGAACAACACCAAGGATTGAACCATCCAAAGCAAAGTCAGCCCCATCAACAAAATTGAACACCGAAGAAAGGATCTTTTGATCAGACTTGCTCACTGTCATGGGAAAAGCACATAGTGAACTATGCACAGCTTAGCTTAGGCCAGAATTTCGTGGCACTATCCACATTTCTGTTCGAAATATTGAGCTAAAGAAGCTCTGCATCATGACGTACAAATCCAATTAAATGTACAGCCTAGTGAAGAGGACGACATTTAACTTGTAGATGAAGAACAACAACCCGGACATCGCACTCATGATACCAATGTCAACAGGCACAATGACATGGCTGGATTCAAAACCTTGCGGAAGGACAAGGGTGAGGGTCCTAGAGGAACGGTCACCTATGTAAAGAAGAAGATTTCCTCCCACACCACCGAAACCCTCATCACATTTCCCTCAACCAGCGAAGCCGCTGCAGTCACCATTGGACTTGGAAGAGCTGAATCCCTCACCATCATCTGTGTTTATTTCAAGTGCACATCCGGCATAAGAAATATTCACAAAGGCATCCAAATTCTCAACGCTATAATGGAAAGAAAGCACCTTTGGACACATCGGAGCGATTTTAACGCGAGACATTACCTATGGCTGTATACTACGATCTCACCTGAGGGCAAGGCTAGAAGACAACAACGACCAGCACTCCTTAGTGGTTGTTTCACGATCTAAACCAACCTATCCCAAAATACCATCGACACTTGATTTTTTTCTACCTCTAATGTTTCTTGTATATCTCGGGAACTAAAGCCTAGGAGGCAGCTGAAGCGAAACGAAAAATCCTCTTAACAAAAATCACAAGACGAAATCGAAAACGAAAATTTTCGCTCTTCATTTCGTTATGCAGTACTCTACTGCCCTGCGAAGTCGGTTTGATCGGTGTATAATTATGACACATCTCTTACTGCAATTTTAACAATACTCCAAACTTTTTCGTTCATGATTTCTTTACCCGGTACTTTAAATGGTTGCAAAATTTTGACAGTCTGTTTATTTTTTGTTTTGTGCAACAAGAACTTTACTTGGTGCATGATATTCTGCTTGCAAATAATTTTGTTAAATTTAATAAAAATATAGCAAATTTTCGACTCTTCGAATGTAAAAGTGGGTGAAAATAATCAATAATGAAATAAGTCTTTTATGAAAAGTGTTCGCAAAGCACAAAATTTATAATTTTGTTGTTATTTAGAATTGGCCAATAAGAGCATACATTTTATTCGTGATAGCCCATCTAAAGCAGCCATTGGGGGCGACTTTCCATTAGGGGAGCACGCGTAGAACTTTAATTTTTTTTACAGTGCGCTAGGGAATTATAGAACAGTTTTAAAATTTTACGGTGAGGAAACACTGTTAATTATGTACATACATACGAGTACTTATTTCATTCTTCCAAAGTTTTAGACATTTGTGAGTTTCCATATTTTTTAAACAACTTTGAAAACATGGTAACCATGGGTAGGTACATACATATACTTCTTATATTCGTTACATTTTTCTTATAAATATACATACTGGTAGGTAAGTGGGTACCTATATAAATATAATAAGAGGTATTCCTACCTACATAATTAAATTGTTTTGTTAACTGAATTTTAACTTGCGATAGGTATATGTATGTAGGTAGGACAAGTTTTGCATTTGCAAAAAAATCGAACTCGAGATTTTCATTTTAATCAAACTTGGCATAAGGATGATAGAGAACACAAAAAAATTGTCTGTCTGTCTATCTGTCTAGTTTACATCGTATATGGTTGGATGGATTTGCTTCAAACTTGGTAGGTATACAATTTTTTTTTCGGTAGGTACCTAAAATGTGAACAGGTCTTTTTATTTTTTAAGAAGAAAAATAACGGTACCCTCCACACATTTTTTTGGCCAAGAAGATAAATCGTATTTTTCTCAAAATCGTCTCCAACGATTTTTACAAACAAAATTAGTTCATTAATTAAGGGAAATCGTACTTTTTGATAATTTTTTTTTGTATAGGTAGATAGGTACTTCTAGTAGAACCATTTTTTTTTTTGGTTTTAGATTTTCCGGAAAACGATTCATTTGATTGTTTTGAATTTTTTAATGCAGAATCTCCTAAAAAGCCTAAACACTAATTTAAACCAAAATGTTTCAATTTTTTTTTAAGCTGAATATTTCGAAAAAGTTTTTTAACATAATCTTGAATACTTAAAAAAACTATTTTCCTACAACTAAAAACAACGGTACCTTCCATACAAATGTTAAAAAAAAACCTTTAAGAAAAAATGGATTTCTCAAAAACGACTCAAAGAATTTGATAAAAAAGTGTGTGTGTTTTTTTATTAAATGCATTTTCTATGTACAATTTTTAAAAGATTCTTAAAGTATATATATATATATATATATATATATATATATATATATACAATAGATAATGAATGACTAACGTAAGTGAATATTTAAGGTACAAATGTAACTCACATAGCAAATGATAAAATTGTGGGGGAAAATAGGAAAATATTATAAGAAAATTAAAAAAAATAAAAGAACAATAAAGAAACGAAATATCAAAAACAATAGCTTAGGATTAAAAGAACAAAATGAAAATATATCAACAAAAGCAGCTGAAAAATTGTAAACTACATTTAAAAAGAGATTTTTGACCATTTCTCAACGGCTTTCAAAAACAAATGAAGATAATTTTGTCTTTTTATATCAAATAGTATTTATTAAAGAGGTCAGGTGCTGATGCAGTAAAAAAATTGAAAATTGGGTTTTATTACATTTTGGGGCGTTCAACAAGATCTAAGGTTACCCTTGAATTATATGTATTTGAATTCCTTCGTGTTCGACAGGACTGTATCCGCAGTTTTTTCGAATGAAAAAACTTTGAGAACTTTAAATACATATCAGTGTTTTAACGGCAGAATTAAACGTTCTGGTAATAAAGGCCAACTACTTGTTAGCCCAGTTTTCTTACATGCAATACGGACAATATGCTTCTGCGGTGCAATAATTGACATAAAATATACTGAAGTTTTGAATCAACTAGACCAAAGTATATTTTTGTAAAAAGGTTTTCTGAGCATCTACGTTTTAATAGAAACATTTTGCCTGTCAAAAACATCATATATTTTTTAAGATTTGCAGTATGCAACTTCCAGTTTAAGTTTTGATCCATAAATACTCCTAAGTATTTATAATTATTAACAAACTCAATATTAAAACAAGTGTTTGAACACGGAGTGTCTTGTAAAAAACTGGGTCTACCGCAGGAGTGAATGCCTAGACTAAATTTGTTACATGCCGCGGAATGAAACAGGACATTACAGTTCATAAAAGGTGATGTTTCTTTTAGATTGCAGCACATAACTTTTGTTTTTTCACTCATTATGAGTTCATGTCTGGCAAACCTTAAAACATAAAGTCAAATCCATGTTATCAGCGAAGGCAGTTATACTGCTTTTAAAAGATTGTTTAAATATAAAATTAGCATACACTAAGAATAGCCAGCTTTGTAAAGTGTTGTCCAAAAATAACTTATAATTGACCATGTCAAATGCTTTAGTCATGTCAATAAACAGCGCTAAATTATATTTATTTATATTAAAGCCTTCAAAAAAGAATCAACATTTTTCATCATACTACGAATGTTTTGATGAATTATTAAAGATGATAAGTTTTCAATACTACCAACATTATAAATTTTTTGCATTAACTAAGGAATTTAGTACACATTATTTTAAATCAAATTATATAATATTTAAGTCATCATAGCAACTCACTCTGACAACAATATCTCCTTCACTTTTGCGCAAACAAGTTATATTGTTTTTCGTCCATAAAAACTTATATTTTTTTGTCAATTTTACCTTCTTAGCTGCATTATAGAGTTCACGTGTATGAAAGGTCGGCTTGATTTGTACCATCATAATCATCTCCAAATATTTTTGTTGTTAATGCCGCTCCCCTCTTTTGTTTCATCTTCATGGTAATCTGTGTGGTATTGCGACGGGCCAAACATAACTAAGATGTTAGCAGTTGATGACGAGTAGACTAAATTAATTTAGTCCACTTTTAAGTAAAAAAATATTTTATTTTGCGTAATTATTAACGGTATTTCCCATGGAACCACTTTTCATATTTTCGACTTTCTCACATTTTGGTGAGCCGGATAAAATTATATTTTCTATGCAAATGTTTCCTAGAAGTGAATAAAACTGCATACTAAAATTTAAGAAAAATTGGTTTTTCCATTTTAAAAACAATTAATAAATTTTTGTTTTTCGAAAAATCGATTTTTCAACCACAAGTCACTGAATTTTTTTAAATTAAAATTTGATATGCATGGTAATAATTATTTTGAAAAGGCGTTTCAATTTTTTTTCTAAAAATGTTTTAAAATTTTATGCATACAAAATTATATTTTTAAAAACCTTTCCAACGATTTTTGAATTTTTTTGATACATTCATAAATATTAATATATAATTTTAAAAAAATCTCTTATCTGTTTCATAGGTACATGTACTTAATAAAAAATTATATTTTTTAAATCGAAAAAACATTTTCTTAAAAATGTTTGTATGCAATATTATTAATATCTACTTTTAAGGAGCACTTGTTTTAAAAAAACTATTAATCGACGAATAATAAAAGGTCGAAAATATGAAAAGTAGTTCTATGGGAAGTTACCTTATTTACCTACTTAACGTTAATAAGAACGCAAGAAAAATGTATTTGGGTAAATGTAAGCTGCACTAAGCACTCTTATTTTTTTATCAAAATGTTTATATCCGTTTTTGGTAAAGCACATTTTTTACCGGTATTGTGAAATTTTTATATGGCAGGTGCCATTTTTTAATGCTTAAAAAAAATGAAAAGAACGTGTCGGCATAGGTATTAGCTGCGTTTTATTATCTACGGGTCTGATCAAACTGTAGTTGAGGAATTTTTACCGATGTTATCTTTTTCTGCTTAGTTATTTTCGAGCCAACTTAATTGAGAGCTAATTTGTACAAACATTTATTTTAGACAATCACCTAAGACACTTAAATAGGTAGGTACCTACCTAGGTAGGTACCTATACCACGTTTGCAGAAAATCGCTTCAGACTCTTCACCTCTTTTGGTGTTCTTCATATTCGTATTGTCAAGTTTGATTAAAATCTCAAGTTCGATTTTTTTTTCCAAATGCAAAACTTGTCAAAGATATACCTAATACCTACCTACATAGGTATAGTATCGAAAGAAAAAACCTACGAATTACAACGTTCCTACCTAATATTCCCACATATACCGCATACCTACATAGATATGATGGATTACTGCAACGTATCACGTATCTTATGTTGTTTTCCATTGGTAAATGGAGAATTTGATGCGGAATTTGATTTTTTTCGTGGCGAATAGAATGTTATTTGGATTTATTTTTTTTTGTTAAGGTGTTGGCTTATATTCGCGTCTGTGAAACGGGTAGCTATCAAAAATGCTTCCAATTGTAATTGTGTATAGTGGCGTTAGTAAAAGAGGGGTAGATTGGACAAAAAATACGGATGTGCGAATTTGATTCAGAATCAAAAAAATATTACTTTTTGTTGCCGAATGGAAGGATTTAAGTGTCAAAATCTATGCTTTGATAGATTCGTATCAAAAACGAATTTGATTTTTGTACCAATGGAAAACCACATTATAAGTAGGGAATAGTAAATAAATAAACTAAATAATGTCTACTGATATTCGTCCTTGAACTTGAAACAAGAAATCTATTCGTAAAAAAGATTTACACATCATCTTTTTTACGATACGGTTTCTTGTTTCAAGGTTATATACAAATATCAGTAAGCATATTTTTGCCAACAATGCAAAGATGAAAAAAATTTTAGGTAAAAAATAACGTACACTGACAACGGGTGATTTTTTTGCTACTTGGTTTTTGACGTTTATATTTTTGCCAGATCACACATGACAAATTCCACGAACATTTGACATTTCGATTCAGTATTGTTTGCCATTTCATCATGAATAGACTTACGCCTGAACAACGTTTACAAATTATTGAAATTTATTATCAAAATTCGTGCTCTGTGAAAAATGTGTTTGCCACACTGCACGCGAAACCATGCATCAATTGAGAGGCGAATTTGGTAAGCAGTTAATCTCACGTTTTGGCGCAGTGAATTGGCCACCAAGATCATGTGATTTGACCCCGTTAGACTATTTTTTGTGGGGCTATGTTAAGTCTATTGTCTATGGGGACAAGCCAAACACGATTGCTGCCTTGGAAGCCAACATTGAACGCATCATTGGTGAGATTCCGGCCGAAATGTGTGAAAAAGTTTGCCAAAATTGGACCTTCAGAATGGACCACCTGAAGCGTAGCCGCGGGCAACATTTAAGTGAAATTATTTTTAAAAAGTAAATGGCAGAAATTGATTTATCGATCCAAATAAAAATTTCATTCACTTTTTACAAGTTTCTGTGTTTTTTTGAATTTTCAAAAACCAAGCTCTTAAAAAATCACCGTTTATATGTTAAGCAACACAAGTCATACACGGATATTGCACTTGTTAAACATTCATATTGCATTTTTACATATATATTGCACTTAAATTAAAAACCAAAAGACAAAAAAAAGGAAAAAACAAATCAATTTTTTCCCGTTTTTGTTTTTTGATGAAATTATTTAAATTTTTTTTGTTGCACATTTCTCATTTCTAAAAACTCTTCAAAGATCGACTGGAAAACTCGATGTTCACTTTTTTTTAATTTATTATACTCTTCATATTTTTGAGGGTTGTTAATTTACGCCAGTTATTTATGTAAATTATCTTCCTTCTGTATGTTATCCTTATTATCTTTACCATTATTACATTCCATATTGTTTGATATCTATTATCCGTTAATTCAGTTTCGGTTCCGTTATTGTAAATGGATGTAGATGTTAACTGTAACGGGATTCCTCGGTTATCTCATCCACACTATTGCCAAAATTGGGCTAATTGCACAGCTTTAAAACCGGCAAAACTATGTTACGGCAAGTGAAATTATTAAAAATTATAATTCGCATTTACTTTTATGTCTGCTTTATCTCTACACTATTTTTAATTTGTATAAAAACCGTTAAAACGCATCCGCTCTTGGCGGAGGCCAAAACCAACTCGTATTTTTACTCTTCTTCACAGCACAGTTGACTGTGATAAAATAATTTTAATATGAAAAATTTTTTACGTTAAACTTTACTTTTTCACTCATCGCGCTTGATAAAATTAATCACTTCACAGCTTAACAGATCGGGAATTGTCCCCTGGAATTTTTAGAGTCTGCCCGTATACCAACTCTGCTGCTGAAGTACCAAGATCTTCTTTCAATGCTGTTCTTATGCCTAATAATACAAGGGGAAGTTCATCTTTCCAATGTAGAGTGTTTCCTCGAGCTACAATTTAAGCTTTTAGCTGTCAGTGCAGTCTTTCCACCATTCCATTGACTTGATGGTGGTAAGCCGAAGTACGGATTCTATGAGAACATAATATGCTAGTTAGCGCTGAAAATAATTTGGACTCAAATTGTATTCCTTGGTCGGTTGTTATTTGTGCTGGAACACCGAATCTATGGACTCTTGGACAAATACCTTGGTGGCTACGCAAATGTCAGGAATGGCATACGCTTCTGGGCAGCGAGTAAAACAATCGACTATAGTTAGCACATATAAACATCCATTGAATAGGGGTAGTCGACCCACCAGATCCATATGTATGTGCTCAAAGCGTTCGGTTGGCATTTTGAGTGTGTCATATTTTGTTTTTGTGTGTCTGTGTATCTTCGAGCGCTGGCATGGTCCACATGTTTTTGCCCATACGTTGCAATCTCTATTCATAGATGGCCAAAAATATTTTGCTACAACTCCTTTACGCGTAGCGCGAATGCCTTCATGTAGAAGATTGTGTAGAGTCAAATATGAGTCTGCGTAGACTTTAAGGAACGAATGGCCGATAGATTGCTGTGCTAGTTTCGCACCAAATCTGGTCGTTTGTGATGGGCATTTTGAGAATTTCTAATTTAAATTTTGAAGTAGCCCTGGAGTTACCGGAAACTAATGATTTTAGCTCTTCATAACTTTCCTGCAGCTTTGAAATTTGTTTGAGGTCGAATGTAATTGCATTGATCTCTACAGAGGGTGTACCAATGCGTGAAAATAGGCCAGTTACCACATTCTCTTTGCCGCGAATATGACGTACTAGTATATCATTGGTAAATTGGGATATATAGTCCAAATGCCTAGTTTGACCTGGTGTTCTTTCAGACTTTGGCAACAATGCGTTTGTTAAAGGTTTGTGATCTGTGAAGATTACAAATTCTCTGCCTTCAACGAAACACCGAAAATGTTTGATTGCTAAGTAGACACCAAGCAATTCACGATCCAACGCTGAGAATTTTTGTTCAGAAGGCTTTAGTTTCTTTGAAAGAACGCAAGAGGCTGCCATTCTTTGTTTTGTTCTGTTGTTGGAAAACAGCACCTACAGCCGCGTTTGAAGCGTCCATGGGTGTGCTAAGAGAACCGTTTTCTGATGGATGGGTTAGAAGTGTTACTTCGGATAATGCCTGTTTTGTTTTCGTGTAGGCAGCATCACACTTCGGAGGCCAGTGAAAATGGTTTTTGTTTTTCTTTGTTTTTTTAGTAAATTAGCTACATGAGCGTGAATAGGTGTCAACAATTCCGCAAGATTTGGGATGAAGCGGTTGTAATAGTTAATCATCCCAACGAACTGTTGGATTTGTCGAATCGAAGTTGGAGTTGGCATGTTGATAATTGCCTCAACTCGTTCCTGAGATGGAGCAATTCCATGCTCAGAAATAGTATGACTTAGAATATTTAAAGTCGATACACCAAAAACACAATTTGACGGATTAAGACTTAGGCCATAATCAAAGATTCTTTTGTCTTTGCTACCTATGAGGAGGTCGTCTATGTATGCAAATACAAAATCAAGATCCTGTACTATTTAACTAATAAACCTCTGAAATGTCTGACGGGCATTCCGATGACCGAACGGCTCTTACTAAGTCAATGCATGAAAAAAACTTACAACCATGGAGATTCAACGAAAAATTGTGAATGTGACTAATGGGATGCCGATCGGGTTAAGGGACATTATGTAAACCCCTGTAATCTCCACATACTCTAAAACTATCACTGTCTTTTTTAACTACCATGTGGAGTGGTCACGAAACAGGTGAAGAAAACGGTCTAGAAATCCCTAGGCTAACCATATTTTGAAATTCTAATAGAGCGGCTTTGTGTTGTTTAACATTCAGTCAGGCGTGGTTTTGCAAAAGGTAAATGACCTTTAGTGATGATATGGTGTTGAACAGTATGTTGAATTGGTTTATTAAAATCCGGAGGAGTAGTAAGCGAAGGAAATTCTTTTGAAATGTTTCCGTAAGCATTGTTGATGGAAGGATTTTTCGGAGATGAAATATCCACCAAAACTTCCATAGCGTTTACATGTAATTTGGTTGCAGAATCGATAAGGCGAAGATTCTTTATGTCGACTAAAAGTCCAAATTTATTAAGAAAGTCGGATCCTATTAGTGGACGGTCTACTGCTGCTATTGTGAATTCGTGAATGAATTATCTTCGAAGTCCCAGATTAACCTCCATTCGCTTTGAACCATACGTGTTAATGGCAGTGCCATTAGCTGCACAAAGATATAAAGAGGAGTTTGTTTCTTTTGTTTAAAAAAGTTTACTCGGAAGTACTGACAAATCAGTGCCAGTGTCAATTAAAAACGTGAGGTTCTGATCGGGATCGCGTATGTAAAGGCGGCTTTGTAAGGAACAGACCGAGCTGTGCGCCGTATAAACAACTGGTCTAATCAGTTTTTTTTCATTTTCGTTTACCTTATTTGAAGAAGAACTCTTATTGTAATTGCAAGGCCTCGAACAATTCCGGGCATTAGATCCGAACTTTAAATGAAACCAGCATATATCTGACTTGCTGCGTGACCTTTGCCTCATCCTTGAATTGTTTCTGATGGAATTTCCTTGTGAACTTAACTTTTGTCTACTAAACCTACTTGCAACTTAGCTCTACCATAGATTTTAATTCACTTATTTTCGACCGAAGCTCAGTATGGTCTTCAGAAAAATTAGAAGTCTGTGTGTTGTTTGAACGTATTCCAGAAATTCCCCCTACTACACCCAAAGCTTCCCAAATTTTATCTGCCAAAGAAGATACCTCAGATTCCGATTTGGTTTCTTGTGAAATGAGGGCAATGTTAATAACTTGTCGGAGTCGTCTGAGCCACAATTTTCGAACTAACTCGTCCCTAATTATACCTGTTGATACCCCCGCCAGCTGTTTTAAAGCTCTCAGAAACTCGGATGGTTTTCTGTCACCAACTTGTTCGCTAGATAACAGCTTCTCTATGCAGCGCTCTTCGCTAAGCGAATGCCGTTTCATGAGGGTTTCTTTGAACTTTTCGTAAATACTATCTGCCGGAGGGGATTGAATTAAATCGATCACTGTTTTCAGAACATATTGTGGCCCCAAGAACATAATTGTATTTGGTCATATATTTTTTTTATTTTCGCGATTGGAAACTGCGCTTCTGTCCGAATAAACCAGACAGGTGGCGACTTTGGCCAAAAGGGCTGTAACTTAACCGAGATAGAGTTAACGCCCCCATTGCCCGTTTTAAGAGATTCATGATCACCCTTTATTTTCTCACTTTCATCATCACTTGCCATTTTACCAAGAAACGAAACTTTGCCAATGAAGAAACCAAAAAAATCAAATCCATCAATAAAATTTAAATGAAAATGTAACTTTTCTGGAAACTGCACATACACCCACGAAAACAGAATATTATCTGATTATTTATGGATGCTGATTCTTCCTGTAAGTAGCTGCACCAAAAAAAATATTTGAAATAAAATAAAAGAATTAAATACGTTGAGGAAAAGAAGAAAATATAAAAGGTTATAATGCAATTAATTAAAAATACAAAATAATGTTAAGCATTTCAAGACTATGTATGTACATACATATCTATGTACATAAATAAATTGATTAAAAAAATGAAAAAATTCATAAATTTGATTTGTTAGAATATTTGAGAATAAAAATATATAAAACTGCAGCTGACGTCTGTTGATGGCAGTGAAACTTAATCAGGTTAGAAAGCTTACAAATCCGTTGCGTTTAGCGTTCTGATGTTGTTTGGAGATTTGTATACAGTTGTATAAGGGTAACAGTTGATACAAAGAAGAGAAAAAAATCGTTGCGGTGCTTTCGTTCCAATTTCGATGATGAAGAACGAAAAATGATGATGTGGTGTATAATACTCATTATACTCGTATCTTATTCGTGTTTTTGAACTTGAAATTGTATGATTTTACTGTTCTTTCATAATTGCGGTAATTTTGGCAATTTGATTTGTGAGTTTTTAATGATCATTAGATCTTATTTTTTTGAACTTGGAACCGTATGATTCTACTGTTCTTTCATAATTGCGGCAATTATTTTGGGTAATTTGATTTTTAAGCGAGTCGATGATAATGATTTAAAACGTTTTTTTTTTATGCTGAGTTATTTTCATTATGTACTCACTTACATATTTGTATAGGCTATAGCACATTATGTGATCACTATTATGCATTTAGTTAATTTATGCAATGTAGTATGTAATTTGGATTCACTTTCACAATCACAATTTCAGTTTTTGATGGTAATTAAATACGTGAAACTTGTCCGGGTCACCAATTGATGTGAACGGTGAATGAAACAAATGTTTTATATTTCATATATTATGTATGTATACTTAATAAACTCCTTATTTTATTTGTATACTTAATAACTACGTCACAATTTAGTAGTAATACTTTTTTATTTTTTTATTTAAAAGAGGTGTCAGCAGTAGGACGAATCAACAAGGACTAACTACCGTTCCTACCTACCACTACAGTTTCCTAGCTCTTCTCATAGACAGGGGTTTAAGTTTAAAATAAGGACTTCAAAAAGACTCTTAAAATCTGGGACTTGTACGTTAAGATTACAAAATTCTATGAGCTGCAGTTAAAACATCGTCGACGCAGCAGGTGAAGATAAGTTATCTGGAACTGGTATCTTCCGGTCGTCCACAAAATAAACAAACATAAAGCCAAAACATCGACAAGTTATCTATAAAATCAAAGCAACAAGCGGAGAAGTTGTATCCAGTACATATAAAATCTCCCCGTCATTGATTTATCGAAATAATTATTTTATTAATTACAGTCAATTATGGCTTTACAAAATATGATCAACAGACCGAATCTTTTTAGGACGTTAGCTTTAATGTTTTCAAGAAAAAGTTTTATTTGTTTGGCTAAAGAACAAATTAATGTGGTAAGTTATCTATAAAATCAATGCAATAAGCGGAGAAGTTGTATCCAGTACATATAAAATCTCCCGGTCATTGATTCATCGAAATAATTGTTTTAATAAATACAATCAACTGAACGCTTGACAAAATGTGATCAACATACCGAATTTTTTTAGGACGTTAGCTTTATTGTTTTGAAGAAAAAGTTTTATTTGTTTGACTTAAGAACAAATGACTGTCGTAAGCAACTAAATTTGTTTCTAGGTGAGAAGGCGCCAATCAACATGAACCAATTGAGGTTATGTCACATGTTAGGTGAATCTATGGAGTTTGTACGACTCACTGTTGTAGAACGATTATAACGCACTTGATATACAAAACTTGAATTTCTTTCTCGATAAAAACTGACTCTTTTGCAAGAAGGAAAGCTAAAAGAATTTTATTTGAAGGTTCTTTCCTAAATGATTTCCTATGTTGTCTGATCTTTATAGGTTCAAGAATCACAAAAGAAATCGAATTATTTCCATAAGATTCCATACTTTATTTTTAATACTAAATTACCTGTCGGTGTGTCACAATCGAGAGACGGGAATTGAAAGATTGATTTGCAGAAATGAGGTGTGATTTCGGATAAAAATGAATGTTCGAAAAGAGCTAAAGAGTTCAGTGGGCTTGCGAAATTTAATCTAAGGCGAATTCGGAGGAGTGATCGTTCAGCTACCTATAGCCGAATTCAACTCAGTACATTGTTATTAGGGCTGGCAACGAGACCGAGACTAGTCTCGGTCTCGTCTCGGTCTCGTCAACGAGACGAGACTCCTTTAAAAGTACCGAAGACGAGACCGAGACGAGAGCGAGACGAGACCGTATTTTTGGTACCGAAATTCGACGAGAGTCTCGCTGGTCTCGGCGGTCTCGGTGGTTTGGTTTCGGTTTTCGCTATAAGAAAATTCTGTTTTTATTTCATTATTGTTTAGTATATAATCATGTTCAATTTTTATAATATTCACAAGTTTTGTTTGCGAAATATTATATACGCGTTAACATATTAAACCATATATGTATGTACATAGCTATACAGAGATAGGCGCATTGCGAAAATCCAGAGAAGAATACGTACGATTTATGTATGCATGGCGTTGCTTCCTTTTGGGTAAAAAATATTTTCAAAACGTCAAAATATAGTTCGTTGCCTAACTGCCAAGCCATAAGCTGACAAAATCCATTGAAGGATGGCCCCGCTTTAAATAGATTAAAAAAACTCTGCAACATTAAAATTTAACTTCGGAAAATTCGAAGTTTTTCCGATTTTATTTTTGGCTTCGGAAAAAGGTGATTTAAGGCCTTTTGGGTGATGTTTGAAAAAAAAATATTTTAAAAACGTCAAAACATACAGTCCTATTCTGTTAAACGTTCACGTGAATGTTTGTATTCTGCTATCCGACGGAAAAAACGAATTGTTTCAAAAAGTATATAAATTTCGATTAAAAATAAATTTTAACAATTAGATTCTCTTAAAAATTAAACAAAAAAAATATTAGTAAAGCTTTGGACTCAAAAGATAGAAGACATTTGAAAATATCTAAATAGTCAAAAATTGAGTGAAATATTCACGTGAATCGAAAGATAGCAGAATAGGGCTGATAGTTTATTGCCTACCTGCCAAGCCATGAACTGTCAATTTCATTGAAGGATTATTGCTCCGATTTAAATGGATTAAAAAAACTTTACAATTTTTTCTTGGAAATACGTCTCTTCAAAGTTGTCTGATAACGTTACATCACAGCCTATTTTTTACGTTATCACACAACTTTGAAAACTAAATTAGCACAAAATGTAAGCCATTCGGAGCGCTTTCATACGCAACTAATAAAATTCAACTTAAAATCATAGTTTTCGATTTACACAAGTAAAACTTACTCGTTTCAAGTGAAGTCTATGGCCTTAGCTTCATGGACCTACGTAGTGCAGAACAAAATTTCTAGTTTATGATTTGTTTAGCATAAGCAACGTACAAGGATATACTCGTATCATTATTATTTTCATTCATAATTGACAAGCACAATAAAGTTGGAAAAGACGTGCAGATGCCAAGTTTGACCAAATTCTTGAGATCCATATTGTACGTTGATTTTCACCAAGTTTCCCAAGCTTGGTTTTTTTTTCTATGGGTTTTGACAGCTAAATGTGAAAATTTGTACCAATTCGTACGTTTTGATAATATTTTTTTCCAAATGTCATACAAGAGGCTTAAAATCAACTTTTGCCGTAGGAAAAAATTTCGAATTTTTTGAGGTAAAATTTGAATTTTGTAGATGTTTCTTAATCCGAAGCGATGTTTCAATGGATTTTGACAGTTCATGACTTGAAAGGTAGGCAGCTTAATATATCTTGACATTTGAGCAATATTTTGTTTTCGAAATTTCACCTAAAAGGTCTAAAATCACCTTTTTAGGGAGCAATAAATTAAATCGAAAAATTTCGATTTTTTTAGGTAAAATTTGAGTTTTGTAGAGCTTTTTTTTTAATTCATTTAAATCGGAGACATTCCTAAATGGTTTTTGACAGGTCGGGGCTTGACAAAAACGGTTAATTGATTTTTTAAGAAATCGAGCGTTGTATGTAGGTACTCTTTTTATAAATATTTTATTTGTTTTTGCTATGAAATATATTTACTTATACAATTCTTCCAAAATGTTATTTCCACTTAACTCAAAGGACAAAACAGACTCACGAGTTTGTTTCATATATGTTCCCGCATTTTTCTTACCGACGAACTGCTGAGATACCACAACCATACTCTATATTTGCAATCCGAACAATGCTTCTTATCTTTACTTACATCTTTTTACTACCAAAAAAAAAACACGAAAGAAACCAAGACTAAGGATGATACCAAGACCGAGACCGAGACCGAGACGAGATCGCACATTAACATTTTCTCGAGAAAAAGGCGAGACCAAGGCCGAGACGAGACTTGGTTAGGCGAGACCTGGACTAAAACCGAGACGAGACTGAAATTTTTCGATTTTGACGAGACCGAGACGAGATTAACAAAAGTCTCGCCTGGTCTCGTCTCGTTGCCAGCCCTAATTGTTATATGAGTTAGCATGTTTTAAGTTGGACTACACAGCACTGATTTCGAGCTCAACGTTAAAGTTTGTATATTTCATATTTTAAGTATGTATATTTAAGTAGATTTTTATTATGTAAATGTAATATGTACATAATATGTACCTACCTACATATATGGAACCTAGGTATGTAAAGTGAAGGATTTAGGTGGGCTGGTAACTATATACATATATTATATTATATGATAGGTACAATATATATAATATTCATTTGATTTTAAATATATATATATAAATGCGTTATTGTTTTCAGTGCTGAGGATCTGGAAAGAACACTTTTCTAGATTGCTTAACGGCGAAGACAGCCAAGATACCGCTAGTAGGCAGAACGTTCCATTTAACTTGGCCGATGATGGCCAACAGTTCCGTCCACCTGACCTAACCGAAGTGCGGCTGGCGATATCCAAACTTAAGTCATACAAGGCTGCTGGTGCGGATGGTCTACCAGCGAATTATTCAAATCAGCGGGAGATGCATTGGTAAGGAGCATACACCAACTCATCGGCACAATTTGGTCGGATGAAAGTATGCCCGATAAATGGAACCTCGGTACAGTGTGCCCCATCCACAAAAAAGGAGATGCTGTGAAATGCACCATCTACAGAGGAATTAGTCTCCTAAACGTCGCTTATAAAATCTTGTCGGCTATCCTGTGTGACCGCTTAAAACCTTTTGTCAACGATCTGATTGGCCCCTATCAGATTGGTTTTAGGCCAGGCAGGTCAACCGTCGACCAAATGCTCACACTCGAACAGATTTTAGAAAAAACCCAAGAATTCCAGATCGATACACACCATCTCTTTATCGATTATAAAGTCGCGTATGATAGCGTGAAAAGGGACCAATTATACAGAGCCATGTCCCATCTCGGCATCCCTGCCAAACTCGTTCGATTGTGCAGGATGACGATGGAGAAATATCGCTGCTCCGTCAAAATCGGGAAGAACACCACCGAATCCTTTGATGTTGAGAAAGGATTGAGACAAGGCGACGCGTTATCATGCAACGTACTTAACACCGTTCTTGAAGAAATTATACGCAACGCACAAGTCAACACCAGCGGTACAATTTATCAAAAGTCCGTTCAATGGCTTGCGTATGCAGTCAACATAGCCATTGTCGACAGAACGAAGCGAGCTGTGGCAGGCGCATTTGCGAGCATTGAATCGGAGCCGCATAAAATGGGATTGGGGGTTAATGAGGACAAGACGAGGTATATGCTGTCATCGAGAAAGGAATCTCAACATCCTCGACTCGGGCATAATATCACGATGGGCAGGTATTACTTCGAAATTGTCAAGGACTTTGTCTATCTGGGCTCCACTATAACCTCGGAAAATGATATCAGTGCAGAGACCAAAAGAAGAATTACTCTTGCCAGCCGCTGTTTCTTTGGGATAAGAAGGCATCTAAGTATAAGGCCCTCTCTCAGAGAACTAAGGACACTTTATACAAGACCATTATCATCCCGGTCCTGCTCTATGGGGCAAAAGCATTGACACTGAAAAAATCAGATGAAAGTCTGCTAGGGTACTTTGAGAGGAAGATTCTTGTGATTTTCGGTCCAGTGTGTATCGAAGGAGTGTGGAGGAGAAGATTCAACAACGAGCTATACGGGCTATACAGCAAAGTTGACCTAGTCAAAAAGCAACGGCTGAAATGGCTGGGGCACGTGGACAGCAACGCACCTGCCCGACGAGTCTTCGAATCCAACCCCGATGGTGTACGCAGCAGAGCAATCACCCATAACAGGTGGCGCACACAAGTAGAGAACGACCTCAAGCAACTTGGTGTGCGAAACTGGAAGCGGCTAGCTAGGGACAGAGCTGACTGGAGGGGCTTGTTGTTTGAGGCCGTAGCCCATCCTGGGCTGTGAGCGCCATCAAAACTAAAGTAAGTAAGTATGTATATAAATGCGTTAAGGCCTTCATTCGAAAAAAATAAGAACACAATTAGATGCCACTGATCAATGAAAATAGTATGAAAAAATATCTCAAAAATTGTTAGACGGATTTTGTTGAAATCCTGTTTTTTATTTTTGGTTTTACAAAAAAAAATTTTAGTTTTAAATTTTGGTATGCAGTTTTTTTTAGGGTTTATTAATATACATGTGATTATAAAATATATGATATATTTTTTTGGATTAGTTTTAAAAATATTGATTTTTCAAAAAAAAAAATCTAAAATGAATTTTTTTATTTTTAAATTGAATTTGTCCACCTAGATCTTCTCAAATGTAAAATTTGACAGAAATTCAAGCAGCCGTTACCGAGAAAGCCAAAAGTTAAAAAAAACGGAAGCAGTCGTTAGGACTGCCGTGCAAGTGCAAACATTAAATCAATTATGTTGTTGTGTATGTAGTTGTCAAAATCGAACCACTGCAAAAGTCGAAAATTGTTCCATAATGTAAGCTTGCCAAGCCATTGGATATTCACAAAAATACTGTAATTGCGAGTTTGCTTGTGTTAAATGCGAAGGCATGCACGCAACTAAAAACTGTCCCATGGGCAGAGAACAGAAAGCGAAATGTGTTAACTGTGAAGGCAATCATCCTGCGAGTTACAGATGATGTTCAGTGGCCAAAAAATTCCAAGACAAAAAAAAACAAAACTGGGAACAAGCTTAGAAACTCCACTGACACAAAAGCAATAGTTGAGAGTAAAAAAGTAACCGTAGAAAACAAAACTAAAAATCAACCGGCAAAAGAAATTGCACTAAGCAAAAATGATAAGAATATATCCTATTCCCAGATTGTAAAAAATGTGCGGAAGAACGAGAAACTTCTATAAAAGCAATGCTGAAACTTATCCTGAAATGGATTGACCAACAAGACTTAAACATAAAACAGCTAAGCGAACGAGTCCCTCTTAAAAAACAATGATGGACAGAACACTAAAAATCGCGACATGGAATGCAAACGGTCTTTTACAACATGTATCAGAACTAAACATCTTTTTAGAAATAGAGCATACAGACATTTGTCTGGTGTTCGAAACTCACCTCGCTATAGAACAAAGTCTTCATAATAAATTACCAAACTCTACGTTGTATCACCCTCCCCACCCAGCTGACAAAGCTAGGGAGAATCAACAATACTTATAAAAAATGCTAAACGCACTATGAAGTGCCAAAGTTTACGAACAAAAACATGCAAATAACAACAATAAGTATTGGTATAAACAAGATATAATTTAAAATAGCAGCTTTATACTACTTCCGAGGCGCTCTCCAACTGAAGAAGACTTTGCAGAACTCCTAAATTTGTTAACATAACTTCCTTGTTAGTGTCGACTTCAATGCTAATCACACCCACTGGGGATCTAGGCTCATAACTACAAAAGGTAAACGTCTATAATAAGCAGGCACAAATACAGCTGAGAATTTTATTATTCTGGTTCGCCAACATATTGGTCATCTGATACTAACAAAATACCAGACCTTATAGACTTTTTCGTAGTTAAGGTATTAAACGAAATCATAAAAGTGTCGAAGGTAATTATGATTTATGTCAGATCATACTCCAGTACTCTCTGTACGAAGCAGAAATAATAGATAAATGTAATCGCAAGCTCGTGAATAAGAGAACAAACTGGAACTGGAAAATTTAGAGATAAACTTGAAAGTTTCATAAACCTGAGATCCCCTATGCAAACAATTGAACAAATTGATCATGAAGTAGAACAATTTATTGCTGACGTGCAATAGGCTGCAGAAGAAAGTACTCCAACTATTTCGAACGCGAGAGAAAAAGAAATAAAATATCCTTAAAATCTTACAGACCAATATCGCTTATACCAATCATGGCATAAGTTTTTGAAAAACTCCTACTGAAGAGACTTAGCAAAATAATAGAAGAAAGAAGCCATCAGTTTTTATTTAGAAATAAACATTCCACGATAGACCAAGTGCATCGAATTACGGATGTTAAGGTAAAGGCACTTGAGGAAAAACAAGTATGCTCGGCTATATTCTTAGCTATGGCTCAAGCCTTTGAAAAGGTTTGGCACGTGGGACTTGAGTACAAATTGCATAGGGACCTTCCCAGGCAGTACTACGAAATCCTACGTTACGAACCGACTCTTTAGAGTAGGGTACGACCAAAATTACTCTGCACTAAAGAAAATTGGAGCCGGTATACCACAAGGAAGTGTCCTAGGAAAAGCCCTGTATCTGTTATATACAAGGGATATTCCAGTGGACATCAACCCTATCATGGCCACCTTTGCTGACGATACGGCAATATTGGTGCCAGATAAATCCGTTACGAAGGCTACACAAAAATTGCAAAATGCTGTCGATAGACTTAGTGGTTGGACGCAGAAATGGCTTAATAAATTTAACGAAACAAAATCGATGCATATAAACTTTACAAACAAAAACATAAACAATGTTCAAATATTTATAAATAGTACAGCAGTACCTTACTCCAATACCGCCAAATACTTTGGAATTACTTTGGATGCAAAGCTTAAACAAAGGAGAAGAACTAAACTTGAAGTACAGAAAAATGAAGTAGTTACTAGGAAAGAACTCTTACCTATCTATCCAGAACAAACTAATGTTATATAAGCAAGTACTGAAATCCGCTTGGATATATGGCGTCCAAATATGGAGCTGTACAAAGAAAACAAATGCTGAGTCCATCCAAAAATTATGTAAGAAATAGCGATCTACATCGTGACCTTCAAATTTTATTTTTTCTTTAGCGACTGCAAAGTCATACCAACTCCAAAATGGAGACGGTCTTCAATGTACGAGACAATGTTTGAGATTAAGAAGAACCAAGCCTCAAGAGCTGATGGTTTAAAAGCTATGGTAAAGTGTTATAACTTTAAACTTCCCTCAATGCGATGTACATAATTATAAATTAAGAAAGTAAAATCATTTGTCGATCTTTCATAGATTGATCCTGATTCACCGGTGGTTTAAGTGCGGTAAGAGTCCCACACTACGCCGTAGTCTTACCGAGTGTTTTTAAAGACTTCCATCGGATAAAAAAATTAAATTATGAAATAACAGCAACTTTTCATATGAAAATTACTTGTTATTTCAAAAATTTAAATGTACTTCATCTCTATGTCGCTTACACCTAATCATATTTTGTAATTTTCTTTTTTTTCAAGTTCCCCCATTGATTCGTGTGCTCCTATCAACTGTACGATAAAAAGTGCGTTGCTCTTTTTTATGTAGAATAACATGAGTAACTTTTTGCAAACGAATCTATAGTTTTGAAGTAATTTGGAAAAAACTGAATTTTTCCCCCTACCCCCAAAAAATGTTTGCCCTGCTCCAAATTTAGGGTACTTTTTAGAAAATGCTTAGGACGTTAAAATTAAGCTCTCCACCAAAATTCAGCTTTGTTGGAATTTTTTCGAAGTTTCATTCTTTTTTTATATAATTTTCTTGGACTGTTTGGTAAAAAAGTATTTTTTTCCATAACTTTACGAAAAGTATTTCTTGTAGCCCAACAATAATCAAAAACAATTATTGATAATTCTCAAAAAAAAACACGCAGAATTACTTTTGCTTAAATACTTTTTTATTCGACGAGGAGTTTCATTTGTTCTGTGAAAAAAATCGTCGGTTAATAAAAGTACTTAAGCAGGTCCATTGGTCGATTTTTTAAAAAAGAAATCGGAAAAAAGTATTGGAAATGCCGCCTTATAGGAGCGAAAATCTCAATATTCATCTGGACGTGTGTAACTACAAAACATTCAATTTTTATCGGCGAGATTTAATTACGCGGGATTTCATGGCGCGTGATTAAGCGTTCCCCTAATAATTGTGTTAATATTTTGATCTGAAAATAAGATATTATTTAATATTTATTTATTTATTTTTATTGCTTTATATTATTTTCTTATATTTGTATATTGTATTTTAAGATTTTTAATTATTCGATAGATTTGGAGAAAAATGGTTGAAAACATTGGGGTGTATTTTTCAAAAAAAAAAAATAGTAAATTTATGCCTTTGAGTGGGGAAATTTTTTGTCTTTAGTTATGTTTGGAAAAACATGCTCTATTAAAAAAATCAAGTTATATGTGTGGAACCGGAAGGTAAATGCTGCCATCTTAAAAATAATAATTTATTTTATTTTGTTCAATAACTCCCAAAACCTATATTTTTCTCAAAATTTTCTAAGAACAACTTGTAAACAGTACAATTATCTTCAAAATGGCATATCAATGACTTCTTTATGTCAATTCATTCTTAAGTTATAGCGTACTAAATTTAATTGTTCGTCATTAAACGTTAAAAATAATAATTTATTTTATTTTGTTGAATAACTCCCAAAATCTTTATTTTTCGCAAAATTTTATAAGAACAACTTATAGACAGTACAATTATCTATAGTAGCCGCCCTAGCTCTCGAAATTCGAATACCAATTTATTTATCTAATTCATTATCATTCAATAAAAGGCAGAGAATTCATGATTTTTTTAAATTGTTGAATGCAATGAGAAGTAAATACCTACTAAGCATTCCATACTGGATTCCAAAGGAAAACAGTTAATGGTAAACAAACTTTCAAACCTATACACAGTTTTGACACATTACCAATTTTGGTTTCGATTCTTTCATGTCATTGTCCTTCAGCTGGTGTTATGGCCATAGTATTGGAATCGAACCCACTTCACCGGAGTGACGTCAACCTGTGAATTTTGTGTTCCATCTAAAAATTAGGGTTGTTGAAAAAGTATCGATACGAAATTTGTATCGTAAGTCATGTTTGTCTGCATTTCTGACGACGCGACGTCTCACGTCTGCAATTTCTATCTTCTCTCTTTACATGCATTTCGAGTATTTGTATTCTCTTCTTTCGCAAATCTTTCAAATTCAATTGCAGACAAATATAAATAAGTTTTGAAAATAATTATATACAAATACGCAGAGCTTACACTTTGGCATGAATACCCCCTGTTGCGAATAATGCCAACGCAGTCTAATAAGTAGTTCGCGACCTGACCGTTGAGTGGAGCTAATTTCTCCAATAGAAATATCAAATGGTTGATTCACGAATTTTCCTTTTTTTAACTATTTCCTTTCTTAACCTACAATCGTCACGAGGAGATCATCCTCTTTAAAATAATTGGTTAGTCTCACATTTGTATTATAAAGACTAAGTAAGTTAAACGAATTATTTAATTATAAATATATAACTTTATAATTTCAATAAAGGTTTTGTAACTAGCACATTAAAACCAATCCGTTTTCCTATTGTGCTCGTTGGATAAAAATCTGGGTTGCAAACGAATGTTGCCACACGTGAAGAAACACGTAACCAAAAAGATGCCACCCAAAGTGACAAAAGGTTTAGGCCAAAGTGAGGAATACAACTGCTGCTGCTGTGACGAGCCCATTGTCACAAACACCATCAGTAAGAACTATTGCTGCTATTTGCGGAAGTAGTCTTACAGGGGTAAAAACACTTCTAAATCCTGCCAACGTTCGCTCATTAGCAGCACCAGTGGCTGCTGAGCACACCCAAGGTGCCTTGCCATTTGCTACGTAACATACGGCCGAATATGCGGCTATGAACGGTAAACCAGCCGATTTACAAACTTCGTCGAATCCTGCTTATCGTCTGTCACCACTGGCAGTACAAACCACTGCCGGTGCTGCAAGAGCTTCTGCGCACTGTGCCGCCGAAGTTGCTGCCATGTGTGGAAATCTTTCTCTTCTTCCTACGACCTGTCAGAACCAGTTCGACCTGCCAACTTTGCAGCCGAGTGGTGAAACATTTTCGTTAAATGCCTCATGTTTTGTTACCTCCGCTCACGGTGGTGTGCTACATCATCTTTAATAGGATGTGGACACTTTTCAACAACTAGAAAAGCTTTAACTCAAGGATTTATGCTACCAAAGGGAAATCAAAATCCAGAATTTGAGACACAACAACCAACATTCCAGAAATCTCAGTATGCAAAATCATCTAAGTCTTCTTCAAATAAGAGACTGCAAATAGAGTTGCAGAACATCGAAGAGGAAGGGCAGCTAAGGGCAAATCGACTCAAGGAAGAACTTAAACTACGAAAAGAAAGAGATGCCGAATACATGTCGGAAAAGTACCAAATTATGAATCGAGTTTTAGAATCTTCCGACGATGACGATAAATTGCTCCTGACGTCGGAGCTGCGAACGCGAATGTTGGCAAGTGGATTTCAGGAATACCTAAGGGGAACTACCTGCACTCCACGATGAATGCTTACACCAACCCATACGACTACATGCCGAAAATGTCTCAACACCAACACATTTCTAAAACGTCGAGCACGGCTGAGAAAGCGACAAGTTTAGCAGTGATATCAGATGTTACCCAGACTCGATCTGCCAAACCAAAGCACAGTTCGTAGAGTTTTCAATACAAAAATAAAGTTTTATTATTAATTTAAAGTTTTAATTACGACTTTTATTTTGGTAGGGAGCAATTTGTTCCAGCACATTCGAGAATATATATTTCACCGACTCGAATGCAATTTATATTTTGACATTTATAGATGTCGTTTTCTGTGCAATTTAGGAACGTTCCGAGAGACGAAAATGTAAGGGCGCGTGCCAAGTTTACTGGGTCGCGTTCGTGAAAACAATTATTCTCGCGACTTTTTCTTGATGTGATTTTATTAAGCGATACTTGTTTTTTTTTAAATATTGTTCTTTATTTATTGATGGTAAAATGAATATCCACCACATCACCCTTCCCCAATCGAGTTCCCCTTATTTTAAGATGTAAAATGTTTTAAATTTTTAATTCTGATTCATTCAAATTAAAACACTAGATGCAATGCGCTGGCTTAAGCCGATCGATGGAAATCGATACATTTTTGTCTTTCATTTTGACTACGAAGTGTTTTCTCATAAATCGAATTACATGATATGGCCCTTCATATGAAGGCATAAGACCCGTTTTTACCTTGTCAATTCTAACGAAAACTTGTTTACACTCGGTTAATTGTTTTGGAATAAAAATTTCTTGCCTTGTTTGTCTTGGGATAAGATTTTTCATTGTGTTACGGAGTTTTTCGATGAGTATGTCTGGAGAGCTTTGCTTGTTATCGTTACCGATAAAAATTTCTACCGCCTGTGATACAAGCAGATACCCGTTCCTGGATTTGAATTAGTACGACTGCGTGAACGACTGTTTCTATTTTTTGTATTTTGGAACGGTCTATCTTTGCAACGTGAACGAGAATCAAAAGAAAAAGATTCAATCATTGACTCAATTTTATCGAGTCTCTTTTCGAGTTCACTTTTGAAGTTACTATTTTGCTGAAAAGTGGCAACACTGCAGATGCTTGTACCTTGAGATGCCTCGTAAATCCTATCTGCGAGAATAGCTAACTCTTCGAGTGTTTTTGTGCCAACCGATAACAACGCGATGTTGATATGTTGTGGTAATCTACGCATCCACAAGTTTCTAATGATATTCATTGATCGCAAGACTTCCGAAGGTTTTTGGTCACCGATGTCCGCTTTATCAATGAGTGTTTCCAAACGTTTTATTTCGGACACCGAATGTCGTTCAATTAATGCTGTTTTTAAACTGGCGTATTTATCGGTAGCAGGTGGATTTGACAAAATGTCAATAACCGAATCGCAAGTGTCTGGTTGTAGAGAACCGACTGTGAGACAGTATTTTGTCTCGGAACTACTTATCCTATGCACTGAAAATTGCGCTTCCGCCTGAATAAACCAGGTTACTGGGTTGGAATTCCAAAATGTTGGAAGACGAACCCTAACTGACTCTAAATTCCCTTGAGGGAAACCGAATTGTGATTGTGTCCCTTGAGGGAGACTCGACTGTAGTGGAGGCGATGTGGTTTGATCTCCATTTCCTATATCTGAACCGCTTGGGCTATTCTTAGTTCCATTTTCTACGTTACTCTTAGTTTCAGGCATTTATTTAAAGTTTTGAGATTCAAAATAAATTTCGAGACCAAAAGAGAAAAAGAATCGCGATGAAATAACCTTCACGAACCTTCCACATGAAAAAATGTTTGATTTTAGAAGAATAATTTCGATTTCGATGAAGATAAACACGAGGTTTAAAATCGCGAAAAATGAAAATCAAATTTTATTTGTTTTAAACTGTGCTGAAGGAATAAAAAACTCTCACCTGTACATTCTATTTTAAAGAAATTATTATTAACTGGAACCAGGAACTAGGATCCTTTCTTTAAGTTGATAAATTTTTGGCAGGTATTCGAGATGAGGCTGCTTTGTAGAGCTGGTCTTCTGGTTGGGCGCTGATGAATTTGCTGGTGTTGCGCTGATGGCGTTGATGCAGCTTGTAGTTGTTGAGATGAAATTTTGTTGGACCGATATGTCGGAAGAATTGCTGATTACTGTTTTTATCGGATGAGACACGTTTCACGTCGAAATGCTTAGCGACTATGAATGTAAGCAGAGCACATGAACATACGAGCACCCTTTATTTGTGTGGGCACGTAAGCCGTTGTCGAATGTGCTTATTCCTTTTTTTTTTGATGTGGTTTGGTAGTAGCAACGATCGGTGGTGGTTGCATATGTTTCTGGTGGCAACAACGATCGATGGTGGTGGTAACTACGATGGCGATAATTAGTAGACAGCAACAACGATGAGTGGCGGTAGCAACAACAGGCGGCAGCAACAACAGGAGGTAGAATGAGTCATCAATTGCAATTGCAAATAAAAATAAAAAAATTTCTGAACGATGGTGTCGGCAATATTATTTTATGAGGGTGTGCTGGTTGTAGCACTATTAGACTCTGATGATTTTATTCGGTGTTGCAAGCGTCGTTATATTGGATTTTCTTTTAATCGCCGTTAGATGTGGCGTGCCGAAATTCTAACCGCACAAATTAACGTGATGTAGCCCAAAAAAAATCTAACAGGACGTCTAACCGTGCTTACGGTGAAAAATGGAGGCGTCGTCTTGTTTAACCGCAAGATAAATGTTCTTTTTTTAAAATCGGGGTCACCAATATAGCCCGTAGTGGCTATTCTTATAAAAAAATGAAAAGCACAGCTCGTACAGTTTTCAATACAAAAATAAAGTTTTATTATTAATTTAAAGTTTTAATTACGACTTTTATTTTGGTATTGAGCAATTTGTTCCAGCACATTAGAGAATATATATTTCACCGACTCGAATGCAATTTATATTTTGACATTTATAGATGTCGTTTTCTGTGCAATTTAGGAACGTTCCGAGAGACGAAAATGTAAGGGCGCGTGCCAAGTTACTGGGTCGCGTTCGTGAAAACAATTATTCTCGCTACTTTTTCTTCATGTGATTTTATTAAGCGATACTTTTTTTAATATTGTTCTTTATTTATTGATGGTGAAATGAATATCCACCACACATCCATAGGAAAGGTGGTTTTTACATAAGAAACTGGGTTTCTAATTCATCCTCCATTTTAGAAGAGCTTGAATCCGTACCAACGGAGCTGATCAGCATGAATGTCGAACCCGAGCTAGGGACAGAAAAAGTGCTTGGCATGTGGTGGTGCACATCTCTAGATTGCCTTACCTTCAAGATTACCTCTAACGCAAAGCAGAGAGAACTTCTCTTTGGGTCACGACGTCCAACAAGACGCAAAGTACTTAGAGTAATGATGACTATATTTGATCCATTGGGGCTGATAGATTGTTTCCTTATGTACATCAAAATTCTCCTGCAAGAGGTTTGGCGCTCTAAAATTGAGTGGGATGATGCCATAAACGACGAAGAATACGCAAAGCGGACCAAGTGAATTAAGCACTTACCAGAAGTTGAGAGTGTAAAAATCCCAAGGTGTTATATAAAGACATCGTGGGGCTCGGATCTACAGCTACATATGTTCGTTGACGCCAGCGAAAATGGCTATGCTGCAGTAGCTTACATCAGAAACTCTAACGGACATCTTGCAGAGACTAGCCTAATAGGTGCAAAAACTTGAGTGGCTCCCCTTAAGCCGATGTCAATTCTTCGCCTCGAGTTGCAAGCCGCCCTACTTGGAGCGCGATTTGCCACGTGTATTGCCGAATCAAACGAAATAAGCTTCAGTCGCCGTTTCTTTTGGTCGGATTCGAAAACAGTCCTGTGTTGGCTTCGGTCTGATCATCGGAGGTATCGCCAATTCGTAGCATTTCGTGTGAGTGAAATTTCGGACCTCAGCGAAATTTCTGAATGGAGATGGTCTCCATCTACATTCTCTATGAATGTAGCTGACGAAGCTACAAAATGGCAGAAACCCCCTGAGCTGAAATCCACGAGCAGATGGTTTAAAGGGCCTAAGTTTCTAAAGCTCTCTCCAGATAAATGGCCACAAGATCATGGGCTCAACAATCGAAGAGCTGAAAACTAATTTTATCGGTGTCCATACTTACGATCTAAAGAGCATGTATCGTTTCAAGGAAATATCGTCCTGGTACATACTTCTTCGGAGCACAGCGTAAAAAAAAAGGATCAAGTTACCCAAATTGAGTGGCCCTTTCTCTCGCAGAGAGTTACAGGTTGCAGAAAACAGCTTATTGAGAAAGGCGTAAAACAGTGAGTTTGGAGAAGAAATTGCGGACCTTACCATGAATTGTTGTATCCAGAGAAGCAGTCCTATTCTTAATCTTAATCCGTTCTTGGATGAAAATCGCATTGTACGAGCCAATGGAAGAATTTGTTCAGCAGAAGTTCCCAATGCAGTTATCAGGCAACCGATTATTCTTCCAAGGTGGCACCAAATTACATTGCTTATTATAAAAGACGTTCATTTCAGAAACGGACACCAACTTGATGAAACTGTTGTGAACGTTTTACGCCAAAGGTATTGTATACCTCATATTAGATCTGCTCTCAAATCCGTCAAAAAAGTGTGTCAAGAATGCAAGAACAACAAGGCTCGGCCACGTCCACCAATTATGGCACCTCTGCCTCCTGCGCGACTTGCCTCCTTTTCTCGGCCGTTTACATATGTCGGGGTCGACAACTTCGGTCCAATAACAGTCATGTTAGGCAGAAGATCCGAAAAGCTTTGGGGAGTTCTTTTCACATGTCTCACCATAAGAGCCGATCATATTGAGGTTGCACAAACTTTAACGACGGACTCTTGTATCCTTTGCCTTCGAAACTTTATGGCCAGAAGAGGTACACCTAGTGAGTTCCATAACGACAACGGGACTAACTTTCATGGAGCGGAACGCGAATTACGAGAAGCGACAGCCAATATCCAGAGAGACAGGTTAGCTGAGACCTTTACTACAACAAGCACTCAATGGAAATTCATACCACCGGGCTCTCCACATATGGGCGGTAGCTGGGAGCGTTAAGGTCGATCTATTCAAAACGTTCTTCACGCTGTTACGCCAACACGAAATCATAATGATGAGTTATTGCGGAGTATGCTTATAGGAGCAGAAAATATTATAAATTCAAGGGCGTTGACCTACATCCCCATAGCCGCAGATAACCCGGAGGCTCTCACGCCCCACCATTTTTTATTGGGTTCAGCTTGTGGTTCGAAACCTTTGGCAGAGTTTAGTGATGATGTGACGGTGTTACGCAAAAGTTGGCTTATCTCACAGCAGTTTGCAGACCGCTTCTGGAAGCGCTGGGTAGCAGAATACTTGCCCACACTTACCAGACGCACGAAATGCTTCAGACCCACGAAGCCCTTGGAGGTTGACGATCTAGTCCTAGTCATTGCTCCAAACAGCCCCCGAAACAATTGGCCTAAGGGGCGAGTAGTCAAAGTAAGACAATCAAGGGATGGACAAGTAAGAAGCGCTGTCATACAAAGTCAGTGTGGCGTCCACTAAAGACCTGCAGTTAAATTGGCGGTCCTTGATGTCGAAGCTCCAGGAGACACCAGTCCACAGGCGGAACTACCAGGGGGGAGTGTTGAGAACAATTCCAACGCAGCCTAATAAGTAGTTCGCGACCTGACCGTTGAGTGGATCTAATTTCTCCAATAGAAATATCAAATGGTTGCTTCTCGAATTTTCCTTTTTTTAACTATTTCCTTTCTTAACCTACAATCGTCACGAGGAGATAATCCTCTTTAAAATAATTGGTTATTCTCACATTTGTATTATAAAGACTAAGTAAGTTAAACGTATTATTTAATTATAAATATAGTTATAACTTTATAATTTCAATAAAGGTTTTGTAACTAGCACATTAAAACCAATCCGTTTACCTATTGTGCTCGTTGGATAAAAAGTCTGGGTTGCAACCGAATGTTGCAACACCCCTATTATTGTAACGCCATAATTGCAATGCACTTGAAAAGTGAAAATGTTAAAAAAGAATCTGCTCTCCTTTTCCAACTCAATTTAAAATTGTATCTCCCATCTAAAAAAAACCAAAAAGTAAATGTTTCACTTTTTGAAAACACTAATACATTGAATAAGTCGGTCAAAGAACAAAGAAGTTGACATGGAATTCCGTCAAATAACAACAAAGTCGACATTTTTTGCCGTTCAGTGTTTTGAAAACCTTTTTTTTCTTTCAAAATTCTATGTCAGGTACAAAATATTTTAATTTAATGTAAATCGGTCAACTAACAACGTAGTTGACATGGAATTCCACCAAAGAACAACAAAGTTGACATTTTTTACCCTTCCGTGTTTTGAAAATCTGTTTTATTGTAACTTATCAAAAATACAAAAAAAATGTACTTGTAATACCTACATACTTAGATAATTAGGTACTATTCCTGGGTACACATCAATCTACCTAAATAATCGATATGATGTATCTAACAACCCCACAGTCTTTTATTTCTACTTATCTTCCTCCTTCCTAAAGATATTACTATATACATACATACCTACATATATCTATAGATATCTATATTTCTATGGTGTATCCACAATAATCTGAATACAATAAAAAATGTTCCTGGTTCCTACTCTTAGACCTTTCATTTTTCCATGCTAAAACAAAATACGTAAATACAACAATAATGACGCTTTAAACAAAATTCAAGAAACATCAAAATATCCCAAAACAATAGATTTAGAGATGGGCACGCTTGGTCTGTGAAGTATTTTCACCACACTTTACCTCTTATGAAATGCCACCACATATAAAATAAATAATGATTGTTTTAATTTGTATAAATTCAATTATATTAACTTCGAAAATGAAACTTAATTATTTTCTAAATTTATTGTGACCGTCTTTGTTCAAGTTGTAAATAAGTTTTTATTAGAAATTAAATATTTATTTACACTTTTCCACCACTTTCCTGTACTCAACTATTAACCGTCATAGTATTGCCCAGCACTAACACAATTCAATAAATAAGTATGCAACGAACACTCAAGAGTTTGCAATTTCTAATTCCTTTTATATATTTCATTAAATTATCCAATGAACAAACCATTTTCTTTTTTCTGCAACAGATGTCGCTATTGTCCGTGTGTTTTTTTGCATTTTCATTAAATTATCCAATGTACAAATCATTTTCCTTTTTCAGCAACAGATGTCGCTGGTGTAGGTGTGAATTTTTTGCATTTTTATTTATTGTTTTAAACAATTTTTGTGTAGTATATTTAAATAATTTTGGCATTCTGCACATCTATGCAAAAAATGCTTTCGTTTGATATGTAATTTATGCCCCTTCGGTTTTTGTGGGCCGCGAACATGTTCGCCGTTTAATTATATGATGATCTAAATGGCATATCAATGACTTCTGTATGTCAATCCGTTTTTAAGTTATAGCGTACCAAATTGTTCGTCAAAATGGGTATATAGATTAAATTCATTCGTTAAGGCAACCAGACTTAATATAGCTCCCATTTTGAGGAACAATTAAATTTTGGTACGCTATAACCTAAGAACGAATTGACATACAGAAGTAGTTGGTATGTCATTTTGTTGATAATTGTACTGTCTATGAGTTTTTTCTAGAAAATTTTGCGAAAAATAAAGATTTTGGGAATTATTCGACAAAATAAAATAAATTTTTATTTTTAACGTTTAATGACGAACAATTAAGTTTGGTACGCTATAAGTTAAACACGAATTGAAATACAGAACTCATTTGTATGCCATTTTTTAGATAATTAAACTGTACACAAGTTATTCTTAGAAAATTTTTAGCAAAATAAAGGCTTTGGGAGTTATTGAACAAAATAAAATAAATTATGATTTTTAAGATGGCAGTATTTCCCTTTCGATTACGCACATAAAACTTAAATTTTTTCGATGTGAATGTCTTATTTTCCTGGACTAAACTTTATTTTCAAATTAATTAATATTTCTTTGAAGAGAATTTGAAATGCTCAAAAGAACTTTTTAAGAAAATTTGCCCTAGAGCTCCATCTAGGACAAACAAATCGGCTTATTGACATGCTTAAGTAGGCACTTTTTTAGAAGGCGAATTTTTTTTACAGAAACAATGAAATTCCCCGTCCAATAAAAAAAAATTCAGCAAAAGTAACGTTGCAGCAGCGGACGTAATCCGCCCACCCAGCATACCTACCACCCACCCACCAACCATCCATCAACCAGAAATGTATTTCTTATCTCTTATTGAGGTCTTGCCTCTACCAAGTTTAAAAAAGACATGAATCAATCCTCATTGTATACTTTTTATTTTCCTTCGTTCTAAGTGATTCTCACCCTATGAGTGAACAAAACTAAGAGTAGTGAAATTCTGAAAAGCCGTCTTCTAAAAATGCAAAAGGTGAGGAGTCTTGATTTGATTGGCCAAAATAACAAAATCGTATGGAGACTGAAAATTTAATACAGCGCCGTCGCCTTGTATCAAGAAAGGTAGTAAATCGGCAGGATTTAGTTGCGCGAGATTTCGTTACGCGGGATTAAATAACCAACCCAATTATTAGAGATATTTTAAAAAACATGCTTTCATATTTTTTTCCAATAGGAGGAAAATATCGTATTTAATACTTACATTTTGATACTTTAAATACTTACGTCATACTTATCTACCGCTATCGATAAAATAGCTTGAACCAATTCACAATTCACAGGCATGCAGACATTTCTTGTCGATCACTTTTGTAGGCTTTTCTATGATCTTAATATCATGTTTGATTGTGATTTCTTTTACCAATGCATAACTTTCCTTATAATAGTCCACTATAATCGCAAGTAAAAAATTAAGCCAGACAGTTTAAATATTACGTACTATGTATTTATTAATTCGTTTTTTTTTTCATTTCATTTCCCTCATATTTAAACAACTTTGTTTATTTGTTTCAACATAGTAGCCATAATACTATAGATTACCATTAAAATGTTGTTACTATAATCTCTTATGTTAATATAAAACTACTACATTACACTTTTACGGAATCGCAAAATAATTTCTTTCTAAAAATATAGGTCTGTAGGTGTTTGTTGAATTGCAATACAAGTAATTGTATATACTACATACATAAATACAAGGTGCCCCGGATCTGTTTGGAAGTATTTTAGGGTGTGATTCTTGGGTATATTCTAAGAAATAAACCGTCCTACAGTAAAGGTGTATCTTCAATTTTCACATCATTTATCATTCTGGATTTAAGAAAATGCCGACTTTTGTATGTACCCTGACCCATTTTAACAAAAATTGCTTTGCTAATTCTAGAGGTAGAAACTTTGTTTAGGAATTTATTTTTATGGCAAATACAAGCGTTATAAAGGCTTTAAATAAAGTTAATATCTTCTCTCAGAGTTAAGATATCCAGTTTTTAGCCCGTTTAATTCTGCTGCCGATGAAAATTGGTGGATTTTGATACTATTTTAACAATAGTAAAAATAAAAATCCATCACAAGATCGTGGAGACAGCGATAGATCTTATAATAAATGAGAAAACCGGGAGCAGGTTAGAGTATGAAACAAGAATTTTTTGATATAAGCTCGAACGGCTTAAGCATTTATTCCAGAAAATCGATCTCAGGGTCAAAAAATTAGCATGGGCACGAAAAATGGAAAAGGTTAGAAACCGGATTTCTTAAGATTGAGACAAGATACTAACTTTATTTAAGTGCAGTTATAAAGGCTTGTATTTGTCATAAAAATAAAGTCTTAAGCGAAGTTCTTACCACTAGAATTAGAAGAGCAATTTTTGTTAACATAGGTCAGGGTATATCAAAGTAAGTGTTTTCCTAAATCCATGATAATTGATGTCAAAAATGAAGATAGACCTTTACTGTAGAACAATTTTTTTCTTTTTAATATACTCAAGCAACACACCTTAAAATACTTCCAACCAGGTCTGGAACACTGTATTATAACAAGTGATAAACTTGATTATTGGTTTATTTTCCGTATGTACGTTTACTTTCGGCTATTATGTCTACATAAAGTTTCCGTAGATATGTATATAATATGACCAACGCTGCAACGAATACATGATCGGTGTCTTGTTTGTTTAAATTAAAAATTTATGTAGGTAAGTAAATTGTTGGCTTTCCAAGGTTTTCCGTGCTGCAGTATAAAAGTAATTGTGTTGACACCGTTTAATCCAGTATATATAGTTGGGCTGGTTGTTGGACATTAAATGTTCCGGTTTAAATAGAGGCTTATAAATAAGAAAAGTGAAACAATCTGTCATTGCAATTGAATAACATTCGAAATGTTTCTTAGATTTGTGAGTGCCTTTTTATGGAAATGAGTGTAAATGTTGTGTTGTTATGCTATTCTATTTACATAATATGCACAATACATATTATAATATATTCCAGGCAATTATATCAACTTTTGTGGCATTCACAATTGGTCAAAATTATCGACAACCCCAACGACCGGTAGCTATATTAAGTGAACAAAGATACTTATCTGGAGATGGCAAATTTGGTGCTGCATATAGCCAAGAAGATGGAATAAATTTTAAAGAAGAAACAGATTCCGATGGCACACGCCATGGATCTTATAGCTATGTAGACCCAAATGGACAACGCCGCACAATTTCCTATACTGCTGGGAAAAACGGGTAAATTTTCAACAAGTCAATTCAATTTCTAGGTGACTTAAAAATGAATATTGTGACAATGCCATTGGATTTTTCAACGCTCAAACTGTCAGGCGAATTTGTCTTCTGGATTATTTACGTGCCTTAGTATATAATTCAGAAACGTCTATATTTTATATACATACATATATTCCTTTTCTTATTACGAGACTGATTTGGGTGACAATATGGAATATTTTTTTTTTTTTTAGTTTTCAACCAACTGGTGACCATTTACCTGTTCCACCACCGACACCATCACAAACTGCACCAACTTCTGGCTATAGTCAATATGAAAACCCTCAAACCAACTATAAGACTTCTAGGGACTATGATGATGGAAGTTATGACACTCGCTACAATAATCCAGCCTACGGTCAACAACCATCCACGTCACCACTTCAGCAGCCATCAGACTACCAACATTACAAATCTCCACCACAAGAATACCAGCCACACCAATACCAGCCACACCAATACCAGCCAACAATACAAAACCCCCATATATTTAAACCGCCTGGAAAGCTTTCGTTGAATCGTACACCAGATGGTTTTAGTTTCAATTTTAACAAGGTTTAAGCATGATGCATGTTTAATAAAAATTAAAGTAATATAGCTTATTTGTTTGGTTTTTTGTAGAAAATTAGCTGGTGAAACTTAAAGATAGTTCGGATAGTTTATATAGGCTACGATTTAGGAATAATTATTAAACGGTCCGTTTTATTGACTAAAAAAAAAACTATTTTTAGGTTTACAGTTTTAAGTTTTATACAATTTGGCATTATTTGAAAAGAAATTGACATCTAAATCTTAAAACTAGTTTAGAGTAAAACCAACAGACCATAACGCCTGGGGTATTTAGGGATTTGCGAAAAGGAAGTTCAGTGTCTATTATTTAGATCAATAAAAGTAATTATTTGAAGTTCTTGAAAAAAAGTCAAACATAGCACTGCATTAATAAACTTTATCCTTACACAAAAACATTAAAAAGTGGACTAAATAAAAGCTGAGGTAGGATATAAGTCTTTTAAGACCTTAAATGCTGAAGACATTAAAAATCTATTGCAAAGAAAGACGATGTATCGGCTGTCTCTTAAGACATACATCTACTTCGCTTAGAAAACACTCACTTGACAGAACGACTTGAATGTTATTGGAAAAACAGATTGTAACAATCACACAGAAAACAAATGAAAACATCGTCGTGGTGCATTTTACTTCAGACAAGATGGAAAATAAGCTTAGATTTAATTGAAAATGCGGAATTAACCCTAAATAAATCACACCAATTTAGTAACCAACATAACCAATATTGGTTCTTAAATTTGATACCGCCGCGCCGATACCGTCAACAAAATGATGGATAATACTTCGAAACTGAAAAGACCGGAGTTTTTTTGCATCGAGGACAATCTTACTGCAACGCAACAAAAGAAAGCGTTTATTTGGCATTGAAAGGGTCGACGATGCCAATAGACGGTTTCACATTTTTCCGCAACTTTAAGCGTTGAAATAAATTTCCTAATTTGGACATTAGCACCCAACACGTAGAACAAAATGCCAATAATAAAATAGAATTTCTGCTATTTGACATTTCCAAACTTAGTCCTTCGCTAAACTGTCGAAAACGGTGGTAAGATAAAAATTTACAGGGACATAGAATAAAAAGAGATAGATTCCATACTGTTGATTTTGTTCCTAAATTTTCGATTTTTTTATTAATTGAAAATTTTAGTCCGCAGACTAACTTTTATTCTATGATTTAGTAAAGTCATGGACTAGCGGTGGAATAAGCATTTTTTATTAATAGTGCTGTATGTGTCTATAAGTTCGATGCCCCGCTTGATGTAACTATTGATTTTATATACAAATGTCGTATGTACTCGCTATGATGCGTTAATGAATATGGCTGTCAATATATAGAAGCAAATTTCAAGAAAATTAATATTGAAAAAAACACCTTACTCTCTTCCAAATTTTCCCTACACGCGTCCATTTCTCAACCTAAAAACGAAAGAAACAGTTGTTTCGTCCGAAAAAAAACAGTTGTTGATAAAAAACAACAAAACTTAGGGATAAAAAGACTCAAGTTAAGAGCTTAAGAAAATTTATAAAAATGGACAACTTTATTAAAACAAGTAGGAAAACAAACAACAAATTCACTAAAGGTAGATAGGGCAATTTTCACTTTCAATTCAGCAATGTAAATAGGTAGTTATTGAATTTTGTTTGGATACATGGGCGCCAAAATTGTTGCAATATCTTTTCCTTTTTGAATAATATTTTAAATTAATGAATTTAATTTGATATTACGAATTGAAACTTGGTAAACTTCGCACAAGGATTATGACGAATCCAATTACTATAATTATTAACGATTATATTTATTATGTGACCAATTATTTTCAATTATATTTCTAATAAGTTTCTGTAGGATTTTCTGGTCAAGGCTTAGTGCCTGGCAATTCAATAAGTACCTGCATCCACTACTGTGATAATTTTTTGTTGTTTGTTCAGAAAGTAATAAGACTTTTTATGTTAAATTATTTTATTTTAATGTTAATTTATTTTGTTTTGTTTTAAATTAATGTAATGCTTAAATAATAATTACAAAATAATAAATAATTTAAAAAGCACAAGCACTGGGAAGACAGCATTACACTCCATTGAGCGTGGACACAAACCAGATTTTGTCAGAGTGGAAATCCTGGAAAGGGAGAAACATGTCTCCAAGCGGTATACTCTAGAAACGCTTCATATTATTAACAACAAAAACAATATGAATCGTAAACAAGACAGCCAGAACATTTCATCAGTTTACTGCTCTTTGGTGACTAAGCAGAATCCTTGACAATTTAAAGCCGACTAAGCTTCAATCGAAGTGTTTTTTTTTTATTTTTTTTTATATCATAATATGTTTGTTTTTTAAACATTGCTTTATATTCGTCTCTCATTGTATTATTTACGTTTATATGTAATACGTACTAAAAGGAAGTTTGCCAAAATTTTACACTAAATGTTCTTATGTGTATTATATGTTAATTTTATTTTTGTTAATAAAAGATCCCTTGAAGAAGACGGCATCCACCGTCGAAACGTCGGGAAAGGAAATGAAATTGTTTCATTAAAAAAACATTACGACCAAAACAGCCGAAAGAAATATATTTAAATCTCGAACACCTATAATAATTCAACCAATTGGTCAATTACTTAACAATAAATAATAATAGTCGTAAAAAATTAAAATCAGTAAGTTTTTGTAAAGAAAATTATTAAATACCTACCTATGCAAAATTATAATTACCACCTAAAAATAAAGCTAGATGTACCCCTGAAGAAGTCGTGGATAGTGACAAAACGTTGGGAAAATATGGAATAAACTTGTTTTATTTCCATTCAACTAAAAATTGACCAAAAAAATCCTACAGAAACTTATCAGAAATATAATTGAAAATAATTGGTCACCTAATATAATCGGTAATAAATATCGTCGGAAGGCCTGCCGAATATATATACACATTGAAATGAAATATGACACAGAAACATGCATTACTTTGAAACATTAGAGTAAACAGAAGAGAAGACTCATTAAACAAAAAGAGAGACTTAAGTTTTTACTGAATTGCAGGGAATACGGAAATATACCCAAATATATAACACATACAACACTCCAAGTACACAAATTAAAGTAATTTTTAGCTTTCTTAATTCCACATCGTTCTTTGTCCAAATAGAAAACAGCAAGTCAACAACCAAAAGCATCAGAGCAGGAGTTGCCCAAGGTTCGGAGCTAGGTCCATACCTCTACAACATTTTCACATCGGATCAGCCCCAAGCAAATAATTCTATGAATTTGCTCTATGCAGACGGCTCGCTAAAATATGCCAAAACTATGTATCCAGTTATTGCAGCCCGAAGAGTAGAAGAACATGTGAGACGCCTGTGGGAATTCTACGCGAAATGGGGCATCGAATCCAACTCAGCCAAATCCGAGCTGGTTTGCTTCAGAAGACCAGCGGGGCATTGGAACACGCCGTCAGCCACAAGTTGCCGAAGCATTATTATCAATCTGCCCGACGTATCACAACTAAGATCCAAACCAACTGTAAAATATCTGGGTATCAATTTCGAAGATAGGTTTTTTTTCAGCCCGCACGTGACAGCTACCCTAAAAAAGGTAAATTTCGCTTTTCACCGAATACACCCCCTAATGCGGAAAAGGAATGGACTCAGTCAGAAGACGAAACTGCTTATCTATAAGCAACTTCTCAGGCCCATTATCATATATTGTTTTCCTGCATGGTTTACTGTATCCAAAACCAGCATGAGAAGGCTTGGAATGTTTGAGAGGAAAATCCTCCGGATCTGCACGGGACTCCACTTTGACCACCGACGACAAAAGCACTTCAGCAACAAACGAGGTGTCCGGAATAACACCCCTCTACAAGTACATGCCAAAAGACTGACGAGTAACCTAATAAACCACCCAAGCACCCCAGTGAATAGCATGACCAGCGAAGAGAGATACCCCGGGCCAAGATATATGGATGTGACAGCGCTACTGGACGAAGAACTTATTTATATCAACGACGACGAAGCAATCCTATTCTGCGAGGATGCAGCGTCAAACTACCACCGTGGCTAGTTGCAACATTAACCCCCACATCACCAGAAAACAGCCGGGTTTAAACAACCCGAGATTATCCACACAGGTTTTAGTAAATAGTACAAGAAATTCAAGGACAATTTTTTAATAATTTTAACAAAAAAAATTACAACAATGTATAATATTAGCCCCTTAAGTGCTAAACCAAATTAAAATATCAATGCAATATTAGTAATGTAAAATAGAATTAAGAGCCATTTGTATATATATCAGTTCAATAAACACTATTAAATATTATTATTATTATTATTACTATTACTAATTAATAACTTCACAACCCAAAAAATAAAAAAACAAGTAGGTACAAAATGTCGAATATAAATTTCACACAAAAATCTTAAATCTTGAAATTAGCCAAATAAACATACCAATAAATACAATAGGTAAGAATATATTTCACACAGACAACAAAATGCTATCTATGCTTAATGAAATAGAATATACAACATTCACCACAAAACAGAATTTTGTGTACAATTAAATAGCAACACTAATTCAACAAACTTACATATGCAAAATTACATTCTTAACATGTGAATAGTTTTTAATGAAGATTGTTTTGTCAATACAACTGTCTGAGAACGTACAAGACATTAATTTCATCACATAGCTGTTATCCCTGCTCTCCTAAATTCTTTGCTCTTAAATCTAATCATCTAAAATTGTTTTATCACTCGGTCTCTTGGATCTTAGACAAGATCAGAGTAACAACCTTAAATAAAGCTCTTTGCTAAATTTTATTTTGCATACATTTTTTCTTTTCGTTTCGTCCTTGGTTGTTGCAATTTCATCGTGGGATTTTGGAAAATATTTTCGAGGTGTTTCGCTGTAAATTTTCGTTCGTTATTATACATTTTTTTTTTGGTTTTGCTTGGAGGTGTTGTTCAAAGTCAGCAAGGTCACCCTATAGCACAAAATACTATCTTCGGTTGGGTGTTGGGCGGTCAATTACCATCGCTTAAAAGGGCTACTATTGTGTCCAATCACGCCGAGCTAGACGTTGATGCTATTTGGCAAGCGTTTTGGACAGTCGAAGAAGTCGGTCCAAAAACAATAAACTCTAAAGAAGTTTAGAAAATTGAAGACCGTTTTTTACGCACTCATCGCCGCGACGCAAATGGCAAGTATATTGTTGATCGACGCAAATTGCAAGTATATTGTTGATCTTCCATTCAAATCTCAAACCCAATTCGGGAATTCGCTTAATGGATCTGTTTCACGACTCAAATCCATTGAAAGAAAGGAAGTTTTCCAATAACAAATGCTTTTTTGAAAGCTACTCAAACTTTCTGCCGGAAGATTTTGATTTAGGCCACATGACCAAAATTCCCAATGGGGACATCAATAAGCCAAATGTCTTTTATCTGCCTCATCATGCTGTGCTGAAATCAAAAAATACAAGCACTAAACTTCGAGTCGTCTTTGATGGTTCGTCTAAGGATTCATATGGTCAATGTCTTAATGACTCACTGATGATAGGTCCGTCTATACAAAGCCTATACATTAATTTCATCACGAATTATTATTTGTAACAATTGTGCAATATTCATTATTTATATTTCGTATTCAAAATTTTCTATTATTCATTTGCCAAACTTTGTTCACTCACCCTAAGAAATTGTATTCTTATAATTTGCTATATCGAACAACAGTTCATATTTTGTTTTCTATATTTCTTATGTACATACAAATTTAAATTCAAGTTCAAGGGAATAGCTGTAAGTAAATCGTATGTCCATGTATAGCTGTTATTTATGCTCTCTTAAATTCGTTGCTTTTAAAGCTAATCATGTAAAATTGTTTTATCACTCGGTCACTTGGATTTTGGACACGATCAGAGTAACAACCTTAAATAAAGCTCTTTGTTAAATTTTATTTTGCAAACATATTTTTTCTTTTTCGTTTCGTCGTTGGTTTGTGCAATTTGAACGTGGGATTTTGAAAATATTTTCGAGTTTTTCTTGCGCTGTAAATTTTCCTTCGTTATTATACAACAACGAACATATAATTTCCGCTAGAGTGCAAATGGCTATTATCCCTAGGAGAAAAATTTGCAATTCCAGTGAGGAACAGAGACTTCTCCCCAATTAACATTATTACAGATGTCGAAAAAAGCATAAAAACAATAGAAGACGACAGAGAAAGGGATGTTGCCAGATCAGTAATATCACGCAAAAGAATTGATTATAAAAGAAAAATTAAAAATGCACCAGTTGAAAAATTTATTTTAAAAGTATGTAAAAAAAAAAACAAAAATTCCTTCATTCACACAAAAATAAAATAGTAATAACAAAAGCTGCCAAAGTTAACAAAACGGTAGTTATATACAGAGAAGAATACAATTAAAAAATGGCAAAACTGTTTGAAGATCAAAATACATATAAAACTATACGAACAGATCCCACCAAAATCTGCAAAAAACCAAATGAAATAGTTAATAAACTATTTAGAAATAAACAGATAGACCATTGGCAAAAAGTAAAACTTTACTGTCCAGCAGCAACAGCACCTAGACTTTGTGGGTTGCCTAAAATTCATAAAAAAAAATCCCGCTCCGACCAATTTCTTCGTCTTTAAATGTACCATGCTACCAAATGTCAAAACACATTGGTCATATTCTTAAAAATATCATTTCAGACAGATATAACTTAAGAAATTGTTACATGCTGATAGGGATAGAGGTAGAGATAAAGAAAAAATATTGAAGACACTCAACAGTTATTACACCAAAATACAGTTTACAATAGAAATGGAACAAAATAATTGCCTACCATATTTAGATTTAAAACTTTTAATTGGTATTCGAAGCCCACATCTTACGAAAGAATGATAAATTACTTGTCAACACAACCTTCTCCACAAAAAATAAACACGGCAACTAATTTTATGAACAAAGGCTTAGATATAAGTGATCAACATTTTAAAATAAATAACATAAAAACAATTAAAATTGTTCTTGACATGAACAATTTTCCTAATTTTCTAATAAACAATTTAATAAAAAAAAAGAAAACTGAACAGAAACTTAACTCAAAAAATAATAGAACAATCAAAAATCAAAACGGCGGCAATACTAAATACTTTATCACGAGTTATATACCAAAGCTGAAAGCAAGAGCTAACACCATACTATTAAACAAAAGAGTGCAACGTAAGTATGCACATAAATCCAACGCAACACTATTAAATATTTGTTCACCAACAAGAAAGCTGCTATAGATAAAGACCAACAATTCAATGTTATCTATGAGTTAAGTGCTGATAGAAAAGAGGGGAAATCGTGCAATTTGGAATAGATTGGAACAACAAAAAGACTGCTAAAAAAGGAAAAGAAGTAATGTCTTTTTAAGTTAAATTATTTTATTTTTATGTTAATTTATTTTGTTTTGTTTTAAATTAATGTAATGCCTAAATAATAATTACAAAATAATAAAAGTCGGAAATTATTAAAATCAGTAAGTTCTTATAAAGAAAATTATTAAATACCTACCCTTGTAAAATTATAATTACCACCTAAAAACAAATCTAGATGTACCCCTGAAGAAGTCGTGGATAGCGACGAAACGTTGGGTAAAGATGAAATAAACTTTTTTATTGGCATCTGTCTAAAAATTGACCACAAAAGCCTACAGATTACTATAATTATTATTACCTAATTAAAAACAAATACATAAAAGAAAACAAATGTGCAGCCGTTACCGGAAGAAATAAGTTCGATAATTACAAAGTATCTATTAAAAACATTCGAACGAATTGAGAGAAGGGGAAATTGGACAAATATTGCACTATCGCTTGCAACCGGAATGCAGCTCACAGGCTAAAGTAAACTTTGTGCCGAGGAAATTGAAACGATTTTGTTAATTAAATTGTAGCATTATCAGGTTAAATTCAATATTAAATTTAATATATACATTTCGGCAGCAAGTGGCATGCTGACGTGCTCGGATCCTAGTCGGCAGGGTCGTGGGATTATAGCTGCCCTTCAGAAAATTACTACCAAAATTTTGTTATCGTGTCACTATATATATATACAGTGACGGACAAAACAATAAGACCAGTAAGGATGCCTTAACAATTAGCTCTCTCTTTCTTAAAAAAAATAGTTATAATTTTTTCTTTATGTAAGTCCAGCTAATAACGGTTAATTCTTGGTGCTAGCAACTAAAATTAAGAATAAACTGCTTATTACTGTGAAAAGGTAAGCAAAAAAAAAAAATATCTATTAGAGCTGGACAAAACAAAAGGACCAGGTGAGTTTTGTTTGTTTTTAGGTTGAAATTAATAAGATTTTGATAAAACATTATACAGTACTCCATTCTTGGAATATTATACATATTGTTTATTATATGTGAATTCACAAGAATAAACGCAACATGGGTCGCGGCGTACCTTGTTCCGAAACTGTGAGGGAAACTATCATCAAACTGGTGCAGGATGGAAAATCGCAGCGGGAAGTGGCCAGAATAATTGGGAGATCCAAAATGTTTGTGTATAACGCACTACAACCCCAAAAAGCAAAAGAAAAAACAGGCAGGCCACGGAAAACATCCCCAAGACTTGATGCTCAGATTAAGCGCCTGTCCAAGAAGGACCCATTTAAATCTTCTAGGGATATAAAAAAGGAACTGGACTTGCCCATCAGTGAAAGAACGGTTAGGAGACGGCTTGAGGAGCAGCATCTTTTCGGAAGAAGCCCTAGGGAAGTACCACTGCTTACCAAAAGACATCGAAAAAATAGAATCTATTTTGCCAAACAACATTTAGATTGGGTGGGCCCAGATAATGGAAAAAAATGGCGAAACATTCTATGGTCTGACGAAACCAAAGTAAATTTGGTAGGATCAGACGGTAAGAGGTGGGTAAGACGTCCAAAGAATGCTGCGCATAAACCACAGTACACAACCAAAACAGTGAAGCACGGAGGTGGGAACATCAAGGTTTGGGGATGTTTTTCGTGGTACGGGGTAGGTCCAATTTTTCGGATCGAAATAAATTTGGATCAGCATTTATACACAAAAATATTAGAGGAGTTCATGCTTCCGTATGCCGTGTATGAAATGCCTTTAAGGTGGAAGTTCATGCATGACAATGACCCGAAGCATACATCTCGCAAAGTTAAAAGCTGGTTAGAAGAGAAAAGGATTGATCTAGTGACCTGGCCGGCTCAATCGCCCGATTTAAATCCATTGGAAAACTTATGGGCAATTGTAAAAAAATCTCTGGCTGGTGAAAAATCAAAAAAATAAAGATGAACTGTGGAACAAATTCAAAAAAGCCTGGTACGCTATACCGCAAAGTGCCTGCAGCAAACTTGTCGATTCAATGCCAAGGAGAGTCCAAGCTGTGACTCAAAACAAGGGTTATACTACAAAATATTGACTTTCGGTAGTGAAAACTTTTAAAAGTATAAACAAATTTACAAATAAAATTAATGGTCCTATTGTTTTGTCCATTTAAAAATAACCTTATTTTCTTATTTTATAATTTAGTAAGTAAGTATATATTTTTTAAAAAGTTTATGAATTAATTTAGTTTTAGACTCGTTAAAATAAGTCGTACAATAAAAAAAATTATAAAAAAATATAAAAAACATATTTTTTTTAAGAACTATAAAAATGGTCCTATTGTTTTGTCCATCACTATATATCAAAAAAATCAGTAAAAAAATTAAAAACGATAAGTGTAAAGTCTTAAACAAGTTTCCAATTGGATTTAATTTTCACATTCCACAAAACCTACTTTTTGATATTAAATAAAATGCACGACTGGATCGTACGAACTTGCTCTTCTAGCTAATAACTTTAATGTAGCTAACCACTGATGCTGTTAGTGAGCACCTAATCTAGTTATCATTAGGTAGGTTTAAAGCCTATGAATGTAATATTACATTGATTCTTAGTAGGATGAATTGTTGATTAGATGATTCAAGTTTCAAGGAATAATTACATAAGGACCTACCTACAAATGTATATTTAACTCTAAATTATGGGTTTATAATATACTTACCTAAGTTAGGAGAGTATATGTACCTATTATACATAGATAGATATAATAATGAAAGTGAGGGATATAGGTGGGTAGGTAGGTATGCATTCTACTTTATAATTTGGGTGTAATATACATAATATTCATGTGATTTTTATAGATACGTACATATAAATGAATGTATATTTAGCTATTCATTGTACACGCAAAAATGCGTAAATAAAATATAATTAGGTAGAAATAAATCAATGATACACATACTAAAATACATTTAGATTGCTTAGTTCTTAAAGTTTGAGGGAAAAAAAATTACCAAATAGGAAGTATCAAAAAAATGCATTGAGTTTATTTCGAAATTTTGGGCTTTAAAAAAAAAAACGCACCAACTTTCACTCTACCTCCACGGTGCGATGGTGGGCAAAAGGATTTTATATGAATACAAAAAAAAACCAATTCTTCATTAAATTCAAAATGGCGACTAAAGTTATAGCAGTATTTTAGTTTCCCGAAAATCGATATTTATAATACTTGAGTCGGTGATTGTTAAAACAACATATGTAACATATTTTTGGAAGTCACTTTTATTACGGGTTTGCACTGCTTACGGGTAGAGCTATAGGTTCAGAGCAAAACTAATATAAATTTATACCTGAAACACACAGAAATTCAAGCGCGAAATCGGCGTTTAGAGTTAAAACAACATATTTGCTCTGCCATTTTGGCAAATGAGTGCTACAAAACACTAGTGCATGCAATTAATTTCTTTTTACACCCAACGCTGGCAAAACGTAGTAGCTCAATTGTTGTTTTTTTAAGTTTGAAAATTATAGCCAGTCAGTTGCTTGTGGTCTTTCAGGCGGTGTCTTTAACAAAGCTAAAAATTGTTAAAATATGAATAACAATAGTGAAAATTCTTGTTTAAAGATAAGGCCAGGTAAAAGATCAAACAACCCAATGCAAGCAATGCTTGTAGAAACTGGGAGATTTTTAAAACTTGAGCAGATATTCCAACAAGAGGACATTCGTTTCTGTCATCTGACCGAGCATTTGGGTGGGTCAAAAGAAATTTAAAATAAAATGCACCACTGAATTGCACGCATTTGATCTTAGGCCCGTTTGCTGATACACAACTTAAGTATTTAAGTTCTACTTAAGCGCTTATGTGACAGTTTAGGCAAAGGAAACAGTAGCTGATAAGCGTTTTAAGTTGAAAATAACTATTTATGCTTAGTATCAGCCAACGGGATTCATGTTCTATCTCATCGAAACCATAACAAAGGACCTCCAACATGAAAAATTGTATCGAAATCCGTGAAGCCGCTTATGTATCTTTTGGCCCAAAATATAGAATATACCTAAAGTAGTGTACAGTAATACCCAGATAAATACCTTCCGCTTAACTACCTTTCAGATGGCAATTAAGTGGCATTTTATTTTGCATACTATTGTTGAAATTTACCTGACAAAAAATCTTAAGTACACATTTGAAATTAGCTGATAAAATACAACAGTTTGTTTAAATTTAGCGCTTCCATTTATTTTATAATTCAAAATTCATAAATAAAAAAGTAATAATTTAGATCTATTATAATGATTCGTGGACCAAAGTCTGTTAAAGTCTAATTTGTACCAATAAGGCACACGATTAAATATAATACAAAACACCTTCCTAATTAAGTATTTCTGACCCAGGAGAAAATCTTCCAATTTTAATTATCAAACATTTTAATCTTGTTGGATATAGTTCACATTGGTGTCTTGTCAAAATCAATTGGTATGGCCCTCACTAGGCAAATTATGGACTAAAGGGTTAAAAGCTATTTTAAATGAAAAGTTTTTTTTTATGAAAAATGTTTGTTTTAATTCTTGTGTTATATGTAAATATAGAGATAAGTACATATGTGCACTGAAACGGGTTTTTTTTTTAACTGCCTTACCCGCATAAGTGCATATTAAAGTGGGGCATTTAACGTGAGGCATTTATACGGGTTTTACTGTACATACTTTTTGCATCAAAAAATAGAGTGCTGAACTCATAACAATGTGTTATTTTATTCATTTTCAATTATTTAGCTAAGACTTAATAGGCAAACTGAGTGTTAAAACAACATAACTTAAAGTATTTAAGTTCTTTTCGCTCTCACCAAAACGTTTGGTGTTAAAACAACATCAAAAATAAAGTTAGTGTCTTAAAAAGTCTACCCATACGTTTCTATGGCTCATACTTCCCATAGTTAGTCCTAGGTGTTGGGACTTCAATCAAGTCGAGACCACGGGGATTATAACCCCCTCCCCGATAATTAAAAAAAACTGAGTTCTGGTGCATCTGTGACGCCAGTTATTATTTGGTGGAAGAATACCAAATCATTGGTAGTTCTTCTCTGTGCAAGTGTTTGCATTTGAAGAATAGAAGGAGGTGGCCGTGGCGCGATAGTTGTGTGTTCACCTGTCAACCTCATGGTCACAGGTTCGATCCCTGCCGTAGTCTATGTCTTCTTATTTTTCCATTAAAAACCAATTCTAAAAATAAATGTCATACAATGAGTTGTTGGTTTACTCATTACATGCTGTTTAGGCATAGAACTAACAACATGTGATTGAGTAAAACTAGTATACCGATAAAATATGACAAAGGATAAAAAAATTAATGCGAATTATAAGTGACATCGATAAATAAGACACGGAAATTTCTCCGCATTAGTTCAGCCGCCATACCTGGAGATAAAATCTGAGACAACAACCACCTACAGTCTCCGAATATCGCGCCACACATCTTTCCTATCATTCTTTCTCTTCCTTAACCTCACCCTGACGCTCGCGCTGTGTTGAAACATTTAAAGGGTATTCATAATCCCTAGATTATAAAAAAAAAAAAAAAAAAAAAAAAAAGATAAACGTTGGTCATAAGGAAGGGCATTAGAAAGATCACTCTACTGAAGCCCTTTCAATGTGAGTAATGTTTCTTTGAACAGATTCTAATCTCTCAATATGAATATCGTAAAAAGGAGTCCAAACCTGCGATGCATACTCAAGATGGGGACGAACCAAGCAGTTGTATAAGGCACGTTTAACATTTGGATCAACAAATTCTTTGGACCAACGCTTCATAAAACCTAATGTTGAATTGGCTTTGTTAAAGATGATATTAATATGGGCAGAAAAATCTAAATTGGGCGTAAAGAGAACTCCAAGATCCCTTACAGTTATAACATGAGTTAAAATGTGCTGTGAGTTAACATAGTCATGAGAGAGAACGTTATTTGAAAATGTCATTGTTTGACATTTTGTCGGGTAAAGATTCAAACTGTTCTTTTCACACCACAAGGCAAAGTGGTTAATATCATCTTGCATTAGAGTTTGATGATGCTTTGGAGATGATATATTTTTATGAATCTTCATATTGTCTGCAAAGATACGAATTTCGCTATTGCGTACATAAAGAGGAGCATCATTAATAGCCAATGTAAATATTAATGGTCCAAGATAGCTTCCCTGCGGAACACCTGATTTGCCAATAAAGGGTCTTGAGAAAGAATTTCTGAATTTGACTTGATATAACCTATCTTAAAGACACGAGGATATCCGCTTGATGAAAAATGGAGGAAACCCGTATGAATTAAATTTAAACTTGATAATCTCATGAGATAATTGATCAAAAGCTTTCGAAAAATCTGTGTATACACAGTCAACTTCTTGACCACTTTCCAAGGAGTTTAAACATTTATTCAAAAATACAACTAATTTAGTAACAGTAGAACGTTTCTACATAAAACCATGTTGTTGGTTGCAGATAATATTTTTACATATAAATGTCAAACTATCACATACAACTTGTTCGAACAACTTTGGAATGCAAGAAAGTTTAGAAATTGGTCTATAGTTGATGATACGAGTATTGACTTTGACTCCCTTTTTGAATACTGGGGTTATAAATGCATTTTTCCAAACTGAAGGAAATTTTACTTAATTTAAAGATAGTTCAAAAATGATTCTCAGAGGAAGAGCTAAAATGGATCTTCATTTTTTTAATACAGCAGGTGGTATTCCATCAGGTCCAATAGAATAGTCCTCTTTTAAATGTGACAAAAGCTTTTTCACGCTCTATTGTAATATTGTTAAATGATAATTGAGGACAATTTCGTAAAACATGACAATAGTTTTCGTCAACAACTACATGCCAATCAATGAAGGATTGGCTAAAATTACTTGCAAATCCCTCACAGATTTCAGAATTTTTACTCAAGATTACGTCAATATACATGCGATTTACTGGATACCCGTCACATTTCTTTTTAGAATTTATAAATTTCCAGAAGTTTTTCGGGTCTAACTTCAAAGAACGCCCCATGGTTTCCAAATATTCGCTATAGAGCTCGAACGAGAGTTTTTTGAATTCTTCAAAAAGGGAAATGTTAACTCCTTGATTCTCTACCGTCATGAACCTAATGTGTTTTTTCGAAGCCTTATTTCTTTTATTTCGAATACATTTCAGTTATTTTGTGTACCAAGGATGATAAGAAGAATTAGAGGGAATACATTTTTTTTCGGAACTGTTCCATTAATGCATCTCATCAAAATGGAATAGAAGTTTGAGATAGTTGAGTCAAGATCATTAGAAATCGGTAAATGTTCTATACCGGATTTTATTAAACTATCCAAGAGCTTTTGAAAACCATCCTTGCGTAAGTCAAAAGTATGGGAACAGTCATGAGGATTACTATTTTCTAGTAAATGACCGCTCAAGTCAAGAAAAATTTCAAGGTGGGGGGGGGGGGGGGGGAAACGATCATGTTAGATAAAGCAGAAGTAGATTCTACCACTACTCTATTAACGGCGTCAGATGAGAATACAAGGTCACAACTGTCTATCTTTAAAATTGTGTATAGAGCTAACTTGATATAAATCCGTAGAGATAATCTTATCCAACATTTGAAGCTATCAAAAAGTTCTGTGTCTAAAATTGAGGCATTATTCCAAGTCTTGGAAGTTTTGCTTCGAAGACCCCCTACATTTTGGTAGTAGAGGCAGAACCTGCGTAGTTTTTTGAGTTTAAATTTAAACTAGAATCTGGATTTATATTAGATTTTTTTCTCAAGGGGACTATAAATTCTTTCACTAACGTATTAGGAGGCCAAGAACTACGACATATGGGTTCGAAGAGAGAATTTGGGCAATTATTTTGAAAGAAGCTACGAAACTGTTAGGTTTACTAATTTTGGAACATTTGACGCATGATTAATTTGCAATAGCTTTGTTAGCAACCAACTGATACAACAGGTCTTCCGGCTTAGTTTCGGGTCAGAGACGAGAAACAAATATGGCCCTAGGCTTTGGAACAGAAGATAGAGTTTTGGGAACTGTAATGACGGATTCCTTCGATGTAGCCAAGTCAAGCTGTTCGGTCACAGATACAGGTGGAATAGGTACAGTGGGTTCTGAGGGGGTTTCAATATCATTTTTTATTCTTTCAATAATTTGGGGTAATTCAATGTCTGGTTCGGACAAAGTTATTGAAGGTGCATTTGCTTCACTACTTATCGTGGAAGATTTTTTAGATGATTTTTTATGAGCGGGTTTTGCGTTTTCTGTACATGTGGTCAAGTCCCTTCCTCTCTTGTTTTCTTTTACTTTACTTTACTTTTTTTTTAAACTTCAGTTGAAGAATTTAGTGTTGCATTATCATCCGTTGAAGTGGATTTGTCAGCTATTGACACTGAAGATGGGATGCCATTAATAGTTGATAGTATGTTAGCAAAGTTAAGGCTTAAATATTCAAACCCCTTTGCGATTGGAGTAAGCTCATCTTTTAATGTGGATAATTTAAAAGTAAAGTGAGCGAGCGAAATCTTTTTACAATCTTATCTTCGAAGAATTAATTTTATCCATAAAGGAATTATTTGAACCAACGCATTTGGCACGGAATAAATTTTCACAAGGTCCGTAACACTTAAAAAGAGGGGCTATTAGTATTAGCGCAAGACTTATTATAAATAAATAAGTGACAGACATTAAAACAAAATTATGATAGAAGATAAAAAGTTTAGCAATTAGAATTAAAAAAAAAAAAAGAATTGGCTTCCACGTGGATTCGAACATACGTACTACTATTAATGGTGCAATTTGAACTAACGAATAGATGCGTACCACCACGGATCTTATACGAATATTATTACTACGTTATTATTAAGAATGCGTGAGATACCTAATTATAGGGCTGGGCTAAGTCTAAAATGGAAGAAAGAGACAAAACAGCCGAAAGCTATACGAAAAAGCTCTTTAATTGTGCAAAATGTTCTTTCTATTAATAGAAGGGAAGGAGGAAGATAACCAAAAATAAGAAGAGAAAATATTGTTAAGACGAATGCGATGCAATTAAGAGCAAATCTTGACATATATATATGGGTATACACAATAAATGGAAAACAAACTTACGTGAATTGAAATCACAAAAACTTAATTTTGCAAATTATAGATTTAAAGATATAAAGCATGTGCTTACATGCAAGTCAAAATATAATGTTAATTAAAATAAACACAATTTAAATTAAACAACACAGGAAAACTTGATATTAATTTAAAAAATTACGGACAGCAAACAAAACACGTCAACTAATTACAAAACCAGTGTTACCACTTGTTGTTGTTTTAACAATCACCGATCCACTTATGACCCACCAACAAACTATAAGAGAAAATTGTAGGGATTAAGATTTCATAGTCCCAGAATGGGTCATAAGCCCCAAAACAGTTGATATCTCGCGAACGGTAAATTTTGTGAAAAAAATATGTTGACTAAAGTTGTAGAAAATTAAGTTTTCTACAAGTTTCACATTAATCATTTTTGGCAGAAATAACAAATGGCGAAAGTATTGGCCAAAATAAAATTTTCACTAAATTCAAAATGGCGGCTGAAGCTCCTGCGCAATTTTCCCGAAAATCGAAATTTAGACTAGTAATGAACTCCGCCAGCGAACTGTAAACGAAAATTGTACGAATTAATTTTTTCAATTTCAGCCCTTTTTTTGACAACCCGACTGGGTTATAAGCAGCTTCCGCGATTATATTTTTAATTGTACCGTAGTCCCTTAATTATCCACACCACTGTTCACCAATCACCACATGACCAGCAATAAAATGTTTAATATTTGTTTAGGTACTCCATTATTTATTTACCCACTATTTTTGTTATAAAGAAGGTCGCATTCTCAAGTATGGTTTTTTTACAATAAGGAATCTATGCATGTTCAAGTAATTTAGTTGTATCTACCAATTCACCATTTTTAGTATTACATTTATAAATCCAAATTTTACCCACCTTAAGTTATATTAATTGCTCGATGTAAAATATATGAGTATAATATAGGAGTTAATATGTCATACATTGCCCGAAATATAAATAAAAACGTCTGGCAACGCGACCGAGACTAGTCTCCGAGGAACCTAATATTATAGGTGCGGATTATGCAGTTATAAGAAACCCGTTTAAGTGCACATAGGAACTTATTACTTGCTATATACGTACTATAGGGCAAGTTTTACATTTGGAAAAAAAAATCGAACTCGAGATTTTAATCAAAGTTGACATTACGTTGGTAGAGAACTCCAAACAAGTGGTATCTGTAGATCGATCTAAAGCCTAAACGGCTAAACCGATTTTGTTCAAACTTGGTGCTTAGGCGTTTTTAGGTGATTGTCTAAAACAGATTTTTGAATCGTTGTTTTAGCCCCAAAAATAATGGTACTTGCCATACAAATTTGTCTGCCATTTTAATTATCTCGCAAACGGGTTCAACGCTTTTGATAAAAATTGGTGTGAGTACTGTTAGTATGGTCTACATTTTGGCCGAAAAAAATTTAAAATATTTTGTTATTAAAGGTACCATTTAAGTAATTCTCGACCGATAAAAAATTTTATACAGGATCTCTTTCGAATTCCAAATAATACTGCACTTCAAAAAATTTTCGAAAAAAATTTTTTTTTTTTTTTGGAATTTTGAAAAAAAAACAATTTTTTCAAAATTCAATATTTCGGAAACGGGTCGACGATTTTTCTGAATTTCTGTTTTTGAATTTATGTTATTAAATATTTAAAATACTCATACCAATTTTTTTTTCAGAAAAAATCTAAGAATTTGTCCTGTTCCAGACATAGTTAATTAGAAAGGTGTTTTGTATTATATTTAATCAGACGTGTGGAATTATTGATTCAAAATAAATTTTAGTAATCTTTGGTCCACGAATCATTATAACAGATTGAGATTATTACTTTTTTATTTCTGAATTTTGAAGCATAAAACAAAGGGAAGCGCTAAAGGAAGACAAACTGTTGTATTTTATTAGCTAATTTCAAATGCGGAGTTAAAAGAATTTTTGTGAGGTAAATTTCAATAAAAGTAGTATTAGTAATAGGCAGTTAAGCGGGAAAGGTAGTTAAGCGGGAGGTACTTATAAGACGAGTTTTATATAAAAAAATCCTCAGAATTTTGGTTCTAAAAAAAATAAAGGTTCTCATGCGGGTTAGGTACTTAAGCGAGATGCACTTCTCAGCCTGTCACCAACAAAATACTTTAACAAAAATAAAATAAAAAGCCTTTCCATGGTGCACAGAATAACGGTGGTTGCGCTCCAGAAATACAATTTGTTTCGTATGCAACAACAACCACATTACCGGACCCAAAGCAAATCAATCATTCAAAATAAATAAAAATACAATACAATACAATCTAAGCAACATTAGCCGCGTTTTATTATGCACGAAGACCCACATAGGTCAGAGATTTGCATGCATTACAACAACACTATAAGATCTTGATATTTATCCAGTTCAATATTTCTGACCCAGAATTTAATTACATATCTCTCCACGAGGGTTAGCTTTTAACTTGTACATGTTGGTACTTCAATTTTGAATTGTCAAGCAGGGTGTTGCCAAATAACCAAACAACTACTTATAATTTATTAAGTCTGCTTCTACACTAGTGCAATTTTTATGTGGTTTCCCCATTGGTAAATGATATCAATTTTGCCAAGTTAAATCATTCCATAGGGCAAACAAAAATTTGTTTCTTATTCTGAATCAATTTTGCAGATCCGTATTTTTCTGTGGATCAACCTCTGTTTTTACTAACACTAGTACAATTGAATGCATTTACTTTGACAACTAGTAGTTTAGTACACACGAATACAATCCAATAACATATCGAAAACAAAATCATTTCAAATCGCTTTCCATCAATTTCTATATTTAGCAATGGAAATGGAAAGTAAAACTTACTTTTGTTCAAGTAAAACAGAATCATCATTTTATTTACCACCACCACCACCTTAAGAAAGATACTATTACGCGGTGCAATACAATTCAAATACCCCGTAACTGGCTGAACAGAATGGACACGCGGTCGATCTCGCTGCACTTCAAAAACCGCTCTGTCAAAGTTAAAATGCATAGAAACTCGGTTGAGTGAATACAATGGACCCGCGGCCGCGTGTCGCGACTCTAGACATTATTTAACTTTTTCCGTTTTTTTCGCGCGTAGTTTGACAGCTAAAAAAAACATCTTGTTGGTTGTTGCATCCACACAAAAGTTGATCTTCGTCGGGGCCCTCTGAAGCAAAAATATACATTCAGAATAAATTTGGAATTTAAAAGTTTGCAAAAAAAACTACAATATCAATTAAAAACACGATAATGTGTTCTTTAGGCCACGCCTCCATTAGAAATATTTATTTCGGCCATTATTGCATTCACTACTACTAAAAATTTATATTTCTTTGCTATGTGGGCAAACATAAATCATGAAATTTCATTCTTCTCCAAAAAGCGCTAAGCGCTTTATGTACTTAGAATAGGTATAATCTGTTTTTTTTTAATGAATTATTAAAACTTATCATGAAAATAAGCGAACTGTGAACAAGATGTCAAATTTTATTTCTTCGTTTATTTCTTCTGAGAAGAAAAGAAATAAATACAGATTCTGATGTCTAAAAAAAATCTCAGACATAAGGGGCCTCCACATGAAATATAGACTACATGATCCATTTCTTGCAATCATTTTTTTCAAGTGGAGGCCTAGGGTTATAATAATATTCATGAAACCGCGTAGACGTGGTAAAATGGTAAATGTGGTAAATGTGCCGCCAAAATTTGTATGGAAAAACTTTACCAAAAAATTGTAAACTTTTCCGCATAATATTGTGTGGGATAGTTTACCATCTGAGTTTGGTAAATGTGTTTAATTTTGTCGTCTTATGTGTCACAATCTTATGGTATAACTACCTCTCTTCTTCTAATTATATCTGGCAGACATTTTAGATGAGAATAATAACACACCGTTATTATTCAAGTTAAAGTACAGGAAGAAAAAATAATCATTTACCACATTTACGCAAGTTGATTTTTAAGTGCGTTCATGAAACGTGCGTGGTAAACTTTTCCATTTTACGATTTGGGAAAGTTTGCGCGGTTTCATGAATACCTCTAATGTTGTTTTATGCAATTTAAAGATGAGACAAAAACAGACAGTCGATCTTGAACTGTGGAAGCAAGTGGACGTTCATCGGCTTTCCCAGTAATTTCAAATCAATATCGGGTGTGTTTTAAGTTTAAATTTAACAGAGGTTTTTTTAAGTGGTGCGATAACGCAACGTTAGTGGTGGCGGACCGTAGCGCGGAGGGTCACGATTTCGACTCCCAGCCGGGTATTAACAAACTTGAAGCTTTTTTTCACAATGGTGAAGTTGAAAACTTTATTGATTGGGAAAATAAGCAAAGGAGGAGGAGCTTAAGCACCGGGGCATCGAAAGGTGTCCGAGGGCCAATGAGACCTGCAATGGCATCATCAGCTGAGGGAATATCGAAAGATGTTCCTGTTAAGCCATCAACGTCGGTAGAAGCCATGGCAACAATGGCAATAACAGGCGATATCGCAAACAAAAGAAAAAAGAATAAAGTGTGTGCCGAATTTAGTAAAGCGTTGCACTAAGCCCACTTCAGCTGAGCTGCCTGCTGGTGTGAAGGGGACATCGGCGCAAGCTGTGACATCAGCAGCAAACATCCAAAAACAGCAAAATACGTCACCGTCGGATAATGAAGAGAACATTGACTACATGTCAGAGGGTGGAGAAGGCCACTTCACAACAGGTGATAGCAATGCCTTTGTGACCTCTCCACATCAGAGACGTCATCGGAGGAGGATGATAATGTGGAACAAATAATTATCCATCAAATTAGAGTAATGAAGGCTGAAATACAATGCCCCAAAAAGAAACTAGAACCCCTAGTTCTATCTATTCTTAAGGACAAACAAGAGCCCCACCGAGCAAAGGAGAAGAAAAAGCTCGATGAAAAAAAGTGGCTACAGAGGCAGCAGAACGTAGCGCAACAACAAAAGCAGCAGCAAACAGAACAGCTGCAGAAATAACAGCCACAGCAGCAGCCGAAACAACAACGGCAACAGCAGCAGCAAACACAATACCAGAAACAACCGCAACAAAAACAACAGCAGCAGAATCAAAAGCTGCAGAATCAAAAGCAGCAGAGTCAACACCAGCAGCAAACTCAGCCGCAACGGAATCAGCAGTAGCAGTCACAGCCGCCGATTACGAAAAAAGAAATGGTGCCACCCATAAATACTTATAAAATGGAGTTACAGGATACCATAAATCTATTAAGTCGGCCATAGGTCAAAACTTTACTATTAAAAGATTAAATAAAGATAGACATGCTATCCACTGCTTCATACTTATAAAATGGAGTTACAGGATACCATAAATCTATGTAAGTCGGCCATAGGTCATAACTTTACTAATAAAAGATTAAATAAAGATAGACGTGCTATCCACTGCTTCACAGTGGAGCAGCGCACAAAATAAAGGCACTGCTACAAGAATCCATGACTGAATTCTTTAGTTTAACCGCTAAGGCCAAAAAGTTGCAAACGGTCCTTTTAAAGGGCATAGATTCCTGCACGGAACCACAGGTGCTCTTGATTGAGCTCCGTCATAAGCGAGTGACGATCTCGAGTTTATAGTGGTCAAGCCGTTCGCTACAGTTAGAGCTAGGCGGGAGAAGCCGAATCTTCCTTTCTTCCTTGTTCAATCCTCACCCAGCAGCAAACTGGATTGCTTGAGGAGTATCTTCGTCCTCAACTACCAGGTTGTAACTTGGTACAAACAAGAAAGATGCGGCGATATGCTCCAATGCATGCGCTGCCAAAGGTTCGGACACGCCGCAGCAAACTGTGAAGCAGTCACGCTGCGTTAAGTATGGAGAGAACCAAAATGCAGATGAATGTAAGTTAGGGAAGGAACGGGTCGAAGATTGTACCCAGCTTAACTGTGTACTTTTCCGAGGCGATGGACATCCCGCTAATTATCGGGGGTGCCCGACGTCTCAGCTAATTAAAAACAATAAAGCAGCAAAGCAAACAGTGGTAGGAAAGCGTTCAACAGTGCGCCCTCCTACAACAACGCCCGTCAACCCCCAGGCGTCAGGAAAGGGGAGTACGGTACAGCCTACACCAAAGGTAGCCCCACAGGCTCCCGTGCCTAAGGCGCCGCCGCCGGCGGCACATGCAGATATTATGGGCATTCTACTGACCATTCAGGGCCACTTGAATGGCCTTCAAAATCAGATCAGGGAGCAGGCGACTAGGGTGGATCATCTCTACTCTGTTTTGCCGTGCTTAACGCACCTTAGAGGTTAAGGGCGCGCTGCCGGTGAGGCCCTATAAAATTCTAGCTGTGAATGTTAATTCACTGATTAGGACTGAACGTAGAGCGAATTTATTCCAATTGTTAAAAGACCTAAGTTCAGATGTGTTTTTGGCTAGCGAAACTAAGCTTAACCAGAAACATAAATTGACTAACGATAATTACAATATTGTAAGGATAGAACGACCCAACTCCACTCAAGGAGGTGGCGTCGCAATCTTTATACGTAAAGGCATTAGTCATAAGGTAATATATAATAGTGATGTACGATTTAAGAGGCGTGCATCATATGCATTCATCTCCAACATTGGAAGCGAATGTATGTGATCTCTGCCTATGCACCGGAAACACCTCAGCCCACCCACAGTATAGCAGAGCTTGAAAAGCTTTTTGAATGCTTAAGACTGAGCTCGGAAGAAAACTTTTACATATTGGCTGGTGACTTAAATGCCAAACACACAGATTGGGGAAATCAAATACAAAATTCTCGAGTTAACCATCTGTATAATTGGATGGGTCGATACAACCTTGAGTATCGCATCGATCTTCTAGTAACAGAAAGGCCATCACTTCCAAGAAGTGGTGCCTATCTGGATCTATTGCTGAAAGACGCAAGGCTAACAATTACTGACTCTGTGGGTCAACTACCAAGAAATTGCTTACGAACGATCGAGTACGACAGTGACCACCGCGGACTCGCCGCCTTAATATAACTTCCGAACGAGCTTATGGCGTTGCAGGAGTACGTACCTGTGCATACTTACAATTACAGTAAGGTGCGCTGGTCACGCTTCTCCATCACCAGATCACGGCGATCTGAGAACCTTGGGTTAAGTGGGTTTAATGATGAAGATTTGGCAAACGCCATAATCGCCGACTGGCCCAGTCCCCTGTTAATTTCGAAGAATGAGCTGCACCTCATCTTCGATTCATTAAAGGAAAAGAAGTCAGCAGGAGTCGATGGTATATCTAAGGTTGTACTACGACATTTGCCCCAGGAAGCAGTTGACATTTATACCACACTGTTTAAAAACGCTTTGGTGCATCCTCTGCCGAAAAAGGGAAAGGACAGCTCCAATCCGGCGAATCTCCGTTCGATAAGTCTTCTTCCAAGTATCAGCAAGGAATTTGAAAAGACTATTAATAGGGCTCTGTTCAAGTGGGCGGAGGACAACAATATCATACCGGATAATCAGTTCGGTTTGAAGGTCGGACATGACACAATTCATGCCGCGTCTAAACAGGTTTCTGATATCCAATAGAACAAAACTAAAAAGCAGTGTACGGGTGCCTGTTTGGTTGATTTGCAGAAGGCCTTCGACACCGTAAGGTTAGAAGGTCTCTATCTAAAGCTAACCAGACTATATATAAGTAAGCCTCTATTGTATATGCTTTATGACATGCTAAATGGTAGAATGTTTGTTGTCAAGAGTGGCAATGTAACTTCTACCGCAATTCTTAATATTAGAAATTGTCTTCAGCAGGGAGCGGTTAGCTCGCCGATTCTATTCAGCATTTACACTAGCGATCTGATGGTAGTCTAACTCATGCAATTGCGTACGCCGACGATCTAATTGCGCACAGAACAGCTAATACATTAGAGCACATCAAAATTCTTCTGCAGGCTGATTTCGACAAGATTCAGCGATATTGTGATGAATGGAAGTTGAAAATCAACAAACTATCACTATCAAATCACAAACTATTCTGTTTAGGACTCCGTTGTCTAGCTCATCAAGGGATACGAGAAAGAACTGGCGCAAGCTGGTAATCGTAGGGTCACATGGACATCCACTGGCAAGTAGGAGTGTAGTAAATTACCTTGGCATCTGGTTAGGCATCAGGGCTAGGAGAGCCTTTGCCCTGACAAAACGATTGTTTTATAGCAGCCGTCTTGGCAACTGGGTAAAGTTTATTTTCTAAATGACCCTCATCAGGACGATGAATTCCTATGGATGCCCGGTGTGGTTCAACGTTGCCCCATCTCAAATGGAAAAGATTCGGGTGTTTGAGAGGCAATGTCTTAGACGTTGCCTTGGATTACACAGAACACCAGGGTCGGAGTACACACGATATTATTCCAACCAGGTCCATACAACGGAGCCAACATAAACAGAATAGATAATTTTTGTTTAAGCTGATTCGGGGTCACATTTCAAGAGCGATATCCTCAGCCAACAGCTTAATTTTTGGGGCTTATTGCTTCAACAGCGAATATCATCAGAGTGCGCGGTTAAGCGGCTACACCCCCCCGAGGCATTCGTCTATTTACACAGTCTAGGGCTGATACAGGATGAAATGGCGGTTCCGCTAATCTACCACGAAGAGCGCCTTCGGTTCAGTAGGACTGTGTCCGATCGAGAACGAAGGGATAGGGCAAAGCAAGAGAACCAATTCTGGTGGCTTTCTGAAAGTGATACATAAAGTCGAATAAGATTTTGTCTTGGCCGACTTACATAGATTTTGGGAAATTAGGTAAAAGGAACAGTCAGGGTGGCACCAAACAAAATTAAAAAATGTGTGTATGCGGGGGCATATGAGCATGCATATATACGCGTATGTATATGTATGTGCGTATCCATATGTATGTACGTATATATATGTATTGGTTGCATGTCTGTATGTGTCTGCATGCGTTTGTAAAATATACAAAAAAAATTGCAAAATCGAAAAATGCTGCTGCGGCTGTTCCAGTTTTGTATGTAGATTTAATTAGTTTTAGGTATCTTAAGTAGCTTATCTAAGTTATTTTTAGTTAGTGTAAGTTAGTTGTACCTAGTTTTAATTATTCTTAGTCTAGTTTTAGATAGTTTATAAGTAAACAATTTAAAAATGATAAGATACCTAGTTTTTTTAAATATGTTTTCTTGGTAAAATAAAAATAAATAATTAGAATTAATCAAAATAGTTTTTAGCTCGAAAGACTCTAGTATTAAGAGATATAGTTTAGATTGGAGCGCCCGTAAAGGGCCAGTAAATTAGTTGTAAGTTATTGATAATTAGGCTAGTTTTAAACATTTTTGTCTAGCTTTAAGATAGATATAAGTTAATCTTAAATAAAAATGAATAAAAAAAAAAACTGTAGGTAGTGGCACGAACTGATCGAGGGGAAAACGCGAAAAAAGGTTTCATTTTAGCATCATTTATTTTTTAGCAGGTCAAAAATCGTTTTATGGACGAAATCTTTGCGTCCGGTTTTGCATTGAATTCGTGCATATGAAAAAGGATTGTGTATTCATTAAAGTTGTTTTTGTTCTTGTCTATTTCCTACCGTTTTACTTGAGCTAAGCACAACATTCTACTTAAATGGCAAACTGGTGACCGACTGCATTACGTTTCATGAGTGAAATCAATGATAATCTCTCCTATATGACCGCTGTCATATAGGATTTCATCAAGGCATGTTTTCATGGAGGAGCGAATTTCCTACTGGCTTAGTGTGTTTGGAGCCGAAAGTTTCGCTATAGTATGGAGAGCTTTAATTAATTTCTTTTATACACAACTGGCAACTCCGCTTTGACAGAAATGCAAAAAAAAAAATCATGTTATTTGAAGACAATTTTTATTTTCAAAACGCAAATTTGATTGGTTTTCTTTTTTCGATGCTGGGGATTCTTTAGTACCTGTGATTTGTCAGCAAGTATTAGCATTTTTTGAATAAGATCCTCCATTGGACTGGGCTTAAGCAAAACTTTCAGCTCTTTTTTCACTTCTTTTATTCACCATTAAACTGAAATCAGATTATATTTAATCTAACGACAAATATTCACCGGGGTAGAGCTTACGATTTAGTATTGTTCCGAAA